>JALJVW010001727.1:432500-1032500 GCA_024865655.1 Emberiza elegans
CCTGTTCAGGGGCCTGCTGCTACAATAGAGAGTCAAGAAAGTGCTTACAGAAAATAAATTCTGGCTGTGTCTGTGCTGAGTCACCTGCAGATCTGCTGCTTCTCAACAGTGCTTATAGTGCTGGGAAGCAGAAATCTGGAGGGACCTGATTGGGACATTTCAGCAAGATCCTGGGTTGGGGGAAAAGCTCCAGAGTGAATTGGCTCCCTCTGAGAGCAGCTGCCTAAATCAGGAAAGAAAAGTTTTCCACTTTTTTTTTTTTTTTTTTTTATTTGCTTGCTTAATCAGAAGACTGTTGGGGAATTTGGGGTAGCCATATCTTATAAAAATAGCCAACAGAAATAGGGCAAGAAGTCAGGCTGCATGGACAACTATTTTGGGGATTCAGCTAGGAGGAGAAATCTTAACTCCTTCCTGCTTGGAATACCTCTGGCTCTTGGGAGTGAAACAAAAGCACAGTCCAGCTGCAGTTCTGCTCCCTCTTAGCTGTGCCCAAGCTGCTGCAGACACGGGGTTTGTTTTTGGCTGCTGGTCTTGCAGCTTTGTCTGCAGTGTCACCCAGTTGCCACCTGCTATCCTCAACACTCTGCTCAAGTCCAACATCCCTCCTAGCATGGAAAAAGGAGCAGAGTTTTTTTTTTTTTCCCAACAACATTTCATATTTATCCATTAAAATGAGTAAAATACTGGGAGTCAGATTTTGGAACTGGGTGGAGCTTGGTATTTAAGGGTTTGTGAGTTGGATAGAGGGAGAGATGGAAGCTGAAATCTCTTCGTGATTCTCTCCTTGTCTTTAATGTTCTCAGCCTGTCCATGAGTTGAATCTGTTATCCCAATTTTCTTGTGTTCTAGGCCTCTCTAAGTGATGAGCTCCCAAACTCAATGCAGCATCCATGACAGATGGTTACCTCACAGGGCTGAATATAAACTCTTAAGCAAGAAGTCTATATACAAACTGTTAAATAAAAGGAATAAACCCCACTCATTCTGGGCTAAAGAGATGATTAAAAAACTGCTGTATCACACATAAAACCATGTCTAGGTTTTATTGTTGTTCTCAATGTAAAATAAAACTGTTCAGCATTAATAGGATCCCTGTGGATTCAACTTCTCAGAGACTTTTTAAGAACTCAATTCTAAAGAATTTAGATCAGGAGTGACTGCTAGTCACTAGGGAGGGCAAGCAATAAAATGATAGACTCCTTTTTAAAAATTGTTTATCCACAGTGCATATACCCTGATGCCTTTTCCATTTTTAATATCTTTTCCCTCTCCTCTTTGCAGCCTGGTTTGTATGCACTGTGCAAGGCAACAGAGATGAAAATCGTTCCTCATATATGCACTGACTGAAATAAGAAGCATGAAGGTACAGAAGTCAACACATCCAACACGTATCACAAATACTAAACAGGGGCTGGCACAAACCTGGCAACTCCTGAGGTGTGCTTTTGAGTGCCTCAAATATATACTACATGCATATATTTGATTTTTTTTGTATATATTTGATGTTTATTTGCATGTTTATATGTGATATTTTATTTGTATATATTTGATATTTAATTGCATGTATATATTTGATATTTTATATGCATATATTTGATATTTATTTTCATGTATACATTTGCTACTGCATGTAGCAGTACTTCCACAGGGAATCCTGCACCTCTCCTGAGTGAGCCACAGCATCCAAATGCAACAGGACCCTGGATCCAGGCACTGCAAAGCTGGAACTCCTGAGCTGTTTATTTAGTTCAGCTTGCTGCCCTGATCAGGACACATCTGTGCATTCTTTAAATTATAAACACAGATCAGCTTTCCAGGGAGGTCATAGCAAGGCCATAATTAGCTCATTAAACAAATTGTTCCACTATCTGATCAGGTTTTTAGTTCAGTATTTCCATTAGGTCATCTAATATCTTAATGGAAAGGATAAAATTATCAGCTGGTATCAGTCAGGGAGGGGCCTACAGTCAACAAAACTATGGAGAATTACAAATAAATTTGAGCCTGGCCTGTTAGCTGCATCCTTTTGTTACATTTTTGCCCTCCCTGTGTGTTTATTTTATTGGAAATTTTTAAGATTCAGTCTGTCATGCAGGAACAACATTGAAGAGGGATGTATTCATGCTGTGGTTAAGTAAAGCACATTTTACCATGGTGGGAGAGAAACATAATTAGGTGATAAAAAGACATTGAGCACCAAAGTGAAGGATGAGAAGAAGTGGATTTATATGTTGGTTTGTGTTGCATGCTGAGATCACAGAATCACAGAATGGTTTGAGTTGGAAGGAGCCTAAAACACCATCTCATTCCAAGCCCTTGGAATGGGCAGAGACACCTTCCACTAGGCCAGGTTGCTCCAAGCCCCATTCAACCTGGCCTTGGACACTTCCAGGATGGAGAAAGCCTCTACAGCTTCTCTGGGCAACCCTCAGAGTAAAGAACTTCTTACTAAGATCTAATCTAATTGAAAGGCTTTGATTCCTACCTCTACTTTACGTTACTCAATAGGCAGGACCCTGCCTTGATTCCACTGTGTGACTCAAAACCGTCTTCTTTTTTTTAAATTTTTTTTTTTTATTATTCATCAGATAATAAGTTAGATCTTGATTTAGAGATAAATTACAGACTCCCTCTGATCTTGATGAATGCCCCCAGAGGATTTATGCTGCAGCTGGTGTGCACTATTTTCCCAGCCACTGAGGTAGTGAGGCAGGAAATGTGGGATGTCATCTGCTAGGGCATTGAGATAGTGAGAGGATTTAAATACTTGTATGGATCAGGACTTTATTGCTTATACTGTGGATTTAATGCCAAATAGAATTATACACAAAACCCAGGAAAATGACTTTTTTGTCCACTTTATAGCTATGAAGTGGGAGACACAGGGAAATACAGGAATGCTCCTAGTGAATGAAACCAAAGGTCCATTCATTCCACTCCCCTGTTTCTCACAATACCAGTAAGATTAATTCAAGGCTGAGACACTTAGAATTAAATATCTAAACCCATGGATGTTCAATTCATAGGTGCTAGGTGACCAGCATGGGCATGTCCCAGGATCTGTGGGGCTGCTGTGCCCTCCTGAAGGATCAATGGAAAGCAGCCAGTACTTGTAGGACATCTGAGCCGACACTAACCTGTGTTTAGATGATTGAATTACACCCTCCAGAGTTTGGAGAGTTGTTTATCTCATCCAGTGAAGTGCCTGTGATGTGGGAGCTGAATTCCCCTCCACATTTCAGTGATGACTGCACTGGTGGAAGTGCACACACAAATGTCAGCATTTACATCTCAGTGTCTTCCTTTGCAAGCCCAGTCCCATTCTGGGACATTTTAAACATTTCAACATTTCAACATTTTAAAAGAAAGAAAGTTTATATCCATGGATATTCTAAACAAAATACCCTCTCAGTGAGGACTCACAGATTTTGGCAATCTGGAGGCTTGGGTTTTCCAAAACAGATGTTGAATCCAAATATTCATGCCTAATAGGTCCTGGAGGACCTACTTTCCTGGTATTTTGCTGTTCTTTTTCAAACATTAATCTATATTTTTGGCCTCTGTACCATTCTGTGGCAATTATTTCTACATTTTTAGCATTAATTTATTTAAAACCTGCTGTTTGTTAATGCCTTTGGGCACTCATCTCTGTAAATGAATTAGTATTTCCCTATTCATTTTCTTTCATGTTGTTCATAGTTTTACAAACTTCTGCTTAAGCCTCTCTTTTATTTTTATTTTTTTGACTGAGGCATCCTAATTTATTTAATTTCTTGTCTTGAAAAGCACCACACACCTCCAGCCATTTTTTTGCCTTTTCTGTATCTTGTTTAGACCACCCTGGTAAACAAATAATTTGGCCATGGTGAATATGGAGGACATGTAAAACACGCATGAGTCTGAACTCCTGAGAGGTCTGGGTTTCACGTAGGGGATTTTTGCCAGCTCAGTCAAGAGTTTAGGGGCCAGCTGCCTCCAATTCCACCACTGTAGATGAGTCCCCTTTTATTCCTGGCCCCAAACAACTGATTTAGACCATGGAGAAGATGGAGCAGACATCCTCAAATTCTCACTGCTTCCCTGACAACGTGGCCAGAGCTACATTCTTTTCTTACTTACACTATTTGAAAGCAAGAAGAAACAAAATCCAAACCAAATCACACAAAACCCCCCAAAAAAAGCAGAGTATAAAAGGTGCATGAGGAGGAGAGGCTCTTCAAATAGATTTAGAAAGGGTTAAGGAAAATGTCCAAATGGCTCTGTTGTCCAGGAGTGCTTAGTGAGCCGGGGAATCTCAGAGCATGTGTACCCATGGCACAAAAGTAAGAAGCAAATAATCAATTGTGTGCTTTATCAGCATGGTATTCAATTAAATTTCAATTAAGAAGGAAGAAATTGCAGCAGTCATTATCTAAGCTGTGGCCAGGCCCTTACACCAAATGTCAAGATATCCTTGTCAATTTGCAAACATTTCAGATAAGGATTCAAATTCTCCAGACTGCACAGGAGGCCACTGTGAGCATTCCTAATGGTCTCTCTGTCCTTGCCTTGGAAACACTTCCAGTTTGTTGTTTACCAAAGTTAATGCCTCTCTTTTGAAAAACAATTCAATAAAACCTTTCTGAATAGAAATTTAAAAAGAAAAAAGTAAGAATTAGACATTATCAGGACTATTTGATTGCTAAACCAGAAAATTTCTGTCTTCAGCATGCTAAAATCACATTATATCTCAATGGGAATTGTTTTGAAAGACAAGAAAATGCCAGCTTGATGGCAAGCACCTCCAATCCAACATCCATACTTTATTTACCACTTCAACAACCAAGCTCTAAAGAAGCATTTTATCTCTATTTCTTGGTTTGAATTCCTGCAGGAGGCATAAGAAAAAGACAAACAGCTGAGTAAGTGATGTTATTTTGTTTGATTGAGGATTAGAACAAAGAGACTCCTGAATTTCAGGCTCAGATCACTGACCTGTACCTCTCAAGGCAGAAAGTATAAAAACGTTTATAAAAGATATGTATAAAAGAATTTATAAAAGCACCATTTTGACTAATTTTGTCTTCCTTAGTGACCGTAGTAGTCCCACCAGAGCAATGGAAGATGAAAATTGATTTCCATTTGTGACAAACAGAATGAATGTAGAATCATGGAAATCTTCTGTGCTGTATTGTGTCTAGATAAGAGATATTCCAGTCACTAGAGAAATAAAGATGAGAAATATAACAGATTTTTATCCCAGTTCCCATAGGTGGAGTGTGTTTGGCTTCCCATCAGGTAGCAAAGCTTCTGGCTTTTGGCAGATTTTGACCTCTCAGTTCCTCCCTTTGAAGTACCACAGCTCATGGCAGCCCTTGGAGGGCACAAATGTGAGCTTTCACTGCCTGTGCTTCTTCCTCAGTTGTAATGGATTTTAAAATCCACCTCATCTTGCTTTTTCAAACTCTTCCTGTAACAAAAATGCAGGGAGCAAACTTGAGTCGAGTGTGCTTTTTCCATGATAGCAGCAGGCTGTTCCTCCTCTATTGAGACCTGTGCCCATATACACTAAAAAAAATTGCTCTGCTACATGTGTTTTTCTTGACTATGATGCTTTTTGAATAATTCCCGTTGGAAGCTGGAAGAATACCACAGTAACTTGGATTTTTGTGTTAGATTTTTTCCTCGCATGTCTTTTATACTCACACCAGATATGCATTTCTCTTGTTCTTTCTTTTCATGGCTGTCACTACCTTTTCACTTGCTAAGGGACATCTCTTTCCCCAGCTGGATTTTCTTTTCTTTTATCCCTTTCCTTGTGTGATTACAATCCACTGATGCTTTTGGCATATTGTCCTGTGTCAGCAGACCAGGATATATTAGAGGCTGTTAAACAGATACAATTTAAGCTCAGGATTCAAGTGGGATTTGATATGTGCCATTTCTCTCTTCCAAGTGGATAATGATTTATTGATTTCTGGTTTTTATTCAGTACAAAATCAGGCTTTTTTTGTACCTGCAGGTATAAGCTCTGGGCTACTTACTGAGCTCTGGATGCCTTGTTACCAAATTCAATCCCCTCCCCAATTTATGCAGGAATAGAAGGGGTGCTGTGTCTCACTGAAGATACAGAAGTAAATCTAGAGAGATTCACATCCTTCCAGGATAGTTAATTCCATAATTTTGGAGAGCACCATTACTTTAAGCCAAGCACGGAGGCCAGAGCAGTTATTCCATCACATGGTGGAGTAGGAATCCCTCTTGAAGGAGGGAGGATTTTCCCTACAGAGCACTGACATTGCTATTGGCAGTGCAGGCAGGCTCCTTGGAGAGCTGCCTTTCCACTGCTCTACAGCTGGGGATATATTTGTTTTTAATTATTATTTTGCTGTAGCCTGTGTCACAATGCAGAATGCAAATTGGTGTTGACTAACACCACCTGGGAGGCAAATCAAGCTGAAAGAATAGAGCATAAATACAATTAAACCTATAGTTCGAATCTGTATATTGCAATAACTTTTGGGCAGAATAAAACAAAAAAATCCACCTTTTTCTAATTTGGTATGATGTTTTATTTCAGAATTTATTCTGTGGAACAACTCAAGCTATTTGAAGAATAGCTGAAAAATTAAGTTTCTTTCCTTAATAAACTTTTACTGTGCTTGCAAGCAAAGAACAAACCCAGAGATTTGCACAGATATTTAAAAGTTTTATTTTGGGCCTGGGAAATGCCAGTGGAGAGCTGTGCAAGAGACACCACAGCTGGAGACAGACCATGCCTTCTTTTGTCCCTAGAAAGTGTCTGCCTTGTTCAAAACACTGGGATTTCCCACTAAAAACATCCATATGGGACCAGATCACCTCTCCAATAGCTCAGGACCTTGTCTGTGACCACGGCTCATTGTGGATGCTTAAAAAAGACTAAAAAACCAGAACAAATAGAATGCTTCTTTTTCAGAACACATTCCCAAGATTCAGACACCTGCATCTTGGGGATTTTGTGACCCAGAAGAGCTGTCTCAACCAGAGACAGATTTTTCTTGCATTGATGATTCCATTAACTTCTTAAATGTCTGTGATTTTTTCGTATCACCAAAATTCTGTGACAAGATATTGCTCAGGATGACAAAAATGACATGTTACCTTTTTTCATTTTCAGCCAGTCAGTTTCTCATCTCACTACACAAACCTGCCCTAGTTTGTAAGGGGAAAAAAAAATAGACATTTTTTCCTATTTAATTTTTTTCATTCTTCCATTGACACAACAGACTGAGCCTCAGAAACAATGTGCAAAACCAACCGTGTGGAACAACAGCATTTTCCTCATCATTGCTTATACCCCATTTGATAAATTTATAGTTTTTGAGTCTTATCAGCCATGGGTTAAATAGAATTAGATGAGTCTGAACATGAGGATGTTTGTAGAGCTAAAGTGGGAGAAGAGAAGGTGAATTGGTGATCTAGAAGGGAAGAAAGAGAAGAGTGAGAGGACGTTGTGGTTTCACTCCAGCCAGCAGGCAAGCCCCTCACAACCCCTCCCTCGCTCCTCCACCAGAGGGGTTGGGGAGAGAATCAGAGGGTAAAAGGTAGAAAGCTCATGGGTTGAGATAAAGAGAGTTTAGTAAGGAAAGAAAAAGCCATGCACACATGCCGCAGGCATCTTTTATGAAAAAACTTTTCTTTAAGATTTTTCCTCTTGAGAAGCTGAGAGGCCTCAAGAACAAAATGTAAACAATGGTTATTTGCTGCTGTGGAATGCAACAAGTAGATCTTTGATTGGCCCATGTTGGTTGTTTCTAATTAGTGGCCAATCACAGCCCAGCTAGCTCGAACAGAGGGTCCAAGCCACAAGCTTTTGTGATCATTCTTTCCTATTCTATTCCTAGCTAGCCTTCTGATGAGATCTTTTTTCTATTCTTTTCATATAGTTTTAATGTAATATATATCAAAAATAATAAATCAAGCCTTCCAAAATATAGAGTCAGGTTCTCATCTCTTCCCTCATCCTAAGACCCCTGTGAACACAGTCACACACAGAGGCAAAATCCCCAAGGATTTAATTCACAGCTTCCCACAGCCAGGCAGGTGTTTATTCACCACCAGGAGAGCAGGGCCCCATCCCAGGAAAGCGTGACTTGGGAAGGCAAACACCACATCTCCAAATGTCCCCCCTTTCCTCCTTCTTCCCCGCTTTCCATGGACACATGGTGTGCATGATCCCTTTGGTCCCTTGGGGTCCCTGTCCTGGCTGTGTCTCCTCCCAGGCACCCCCAGCCCTCCCCAGCCTGGCTGCAGGAAAAGCAGAAAAGGCCCTGGCTCTGTGTGATCCTGCAACAGCAAAAACATCTCTGTGTCATCAACCCTGTGCACAGCACAAACCCAAAACACAGCCCCACACCAGCCACTGGGAAGGAAGTTAACACTAGCCCAGGCAAAACCAGCACAGAGCGGGAAGGAAAAAAGAATGAAACCTAGGAAACACGTTTTGCAATTGTGATGTTTGACACAGAGGAGCTGGGCCAAAACTCCAGCCCTGAACTTCTGAATACACAGCCTCTGTGTATTGTCAAGCACATGTGGCTTCTGTCATGAACAAGCCCATTTATTTCAGCTTCAAACTCGGTGGTTCAGGTTCCTGGCTTGTTACTATTCCCACCAACATTTGGTACAAAGAATTATCTCCATCTTCAAAAGATGCTGGTGGAATTTTCCAGCCCTGAACTCCTTGAACTTTGCCTCTGTGTATTGTCAAGCACATGTGACTTCAAACTCCGTGGTTCAAATTCCTGTCTTTTCATATTTCCACCAACTTTTGGCACAAAAAATTGTCTCTATCTTCCATGCTGGTGGATTTTTCCAGCCCTGAATACCTTGAACTTTGTGTATTGTCAAGCACATGTGGCTTCAAACTCGGTGGTTCAAATTCCTGTCTTGTTACTATTCCCACCAATATTTGGCACAAAAAATTGTCTCCATCTTCCACGGAAGCTGGTAAGATGTTCCAGCCCTGAATACCTTGAACTTTGTGTATTGTCAAGCACATGTGGCTTCAAACTCGGTGGTTCCAATTCCTGTCTTGTTACTCTTCCCACCAACATTTGGCACAAATAATTATCTCCATCTTCCAAGGTTGCTGGTGGAATTTTCTAATGCCAGTTGTTCTGCAGGGCAGGTGTGACAGTATGAATAGATTTAAATTTAATTTATAAACAGGCAGGTAACTGGGACTTGCTTGGCTTTGCTCTGCAGGACAACGTGGCAGCTCAGAGCAGCTCCTGTGAACCTTGCTCCCTCTCCAAACATTTGGCCCCTCCTGGCTGCTGAAGGGAAGAAGCAACAGCAAATTTGGGAGAGGAGGTGTAAACACCCTCCTCTATCTCTCCCTCAGACAGCAATAACAGAATTTCAGGATTTTTCAATACCTCTGATAGCCACAGCCACCCACTCACCCCTTGGGTCTGGCCCCACATTTTGGAAACATTTTCTTTGTGGGAAATATAAACTAGTCCTCTCTCGTCTTTCTCAAGGTCTTTTTTTATGAAATAACAGAAAGCTAAACCAATGCACGAGTGGGAGAGGGGATGTGGACTGGGGGTTCCTTGTGGCAATAATTAGCCAACAACCAGAATTTCTTGGGTGGTCTCTGCCCCGATGGTCAGTAGGGTGAGCACATAATGAGATGTGACTGCCACAGGCCTGGGGCAAACATCTGAAACTGAAAACAGACTGCAGAGACCAGCTGGAATCGTAACCTACAAACTTCTATTTAATCTCTTTCCATTTTTTTTATCATGTGGGAATGTAGGGCTCTTTTTTATGATCTTGCCCTTTTTTAAGCAGGACAGAGTAATATTGTTTTTAATTGACTTGATATCTCCCACAGACACAGAATGACCCCAGTCTCTAACCCTGAAAGCATTTTTCAAGAATAACTTTCAGGAACATATGTTACAAATTGAGATATACTCTGAAGGAAGCAAGTGAGAGAAAAAGAGTTCAGAAAATAGAAGCAGAACATTGTAGTACTACAGTAACACACTTCATTTTTAATTTACTCATTTGTGTGTGGATTTTAAACAATTTGAAGCTGAGAGATTCCACAGCAAAACAAAACATTTTTATTATTTTATTACCAGCTGCTGAATGCTGAGTATTTTTGAAGGTCAGGTGGTCATTTAGTTATTTAAATATAAGCTTAGAGATACAGCTTAACATGATAAAAACACACTGCAGGATCTTATGCTTTGTGACTCTTTTAAGATAGCTCCCTACTTAAAATTATCATGTGGCATTCATATTTATCCATGCACATGAATTATTCAGACTGTGGATTTGTCCTTTCTGCCCTTTCAGCCTCCTTTCAGTCATGGAGATGACTGACCTAGAACTTCCCTCATTGTCATCCATGTGTTCCTGTTGTAGATTTCTAGAGCCAAAAATTCAGTTTCACACTTGATGGAAAGGGAGGAAAGGAGGCTAGGAATAATTGAAATTCTGTGTATAGATAGCCACGTGTACTGTTTTGTTGAAACTATGGAAGAAGTGAAACCCCAAATTATTCTGCATTTCCTGCTTCTTGGAGTGGTTGTCTACATGGCTGTGATCATCTTGATTTCCCTGAACCATTTTTAAAGTGATGTGTGAAATCTTCTCTGTGCCTTCCTTCTAAAGGGTGAGGAGAGATTTTTGGCTGTAAATCCAAACCAGTCCTTTATTCTCTCTTTTTGTACATGTGTGGTATTTTCTGGGTTTCCCAGAAGGAGGAGGAATTGATGAATCTGACTCCATGTTCTTAGAAGGCTAATTTATTATTTTACACTATTATATTATAGAATACTATACTAAACTATACTAAAGAATAAAGACCAAAGGCTAAAAGATATTAATGAAAACTTGTGACTCCTTCCAGAGTCCTGACACAGCTGGACAGTGATTGGTCATTAAGTAAAAACCATTCACATGTTGGATAAACAATCTCCAACCACATTCCAAAGCAGCAAAACACAGGAGAAGCAAATGAGACAATATTGTTTTCTTTTTTCTCTGAGGCTTCTCAGCTTCCCAGGAGAGAAATTCTGGGCAAAGAAGATTTTTCAGAAAATATGAATGTGACATACATGCAGTGATTTATATGAACTTGACTGGAGGGAAAGCTTTCTTAAACTCAGAAATATAGGATAAAAAGACTATAGAAATAGGATAAATAGGATAAATACAAGATATAGGATAGAAGGTAGAAAGGAATATGCAGCCAGGTCTAGCTTCCTACCATCCTTCCTGTTTAATAGTGGTATGTGAACCACCTGAAAGTGGAGAGCTCAGCTTGAGGCCCAGAGAGCATTTCTTAAAACCCAGAGATTCAGCAGGAATATTCCATATGTCATTTCTCTTTCTTCTCCATCTTTCCTCCTATGCCACACAGACAGGCCATTATCTGTCTCCTCAGGCAATATAACAATCCAATTGCCAGGAGGACAAAAGCTTTCAAACCTTAACGTGATGGTGTTCACAGGGGTCTGAGGATGAGGGAAGAGACGAGGATCTGACTCCATGTTTCAGAAGGCTTGATTTATTATTTTATGATATATATCATAAAATTTTTTTTAATTATACTAAAAGCATAGAAGAAAGGATTTCATCAGAAGGCTAGCTAAGAATAAAAAAGGTATGGAATGATAAAAGGCTTGTGGCTCAGACAGAGTCCAAGCCAGCTGACTGTGATTGGCCATTAATTAGAAACAACCACATGAGACCAATCCCAGATGCACCTGTTGCATTCCACAGCAGCAGATAACCATTGTTTGCATTTTGTTCCTGAGGCCTCTCAGCTTCTCAGGAGGAAAAATCCTAAGGAAAGGATTTTTCAGAAAATATCATGGCTATACCTTAAAGCCTGCAATTTGCCTGAGGAAGAGGAGAATGAGCAGAAAAGGTCAGACACGAGTGATGTCTTGGTCCCGGTGTCCCTTTGGCTTTAGTGAGCTCCCAGGCAATTTTAATATATTGCCAAGCACAAAGGTGCCTTAGGACCCAGCCCTCAGAGACTGAATGCTTTGGGCACAGCCTTCCCTTTTCCAGTGCTTTGAAAGGCTGGCAGCAAAGCTCAGGTCAGATAGAAGAAATCACACTGCAGAAATATTTCACACCTGGATAAATCATTCTTTTCTCCCTGCGTGACTTTTTTTTGCAGTGAAAGTCTCACAGCACTTTGCCCATCTGTGCTGTGCAAATCTCTTTTGCCCTTGCAGAGTGGCCTGGCCATCCATCATGTCAGGGCTGAGCTACCTGCAAGGAGAGCGCTGGGGACTGTCACCTCCCCTGCCTGCCTCAGGGACTGCAAAACCAGAGCAGAGCCCACCTCAGCTCTCCCCATGACACACACATCCCCTTCTCTGCCAGTCCTTAGGCTTTTCCCATCGCTTTCTCCACATCTATTTCCCATGGTTCAGTGGAAAAGTGAAAGTAAGCATACACACAAGGTCTTATTTACCTTTAGGTGAATATCTCTAGCATCAATCTTTGTAGCAAGGAAAATCTCAATTCTGCCATCTCTTTTCCATGTTTTATATGAGCATATATTCACATTTCAGAGCTAAAGAGAGGCTGATTCGCTCTTTCCTACAAACTTTGCCTCACCTGAATATTTCACATTAACTCTCAGGCAACAAAAAGGAATGGGTAACAAGATGATGACTTCATCCAGCATCTGTTCAAGTCTATGGTCACCTTTCCTTTAGATCAAGACCTAAATCCTTATTCCTAAAAGCAGCTTTGACACTTAATCCTTGGAGGGGGAAAAAAAAGAAAGGCAATGAGTCAAATACAATAAAACTCTGACATTTTTGTATTTGAAGGACACATCAACATGAATGCAAAAGCTCTGCTTGACCTATGCAGTGGCTTTCCAAGGAAACTCTGAGGAGAAGGTAAATAAGATCAATCCATCCTTTTGGAAAGTTAAACCTGAGGCTGAAAAGAAGGGAGAAATATAGTTCAAGTTTCAGAGGAAAATACAGCAAAGGCAGAGGGGTGACCTAATAGTCCCCTTTTCTCATAATAGTTGCAGGGTTTTTGTTTGTTTTTTGTTTTGGGGTTTTTTGTGGGTTTTTTTGTGTTTTGGTTTTTGTTGGGGTTTTTTTTGTTTTGGTTTATTTTTTTGTTGTTTTTGGGGGTTTTTGTGGACTTTTTTTTTTTGTTTGGTTTGGTTTTTTTGTTGTTTTTTTTTTTTTTGGTTGGTTGGTTTGGTTGGATGGTTTTTTTAGGGTTTTTTTTAGGTTTATTTGCAGGGGATTTTTTTGTTTATTTGTTTTTTGTTGCAATGAGTAAAGACCTCATCTTCTGATCCTGTGGAATGGCTCTTTAGCCTGCCTGTTTCAGGTGACACTCCCATTATGCTTATGGGCCTACACAAAATCTGCAGCTTGTGCTGCAGATGGCTTCACAGCAGTGCTTGCTGCAGGATGTTCTCAGTGCAAAAAGCCATCAAAAAAAAGAAGTTTTTCACATTAGACCAAGTAAAAACTGTCTTTTACAAGTCATTGCTAGCACAGGCTGGCAGTGTTCCTCACCCACCTAACCTTTAGTTCTGTTCAGTGTGCGAGGTCAGATCCCTTTGTGCCTGCTGAGAGCCTCTGAGCTTGGCAGAAATTTTGCATGAATGCAGATGTCTACAAAAAAAAGGAGTTTGTTGGCAGGATCAGGACCTTTTGAGTAATTCTGAAACGACAACACAGCTGGAATGAGGAGCCTGACACGTGTTCTGTGGCTATGGTGGTCATTGATTGCTTTGGTTTTACACAGAAAACAAAAACATCTCAGGTCATTCTCCCCATCCCTCCCACTACACATTGCTGTGCTATCCTTGCTCAAAACCAGTAGATATCCAAGTATTTTACCTTAAAACCCTGGACTCCAGAGTCATGGTAACACAGAAGCTTTTCTGCCTTTTCTGCCTATAACTACTTCTATAAATAGATAGCCAGATGACTTCTAGATTTCAAACCTTCTAGGGAAAATTAAACCCATGAATGCTAAAGCTTGAAAACCACAGAAAATATAAGGAGCTTCCTACTTTCTAAAAACTACATCAATAAATGTTGTCCTTCCAAGTTCTTGCTGCCTCTTTTTAGTATTGCAATATTTAAGCTGAGCTGATAACCTGTGAACAGCTCAGGTCAGCAGGAAGGGAACTGGCCTTGCCTGATGGGAGAGAGCACCAATGTCTCAAAGCTGGCATTTGGAGTAGAATTAATCTCATTTAATAAAATTAATATTTGGAAGGATTTAATAAAATTTATATTTGGAAGGATTTAATAAAATTTATATTTGGAAGGTGTCCCTGTCCCTGGCAGGGGGTTTGGAATTAGATGATCAGTAAGGCCCCTTTCAAACCAAACCATTCTGTGGCTCTATGATTTGATTCTGTGATATATAAAAGTAAGGTGTCTGCACAAGGACAATCATTTAAATCCTCATCTCAACTGTTTTAGACTTTCATAGCAGTGAGGTTGAGCTGCCTTCTGCAAATGTGTGCTGCTGTCCTTTGACTACAGCCAGTGTTTAAACAAACTGCTCATGCAGTTAAATGCATGAGAGTTAAATGCACTCTCATTTGTATGGATAAATGGCTTCTATCCACAGGCTATGACTACACTGTAGAGTGACATAAAAATAATAATCTACCTTCAAACAAATGTGTTTGTTTTATCAGTAACATTTTAACTAATTGCACTTCCTGGGGAAAAAAGAAAGGAAAAGATTTTAGCTTCTTTGTGAAAGATAAAGTTTTTGAATTATTTATATTGGTGTCTATATTGCTCTTTAATATGTGATATTTCCCTTCAGGACAGGAAAAAAGGAGAGGCAGCTGACCTCACCTGTAACATAACCAAAGTAAAATGTATCTGGCTCAGAGAAGTATTTAATGGGGCTGTGAACTCTTAGATGCAGGGGTCAACTTCTTATTTTGCATTTGTGCTGTGTGTGAAACACTGGATTCTTAATCTATCATTGATTCCAAGTAGTGTTATAGTAATAATGCATAGTCAGAATGTGTTTCTTCCTATAAGAAATAATTGAACCTAGTTCATGGAAATGAGACATTGTCTGGATAGATAAACATGTCAGGTTTGTTACCATCCTAGTGCTGGATATATGAAATCAGGGAAGTAATTTATCTCCACCTTAGGTTTGATTTTATACCATCTTTTTCTGCTGGAGATTGACTTAAGCTCTCTGTTAGAAAAAAAACAGGATGCAGAATCTTAAAATTAGGAAGAAACAACCTAATAAGAAGAATTTATTATTTGTGGCTTCCTACAGTATTGCTGAAGACTTTGCTGAAGACTTTTCAAAAGACCACAATTAAAACAAGGCCCAGCCAAGTGCCAGAAGCCTCTTTTGTGTTTGTCCACTCTCAGAAGTGACTCATGTCCCAGCCTGCCCAGGAGTGTGTGCTGAAACACAGCTCCTCCATTATTCAGATTCCATCAGCTGAACCTTCAGCTTTGCTAACAAAGGAGGTGGCAAATGTCTCTGCCTTTCCCATTAAAATCTTCTCCTGCAATTGCCTCAGTGTGTGTGTGAGTAGATATAATAAGCAGATGGCAGAAATTAATTAATTATGAGAGTTAACTTTTCACTTTCACCCATCACTGAACATCTTTTGTTCCTTAGCCCTGGCTTTTGTAAAACTGAAGTTATGTCCCAGGGTGTGTGGCTTTTAACAGGACTGTGTCCTGTGTTTAGCTGCCACAGCACATCGAGCATGTGGAACCTTTTAACAAGGAATTTTTAATGAATCCCTGGAATAAAGCACCCTCAAAAACAATACTTCAGTATGTGAGTACTTATATTCACTGCAGCAACAAAACCATTTTTTAAAAAGGCAAATATTTCCTATTACATTTTAAACAATCTTTAACCACAGCCATTTGCTGACAGGAAAATTTGGATAACTGGTGTTTTCTGAATGCTGTGAATGAATTTTTTCTGACTTTTGGATGATTTGCTAGAAAGATGTGTTAAAATGCTGGTAATTTGAACACCAGCAAGCAGTTTCCCTACTCCTCTCAACTTTTTAAATAAATGCCATCACCTATTCTGCATTGCCCTCAGCTTCTCACACTTGTTTCAGAAGGAAATGAGAGATTTTTAACACAACCAACAAGTTCAGTGCAAAGTGGAGAGGGGCAGAATTTCCCTCAGGTCTTAATCCCAGTGAAGGTTCAGGGCACTGTGTGGTTGTAATCAGTCACTTGTCTTCCTGAATTACTTTATTCAAAACCATGGGCAGCTCTGTAATGTCTTCTTTTTCTACCATCAGATGAATATTATGTAGCAAGAAAGCAAAATTAGAAAAGGGGCAATAAGGAAAATAAGGACAGAGGATTTACACCCAGAGCTTCTGCTTGTAGGGCTTGTTGCTGACTTTATTCAATATAAATTTAAATTATCAGCATTACTTCCCTGTGGCCTTGTCCTGACTGTTTTAGGAGTTAGATAAGCTGATGTTTGCAAAGAAATTTCTGCCATGTTCACAGTACTGAAGGCTACAAAGGAATTCCTGTCTTGAAACTGCTCCTTCCCTTCTCCCAACCTCTCAGTTTTAATTGATTTATTTGGATTTGGTGATTGCAGCACCACCCCTACCCTGGCTGAGGCACCATCTCCCTTTCCTGGCACCTGGCTGGTAGAGAGGATGAGGAGGATTTTGGTAACAGACCTGAGGTTTTTAAGGCACAAGAATGAAGACTGATGGTATCAGACCCGGTAGTCAAAGCCCCTTTTCTGCTGCTAATGATCTGTCTGGGAGACAGTCAATTTTGTCTGTATTTCAGCCAGAGCCATTCCATGACTTTTAAGGGGAAATGGAAATCCCTAAACCAGGAATAACTGTAATCACCAAAGTCTGAAAAAACTTTTTACATTTTTGGAATGTTCTTTCAAGGCTTTGTCAGAGCCATGTAAAAATTAGGACAGGAACAAAAGTGCTAAGTCCTTTTTATATTTGAATTTGGAATGATTTCTATATCACTGAACCCACAGAGAATTTGAAAAAGATACCGATGGACAGGTCAGCTTTCAAAAAAAGGATAAAAAGCTAAACTGTCTTGTACAGCCATAGGTATCTTCATGTCTAGGCTGCAGAGTGAGAAGTCTAAGATCCAGTAAGCACAAAATAATATTAAAGTTTTATGCCAGCAGGCCGATCTGTGTGAATTTCTGTGCATTCACACACACACACTCCTGTGTATTTAGTAAATCTGGACTTTGAGATGGTGGCTCAACATTTGAAGGTGGTTGCAAACAATCATTCCTGATCAGGTTAAAGCTCCAATTGTCCTTGTATTCTCTGTCAATAACTGATAGAAAATGTCTGTATAACAGCAAGGTCAGAAAGGAATAAAATGGTGCCACTTTTCTGGTTAGAGAAGTCTAGAATGAGAAATTGCCTCTTTTATGGTTCTATATACTGTATATTTGGCTTCTGACTAAGCCAAGCAGCAATTCTGCAACCATCTGGATTTTCTCCATACTACCAGAGTATGTGGCAGCAGAAAATACCCTGAAAAGCAAAGAAAACCAAAATATCTCCCCATTTTGTCTTGTCCTTCTTGGTCACCAATAAAGGGCTGATTTTGAGCGGGCTGCAGAGGCTGGTCCCAGTTAGAATATATGCATTTATACAGGATGGGTATTATGGGAACTCACTAGGATGAGCTAGAATAAACTGTGATTTGCTTTTGGAAGATGTGCATTAAAAAACTGAAAATGGATTTAAACACAGTTTTCCTGCAGTCTGGTTCAGTTGTCTTCTGACTCTGCAGGAAACATTTGGCTTCCCAGTTTGATGAATTTAATTAATTTTTTTGCCCAAACCATTTAGGAAATTCAGTTTAAAATTTGAAGGTAACTGTGAGTTAGTCAGAACTACAATTTTAGAAAGAAAATTGTTTAAGTAATCTTGGCCACCTCTCTAGCAGACTTTGCAGTTCAGGTGATTTTGTAGATTAATTTACTACTTCAGACTTTGGAATTTTCCCCAAAGACCTTCAGCACTGACAGAGTTTTTATGACCATTGTCACTGCAGATTTAGGATATAGTCCAGCATCTATTAATTCAGTGGAAAAACTGCCTTTCATTCAGAAAACACTGACTCAGAAATTTGCACTTACTTGGAACTACAAACTATTGTAGTTTATGTGGCTCTGAACAGTTCTGTGGTAACTGCAAAAGACATAAGTTAATGTCCATCTAGTGAAACCATGCCAGTGGAATTAAAGAAGTAAGAACACCTGAAAAGGGCATTTGTGGCATGTTTTTTTTGCAGTTTCACCTTTGTTGCCAGAGGTCTGCAGTTCCATGAATTAAGGTGACACAAAGCTCCTTGCCAGCTGCAGACACGGGATAACTGCACCCATCCATCAGCCTGCTGATACCGGTGAGGCAAGCAGGACCGGCTGTTTAACAAATTACATTGCTCATTTAATTTATATGGCCTTGACCTTAACTGCTTCCAGAAAGCAGCTTCTGCCCCTACCACAGGCAGGGGTTTGCTCCTTCCAGCAGGTTCCCTTGTAGAGCTGTCACCTCAGCCTTAATTCCAAGATTTTCAAGTGGAATCCAAGACATCCTCTTTGGATGATGCTTGTTCATTCACAGCTGAGAGTGGCATACAGACTGACCTGGACAGAAGGTTGAGTTTATATCCTTGTCACCTTCCAGTCTCTTTCAGCATGATTAAAAGGATGGAAAGCCTTTATTCTGAAGAGAGGGACACTCCCACCCTCTTTGAGCTCCTCCTGAGAGGTGGCTGCTAGCACTGAATCTGCCTCCACTGCTGCTGCAGTGGCATTCAGCTCTCAGCCAACCAGAAAATTTAGTTTTGTAAATAATTATAATGCCTACAGTGTAAATGCTTTTCTTAAAATAAAATCAAATGTGTTTTGTTGCTTGTTTTTCTCACAAATAATTTGAGTTTGGAGAGCTGTTTAGCACTTAAGTACTGCCAAAGAGAAAACAGTTTTTGTTCTGAGTATGCAAAGACATGATTTTGAGCAGGAATTTTCTCTCTACAAAATGCTAATTAAACAAAACAATGAATTTTGATAAATAAGTACATCTACAAGTTCCTGGCCTCAGGGAAGTGTCACCACGATATATATTGTTTGCAAGTATTTCACACAAACACTTTCCCCTATGAAAAGGTACCAAGCTTGTATTTCAAATTAAAACAGCTGTGAGGGGCTGTTTGTGTGCGTTTGTGCATGAGAGTGTTTTTCAGATGAGGTCTGAAAATAGATAGAGAGTCAATTAAGTGGAAAAAGACAGGGAGATGGATGCTGTTGAGAGGAAGATGTGCAGTGCAACTTGGTTGGAATTGGGAAAGCCAAAAAACTCTGGAGAGGTTGCTTCCCCAGCTGTGCCTCCATGAGAGTCTTTTACATTTGCAGCCGTAAGTGAGATCAGATATTTACTGGAAGTGGTTCATAAAGGCCTTTAGAAGTCATCTGTATCTGCCTTGTAATTCCAATCTTTCCTTTCTCTGAAGGTCAGACCCATGTTTGCTAACATGGAGGTTTTTATTTGAAACCTGGAATGTTGGGCACATCTACAGCCAGGATAAAAACCTCCTGGCATGGAACCAGAGAGACTTAAATCTCATACAACAAAGTTGGTTTAACTTGGTTAGTTTAACTAAGATATTTAAGTTATTAGAGAAAATTAAATGTTTTCAGGTTTTTAGTAAATGGAGTTCATTTTCCTAGATTTTATTGTGGTGGATGTAGGACACCCCAAGAACTGTACAATCAGTGCCAGGAAAGGAGTTCCTTCAGGTTGATGTGACACCAACAGCAGCACAGGGAACACCGAGAGCCATAAAACAATTGCATGTTCAGTTATTTATTTTCAAGTTAACATCCTGGTTTTCTTCCATAGAATCATAGAAGCATTTAGGCTGGAAAAGGACATCCTGAGTATGTCATCCCATCTGACACAGGCATCCAAACCCAGAAATTCTATAAAAGGATAAATGTTAATACCTTAAAATGACCCAGTGCTTCTGCATTTTTCTATTCCCTCATAAGAAGCAGGTTAATATTTATTTGAAACTTTTCTATACACCTTTCTTTAATATTAATTAGCATTTGCATCACTTAATTATTTTAATTATTCACTTATTAATCACTTATTCTTTTAATTCCCTACTGTACCAACAGAAGGGAATATAAATATCTTGTGTAAATGCATGTACATTTAAATAGAAAAAGCCTTTAAGAGATGTAGAGAAAAACACCAGTGTTATTATTTTCATGAAAATATTTTCTCATTCCCTACCTGATCTATCATAATCAGATAGACTGTACATTGTACTTTATCACATTATCATCATTATTATCATTATCTAAATATACAGCCATAAAGGCCTACATGTAGCAATTTTTATGTTATTTGTGAGAAGAGGAGGAAATTTCATGGGACTCTTATGGTTTCTAAGGCACAAATTTCTTTTGGACTTCCCTGATGGCTCACAGACTGAAGAAGGAAAATGAATTGTGACCGTGTTCACAGGGGTCTGAGAATGAGGGAAGAGATGAGGATCTGACTCCATGTTTCAGAAGGCTTGATTTATTATTTTATGATATATATTATATTAAAACTATACTAAAAGAATAGAGAGAAAGGATTTCATCAGAAGGCTTGCTAAGAATAGAAAAGAAATGGAATGATAACAAAACCTTTTGTCTTGGACAGAGAGTCTGAGCCAGCTGGCTGTGATTGGCCATTAATTAGAAACAACCCCATGAGACCAATCCCAGATGCACCTGTTGCATCCCACAGCAGCAGATAACCATTGCTTGCATTTTGTTCCTGAGGCCTCTCAGCTTCTCAGGAGGAAAAATCTTAAGGAAAGGATTTTTCATAAAATGCATCTGTGACATCGAATATGTTGGTGCCCCTCGGTGTGACGAAGGACAGGTTCCTCACGGTGCTGTAGGGAAATGCTGTCACCACTCTGCTAATAAATTGCCATGATTTAAATTTCTCAGAGCAGGACTCTCCAAGCCTCAATGCAGAGTGTGTGTGGGGTTGATGCAGGACCCATATGCAGAGCTGTCACAGCCTGACCTCTCTTGCCACCACAGCAGAGGGCTCTGGTTGCACCCTGCACGCTCCAGACGGGTTTTTCTCCCTCTCCTGCTCCCTGCCAGATCTGGACTCCAGCGATGCTGAATGTCAGCACACATTTTAGCTCCTGACAGCAGTGTGAAAAGGGGATGTAAAACCTCCTTTAAAATATTTCCATGGGTGGAAAAAAGTAGTGGCTTGTTTAGAGGAAGAGGAGCGTTTGTCTCCATGGGGCTGGGTGAGGTCCAGCCCTTGTCATGAGCGCAGACCACCGAGGACAGATGGGTGCCCAGTGACCCGTCCCAGATGGTGCTGGGCTCCACCAGCCTCATGGGCAGGTATCTGTGTACAGCAGCTGCTGACTGGCATCTTCGGACAGTCTGGACAGAGGAACTGAGGTCTGAGCCACCTGCAGAGCCTGAGCTGTCCTCTCACCCTGCTGCAACAAGGCTGAAATCAACTGGCAAGAAAATCTTCCCTTATGCTACCCAAATATGAATTTTGTACTTTGTGTTTCCAATATCTTCCCTGAGTAGCAAACCCTTCAGAAAATATGATGAATTTTATATTTTTGCAAAAGGTTCACAGACTTTTCAGCAATGTATATATGTATATTTATTAAAGAAGCAGCTCTGAGAGATGCAGAGTTACAACTGTTCGAGTTTTACAATTAACTCTCAAACCCACTTTGTATATTTCAAAAAGAAAACCCAGCATATCCTCATTGTATAGGCATGGGGAAAAAAAAGCATACAAAACATCCCAAACTAATCAACCAACTTCTAAAACCCACCCAAAAGTGGTGTTTTTTTAGCACTTATAAAGTCTTTTCATATACTTTACCTTAATTCACCTGTTGTGAAGGAAACTGTTAATGGAGAAATTTTGCATTCAAAGTCAGACTGTTTTTGATGCAGACAAAAATCAGTACTGAGGCAACACAGATTATTATCTGAGTGATGAGTGGAAGATGAGGAGCAGCCAGAATAGATTTGACATGAAAAAATCATGTCAAACCAATCTAAAGTCCCTCTGTGACAAGCCAACAGAGTTTGGGGATGTAGAGGAGCAGTGGATATCATGAATCTTGGCTTTAGAATTGCTTTTGATGTGGTCTCAGACAGAACTCTCAGAAAGCAACCACGGTCTAGGTAAAACAGGTAAAAACCCCAAAACCAACAACAACAGCAAAAACAACACAAAAACCCCAAAACCAACCAAACAAAAAAACCCAAACTGTAGCTGTGGTGGAGATACTGATGGGAAGAGACACTGAAGGAGGTTCTGCAATGATCTCTTCCAGATCAGTCTCTGTCACTGTTTTTGTTAAATCTAATGAGCCAGACACAGGAAATATATTTTGGAAGACAGGCTTAGAATTTGAATTCTTAGAGATGCAAACAGATAAAAATGACATTCAATTAATTTCATGGGGACAAATGTAATATTTTGCATGCAGGTGGGAGTAATTAGCTTCACAGAGAGAAATCAGGGAACAATCAGCAATTCTTCTAGAGTCAGCCTTGGGATTATGGCTGGTCACAAGTAGAAAGCAAGGCAATGATGATGTCCTGTTGCAGGTACTTTTCCTTTTAACTCAGCAGCAACTCAGGGTTTTAGCTGAGCTCATATTTGTACAAAACACTCCTGGAGAAAGGAGGAGTCCATAGGAGATCCGTGAAAAATCTGAGCTGGGGGAAAAAAACTGATAGAAAAGGATTAAACATGTTTTTTTAGTGTGAAGAGATGATGGAGAGAGCAGCTTTTAATTAAAGAGGAGGCTGCTGTTTAATGAATTCTTCATGGGTATAAACTGTAGCAAAACAGATTCATTTAGATTAGAGGAATATATTTCTAGCAGTGTGGAGAGACTGCAAATTTTTATTTTCTTCTGGGTGGTATCATGGTTGTCCTTCTGCACATTGACTTCTGTTGGCCTTCAGCTCATGAGTGGTTTATGAGGTTGGGACACCCAGCTGGAGAACCCAACAGGGGATTTCACAGCTTGGTTTTTGTATAAAGCTTATGGATGAGCCAGATTTAGCAGCAAACAGCATTTCTGCAGCAAAATTCATACTTCTGCAACTCAGAACACCACTCCAGTCAGCATGGCTGTGCTCATGTATTTTAGGCTCGTCCCAGGTATTTTCGGCTCCTTGCAGGCATTTCAGGAATAATTTCCTCCTTCTTTTACTGTAGAACTAATGCATGTCGGTGCTGTCCGTGCTGTGTGGTCTGAAAGCAGGCACTACTCATGCACAAATTTTGCTTCAAGAGCAGAACCAGCTTGAACAGAGAGCTTAACATAGGGCAAAAGGCAAAAAAAAAAAGTCAAATAAATGGAAATGGAGTGAGAAATTATTGAAATTGTTGAATGAGGTTGAGACAGTAACACAGAAGGCTTTAAATGGATCTGTGACTTTAAGAAGTGTGTGAAAATATACATAACTAATGCAAATCTAGACAGCAAGTATCTGCCAGACTGATCTTGCTCCCACCTCTTGCACTCACGTGTCTCATCCTACCTTCAGCCAGGTTAATGTTACCTGGTGAATTCCCAAACAGGTCTCACAAGGTCAGCCAGGTTTGGGAAGTGTTGAGTCCTGCAGTGAATGTGACACATGAACACACACTTGAATTGAAACCTGTTCAGCTGTGGGATAGCTAATCTCACACTTCTGCACAGTATTTAATGTATTCTGTTCACAGGAGAGAAGGGATGTGCTTTTAATGAAGCACAAATGTCAAAAATCCAGCACTGAAATACTATTTTAGATGTTGCTGAAAGTGTAAGAAATACTGGTGGCACAACCATGTCACATCCTATCAACCTTTTTTTACATTATTTATTCCAAATAATAATGAAAAAAATCATGAAAGGCATGAAGCTACTGCTGATTTTTCTGTCTGACATTAAAAAAACCCAACCCCAAATCCACATTACAGCTAACCAGAATGGGGGAATAGTGCCAGAGAGGTGGAGATGGGGAGGCCGGATGTTATTTAATTGCTTGACTAAAGGAGCTCTCAGGCCACTTTTCAGGCTTCAGGCACCTAAATGCAATGTCTGCATTAAAATATAATCTACAATTTACAAGTGGAGTTGCTGTATCTGCAAGCCACTGTCAATGAGAAGACACTGGCACATCTTTGTCTGGAGCCTTGTGGAGCTCGTGGTGTAACCTCTGAGTGCGCAGAGAGAAAACAGGGATGCTTTAACTTCGATCTGAGTTATCCGGGGTGTGGAGCTCATGGTGTAACCTCTGAGTGCACAGAGAGAAAACAGGGATGCTTTAACTTTGATCTGAGTTATCCAGGGTGTGGAGCTCATGGTGTAACCTCTGAGTGCGCAGAGAGAAAACAGGGATGCTTTAACTTCAATCTGAGTTATCCAGGGTGTGGAGCTCATGGTGTAACCTCTCTGAGAGAAAAGAGAGCTTTAAATCAGGGGATGCTTTAACTTTGATCTGAGTTATCCAGGGTGTGGAGCTCATGGTGTAACCTCTGAGCGCTCAGAGAGAAAACAGGGATGCTTTAACTTCAATCTGAGTTATCCAGGGTGTGGAGCTCATGGTGTAACCTCTGAGTGCACAGAGAGAAAACAGGGGTGCTTTAACTTCGATCTGAGTTATCCAGGGTGTGGAGCTCATGGTGTAACCTCTGAGTGTGCAGAGAGAAAACAGGGGATGCTTTAACTTCAATCTGAGTTAGACAAGGTGTGGAGCTCATGGTGCAACCTCTGAGTGTGCAGAGAGAAAACAGGGATGCTTTAACTCTGAGCACACAGAGAGAAAACAGGGGATCTGAGTTGAGTTATCCAGGGTGTGGAGCTCGAAAAACAGGGTGCTTAACCTCTGAGCTCATGGTGCAACCTCAGCTCAGAGAAAACAGGGATGCTTTAACTGCGATCTGAGTTAGCCAGGGTGTGGAGCTCATGGTGTAACCTCTGAGTGCTCAGAGAGAAAACAGGGATGCTTTAACTTCGATCTGAGTTATCCAGGGTGTGGAGCTCATGGTGTAACCTCTGAGTGCACAGAGAGAAAACAGGGGTGCTTTAACTTCAATCTGAGTTAGACAGGGTGTGGAGCTCATGGTGTAACCTCTGAGTGTGCAGAGAGAAAACAGGGATGCTTTAACTTCGATCTGAGTTATCCGGGGTGGATCCTCAGTTGAAGTTCATCTCTCTCTCTCTATCTAAGAACATCCCTGCCTTCCTACCTAGCTCAGCTGTGTTCTGCTGGTTTGCCTACTGGGCTTAAACCACATTGCATCTAAATTTTTTTTTTTTTTCCACGATTCCAATAAAAAATCAAGTCCATTGCTTTCTTTTATAGAGCTCAGGCTATTATTTCAATTTATAAATATATTTTTATGCATTTGATCTTCCCTTCAAATGCCTACAAATTGTGACTTTCTATCAGCCATGATCAGACCTGTGTTCTCTCAAAGAGTGAAGTCTCAGTAAAGGACATCCCTGGATTTTTATGGCACATTGGGCATCTCTAACCATCTCCTGCTGCAATCAGACTCCTAATACACAATTTCTTGTGGCACTCATCATGGGACCCCTCCTTCAGTAGAATAACTAACATTGTCACTGCTAATTTCAGCCTAATTTCTATTTACCTCAGTTTTAATTTACAAAGTCTTAAATGATTTTGCCCTCAAAGTCTGAGAGCGTTGGCTGGAATTTTTCAATTACCTTTTCCTTTCATTGAAATGAAGGGGACAAAAGCATCATAGGGACTCTGAAGATAAATATATTCATTGAAATTATAATTAAAAATTATAGCACTGCAGGGTTTTTTTCTGTCTTAGCTACCCATCTCCCCTGTAAATACATTTATTTTCATTTTAAAAGCTAGTTTGTGTATATGTATGCATATTTATTTACATATGTATGATTTTTTGTAACTATTTTTTAAAAATAGAAATACAAAAAGGTGCCTTTTACTGTTATGGTCTCGATGGTTTATTCATATGACTTTTAGCACAGCAGGAAAATATTTTTTTCCCTATTAATTCTGCACCCTAAATCCTGCAAATATTGGTAAACCTAAAACAACTGCTGAGGGCTCTACAGTCCTGTGCATTTTACTACACGTTGCCAGAGCACTAAGCACTTTCTACAGCCCACAATATCTCCAAAACCACAAATATTTCTTATTTATGATCTGCAGATATGAACCAAACACAGGCTTAAAACATTTTTTTTAGCCTCCTTATACTGGTATTTATTTTAAAACTGCATCTCCCTCTATACCTTGCCTGTTTGAAATACAGTGTTTATTCTTTAAATGGTCTCTGTAACGACGATGATGGTCAATTGTGTGGAGGCAGCAGCGCTGTGACAATCTCATTTTTGGTGCTTTTCTTCCTCATTTTGAGGAGGAAAGGGCAGGAAATCAATGAAAGACAGATATGGCATGGAACCCACTGTGCATTTTCATTATGAACCTGTAACCTCTGAGACTTGGGAATTAATACTGAAAGAATAGCCAGAGAGGAAATTGGTGAAAAAGTTTCTATTTTTCATCTGCTTCCAGGCTTTTTGTCTACTTGGAGATAAATAGCTCTGCCTTGGAAGAAAAGTGCCTTTTATTAAAAAATAAAAAGGGGGGAAAAAAGGAGCTTTATTTTCATTCTAAGGATCTAATGGAGAGAAACAGCACATTAAAATGTTATTTTAATAAGTGCTGTCCTGGCAGGGATACTCCTAAATAGTCGTGGGTGTCTCTCATTATTATTGGGCCTTGAGAAGAAAAGCTCAGTTATTTTTATTTTCAGTATTCTTACATTAGCAAAAAGCTCACATAACCAAAATAAAAGTCCTTGTTTATACTAAATGACACACAAGGTAAGTATGAAACCATGTGTCCAAAACTCTGTTACAATTTCTAAGGGGAAAATGCAGTTTTTTACAGACAGGTGCCAATTCAGTGTTCTAGTCAGATATTAGCTGTTATTTAATGAATGGTTTTATTAATTAAATATACATTACTGATTGCCTGACCGTTTCTACTTGTTTTTTGGCATTTTAATGGGTTTTACAGCTATGATCACAGAGATTCCAAAGGGTTATCTATAAAACTTGAATCTGTCACAGTCCCATGCATAGCCAAACTTGGCAGGTGTTTGTAATCTGGGATTTCCCCTCCTGCTTCACTCTCCCATCCTGAAAAAGGCAAGTGATCCTGGTTCCAAAACAGTTTTTGGAGATGTTTGGATGTGAGTCTGCACTGACCTCTTTAGAGTCTTTACAGGCAAGGGCAGCAGGTTCCCACCTCACTAGGAGAAATCTCAGCACAGACTTTCCCAGCTCCTGCCCAGGATGGTGGCACAAAATTGGTTCCTGATATGAAAATGTAAATTGAAGCCTGTTAAACAAGGAACACACCAGTTCTATACATATTAAACAGTCTGTACACTACTAGCTATGTCAAGCAAAGGATTTCCTTGCTAAAAGCATCAGGGTCTGACTGGCAGCAAAATGTTGCTATATATTTTAATAATTTTGCAGAAAAGATGGATAGCAAGATTGCAGAATGTTCTTGTTTCAAGAAATCTGTGTAACAGTCAGGGAATATTTATTTTCATGCTGGTGGTTCAGTGGAGGAGGGTCTATAAATCTCATTTTAGCTTTCCCATTTAAACCTTCACACTGCCTGTAAACCTTATCTGTGATATTTTTGTAAGGTACAGAAGTCAACACAGCCAATGAGGAACCCAGGGAAGGATCCTAAATTGGCAAGAATAATTGGATTATGAAATTCTTGGGTTCTTCACATTATTCCCTGTGTATTCAGAGATGAGGACAGCCTCTCCTTTGACATATGTATTTTCATTTCTTAACTAAACATGAACCAATTAAAATGTCACAGCTTTCAGAAAGCAAGTTTGTAAAAAAGTTGATAATGAAGGTTTACTTGCTTTATATATTCCACCCAATCAGTATTAAATTTATATTGTTGTGACCCTGCTAGGGTACATTAGGAATGTTGCCCAACTGATTAAAATAATTTGGTGGTCTTTAGGTGATTTCTTGTGAAAAAGAAAGTGAAAATTCTCCACAGAGAGAAAGAGAGATGGCAATGCCAAGGCATTGAAACAGGAAATTAAGATCAGGTGAAAAGGATCATCAAAAAAGTTTTTGATATCTTCAAATATTAACATTGTAGGATGGAATTTTAAGGAAGAGCTTCTGTGGGAAATGAGCCTCCATTTGTGCTAGAAAAGCACTCAGGAAATAATCAGACATTCTGCATCTTGAGCTGCACGTGGCCCCACAGATATTTCTATTGTTGTCTCATCTTAGCCAACACTGAGAAGGGAGGCCTCTAATCATTTCTCCTCGTTATTATATCAAACCAGATGTATCTTGGAGACGTCCTGCCATGCAGCCCTCTCACAGCCCTGATTCCAGCAGTACTGAGGCTGCCTGACCCCTCTGCTGCCCACAGGGTCCTGAGTTTGATAAGGAAACGTCGGAACCCTGGATGCTGAGAATTTCAGACTTTCTGTGCTGACAAACACTGACCCCCAGGAGAACACTGCCTTTGACCTGAGGCCATGGAGAAGTCTTCAGTTTGCTTTTTTTCCTTCGTGGCCTTGACAGCATATTTCAAAATCTCATTCCTGCGTTGCCTTGGATTGTCAGCAGTGAAGGTCTGCACACAGAGAGTACATAAAGCAGGCTGTTACTGCTCTTATTATTATTTCTATTACTGCTTTAGTGGCTTCCTAAACTGGTGTCCTCTTTTCAGGGCAGCTAAGGCAGCAAACCTCTGGGGAAAGGCTCCGAAGCAGGGCTGAAATGGTTTTCCGTCTTTGCTCGTGCTTGTTTTCATTTCCCCACACCATCTCATAATGCCATTGCTTCTCCACTTAGCAGCAGCATTAGGAAACATCACAGCTGTCCCACCAGGAGATTGCATCTTAAAGCATTTGGGGTGCAGGTGAGATGATGCTGGCTGCTAGAGATTGCAGCTGCCTTTTCAAATTTAGTTGTCTTTTGTCTGTCTCCTCAGTGGGTGCTATGAAAAGCCTCTGGGATCCCAGCTACAATATTCCTCATCTGTGGCTTTAGCATGTGTGATTTCATAATCAGATTTGATATAATTTATTGAGTCAGTCCTCAACTGCCTGCAATTCACCTAAATCACTGTCTCTTCTCTCCCTTTATTGCCTCAAACTTGTGTTATTCCTCCTTTTTACTTACAATTTCAGGATACCATGGACTGAGTGAAAAACACTTTTATAATGGAGTACTGTGTGAAAAGTTGCATTATTTTGGCATTTTTATTATAATAAATTCTTTACCTTCCTTTTTTTTCAACTCCTTATTTTCTTGGGAGACCAGTGCTTTTAACAGCTTTATTGTTTTTCCTTTATAGAGTGCAGATTAATGCCTTCTTTTTTTTCCTAAAGCAGTAACCACATAACTCACTTTCACTTTAGTGATGCTGTCACTGATGGTGTTGTGCTGTAAGCAAACATTTCCCTGTCTTCTGCCTTTGGTCTGCAGCCTGCTTACACCTCAGTGTCAGTTTTGAATTATCTGGGAAATTCCCTTGCGTACAGACTGTTACACAGCCTTAAGCACTACTGTTTTTATTATTCCACATTACTGCCTCAAAAGGAGGTTGTGTTATTCCTGCTAAACTCCTTAAAATCATTTAAAAGCGTCTTGCATGGCTTCTCTGCTGCTTGTTTTGCATTTGATTTGATTTTGATTTCAGCAAGTGTCTTCTGCCATTGCAGTGTCCAGCATCCCTGGCTCCACCAGCTGCAACCCAAAATCTCTGCCACAAGGTACAAAACCCCTCTTGGAGAGGTAAAGGGAAGTGCCTCACACAGACCAGTTCAGAGGTGGGAGGCAAGAAAACCTGTTCAGAATTCCCCACCAGCACGACCTGAATACGCTCTGAAATCTAAGTGTCATTCAGCTCTGTGAGTCTCAGGAATTCCTGTGGTTTTGCTTCATCTGGGTATCTGCATTATTTGGCAGTGTCTCCCCTTGTGCCAGTTGCATCCTGCAGAGATCAATTCATAGCTGGAACGGGGAAGATGTACTTGAACTGCCCTCAAGCTGCATGTGGTCCACAAGCAGCATTTGCCCATCCTTCCTCTCTCGTGTTATCCCACCCCTGAGAGCACAGGGCTGTGCAACAGCAGTTATCTTCTCAGCAGCAGGCTCTGATTTCTCTGGCTGAATGCACTCTGTGTCTTTGGTTCTTCTACTTCTGGCAGCTCCCTGGGCTGCCTGGGCCCTGCACAGCTCAGGTGCATCAGCTCTTTCCACCTCCCCTTGTTCTCCGCAGTGCTTTCCTTGGCAAAGTGCTTACCTTGCCCCACCAGTGGCACCTTGCTGGATTGTGGTTCATGAGGGCCATATTTTATTTTTACTTCAGTTACCACCTGTTTTCTTAACTGGGACAGCTCACAGAATAAGAGACCCACATAGTCTAGACCTGTCATATTTCCATCAGGGTTTAGCTAGACATGTGCTTCGAGATTGATGTGCAGACATTCAGAGCCTCTGAGGTCGGCAGCTCAGCTGGGCCTGCTTGCCCATATGAGCTGCCAGATGCCTGGAAATCCCAGAAAATGAGCCAAAACACTTACAGATCTAGAGAGAAAAACGTGGCATGTACAGATCTTCTGGACATATGGCAGCCCCACATGGGGTTGGATAGACAGGTTTGCTATTAGCAAGGCATTATCTACATAAGTGCTGGTCAACCAAAATAAGCTCAGCCAGAACCAGTTCCTAAATTCACTCTCTGTTCTTTTAAGAGATTTTGTATTTATTGCAGGAATACTGTGGATTTCTTACATCTTTCACACTGTAACCTTTATACATCTGATCTTTTCCTTCTACTGAGCCATGTTGTGTTTTGCCACTGGATTTCTCAACAACAGAGTCCCTGATTATTCATATTGCCTTTATTTTGCCCATGCCCTATTCTGAATCAAACAACATGGCTGAGTCAACAGGGAAACTTAAATATAGAGCTTTACTTAAAGCAAAGACTGTGTTGATGCCCATGAACGATAATTGAAACTCGTGACTGTCAGATGACAGCTGCTTGTATCATGTCCTCAGGGAAAACTGAAAGGAGCAATGAGAGTTGCTGCTCTAGTGATCTTCAGGAGGATGAGGTGACATCTCTCCAAATTTGGCTCCCTGGGTTCAGGTCTCCTTGCTTGAAGTTGCTCAGGCCAAGAGGAAACTCAGAGCATTCACCTTTTAGATTTCCATGTTGTAGCATGCACCATCCACAGAGCATCTGTGTGAATGTCACCATGGTTACCTTGAGCACAGTTTATTTTCTGGTGCTAACACAGAATTCTGTACGCAGTACACAGGGGAAATGAAACCAGAAGTATTTGAGGCACACAGGTGTGGCACTGAGGAATCTCAGCTCCAGTGCATCCATGACCATGCCAAAGGATGGTCCTACTCCTTAATAAGCATTAGCCAGATTTAGAGTTGATAGATAAACTGAAAAATTGTTCTTCTTTTATGAACATCAACTACATCACAAACCTGTAAGGTTCTCCTGCTTTTTAACACAGGATGCACACTCTGTCTCCTTATTTTATAACAGAAAGAAAACACTGACAGTGTGTAGGGCAGGTTTGAGGAGAAGAAAAGAGAAGTGACCTTATCCTGCAAGGAACAACACAATCTGGATCACAGCGTTCTTCAAAATTATTTATCAGTGTTCTGCCCAATTTTAAGGAATATTTTTTTTATTTCCACAGGAGAATGATGTAAAAAATAATAATGGATGCCATAAAGTAAAGGTTTCAGTAGTTTGAAAATGGAAATGCTGGTTTCTTGCACATCCTTAATTGCAGCTCTCCTACATGGTTTTAGGAGCCTTTTTATTCTTTATATTGTCACCTTCTGTTTCTTGAGTTATACAGCATATAATATCAGAGTTAGGCTTTTTTATATCACCTCAAGAACACATGTGAACTTTATACATATCACAAAGAATTAATTGGGATCCTGAAGGCTAAAGAAAAGCTATTTCATATCCTTAAGAATCAGATGCTCTTTTTACATTTTACATCTAACAGAATGTGTGCCAGTTTTTCTGGTTAGAAAAGTGGAGCAGAGCTCAGCACAGTCCTGTGCACATTTACTGTGTGTATTATTCATAGACCCCCAAAAGAGCAACAGCCAGGAAAGGGGAAGGGCTTGACAGAATTTTGTTACTGGCTACAGGGTAAAGAATTGGTCCTTGTGCAACAGAGAAACAGAAAAGGCAATAGGAGAGAAAAATGTAAAGAAAATTAAAGGACTGCTCTCTATCAATATATGGCTTTTCTTTGTTTCTAAATAAAATATACATCCACGTGGAGCCCAAACATCTGGTGGCTTTCTTATCACCTGTTTCCCCAGAAATAAATTTTCATGGGGCACTGTTTTCCACTGTTTTCTCCTTTCATAGGACTTACTCAACTGCTCTACCCAAAGCACTCTGACCTGTGGAATACTGAAGAGTTTCAACAGAAGGTCAAAGCAGGTTTAATTTCATAAAATGTCCCTAGCAAATACTATTACAGTGCCACTAATTTTATATGAAAGACAGAGTCAATTCTTGGTGAAACAACATAATGGCCCAAATTACCTGTTTCTCTTAATTAACTAAATAATTGGCCTAGGATGACTGCCTCAGCGGGATTTGTCTGTGATGCAAATGTCAGCACTCAAAATTCTTGAAAATATCTGTGCTTGACCCATGACTCATCTCTTAAATCTCCCCTTCTAATTGTGGGGCCAATATGCACAGTATTTTTCTGAATTAATAATTTTTCAGGAAAAAATAAGAAGAAGAAATGAGAAAAACCACAGTGTATTCCATTTTTTATAAGGAGAACCATATAATTTCTGAAAATGTCAAATATTAACATGTTTGAATATTTGTTAGATAAATAAAAACTCCTTTTATCATCAATAAACAAAGCTCATTTTTCCAAAGTGAAATATTAACCTCCTACTTATGTATTTTGCATTTATTTCTTGTAAATATTTAAAAGAATTGCTAAAATATTATTTTCAGTCAGAAAAATGTATTTTATTTTGAAGACATTGAAGAAAAGGTTTTAATACCTCTCTTTCACTTGTTTCTTTCTCATCTATGAGGATGGATGAGAATTTACAAAATATTTCCATCAAATTACAAAGAGTGCCAAAACTAAACAAGGTTGAAATAGAGATAATTCGTTAAAGATAACTTGGAAATACTTCATGTCTCTCCATTCCCTGCTCCATGCCAAGAAGAACACCCTTGAAGAAACACTCATTTCCTTTTCTGATTTAGGCCACCTTTTTATTCTGCAGTTTTGTTCCACCCCAAAGCCTCTGAGAGCACAAATGAGTGTTTAGGGGGCTAAGACACAACTTCCCCTTGATTCAATTAAGGGCTGATGTGTGTCACTGGTGATGACTTTCCACCTGCATCAACCTCTTGATGCAAAGTCAATGTTTTCAGGAACTCAATCAAACTTTTACTGCAAGGTCACAGTCCAAGAGGCTGCCAATCCCATGGAAACCTTTAGCAAGGACCTCTACAGCATTTGTAGGGAAATGCTCTGACAAAGGAGAAGAATGATGTATTTGACTTTATTTTATTAGAAGGCTAATTAAATATTATATTATATTGTATCATATTATATTACATTATATTACATTATATTGTATCATATTATATTACATTATATTACACTACATTACATTATATCAATTTTATTTTATTATAATATTATATTGTATTATATTATATTGTATTATATTATACTGTATTATATCATATTATATCGTATTATATCATATCGTATCATATCATATCATATCATATCATATCATATCATATCATATATCATATCATATCATATCATATCATATCATATCATATCATATCATATCATATCATAATATTTGAATTTGTTAAGCACTCAACTGCATACTGTTGTATAGAATTTTATGACTGTTAGCTGATAGACTTGATACACACACATACTTGGCCCTGATAGGCCAAGGAAATAAAACGTTATTACTTTGTGTAAATAATTTTTATATCGTATTTTACTTTTGTACAACACAGGCACAGTAAATAGGATAAGAATTGTTTTTTCTTTCTCTGATGTTCAGAGAATGGGGAACTCAGGAATATTTCTGGGAAGAATTGTGCCTTGCTTTTCTCTGTGAAGAGAAATATGGTGATAGACCTCTTTGGAAATATTAATAAAATAGAGCATTGCAAAGGTGGATGGATGAACTTAGACATTCCTTAGACATTGTGTGGTGTGCAGATGTGGCATTTGGGGACAGGGATTAGTGGTGAGCTTGGTAGTGCTGGTTAATGGTTAACCCAATGATCTTGGAGGTGTTTTCCAGCATTATTGATTCTGATTCTTTCAGCATCAGAAAAGAATGCTAAGCTTCAGATTAGTGACCAAATGATGCCACATTTTCCCTTTCTCTTAATTAAAAAGACAGCATTTGTTCTACTATATTTTAAATACATCTGTTGGGTGAGACATGGTTTGGTTTATTTATATGCTCAAAAGCATCGCACTACTGGTAGTAATTATAGTAATCTATTAGTAGATTTCTGACCTCCTAAAAATAACTAGCTGTCTCCCTCCCAAAAGAAATCCAGAATTGTTAGTAGAAATAAAGATACCCTAAAGAAAATAATCCCAAAATTTTCAGAACCTCTTTCTTGCAAGCTAACTTCTTTTTCAGTTTTATACATTTAAGAATTGATTTTGATTATTCAAATTCAGTTCAATCACTTTAATTTTGTTAAATTCTCCTGTGAAGTAAGAGAAATGCTTATTTTTTCAGTGGAGTCTTTCAGAGGGATGTAAATAGTGAGTTCTTGGAAATATAAGTCAATTTAAAGCTTTAGTGGGAATACAATAGAAATTCTGAAATGGAAAAGCATGTCAGAAAAATTTTCACATACTTCTTCCCACTTTTTTATCATCTTTTAAAATGCTTGATATTCTGCAAAGCACTGAGTTTTATTTTGAAGTTGTTTAGTGATAGCTGAGGCATTGCATAAAGCAAAAGTTCATTAATATCAAAAATCCATTAGAAAGGAAAAAAATTTTAAAAATCCACTTTCACTTCTTCAAATGTATTTGTTAAAAGCAGGGGAAAAAGGTTGACTGAAGAAAATCCTATAAAGTCATAGCAAAATAAAATTGTAGAGAATGGGAAATGGGCACGATCAATAATGTGAATTTCAGTGGTTGAGTTTTGGATCAAAAGAGAAAAGGTGGCCTGTAAGTCAGTGAAAATCAAATGTGAGTGTAAAAACCCCTTGGAAATCGATTGGAGGAGGAGACCACTTTTAGCAATCAAAGTCAAGAGCATGCCTTAGATCTACGTGCTGCTGGGAGGGAAGGAACATTTGAGAGTAACTCAGTATGGGAGCTGGTGGGAGGAGATTTTTGGTCACCAGTTTGAGCAACAGAACTGATTTGACAATGATCAGAAAAAGTGGAAGTCCCTGAAATTGTTCAGGGCTGGTCTGGACAGGGTTCTGAAAAACCTGGAGCAGGGAAGTTGTCCCTGCTCATGGCAGGGCTTGGAACTGGAAGATCTTCAAAGTCCCTTCCGACCCAAACAATTCTGATTCAATGACTCTGTGGCTGGGGGAAAAACACGATCAGTTTGAGTGCTTGGTTTTATTAGAATGAACAGGAATTTCAAGCATGGTGTAAAATTAAAAATGTCAATGGGAGTATGCCCAAGGCCATGGCTCTGTAACACTCTCTGTCTAGTGTATCACGCAGAGTGATTTTTAACAAGAACATAAGAAACCTAATATTTCACACAGTAAAACTGTATTTTTCTTTCTCTTGCTTCACTCCACACAAATGATAAATACCTGTAAGATCCTGTTCAGACTCACTGCTCAGCTGGTGAAAGCCATGTTTCTGGTAGACTGAGTAGGAACTGAGCAGTTAATTGAATGTTTAGACCTGAAGAGAGAGTCTGAAACTTGTGTTTATCTCTACTCGGGAGATCTTTATAAAGTTGCTAAAATCAGGAGTTAATAAACAGTTGAAACCTTTTTGATGTTTCTTAGCTTGTTTCCTATATTATAAAGCAGCACAGGGATCTTGCCTAAGCTGGTGTTTCTCAAGTGAAGCAATGAAGGTAAATCCCAGCCATCCCAGACCATAAAAAATTGAAATAAAAAATTCTGTTGCTGTGGTGAGAACTTGCAGAAGCTTAGCCAGAGAAGAATGAAGTACTGTTAAATTATCTGCTTTATAAACACTGAACATAAACCTAACCCACTTAATTGGCTTTATATCATTAATTTCAAAGACCCAAATAGTTTTATCTGGCTACCCTTTGAGTTTCTTCCTAATATCAATAGAGAATTTTGCATTGAAATGTGCAGCAAAAGCATGGAACCTGTCTCTAGTGCAGTGTGATTTTAAGGTGTTAGGAAACATTTGGGCAATTGAGTTCAGTTTCAGGGGACAGGATGCAAATTTTTGGCATATTCTGTATGTTTTATATGCTACAGAAAATCTTTTAGGAGGCATGGTTCAGTGTGAAGTCCTTCTATCAACTATTTTTGGAAAATTATCTCTGATCTAGATACCAAATCTAAGAGTCAGAAAATTATCACATATTGATTTAAAAAGCAAAAAAACAACAACAAAATAATTTTTTTTGGTCAGAATTGATTATCATTGGGCACAATACACATGAGATGAGTCTGATACCTACTCATTTGTCATCTTTTGTGATTCAAACTTGCCCTGGCTTTTTGCTTCTCACTCTTACCCAGCACTCCAGGTAGGGCTTCACAAGAGCAGAGGAGGGGGGGGGAAAGATTTAAGTTTTGTTTATAGTCTCAAAAAATATACTATAAAAAAAAGGTTATGAAAATTAGATTTAAGAGAATGAGATGGGTAACAAGGGGAGAAACCTCTTCTTCATGTTGAGATTCCCATGCTTGGGCTCAGGAGCTGAGGCTTTAGGAAACAGGTCAGATGTCTTAAGGTCTGTGATGAAATTGTTAGTTAACACAGTGAAGTGACAAAGAAAAACGAATCATGGTCAAAATGTCTTTATTTGCTAATTTATTTGCATCAGAGGAAAATCAAAGCCTTTCTATAAAGCATCAGATATTATCAAAATGTACCTATTACTTATGCATGAATTCTTCTGATTAGCTTGCTTGTCAGTGCCTAAATCCTCTGTCAACTTCTACTTGGCCTCATAACATATAACAGTGTTTTTAACAGGAACATAAGAAATCTATAATTTTGTACAGTAAAACTGTATTTTCTTTTCTTTCTCACACTAATGATAAATACCTGTAAGATCCTGTGAGTGTTTAGACTCACTGCTCAGCTGGTGAAAGCCATGTTTCTGATAGACTGATTAGTAACTAAGCAGTTAATTGAATGTTTAGACCTGAAGAGAGAGTCTGAAACTTGTGTTAAAGAACAGATTAACAGGTATTCTTTCTCTTTTTTTCTCATCTCAGTATTTTTACACCTTGGGGGTGTAAAACTTCTTGGAGGTTACGGGTCCATCAGAACTCAAGCAAAAGCCTGGCTGGTGCAGCTTTGCAGTTTCAAAGAAGGAAAGCTGTGAGCAAACTCTGTTCTCAGTTAATTATTCAGCAGAGAACCCTGGGCAGCTCTGCTGACCCTGGTGGTACGGAGCCATGCCTCCTGCGTGACAGGCAAAATTGTATTTCTAATCACTTCTGGTTACCAAAGGACACATGGCATGTCTTGCAGAAGGGAGATGATTAGCTCTGTTGTCCTGGCTGGCTTCCAGTTGGAAAAGCTTCATCCACTGAATACAAATCTACAGGGTAATTTCAAGTATAGCTCCTTCTCCCCCCAAATGTCATGCGGGGAGTTACTCTGAGCTTTGAACAGCTGCCATGTTCCTCCGTGGAGATGGCTGCTGAGGAATATATAGAATTATTTTAAGGCTCTGGGGAATAATAAAAAATCAGTATTAAGCTGCCTATGTACTTAGATGGATGAGAAGAAGGGCAGAGAGGGACAGAAAGATTTCTGATTATGGTAGAAATGAGAGTGGAAAATGCATCAAGTAGTGAATAAGGCTAGCTAATGAAATATTCTATAGTATAATGTAAATTGCGGTGATTGGGGACAGCTGATTCCTCAAAATGTTGGTTTTTCTTTTCTTTTTTTTTCAGAAATTAGATTATTTTTTAAGTATTCAGAAGTCATCCATAAATGATCACACTGACTCACAGTTTATTGATATTTTTAACTCCAGTCTTGAGAGAGAAAATGTCCTATTTCTTTTAGAGTGATGACTTTGTCCTTAAGGACGCCAGTATCTGGATCGCACCAGGCACGTCCTCATAAGGATGAATAAAACTTGGGAAAGACCCAAAATCCCAGAAAAAGAGAAAAAAAAAAAGTTGAAGTTGTGTATAATGGACAGTTGCAGATGAAGGGCACTGCTTGAGAACAGATTTTTGTCCAAGATGAGTGGATAGAATTGGCTGCTTTGATTCTGCAAACTCAGAGCCTCTATCAGCGCGTGGTGTTGGTTGCAGCCATCTCCAAACAGAACATTTCACACCTCTGGGCCTCAGGTGGCACTGAAGCCATCCTCCCAACCTCAGGTTTCTGTGGGTTGATGCAAGACATCATCCCAGAGCAGAAAAAATTGCTGTAAAAATGGTTTGGACTGAATTAGGGACATAGAAGGTTGTGCTGCTAACAGATCTGGGGGATGTGGGGAGGCGAGACACAGTGAGCTGAGTAAATGATTGGTTGCTAAGGACAGTAAATTCCTTACTTGGATCAAAGATTCATGGAAAATCGTGGGTTGGAAGGGACCTTAAGGTCAACTAATTCCAAACTTCTGCCATGGGCAGGGTTGCCACCCACTGGACCAGGTCCTGTCCAACCTGGCCTTGAACGTTTCCATGGATGGGGCATCCAAAACTTCACTGCAAACTCTATATAACCACATGATCACAATCTCACGGGAGCCTGAAAATCAAAATACTTGTACACAAGCAGCTAAGAAATGAGTCTATGCACTCATAAATGATTTTAATTTTACAGATGGATTGAAAATCAAGGAAAATATGGTCTGACTGAAATATATGGAATCTCCTTCTCTGGAGATATTCATAACCTGCCTGGACGTGATCCTTTGCAGGTTGAACTAGATGAACCTGCTTCAGCAGAGAATTCAGTCCAGATGATTTGTAGAAGTCCCTTTCAATCCCAACCATTCTGTGATTCTGTGAGACTTATGCAACTATTTTTACTGCTTTGATTTTCAAAATTTTATGTCTTTCTTCTGGAAGTTATTTCCCCTGAGTAAACATCATTTATTTTGGCTTTGCACAAAACACAGGGGAAAGAAAAAATAACTTAAACTCTTTGTTTAGTCCTACCATCAGTATCCTACACAGGTAAATGACTATAATAGGAAAGTGCTTTATAACAGGCTTTGAACAGTCAGATTTTATATTTAAGATCACCATTTAAGCCAGATAAGAAATTTTAGAGTAGGATTTAAAACACAGGATACCCAGAAGTTTGATTATGTTTTTCTATTCAAAGAAACACCAACAAAAACACAACCTTCAGTTAATGCTTGATATGAAGACAAGGAAATCAAAGCAAACAGAAATGTTTGCTGTTTGCAAAGGACATTTCCCAGTAAAGTCCAGAATTCCTGTTTGTTTCCTGGAATCCTGCTCTGATAAGGAGAGCTGGACACAGTTCTCCTGCAAATACAATGGTTGCCCATGGTCTGTGGTCCATGGTTTTATGCTTTTTTTCATAAATCAAGTCATGATTATCCCCACATGAAAGCTGGGGTGTGCTGAGCATTTCCATTACAAATCCTTACTGAACTGCAGAATCCTTCTGAAATCACTGTGACAAAATAAAGAACACTGAATGAACTTAGGAGTTTCCAAAATTCTCAACAAAGTGTCTTGGTGCAGACACCAGACCACTGGCAATGAAGTGAGTTTATTCAATCAATAAACATCCATTTGATAAAAAAGGTGCAACACGAGGAGTTATTTTGCTAGAAGGCTAAAAAGGGTTTAAAATATTTAAAGATTTCTTTGAAGCAAGGGCATTGTTCCTAAAATTGTTTATTTATTTTCCTCTTTTTTCTCATCAAAAAGCATCTACTGGATTAATTTCCACAATTTTAGCATCTGGAGATTGCTTGTGTGAATTCCCAATTTCCAACCACAGTCTCCTTGGAGACAACAGTTTTATTTATGTATTTGTATTTCATTCAGAAAGCCTTGGATTCTGAGACAAATCCTAGAGGTACAAAACAGTGACATCTCTGAGTGAGATGGCATGGGAGGGAGAACTGAGGCATAAATAAAATATTTCATGTTTATCAATTTATCTGTGAGTGCACTAAACAGAGTTTCACTGCAGGTGAATCAAGGATAACCTTGTCCTGTACCATTATATCTTTATGTGAATATAGAGATGTGCACATATGTGGATACATAAACACCCACACACATAAAATGAGTATTTAAAGATCCAGGAGGATTGCAGAGTGGGCAATGCCATATTTCTAATTTCTAGGCAGCTCAAAGAATGTATGGGAGTTGTGGGTATTTTTTTTTTTTTTTTTAATGTAAAAATCCAGGGCTGCACAGACCAAGATGGTGTGAAAAACCAGTCCAGTACCTCCGTGGGTGCTACTAATTTAAAGGATTCCTACCTTTGTTGTTAAAGGATATTCCCAAAAATTGTCTCACAAACCTGTCTCCCAAGTGCCTAATATGAAATAAGGGGAATGCCTTGACTTTCTAAAGAAAATACAGATTGTGAAAATGCAGCTGATAAATGTGGTTTATTATGTCCACTCCAGACAGACAGAGCAGCTGAAGGTTGAAGAACAGAGTGACTTAATATAGGGATTAAATCAATAATTTGAAGAGAAACAGGAGAAATAGAATAAACTGATAAAAAAGCATTGCTGTAAATATAATTTCAAGGATATTCCACCATATATCTAGTCCAGGACTCATTAGTTGTCCTGTCTCCTCTGCCAGCTTCTCTTTTTAATATATGTATGAAAATCACTTTTGCTTACAGTTTACTGAAAATAAGTAAAATTGATAGAAATGCATCTTTATAGCAACTTTAATATATTTTCAAGCACGCAGACCACATTTGAGTGACAGATGATAAGCTGCATGCCTGATTTCTACCAACAATTAGCTTGGGCAAATAAAGTAATTGCATATGCTGGTTCTGACAGAACAATTTATTTTTTCCCTTCTGTGCAATCATGATGCGATTGTGGGGCCAGTTGTGATTTAATGCAGGGACTGCTTGCTATCCTAGTCTTGTACTCTTCCAAAAACCAGAGAGATGTATTTTGGCTGGTCCCTTGCCACTTCCATGATTAACTTGATTAAATGGAATAATTTCATAGCATTTTACTTAACAGAGGGAGTCTATTGGTGCTTATGCAATCATAATGTGCAATGCTGGACATTTCCACCCCCTAAAAAACCCCTGTGTTGTGGTGAAATCTGCTGGATTAGTATTGTTAAAAGAAATGTATGTTATTTAAAATGATACAGAAGGCATTTTTTTTTTTTTTAAATTGAGTGCACATGGGGAGGGGAGTGATTGGTTAGATATTCTTCCAAATGTTGGCCTTCCAGAGTTTCTTTTGAAATGGAAAACTAATTCTAGCAAGAGTTTCATGGCTGGCAGTAAAACTCTCCAATTTGTGGTGTGTTTTGTTTCACAGAATGTATCTCTACAGGAGCAACACTGCAATCAGTACATTACCACAGTTATGCTTCTTAAATCCTAATTGCAAATATGAGAAAGGTCCTCCCTTTTTAAATGCCTGTCTTTGACCTCTCTTCTGCAAAGGCAGCTTCTTAGAACTACTTTTCAGCAAATCCAAAAAAATTTCTATAAGGATGAACTGTTTCTCCTATGATACGGAGCAATTGGAGGTGGAACATACCACTCTGACCCAGGCTGAGCAGAGACATAAAACTGAATTTCCTACATGGAGTGCTCATCATTCCCCACCTCACACATACATATTCCCTCCTAATTAAAATCTTTGCATTTTCCACTGGAAAATAACAGTGTGAAAACATTGGGAATGCTTGGTGTTGTATTTGAGGATGTCTCAAAGCCAAAAAGCAATTTGAATGGTTTTGTGAGAAATAATTTTCATTTATTGCTAAATGATCACTTCTTGTTGGAAGGTGTCCTTGGGATGGTGTTTATAATGTGATCTTTTTTTGGGGGCACATTTTGCCACCACAACTTGTAGGAGCTGCCAGCTGATATCAGTTATCCAATTTCTTCTGCCACCAATAATAGAAATAGGTAAATCCATACAGGGATTTACCCTGTCCTGAGGTAGTGGTCTGAAATGGAGGGAATAAATTTTCCTTTGACTGAAAATGACCCCAAGGCAATTATCTGTAATAGCTAAGTTAGGGCTGGGTTATACCCTTATCCATTAGAATTTTGGTTTTTCACAAAGCTCTGAATAAGCAAACAGGAGACTTAGGTTTCATATTTTCATAAAAAATATATTTATATTATATATAAATTTATATAATACAAATTATATATATATATATATATAATTTATAAATTATATCAGTATAATTTAACATATAAAATATATGAACATATAAAGTCTTGGGTAAACTCATTCCAATGTGTTTTCCACTGTTTGATTCCTCACTTTCTTGTTTGCTTTCTTTGTTAACAAATGGGCTGGGGAAAAAGGAAAAAAAATCATAATAAGTACAGTTTGGACTTGATCTTCAAAGACACATATTTTAGACTGGAAAGGATCAACAAGTTAGCTGAGATTTATATAATTTTTTTTTAAATTTAAAAGTTTAGCAGCCAGTTATGTTGATTACCCATGACCCTTCTGTTGTCCATGGAGAGAGAGATGGAAGTTTGTGAAAACAATGCATGTTATCTATAGCCCATGCATTTAAAGCTAAGTGAAATTAATCCAACCTTAAAAGATAAAAACCTATAAAATTGCCTGATTTTTGTTTCTTACACTCAGTTGTTTCCATTGTTACAGCTCATTTGAGCTACCGTGTCTTTAGTTATTATTTACTCCTTCTTCAGAGGATGGAAGTTGCCTTCAGGGATCCAGGAGGTTACAAATAATTGTGAAATTGCAAGAACTTGAAGCTGTTTCATTTAGGACATAAGAGAGAACAAAATTAAAGCACCTTTTGCCTACTGAGCAGGAACTTGTCTTCATTAAGTGAACAGAAGCTCTGAAGATGAATTCAAGATAGAGTGTGTCCCCTGGGCCTGACAAAAGCAGAGGAAGAACAATTAGGATTAATGTGAATAATATGAATATATCAGCAAGAGCAGGCAACCTGCTGCTGTCTGGGCTACAAGTGTGCAAAGTTCCCCCATCAATAAAACGCAGCCTCAGCTGTGGCACCAGGAGGAATTTGTGTCCTTTGTCACAGCAGAGACTCCCGAGTCAACACAGCAGAAAATTTCCTCTGAGCACACTTTTGCTGTGGGTACTTGCTGGCTCACAGAGAGGAAAATGAACATATCCAGAGCACAGACAAGTCCCACTGGGCCAGCAAGGAGGAAAATATTATTTCCCACTGGAACTGAAAATGAACGCAAGCTTCATCACTGTCTGGTTCAAATGCAAAAATAACTTTGTTCCTCCTTGCATAATGGGAATATACTAAATACCAGACTGGTAAACCTTAGAAAACTACAAAAAAAGAAGACCTTTACAGAGCTGAAAAGAATAAGGAAAAGGCCGAAGAAAATGTTAGTGAAGGGAGTAAAGCAGGCAAGGAGTAAAGGGAGTAAAACTTCAGGCAAATGAGTTTGGCAGTGGGAAATAAAAATGATATAAAAATATAAAATAACATAAAAATATAAAAATAATATAAAAATAATACAAAACTAATATAACTACAGAAAAATGAACTTCTTGGACAGAGATGCAAGTGTAAATTTCCTTTCCATAGCATGGGGAATATCCACAGGATTTTTTTCTTCGGTTGGTGAAGAGCAGCTGAGGTAAATGCTGTCTGCTTAAACCATCATGAAGAACCCTTAGTGCTGGGAAAAACCCAGACATCTCTGATATTACCTTCATACTTTTCTGTGCACCATTTTTTGAGGGGGTGAATTTATTTAGAAGGGTAGGGATTTTTTTTTTTTTTAACCTGTGGTGGTCAAGGGCTAAAAATTATCAGAAAAGACCGATTTTTTTGGCAAGCTTTTGGGAATTCAGGAATTCCTGAGGTCTCCCAGAGAAGTTTTTGTGTCAGGATGTTTGCATGGTGGCTGTGCTTCCTCTCTCTTGCCTCTTCAACATTACCAGATGGCACCAGAAGCAGCACTTGTCCTCGCACACCCTGACACTCACTTTGGGATAAGTGACTTCCATACCCCTTTAGGCACCATCTCGGCCACTGAAGGAACAGAATTTACAGAATGAAAATCAAATGAGGGCTGGTTTGGCGCAGCTGGTGAGCAGAAGAGTCCCTCTCAGGGAGAAAGGGCACGGTCTGCAGCTACCCCAGTGAAGCGGAGCGTGCTTGGGAAGATTCCCTGGCACTGGAGCACCATCATTTGCTCCAGCAATGTTTCCTGGCAGGATTTCGGCCAATTCCAACAAGCTCTTTCCCTGAACAATTCCTGGACGTGGTTTGGCAGCTGGAGCCCCAGAGCCACTCCAGCAGGCAGTTTGCACACAGACACCCTGCTCCAGAGTCTGAACAGTTTGGTAGGGGAGATAAGAGGCGTCCTGCACCACTTGGCCTACTTGCTTTAAGATATATCTGGGTACATTTAATTTGCTGGTGTAGATGTAGCCCTAGGGAAAGTTGTTTCCACATGTAGAAAACAGAATAAAGAGACGGAAACAGAGTAAAAATCTTGGCTGGAAAATGTTTCCTCAGAGGAAGAAATACTCAAGATAATGTTCCATTTGAGATGACTTTATTGCACTGCTTATTTTAAAACCTCGAAGTCTGATCAAGTGTTACATAAAAAAAACCCAAAAATCATTGTGAAATCAGTTCAGGCAGTTTTACCATTGTTTTATCTAAAATGGAAACTGATTTCTGGAAGATGGCAGTACTTGGAAGATATCACACTGCACACTGATTTTACCTCCTCAGAGTTGAAGATATTCTTCTGCACAGCTTATCACACCAATAAGAGAGAAGTGAAATAAAAATCATAGATGCTTTCAAAAAGGGATTGAAATAGAAATATACCTGTGTGTCGCAGACATCTTTTATGAAAAATCCTTTCCTTAGGATTTTTCCTCCTGAGAAGCTGAGAGGCCTCAGGAACAAAATGTAAACAATGGATTATCTGCTGCTGTGGAATGCAACAGGTGCATCTGGGATTGGTCCCATGTTGGTTGTTTCTAATTAATGGTCAATCACAGCCCAGCTGTGATTGTTTGTGGCTCTCTAACCAAGCCACAAACCTTTTTATCATTCCTTATTATTCTATTCTTAGCTAGCCTTCTGATGAAATCCTTTCTTCTATTCTTTTAATATAGTTTTAATATAATATATATGATAAAATAATAAATCAAGCCTTCTGAAACATGGAGTCAAATCCTCATCTCTTCCCTCATCCTCAGACCCCTGTGAACATGGTCCCATACCTGCATTTGGTGTAGAGAATTTAATGGGGTTCACTGAGCAGAGTAAGGTGAATATAGCAGCCTGGAAAAGCAGAGAGACAAAGCAGACAAAAGGAACAGACTGTACCCAGCAGTCCTGAGAAAACAGACAAACAGCTTTCCCAAAATAAATAGCCAGCGCTGTATATCATGATCTCATGGGAGTAATTACTGCAGCTGACTTGTATTCTATTAAAAACTTTTGCATCAAAATCGTGTCTGTCGCTTCTGAGCCTGCACCAGGCGCGTGAAGGACACGCGCAACCCCTGGGACAAACTCTGGGGCGTTTGGTGGAGGCTCCAAAAGAGGCAAGGCAAAGGCAAAGAAGCTCAGGAACTTCTCTGGTCCCAGTCTATTCCCTGAAAACCCACAGAGGAGTGGAGGGATCCTGGGAGCATCCATGCAGATGGGCTTGGAACAGGGACTGTGCCATTAACACAGGGATAGCAGGTGGCTTTTCCAAGACTCCCTTATCAAGGAGCAGAGAAAGGAGCTCCAACAGTCATTGCAACTTGAAAGTTTCTGTTTATGTCATATAAAGTTGACTTTACCCTCTGCTATTCTTCAACACTGACCACAGGGTTGCTTTTCTGCAGCAAATTAAAATAATAGGAAAATATAGATTACTGAGGGGAGAATATCTCAAGGGAAACAAAACTGTCAATAGGCTTATCTTTAAAAATGTTTGCACCATTGAGATAAGACAGGATAGTTTAAGGTTTGGAAGTATTCTGAGACATTTATTAGAGGATAATGATTTTCTGAAGGAAACAGGCATTTCTGGTCAAATGAGGCATTACTCTATTTCTGGTCACCATGATACTAAAAAGGTATTATATCACTTACAAATGTGTGGTGAAAGCAACAAAACTAATTTACTCTAAGGACTTTATTGCATTTATTTCCATTGGAATCATTTAAGAGGAATTAAAGAGAAAGAGGAGTTAAATATAAGAGTCAATTGCTTTCTGGAGCACACAGCTGCCATGATAGGTGTCAGTCATCATGCCAAAAAACTATCCAGGTAATTTTGGACAAGGAGAAAGGGGCATGGAATGAAATGTCAATGGAAATCAATGGTCAGAGACACAAAATCAAATTATGCATATTATGAGTGTTTTGACCATATTAGAGTTTTTATTTGTAATTTGTATTAACCTTTTTGGTAAATATCCCCAAGAAAACACTCAAGGAAACACCTCATTTTCCAGAATGTTCTTTTCTTATAATTTATTAATTACTTACTTTTGGGTAAAGACCAGGAAATGCCAGGACAGGATTTGTAATGAACATTCTGTAGACACTCGCAGGAGTTTGACCCAGGGCTCATGGGAGGTTTAATTGTTAGGACACCTGAATAAAAAGAGGATTAGATGGACTGGCTCCTGTCCACTGCCCATGTAAATTCACAATGACTTTGTTATTGGCAGGGTGACCTTTGAAAAGAGTTTCTTTAGGAAAAAAGCAAACAAAAGAGCTGAGGCAGATCAACAGCTGGGCCAGACCGACCTGTACAGCTGGAAATGCCAAAAGTGTACTCAGAATTATTGCTTAGCTGTCATTTATGTCTTGTGAAATCTCCATGTTGCCTCATAACTAATGGAAGGGGAAAATGTGTGTTTTAATAACAATATAGCATAAATAACCACTGTTCTTAGCCTTGATGAAGAGAAAGAAAAAGTAGGACAAATCCTGTTATTATTTTATGTTCTCAATCACATTTTGATCTGTAGAGCTCTCAATATTCCTCTTGGGATAATGTGGTTAAAGACAACAAAATGCTCTCAATTATTATTTATAAATTATTTACAAAAGAATACAATTCAAAAAAAATTAGGGAATGCAAATAACCTAAAGGCTTTTATGTTTTCCTCATGAAGAGCTTTCAGTTGGGATTAGTCCTTTGAGACACTGTGTTCTGCTTCTTCTTTTGAAAAGCAAATTTAAAGCATAATATTTTATTTATTTATTTTACTTTATCTTTTCAAAGCAGTAGGGTGCATTAAAAATATCATGATACCCTTGACAACAGGGTGTGTTACACAAAGAGACAAAGAAATCACTCGTGTCAGGAAATCTGTGTACTTCTTGGTCTATCATCAGTGTACAAAATTGCTTTTGGAAGGGCAAGCTGTATTCTCCAAGTCAATGAATGTGTGAGCACAGCTGAGTGGGTCGGCCCCCAAAATTCTAGAATTTTTCATCAAAGGGCTATTGTTCCCCTTCCAGCTTCCAAAACAATGCATCCAAATGAATGACTCAACATCACATTCAGGAAGCACTGGGGTGGTTTTTATGATGCAGGTTCTGCCCAGATTTTATTTCCAGCAGGTATTGGAAAAGCTCAGATAAAATTAAATAACCATCATCTAATACAGGAGTGAAGGTCAGCTTTTTCATCCTCAATTTTTAAATGAAAGAGGACTATCATATACCTATTTTTGGTTATTTTGACATCATAAGGGTTTGGGGTTTTTTATTGTTATTTTGGAGGTGGCCAAGGCAGAGAAAAGGAAAGGTCAAGGTGAGCAGAGGACAAGGCTGAGAGCAGGGGTTCACCAGATGCTGCAGAGTTCTGTGTGTGCGTTTGGGTGTGTGTGTATTATCATTTTATTGAAAAAGGTCTATACTTTCTTGGTGATTTCTCATGGGCAGCTTTTCACAGCACTAATTCTTCTCCACAGCACAGCCAACAAACTCTGGCTTTCTTCACCTAGCTAACTTTTTTTTAGCACTCATCTTCATTAAACACAGCTCTGGCCTGTTTAAAGCAAGCCTGTTCCTAATCTTTAGTGATTAGTACAGCTGCAACTCCTCAGAAGTGAGATTACCTTCTGCACTCTCTTTATTTTCTTACATTCTATCCCTCTATATGTGGGTTGTAAGAGCCAAAATGAGGGGTGTGGGACTCCAGGGGCTCTCCAAAATGCAGTTTATTGCATCCAGGATGTTACAGCGGTCCAGGGCTGTGGGTGACAGAGCTGTGCCTACAGCTGTCAGCTCCAGCTGCAGGCAGGCCTGGAGACCCCTGAGTTTAGGTTACAATGCATTCTAGACTTTTCTTTTGTTACAATGCATTCTATACTTTTCTTTGCTGAGCATCTTCATACAGTAGAACCAATCTAGACCTTAACTTTTGTCTATAGCCTATCATGACTACTGTAAGTACCATATTCATGTTACTGTTCTCCAATCACTAAAAGTCAGTACATTACAGTTTAAGCTAGAAGTTGTTTTTCAGTTTTCTTGCAGTGGAAAATTCTGAGACCTTTTTTCTACTTGCAGCATTTGCTGCCTTGTTTGCCTGTGTTATCTTTCCACTTGGTAAAGACATCTTCTTGTTTGGGGTGGGTTTATCCTTTGCTCTAAGTCACAAAAACCCCTTCTAACTAACACACCCTTTGCCTCCTTGGTTATCCAGTGAGACTGGCTCAGCAATTCTTTTCTTCTATATCAAAACTTGCTTCCATCTCTATTCCTTCATCAGACTCTACATTCAAAAATCTTTCTGCCAAGCATGCATATGTGTGAGACTTTCTTGTCAAACTTTCATCCTTCCCAACAGTGGGTTTGTTGGGAGCACACACTCGGCCTCCCCTCTGGCTGCACAAGGGGCAGGGAATTCCAGCCTGGCTGGTTTGGGCAGGGATGTGAGGGTGCTCCTGGTGCAGAAATTCTCCTGCTTTTTGTCTCTGGTGAACTGGGAAAGAAAAATTCCCCAGGACTTGAAGCCTTCTAGAGGTGGAGTCCCTTACAACACAGAAGCATAAAGAATTTATTAGAGGGAAGTTCAGATGCTGGCCTGTAATCCACTCTAAGAAAACCCACTTCCATCTAGTTTCTTAAAATCACAATATTTTCCCAGTATTTTCAGCCATTTTAATATATACCTTTTCTTTGAGTTGCTTTGATATCACTCTTTAAATATAAGCCTCTTTCATGAAAAATTCAAAACAAATTGATCTCATCTTTCTCACTTCCCAATCCCAGTTGCTATATTTTTCTGTTCAACAATATGATTTATGCATATTCATTGGCACAAGTCAGAGTCTCAGTTAAATGTCAAAGCTGCCGCACTTTAAAATGCTTTAACCATTTTGCATTGTGTTCTTCCATCTCAGAAAAAAAAAAAAAAAAGACTCTAAGCAGGAGTTCTGGAACTGCATTAAAATGTATGTTTAATTCATGTATAAAATTACTATATAAAGAATATAGCTTAATAGGTCAAGATCCTGTTAAAAATGCAGTTTGTAATAATCTTTGACATCCTGTACCTCCTTGACAACAGAACAAAGCTGCACAGAATTTATTGCCTCCTTTTATGCAACAGTATGATAACCACTGAGGTTTAACACACTGGCTTCATGCCCTGCGTATGACTCCTGATTATTTTTGCACCTCCAAAACTTTTAGTGGCCAAGTGATCTCTGATAATTTTGCTTTTCGATAGCTTTGTGCCTTGGCAGCCACCCAGAGTAAATCTAAAATCTTTCATCTTTGCACTCTAAACTTAAATTTAGATGTCTAAATGAGCAATCTCCAGATAAAGACCTATTTAGCCAGTAGTGAGTTAAGTCATATGTTGTCCTTTGTCCACTGCTGATTTGAGTACTAAATATTTTCCTTAATTGAAAACTACATCAGAATGGTATTTTTATTTCATATATTTTCTGCTGAACCTGAGTAGCATTTTTGCTTTCAGTCCACAGGTTATATCAGAGCACTGGATGCTCTGAAAGAAGTCTGTGTACTTAAAGAACAGCAGCATTATCAGGGTCTCAAAGGTGATGCCATAAACTTCTAATTCTTTTCTGTAAATTAATTCATCGGCATTTTCTAAGCCACTGATAGGGGAAAACATCCGAAAACATTTTGGTTTGCCAAGGTATCTGGTGACCTGTAGGCCAGAACCTCACCCTGAGAATGTTCTTTGTTTTTTCCATTCCTGTTATTTCCTTTTTATTAGAAGATCTTTGGACTGAAAATATAGCAGTCTACCATGAAGATGTAATACTGATGATATACTTAACTCTCACATGTTTTATTATAAATATAGCTAAAATATTTGGGTATAAACCATCCCTTATATTGCAGGTGTTCATTGTCTTCATCATCATAACAGTTTCATTGTTAGCCTACCTTATTGGTCTAGTTTGGTTCAGAGTTTAGATTTTGGGGCTTTTTTTTCAGAATTCATTATCTCTTTTTACAAACTCTAAACCACATATGTTAGAAGAGACTTATGAACTATTTTTAGATTATGATTTAAACTCTGTGAGCTAGAATATCTCTGACCTGACCCAAAATACATTCTACAGTGCTTTCCAGATTAGGCAGAACCAACATTGAGATTTAATTCAGGACAAATTCTCCAGCTGCATCATTTCCTTCTATCTGCTTCTCTGATACAGCCTTAAAAATCATGTGATTTAAAGACACACTGGAAATCCGTCCCAGTGATGAAATTTCATCTCGCAATATGATACTCACTTGTCTTCTAACTTCATTTACTACCATTCCAGATTAAGAAAATACAAAACAAAAGAAGAACCCCACATTTCAAGAGACACCACAAAACTGCAAAGAAGTAAACTAAATTATCATCCAAAAATGTAGTAGAATAAGACAAGAAGGTAAATGGTGCACAGAAACCTGACATTCTAATTTGCAATTACATCAAAGACCCCAGTACCTAAAACTTAATGTACAACACATGCAAATCAATCAGGCTTCCTCTTAAAGTTCAGTGTTCAAATAGATTTTTTAGTCACTCAGGTTTTTTTTCTCTTTTTCAGTAGAGGAGTACTCAGATCAAGAGCGATGTGTACGTACCTTATTCCCAAAATGCTGCTTCTTTTCCACAGGAAAACAATGTGTAAGAACTCATCAATTTTTTTCTGTAAAAAATGTGTTAAAATACAAATAAATGTGTCGACAATTCTGCATGTAAAGATCACTAAAACTGCTTAAGAACAAAATTCAGATTTGTAGCAGATTTTTCTTCCAAGTTAATCTGCCCGTGGAAGAGCCCAGGGTGGAGCAGATACCCACAGCAGGCCATGGAGAAACCCTTGATGGAGCAGATGGGAACTGAGGGGTTTGTTTGGGTATTTTCCTGAAGGAAACTGCCCTGTGAAGAGCTTGTGCTGGATTAGATTTTTGTGAAGGTCTGCAGCCCTTGGAGAATCCCAGAAAAATGGTGAGAGTTAAGATTCATCACTACCAGCTGTAACCTCCTCTCCTCACCCCCATGGCTGTCCAGGGCCAGGCAGGAGCCAAGTGAGCAAGGGAAATTGAGCTTGGGAAAGCAGGAAGGAAAAATGTTGTTTTAACATTTGTATTTTAGTTTCTTGCCACCGTAATTAATAATTAAAAATGCCATAATTAAATAATTATTTTTATTTGCAACCAATTAAATTGTTTCCCTCCCATTCAAGCCTTTTTTTTTCCCATGATAATAACTGGAAAACAATCTCCCAATATTTGTCTCAACCCACAAGGTTTCTAATCCTATTTTTCCTCCCTGCCCCAAAGAGGGGAAAGGGTAGAGGAGTCTGGCTGGAAGCCAAGGCTAACACAGCATGTGTCAGGTAAGATTGGTTCTCCCCATTATATCACTTTATATTTATCTGTGCTGAACTTCATTTGACATTTTATTGCCGAGATACTCTGGCCTCTAAAGGCCTCCTCAAATTCTTCACAGCCTGTCCTGTTCCTAAGTGCCTCATAAAATGGAGGATCATCATAATTCACATCACATTATCACCACACAGATCATCCCTCTTCTGTAGGTCATTTCTTGGCAGAATAAACAGAACAAGTTCCAGGACAGGCTCCTGCACAGCTGCTGTGATAACCATCCTGCATTGCAAGACACGACCTTTTGCAGTTCTCCTTGAATTCCTGCCTTTTGACCAGAGATTAATGCATGTGAGGGTCTTCCCTCTCATCCCATGATACTCAGTGCTCTGGCAGCCTATGCAAAAGGCTTTGGGAAAATTTCAAAGGAAATTAAAACAGGACTATACAGCTCCTGCCACTTTATCCTTTATGTTCCTTGACCTCTTTAAACAGCATCATCAACAGAAGCCATGATTACTCTTCTCAAATAAGAAATAATTAAAATTTTCAAGGGTGTATTCTATAATTTTTTAGCGTTACTATTAATTTTCCCAGTGGAGATCTTAGGTTTAAAGGACTTTTATTCCCTGAGCACGTCTGTAAATTTTCTAAGAACTGCTATTTCTCCCCCTTTGTTTTTGTATTCAGATACCAAGAGGTTTTAAGTGAGACATTAAATATACTGTACCGTCACTGTGATATTTTATGAAAAATCCCTTCTCCAGGATTTCTTCTCTTGGTAAGATGAGAAGCCTCAGCTCCTCCATGTTTTACTCCTCTGGAATGTGATTTGGAGAATTGTTTACCCAGCATGTGAATTGTTTTTAATTAATGTCCAATCCTAGTCCAGCTGTGTCAGGACTCTCTGGTCAGTCACGAGTTGTTATTATTCATTCTTGTTTAGCCTTCTGATGTCTCCTTTCTCTTTCTTTAGTAAAGTTTTAGTGTATCTTTTCATACAATATAATATAATATAATATAATGTAATGTAATGTAATAATAATGTAATGTAAATGTAATAATAATGTAATGTAATATAATATAATATAATATAATATAATATAATATAATATAATATAATATAATATAATATAATATATAGAATAGAATATAATATAATAGAATAGAATAGAATAGAATAGAATAGAATAGAATAGAATAGAATAGAATAGAATAGAATAGAATAAAATAGAATAGAATAGAATAGAATAGAATAATAGTAAATCAGCCTTCTGAGAACTTGGAGTCAATTCTCATCTCTCACCACATCCTGGGACCCACAACACCACAACAACTGGTGACCACACTATGCTATCTGTATAGTATATTTATTTAGTCTGTGTGTTCCTGTAGAACTCTGGAGGCAATATCATCTGCTCCTGGTGATTTGTTAGTTCTCATCATGTTTATTTGTATTATCATCTCTTTCACTGTTGCTTCGCTATGTTGTTAATGCTGCAGTGATCACAGCATTTCTGTGCAGCCTGGTAATCCCATGGGATGTTCTGCTCCAGAAACATTTTCCCTGCCTGTCTGCACCGTGCAGGAGATGATTCTCAAAACATCACAATGGATTGGCACAAATAGCATAGTGTCCTTTCTTTAATTCAATCTATTACTGGTTGTGGATATCTGATTTCCATTCCATCCTTTGCTGGTCAGGGTTAAACTTCAAATTTCCAATATTTCAGCCCCTCTGATATAGAGAAATTAGATATTTGAGAAGAGAGTCTTTTGAGCCTCCTGCTGAAACTGCTAGGCTTTAGAGAACAACTAAATATTCATTGGGCAAAAGACTCTGTGATCCTAGTGATTAGGGTATTCATGTGGCAGGGGAGACTGAGTTCCTGACATTCTAATGAATATTTACATAATTTTGTGTGAAGTATTCACTGGAGCAGAAACAGCAAGTTGCCTGATCACTTACCTATAGAATCATAATTTTCTCGCCTTTCAGCTCAATTAATTTTTAATTGAGCCTCACAAGGAGGGACAGCCTCAGGAGGAGGAACTTTCTTCACAGAATGTCCCAGCACTCTGAAAATTCACCTAACGTTATTTTTCAAGCTCTCTCAAAAACTGAAGAGGTTTAAACCTATTCCTTAGGCTTTCTCGGGGTGTTGGGCCTCGGGAGGTCATCACCTCTTTTTTCCTCTGGTCATATTTTTTGAAAAATGTACTTTGTTGGCAATTTCTTGGAGGAGGTTCAGCATTTTGAATAACAAATGGAAGATGCTATTAACCATTATACCATGGTCCCTGGTTGGGTGTGGTGGTTTCCCATCTTGGTTTTTAGCATCCCTGGTACAAATTGTCAGTTTGTTTGTTTCTGCAAACCTCTGCTCAATTTATTCAGAAGGTGTACTTTGAGGAAATCTAGGGAAATGGTAGCATCCAAAGATTTTTAAATGACAGATTTGTCTACACAGAATTTGGTAAATTAATGCCTCTATGTTTTGTGGTGTTTCATTTTGGTTCTTTTACTTGCTGTTATGAGGCTGCTTCTAAGAACTGGCAACAAATGCAATGGAAAGACTCACAGAAAAAAATGGAACATTTTAAACAAACAAAAATGGCCTTGGGGGAGGATTATTACCAAATTTGTTTCCCTCAACATGGTATTATTAACCTGCAAAAATTAAACTTTCAACCAAATTCCCAGAGCAGGTGAAATGTCAGGTAATTCAACTTCTCAGCCTCATGTAAGCCAAGACAAAAGTTAGGAAAGCTATTATCACCATAAGGGCTCACCTGTGCTCAAGATTACAGGTACTGTATTTGCCATATTCTATGTACACCAGTGCTGCCATTTAAAGCTTGAGAAGCTCCCCTTTCCCTAGATTCCTAAAAATACACCTGAATAAACTGGGTTTGCAGAAACCCAGAGAATTTGTACCATGGGTATTCCTGGGACAGGGAAAGCTGTGAGTTCCTGAATTTCCCTGCGATTACCAAGAATACGAAGTACTCATGACAAAAAATGACAAATGGTAGCCACCATGTGTGCTTTGAGGTCTGAAATTCTGTAATAAGTCCTTCTGTTACCTACAGTGCCAAATCTGAATTCAAATATTTGATTTAGGCCCATTCCTTACCTGTTTTTTTTTTTTGTTTTTGGGGTAGGGTTTTTTATGTTTTGTTGTTTTTACTGTTGCTTTCTTTTAACAAGAGAGGAGTAGCTCCCTTCCATGGGTTTTTTCTCCCTGGTGGTTCATCAGTGATACCAAATCCAGAGTCCTGCTGTGCTGCAAACATAAACTAGGGATTTTGCTGTGGCTCGCGATACTGAAATGAGCTGAGCTAATGAAGCAGAGGGAATTCAAAAGGTGTCTGACTACAGAGACAGCATGTTCATGAGACTGTCAAATATTTATATTCATGTATTAATTGCCTCAGATGAGCTGCTCACCTGTTTGAGCTGTTACCCAGACATCTGTACCAGCTTCTTGCAGTGATGTCTAGGCAGTGCCCTTCTCACGGGCCTTAAAATGATGAACTTGTGCTTCTTAATGATTTTCCATTCAGCCTTGGGTTTAATCACAGGTAAATTAATGTAGTACACACTGCTATGACTGGTGCTGGTTTCCAACTGCACCCTCTCACTGCTGAAGTCAGGTGTCATCTGGCAAAAAACGTAAAGTCGTGGCAGAAATCCAACAGTGCAGAGAGAGAAGGGAAGCAGAAAATCTGTTTATCACTTCAGACTGCATGTATAGTGATTTTACCTCTCAGGGTAAAAACTATTAGTACAATTGGTTATTTCTGAAGAGAGGAGTAGTGAGAAGAACAGGTTTATTTTACACAGGGTTTGGAGGGTCTTTCCTCTCTTACTGTAACAAAAAAGAGAAACATGGTCTATCTCCTACTATATTGCCTTCAATAAGTGGCTAATTATCTTCAATAATGTTAAGCCCAAGACAAAATAGAAGCAGAGGAAACCACAACAAAATATAAGAGGTGAGATTTGTTCAGTTATCTCTGAAATTAATTTTTCCCTGTGTAACACTGAGCATGACATTGACTCAAGACTCATAAGACCTCAACCCAATAAATGAGATTTGGTCTGGTCTTTGACCCATAATTTCAGATTTTAGTCTTGAGCATTACTGGTTTATCTCAGCCTATGTTCCAGCACATTTTGCATGGCCCAAGCCCACACAGAGTTTTCAAAGGAGGATTTTTTCTCCTTGAGTAGCCCAAGGATCCCCATGCCACAACTCTTGTAAGTGCATGGAAAAAAATATGTTTATTGGTTCCTGTGTGCCCCAGAAAACGCAGCAGTGGCTGCTTTTCCAGGGCAAACTCACTGGCACAGCAGGGATGTGGCAGCAGATCAGCAGCCAGCAGAAGTTTGGAAGATCTGAGCTCAGTTGTCTCTGCTCAACAGGACTTAGCTCCCCACTCCTCGTGGTTTTGGCAAGTCGGTCAGCCAACAGATTCAAGGCTGCTTGGAGGGAGGGCAGGATGCCTCAGCAGTGCCAGATGAAAAACCTTGCAGTGCACAGAGAAAGAATTCAGAATTCACTGGGCTGGAAAGAGAACATGAAAACAATGGCAGCTCCAGCAGAAAAGATGGGCATGTCCTCTGGGGGGACAGGGAGGCTTCAGCTCCACTTCCAAAGGCTCTTTATGTGATTGTTCCCAGTTGTGTTTTGATGTAAAATTCATCTCCTGTTAGCAGGGATTGAGACCTCCGTGTTTCTGGCCATGGTCACCAGTAGGTGCTGTGAACATTTGTGTGCCCTTTGAAGTGGGAATTAAAATGATCCCAAGGACTCTGGGTCAATCCTCCCTCATAAAAGTTGTATTAGGCTCACTGATGTCTCCAGGTATTGAAATAAAGACCATCAGTACAAGTTATCATCCCTCACAACAGATGCTCCCTTTAACCAGCTCTTGGCAACAATATCATCCCTATTTATCATCTTCAGACTTTCTTTTTCCAAGTGACTCCAGCAGAAGCTACAGAAGGTTCACAGAGAAGACACAGCTGGTGTCTCAGCTGCCTGACTCCTCAATGGCCTGATCCAAAGGCAGAGCAGCCTGCCAACTCTCTGGAGCCAGGGCTGCCTTCCTGTTTGCTATCAGATTTATGCAAATATCCTGGCACTGGTCTAAAAATACCTGGATTTAGTCAGGGGAGGCAGAGGAGTGTAGAAAGCTCATACCCTGCTCTCTCACCATCATCTGCCTGCACCATGTGTTGGAGCTGGAGCCACACAGCTAAGCCAGGGCTGTGTTGGTACCTGGGCACAGGTTTATTTCCTGACCAAAAATAACCTTCCAAGCCACTCAACAGCAACACAAGTTCTCTGTCAGAGAGGAAGAATTTCACTCTTTGCTTGCTGCTCACAAGTGAGCTCTGAGCTTGTGACTGCAGCCAGCCAAGAGGGATCAATGCACTGGGAGAGGACAGGGAAGCTGCTGTGTCTTTGTCACTGCTAGAAATGAAGGGATGGGACAATTTTCAAGCTAAGAACAATTTATTGCTCTGATAAACATCAGTCTCAGAGGCTCTGAGATTTTAGAGGAGCAAGCAGTCAGCCATAGCTCAAAGTAGTCACCAGTTTCTTCATTAAAAGACAATACAGAACTTTCTATAGCAATGGACAGTTGCCACAGGGTTTATTTTCCTTTTCTAACCTATCACCTTTATTTACTTCTGCTGTACTGCAGACATTTTATCCAATGGCTTCTGTCTCACTTGCACACTTATGCTTCTGTTATAACTTTTAAACTCTTAACTTACTCTATAGAATCACATTACTATACTGTTGACCCTTCACCACCTTACCCAATACCATTTCTCTTATTTAAGGCATATTCTTACTTATGACTATAGAAAGATATTTCTGCTTAATGTCTATGTATTGTGTTTTTATATCAACCCAAGCTTCTTCCAAAGCTGCAGATCAAACTCTTCAGTTTCTGTGGAATGTTTTGGTTTTCCAACTCCCACGCTCCTGTGCTTGTGTTGTGAGGGATAACCCAGGTAGAAACCCTGAGATGTGCACAAACTGAGCTGCAGCTCCTTGGAGATGAATGCCTCACTATAGCCCTGGTCAGCCACAAGTAATTTTAGTGAATAGACTGATAATCAGATTTAAATTATTGAGAGTCATAGGGAGCAGACTGAAATATTCCTGTCTTTCTTTGGATTTTTTGTGTAACTGTTTGGGGAAAACATGAGAGCTGTTCCATAGGATGATACAATTGGCTCATGGTTGATCTTTATATAAGATATAGGTTACATGCTGACTTGGACTGTATGCTTTGCATTTAGCAGTTAGTCTGAAAGTTTATGGTCTTTTGCTGAATTTTAAGGATGGAAATCCTAAGACTTGTGTCAGATAATAAAGTTTGTAATATTTAATCAAATTATAACTGTTTTCCCCAAAGAAATGAAATTTTCTTCATCTTTGTTCATCTCCATAAGTGAGTAAATAGGCTGTAGACCTGGATATTCGGAGAAAACAAGATTATGCCCCAGTCACCAGCCTCTAGAGGAGATGATTGAGAATAAGGAACAAGGCATGTGTCTCTGAGAATAAGGAACAATGCTTGTGTCTCTCCCTTGCTGACAGGTTTATGAGTGGAAGAAATAATGGACAACACTACAGTGAGTTAGTGAAATCATTTTACACTCTGCCAATATAGCTTAGAAACCTTTTTCCAGGGTACAATTCAAGGAAAAATCTCTGACCAAGTGTTAAAATTTGTAGGCATCCACAATTTCAGGGGTGAAAATATTTAGTTTGTACAAAGGTACATTTGGAATTTACTATCTGAAGTTCAATGTACAAAATGTCACTAAAGGAACCAATCTGTTAAGTCATTCAAAACCCATAAAACAAATGAATTCTTTATAAATCACTATGAATACAGTAATTTTTGGAGGTTGTGAGGGACATGTCTTTTACAGGGCCCATAACTGGTCACTAGATCTGAAACATAAAATGAAGGCTCCCTCATCCCAGCAGAATGTCCTTAGTGCTTGCATATAAATACACTTATTCTGTGGAAAACCTGGATATTATTTATTCCCCTGTGGCAGGCAAGGGAGAAGGTGTGACCAGGATGGTATTTCTAAACTTCAGCATTTCAGTGAAATTTCGGGGTTGTCACAGATCTCCCCTCCCACTGACACTGAAGGCATTTGCCAGCAGGTGCTATTTGGTTTCCTACCAAGAGCAAGGAACTCTCCCCACTGCCCATGGATTGCATCTCTCTAGTTCCTCCTGCAATCATGACAGTCCACAAATTCCTATTTACATGGCACATGGCAGCTTTGCCTTTTCTGAACCCAACAACTCTCTGCAGAGCAGCTTTGAATAAAAAAAAAGTTCAACTCTTTCATCTGGGTTCACCCAAAAATACTGAATTCTGCAGTGCCACCAAAGTAACATAATTTTGACCCTGCAGGTAGCAGTCATTCCCCTGAAATGCACCTTTTGAGTTTACATTATCATCTGTGTTTCTTTTCCTAGAAACAACACAGAAAGCAGCAGGAATTTCTGTAAGATATATTGAGGGCTATCCTGCTGTTCTATGAAGTGCTTCCATGAAGGCCTGTTATTTCCAGAGCACCATAAGTGAATAAAAAACCTTGCAAACACACACACAGACCTGGTACCTGCTGGGAGAAACTGATAGTGTGGTTCAGCCAAGGGAGAAGAAGTCAGGTATAAGAGCTCACATTTTATACACCAGGCAAGTGCAACACTTTTTTATTATTTTTTAATGACACATTACAGTTCTGTCCATCTTTTTGTTTGCCTTCTACTGTTTTTTTTTTTTTTTCCCTTTAAGAAGATGATTAAATCTGATGGGGAAGAGAGCCATGAATTTTTATCATGAAATAAAATCCACCTCCCCTTTCATCCCATATTGCAGATTTCCTGACCTCTCCAGAGAAAATGCTTTTACCTGATTTCCATGCAGCAGAGTTTCTGAACCATTCATTCTGAAAGCCCTTCACATCCCACATCATCTGTTCCCTCCTTGTTGCATACATAAACTCATCAGAAATGAGAGGAGATGAATACAATTTGAGTGAGTGTTGCAGAGCAATCTCCTAAATGCTGAGAGAGAAATGCAAGGCTTCACTTCTGATTAGAAAGGCTTTCTGGTTGGGATCTCTAATTGATTGGCTTTTCTCTCAATGTGTGTTTTGGTTTTAAGAAGAATGGAGTGATCCAGCTAAGCAATGCTATGGATATTTAACTTCACAGAAAAATGCAGTATGGTTTTGGTTTTTTGGTTGTTTTTGATCTTTCAGCAATCAAATTCTCTTACAGTAAAGTAAATAGTTTGCTTAAAGGGGAGTTAACTAAACAGCATAGGGCAGAAATTATGGAGATATTTGGTTTATAGGGTAGAATCAATTTCTGCTTTTCAAGTGTGGACCCTAATCTATACTCACCAGTCATTATTTAAAGGAAATTCTGTGAAGCCTCGTTGGGATGCCCTCAGTCCCTTTGTTCTTTGGGCCACGTGGGTGTGCACAGCACAAGGATTCTGCTTTTAAGGACAGGAGCCCATGAGTTCTACATACACTGTGTTTCAGAGGTGTAATTACAGTTATTTCAATGAAGTAGCTCCTGGCTGGTTTCTGAGTAGGTAATAGAGAGAAGCAGCTTTGGCAAATGGCACGAACACTGAAAATTTTCAAGAGGAGGTTTTTATTATTGCCTGATCAGAGTGACTGATGAGTACCCTCGTACAAGTCTTATTTCAATTTTACAGAAAGGGATATCACACCTTTTTATAATGTTCCTTGAGAAATTTTGATGAAAAAAGCTCTGTAAGAGCCAAGCAGAATTGCTGATATTACAAGTGGACCACATGCAGAAACAAATCCTATTCTCTTGAATTTAAAAGATTGTATTCAATCACTTTGTTTTTCTCTCTCATTGTACTGTGTATATTGTACTCTTTGCTTATTACAACAGTAAAGCCATGCTGAGATTGCTTCCTGCAGAAATACTTCCCCGTTCAGAACACATTTGAGCTACTTGAGAATAGTCAGGTAATTATCTACCTGTTTGCATTCTCTGTAGGAAAACCTTATCACTGTGGCCCCTGGAGTGTGGCCTTTCTCACTACTGCTACTTCTATTTGACGTCCTGCTTTCAGTGCAGAGGTGAAAACCAAAAATACCTGAAACAGGCTGCTCTCAGTGCTTGTCACAGAGCAAACAGAAAATGGACTTACACGAGATAAAAGCTGTTTGGAGGTTAACAGATTAACTGTGCCCTCGGAGATGTGCAGAAAAATTAAATTATTTTTATTTGGAGCTAATCTGGACAAGGCAGAACTCCTTATCATAATAGTTAGAGACACTTATGCAATCTGAAATGCTTTAAAAAGCTATTTTAACAGGTGGCTGCACAGTGACAAATGTACACTCACAACATCAGTGGCATCTGCCTTTATTTTGATAGGGCAACTGAAGCTGTAATATCCTTCAAAACCTCCCCTTAATTGATCTAAATGGTGCAACATCCTCTATGGAGAGGGGAAAGTATTAATTAAATATTTAGCTTTAGAACCCAAAACCCTGTAATTTACTTTTTCACCTTTTTTCCATTTCTTAGTTGATGTGTCATAACACTGGAAGTGGAATTTATTCAGGGGCTAGGTCAATAGCCATGAGTACAAAGAAGAGAAGCAAAGGCTTCTCCCGAAATAAACAGAAAGATTTGAAACCATCTGCACATTCAAACACCAGGGAAGTACAACAGTAGCCAATGAAGGTAAATCTAATAAGAACAACATTGATTCTTGGATATTATTTCTATTATTGTTAGAATAAAATTAGTGAAGAGCTCCCCTCTTGACATTTCCCAAAATACTAAAAACAATGATCACATTACGCTTGAAAATCAGCTAGAGCTGTTCCAGTGAGAGCATAAAAATCCATTTACTTCACACCTCCTTGAATCCTCTTGGTGCCATAACAGATCAGCGTGTGAGGGGGAAGAAGGAGTTTTTATTTTAATTGGGCTGGATGTTGGCTTTCTCAGGGCAGTTTTATCAAGGGCTGAGTCCTCAGGGGAGGAGGGTCCTCAGTGAGAAACCTCCTGGTGAGAGGCCTCCTTTCCATGCTTTGACAAGCACAGGGAAGGACATGTTGATCTTATGGGTGTTGCATTTTGTGACTCTCCGAAATGAAGGGAGCTGTTTTAACCTTGGCTTTGAATGCTCTGTTTTAGTGCTGGCTTTGAATGAAGGGAGCTGCATTAACACTGCCTTTGTCGTAGTGATTTCTGGGGGGAGAATATTCCCCTCGTTAAAGTATAAGCATTTATGTCAGAGATTCTGGATCAACAGAATTAAAGCAGTAACCTTTTTGCACTGCTCCTTTTCAGAAAACTAATTAAGGGCTGACTCCTATCAAACCAAACTAAGTAAAAACGACAAATATTTAGAAAGTTCTTTCTGCAGAAATTTTCATTCCCAATTTCAGGTGCAGCAACCAGTAGCCTTTAGTTAGAGCTGCCCAGCAGTGTTTCTTATTGCCTGATTATAATCTTTCAACAATATTTTCTACTGTTTTCTCATAAAATAATAGAAACATTTAGGTTGTGAAAGTCTTCTAAGGTGACCAAGTCCCACCATTCCTCCAGCACTGCAAAGATAATCACTAAACCATGTCCCCAAATGCCACATCCACATGTCTTTAAATAATTCTGGGGTTCTGTGGAGCCAGGATTCAAATCTATTTGCTTACATGGCTTATTTACATCTTTCACATCCACCTTCAGTAATGCAAAAGTTAAGTGTTTAAAAGAAATTTATCATAACTTTTTTCCTACGCTGAGGACAGAAATAGGTGTCATACAATGCAGCGTCATTGAGACAGAAATAATGATTTTCACATGGGAATTGCCCCCTTCCTCACACCTTAGTAAAGTCATTTTATTTCTTCAGATTTCCATCTGGAAGAAATGCAAAACTGATTACTACTCTATTCTAAATAATCTGAAGTCCATGAAAACAAGCAGAATTATGTCCCCCACATGTATGGGACACCTGGAATCACCTTGTCAAGAAATATGCAAGTACCTCCATTATCAAGATGAATCAAAAAGAAATTTTTAAAGCTATACCTCTATTTTGGCCTTCTCAGAATGGAAGATAAAGTGCATCTGTAGGACACTCAAATGTAGCTTTTTGTTCCTATTGAAAGGCAAAACTCTGGTACAATACAGAGGAAGAGGGCATCTGGATTAAAATAACCCCAAACAACAAACCAAACCCAAAATTCCTCCAACATGCCATCAAATAAAAATAGACCAAAACCCCACAATAAATAAAAATGATAGGAAAACCAGGAAAGTAAACCCTCCTAAGAGTTCAGGGAAGCCACAAAAAGAGGAAGGGGCATAATTGGATTAAAATAAAACCTTCAAACAACAAACTAGAAAAACCCAAAAAATTCTGGATTTCCAAACATGCCATCAAATAAAAATAGACCAAAACCCCAAAATAAATAAAAAAGATAGGAAAACCAGGAAAGTAAACCCTCCTAACAGTTCAGGGAAGCCACAAAAAAGTGTCAGCTCCCATAAACTAATTAATTGAAATCTGGGTGACCTTTAGATTCCCTGCAGCCTCAAGAGTGTCTGGCTTGCTTCCATGGGAATGAATCACTCCAGTCCTGTGGGTATAATTACAGCTACCACCAGGCAAACCATCCCAAACCTTTACTGATCTCTTGCCTAAAACTATAATCCTCCAGCAGCAGATTTGGAGATGTGTATCATCACTCTCCAGCTCCCCCAAACTCTCCTTCAAACACTGCAGTTTGAAATCTGAGTGCAGCCTGGATGATCTGGGAGTGACAGACCTTTTAAACCCCAGCAAGTAAATGGCTTTTAGCCACATGAAAAGTCAGTTTTGTTGTGACTCAGAGGAATGAAGATTCAGCAGGGAAATGCTGGCTATGATTCCTTTTGCTGTTCCAGTTGGGTTTCCTTTTGCCAAGACTGAAGGACTGGCAGATTCCTCCTTGTCACAGACATATTTTATGAAAAATCCTTTCATTAGGATCTTTTCTCCTGAGAAGCTGGGAAGCTTCAGCTTCTCCATGTTTTGCTGCTTTGGAATGTGATTTGGAGAATTGTTTACCCAGCATGTGAAATTGCTTTTACTTGATGACCAATGACAGCCACCTGTGTTGAGACTGTGAGCAGTCACAAAATTTTATTATCATTCCTTTCCTTTCTATTTCTTTCTAGCCTTCTGATGAAATCTTTTTTTCTATTCTTTTAGTATAGTTTTAATCTATCATTTTTTTAATATAATATATATAATAAAATAATAAATCAGCCTTCTGAAACATGGAGCCAAGATTCTCATCTCTCACCTCGTCCTGTGAACACCTCCACACCTCCTCACAAGGTCCCTGTGCATGTCCAGCATTTGCCAACCTTCCCTGCCTACAGGCAGAAGTTCAGGTTCACTGGTGAACAACCTGTGCTGGGAATGCTCATTATTCTGGCAAATGGAAAATTATCCGTCTGTACCAGTAAATTCTGGAAAACAAAAAGTACAGTAATTGTCTGGCCTCTCCAATGATTATTCAGTGTTCTAAACTGCCCCTGTGTGTTCACCTAAATAAGCTCACTTGGTATTTTGGGATACAATTAATGAGGGATGAGTGAATAACAGTATTTAAATCTTATAGTTAAGCTCTAACACTCAAGTATTTGTGGTAGACGTGAAATTTTCCATTGTCTCTCAAATGCATGTTGTATGAACAAGAAAAGCAGGGAGCATGGGAGGTTTCTTATCATTCCTGTTTAACTTTCACAGGAAAAATCTACCCAAAACTGAGACTCTCCAGGCTACCTTCCTTAACAGATGTTTTTGACTAGGCACTGGTTTTAGAGGGAATGAGTGGCTACTTGAACATACCCTAATTAATACTGTAAATTAATAAAATATATTTTTTCATTCTAGTTCCAAATTCAACATTATACCTACTTTATGATGAATTATTGCCAGTCATATCCAGTGGTGAAAGGGGAGCACAGTGGTGATGACTACTCTGTCTTGCAAGATGTAAAAAATGAATCCGTGCCCTCTGCAGGGCAAAGGGGCTGAGCTTGTAGCCCAGAGCATCACTGAGATTTCACTGCTCTCAATTTCAAATTTCAGCATATTTTGGCCTCTGGAGACAACCCACTTAGCTGGTTTCTCATCTGAGGCATGCATAATAATAATTGTAATAAAACCCTCCTCCCTTAAGTATTTTGGGTATAAGTTGAAAAATCTTATTTATTGTAGACTCGGAGATCAATTTCAGTCCCAAACAATGTATCGCTACCCTTGATTCTGATAAACAAATCACAAAGCCAGCAAAACCTGCCCGTGTAGATTAATGAAACTGGTTTCATCTTCAGTTTCAAACAGAAACAAATAAAATCAGGACAAACAAAGCTTGGGGTTTTCTGTGTGTTTAAAGCCTCTTGAATACAGAAATAACAAACTCAAAGCTCTCAAGGCTGAAGCATGGGAGATTTATTCTGCTTCTCCAACCACAAAGGGATCCTTTTCTGCCTTCTGGCTTGAAAACCTCCTGGTCATGAGTGTGGGTTCATCTTCTTTGGTGCTGACATTTCTCTGGTTTTGCCTGAGGGACTGGAGCAGGGTGAAGTCATTGAGAGTTTGTTCTTGTTTCATTTGTTTTCTTTTAAACTGACAGGGACTTTGGGCACTTGAAAGAAGACACCACTGTTGCCTAGCAGTCACTTCTGATATTCTTGTTCTACCTGTTTATTGCTTATTTCTTTTCCTCCAGCAATGCCATCTACTTTATGTTGTACCTCAAATTCACACTTGTTCACATATTTGAAGAAAGATTCCACAGTTGCTCAGGGTTTTTTTTTTTTTCTTTTTTGTGTGTTTGATGTTTTGTTTTGGGGGTTTTGTTAATTATAACTTTGTTTGGTGTTTTTTCTTTATTAGTTTTATTTTTGGTTTTGGGGGAGTTTCATGGGGTTTTTTGGGGGTTTTGTTTCTTTGATTTTTTGTGGTTTTGTTTCTTTGATTTTTTTGTGGTTTTTTGGCAGGGATATGGATCATATCCTCTGAATGGGATTCTCCTATTTATGTATATACACACACATTCATGCATACCTAGCCACATTTAATTTAAAATGAGAACTGGAAGTAATAATTGCTTTTCTTGAAACAATATAAGAAGACCACCTAGTTATCCATGGCAAGCATTGTCTGGAAATTGCACAAATAATAAAGTGTAGATCTAAAATGAAATCTCTTTATACAGCAGGGTTTTTTTACATTTTACTCAGAAAGAACTGAAGAAATAGTCCTTTATGACACAGGTAAAAATACCAATAAAATTGTCAAAGACCTTGATTTTCTTCATTTTTTTTTTCACTGAAAATAGTCAGGACTAATTTCTTCTCATTCTGCCATGGCTCAAGTGTGTAAACAATATAAGCCAAGATCCCAAATGAGAATCTTTTTCATACAGCATCTGTTTTTCTGTTTTATGTTCAGATGTGATCCCAGGGGACTTTCTCACTTTGAAATTGATAGAGATCCATCAATATTCTCTTGGAACTGGACTAGGCTTGTGTTTAATCTGCTGTATTGCTGATATTTATGTGAGAAGCAGAATTTACTTATTGCCTGTTAATTATGTGCTGTTAAGCAATCCATAAACAACTTTGATCCTGATTTGTTTGAATTTTTACATGGAAGTGTTGCTTTTTTCCTGTGACCCTGATCCATAGAAGGAAGAATCATTGCACCTAAGTTCTAATTTTCAGAACTTGGGCATCTCTGATTTTTAACTGAGATGTCAGGTGAGGAAATTGGGCTCCCTTCCAGTAGGCAATGGGACCTCCTGGTTCTGGGTGGAGATTTGTGTCCTGCATTGGCTGCATGACCCCCATGGTTATGGAAAGAACCTTCAGGCACCAAACCTTTAGGAAAATGCCCCAATCAAGTGGCTGGACCAGTGCTGGAGTTTATGTCTTAGGCTGGCTTTTTTCTGGACTGGAAGAGGCTGTTGCCCTCTAATTAGAATCCACAGCCTTTAATTTAAAAAAAACAGCAACTATTTGAAGACAACTACAGCCTTCATTTGCTGGATAGCTCAGTAGTCAGAAGCTTTGATCAGAAGCTGAAAAATCTTGGATCCCAAATCTACTTACAAGCACTTGGACATATTATTTTATGCAAATCACTTTATTATCAAAACTCTGGAATCCCATATGGCTGGTAGACACTTTAATAACACTTATAAAAATTAATTAAGGAATGCTTGGGAATATTCCTGACATTGGAAGATGACTGTTGATATGCTTTAATTGGTCATCTCTGGCAATGTTTTGGTCCATAGTTTGTGTGGAAATTGGCAGTTTGGGAGGAGGAAAAGGGTTTCTTTACATGCCTTGATGTTAGACAATGATCCCAGGTGCATTTAACATCCCTGCATGCCCATAACCTGTCTGCCCCATCTGATTGGCAAGAAATTCTGATTTTTTGTTGGAGTGTGCTGAGGGAAAGCTGGGTGTTGTTCTGCACCATGGAATGCTAGCAAGTTACAAAAGCAGTGTTAAAAAACAAGAACTAAGTGTCCCAGTCTCTGTAAGGGCAAATTTCATTATATCAGATCACCTTCATGGGTTAAAACTTGCTAAAAACTACAGAGCTTAGAAAATTCACCTGTATAGAGGTAAGGAAGGGAATCAACCTCACCTGCTGTCACTGAGAGCAACACAAACACAGCCTTGTGACAGCACAAACAGAGGGGTTAAGCAAAGCCTCAGTCTTGCAGCTCATTCTACTAAAATAAAACAAATTTGTACAATGAGTGATGAAGAGTTGGCGTTGTTTTTGGGGGCTCTCTTTGTTTGAAAGAAATCCTACCATAAGTTCAGTACTTTTTATGCATACAGCTAGAGTCATCACTGGTTTCACAAGAGACAGAAACAGCAAGGAGCCAGGAGAAGACAGCAGGTCAGCCAGAGAAAAATCAGCGAGACAGCCTGCAAAGAGCATGGCAGCAGTGGGAGTTTTGACTTGAGAATTGAACCTGACAACAACAGGTCCACAGCACTTCCCCAAAAAAAGTCAGCAGCATGTTTAGTGCTAACTGACAGCCCTGCTGACATTTTACTGACCTGCCCCATTGGGGCCCCAGTGCACTGAATGCGCACTAAATGATCTTTTTACTTCTGGCAAATCAGCAGGGAACCAAAAAAAGTAAATTCGCTGAACTCTTGCTATTCTCTGTGGCAAAATCCACGGCTTCTCATGCCTCCTACCATAAACATAAATTCATTTGAAAAACAAACAACATAGAAGAGGGAAAAACAGGCTCTTAATGCAAATTGCCTTGTACTAAGCAAATGAAGAGGCTAAGAATAAGTGATAGCAGTGCAGCCTCATGCCTTTGTCAAAAAAAATTAGTCTTATTGGGTATCAATCACAGTTAAAAATTAGGACATTACAGGAATTTCCTTCTTGGTTGTGCAATTGTGGAATTGTTAATGTTCACTTTTACATCAATTTTCAGGTCAGCAAATTTTCTTATCTTTGAATGCCATTTAATAAAGTCACCAATTGATTTGGAACTTTTTGAGGTGTCATGATTTCATCTCTCCCTCCTGCCTCCATCAAACTTCCTTCTCACAGTCCCCACATCTTACAACAAGACTTAATGATTTATGGTGAAACTTGGTTCAATTTATTTTAGTTTTATGAAGCAAAAATCCCCCTGAGGTTTTTTGGAAGGTTCACCCTTGTAACTCAGAACCTGTAACACAAATCCCATGGTGAACCTGAGAGGTCCCATGTTGGTGAGCTACCATCCTATTAATCACAAGACACAAAATGCTTATTTCACAAACATAAAAATGAGATAGAAAGTAGACTTAGAGTTACAGCTATTTAATGAGGGACCACTCAAATTACAGCTATTTAATGAGTTACCATTCATCAGCAGGGCTGTGGTAAATGATTTTGTGTACTTATATTCTTAGGCCATGACATATAGGAGATAATATACATTATTTCCTGTTATAGGACACCAGAGCACTGTCACAGCAGATTGCCAAAGCTCAGCTGAGGCATGATAAATTATTGAATAATAATTAATGGTTACTATTGTCTGGTCTGGACAGCTGAGGCAAAGACACACTTTGAACAGCATGGGATTCAAAAGAGGTAATGGGCAGCCACTCATGGGATTTACAGAAGAAATTCTGTATTAGGCAGTGAGAAGAACAGTACATTAACATATTGAATAAATATAGGAGTCTATTTGTATATTAATTTCATGATTTTCTATTGCTATGAGTAACAAATAGTGCTGAAAAACACAGGTAGAAAAATAATAAATCATTCCACTTTTCTGTGCAATTCCATACAAGTTAATTCATAGGACTTCCTTTTTCTCTGGTCAGATGATACGTTGCTGAGAGGCCAAGTAAAATTTTCATTTTAAATCTCTGTTTTGCAGCAGCAGCCATTTCTATACTAAATAACTATTTTATTTATTCAAAGGCTAAATAATGGTTTGCTCTTGTTTGTCTATGAATAGGTAAATTAAAATCTAAGTGCCCAGAAAACCTGCTGGTCACACCTCACATGCAGGAGGAAGAATCTCTTTGGCTGATGAAATAATCCTGGCAGGGATTTGTCTATAACAGTGTTTTCCTCAAAAAGGCCAAGGGCTATTTCAGACAACAGGATTTTCTCTTTCAAAGCTACCTCAATTGAAATACTTAATCAAAGTGCAAACAAGCCAGAAATAGAGTGATCTATTTCTGTCCAAAATCTGTTAAAAATTAAAAGCACTGAAGAAAATAGATGAATCCCATCTATAAGACCAGTGGTAGTAGACATGGCTGAGGTTCTGTGGTCAGACAAGTTGCTTTTGAAATGTGTAATGGTTTCTGTATTTTATCCAGGTCTTGGACAGTCAGACATTTTTTAGAAATCTCATCTTCAAATGTACTTAGGAAGTACAAGCAGGAACACTAAAGAAATATAAGATTATATTTTTCATTCTAGCCCAGAGGACAGTGTTTGGGTATTTGAAGATAAGAAATGAGTAAGTCTTTTTGAGAGAAATCCTAAGATGTTTTATTGATGACCAATGCAGGCACTTCTATGACTATTCATATCTTCAGTTCCTTTCACTGTGTTTCACTGAAACCTTCCATACTCTAAGTGTCCCAAGAAGTTATTCTGTATGTAAATCCTGGCTTCTAACAGATGTCAGGCCATATGATCTGACAAAGCTGGACATTATGGAGTTATCTGAATGAATGTAATTTGCCAATTATGGGCAGCATAACTTATTGTTAAATTTCAAATTATTATTATTTACTGTGCCAGTGTGTAAAAATGCCGTCACAAGTGATCATCATCTAAATAATCAAAGCAGGTTTCAAGAAAGGAATAACTCAGGACAGAAAATCTTGGTTATACCAGTAAGATAAATGGGGCCTGGATATGGGTTTGTCCACACTCAGGGACAGGATTTTTGGCCAAACAAACATATTTTTGGAAAGCTTGATATAGAACAAAATTCCTGTGTGCAACATGAACACACTGCCCTGAAGGGATTTTGCTTTCTTGTTTCCAGAAGGGGAAAGAGGTTTTAGCCAAATGGCCATCAGCTCAGCCGTGCCTCCTGCTCCTGCCATCAGAGCCAGGCACCATGGACAGTTCCTTGCCAAACAGCAAAGAAACACCCACAGACTCGGGGTAAAACTGCACAGAACTCTGAGACTGCTGAAAGGTCCTAGCTTTAGCTGTGGTTCAACTTCTGTCAGTGTTCTGGAGTCTTTGAGATGATTTTTCTTTGTAAGGGCCCGTGGTTGTGTATTAGGAAAAGGTTCTTCCCCAGAGGGTGCCTGGGCACTGACCAGGCTCCCCAGAGCACCAGCCTGGCAGAGCTCAAGGGGTGTTTGACAATGCTCTGGGGCACAGGGGTGACTCTTGGGGATGGGGATGGGGCTGGGGCTGTGCAGGGCCAGGAGCTGGACTGGATGATCCTTGGGAGTCCCTTCCAAATCAGGATATTCTGTGAGTCTATGTGATCTACAATGTCACATACATGTTTTATGAAAAATCCTTTCCTTATGATTTTTTCTCCTGAGAAGCTGAGAGGCCTCAGGAACAAAATGTAAACATTGATTATCTGGTGCTGTGGAATGCAACAGGTGCATCTGGGATTGGTCTCATGTGGTTGTTTCTAATTAATGGCCAATAACAGTCCAGCTGTCCAGACTGTCTCAGTCAGTCACAAGCCTTTGTTATCATTCCTTTTCTATTCTTAGGATTTCATCAAAAGGCTAGCTTTCTTCTATTTTTTGGTATAGTTTTAACATATTATATATCATAAAATAATAAATCAAGCCTTCTGAAACATGTAGTCAACATTCTCATCTCTTCCCTCATCCTAAGACTCCTGTGAACACCACCACACTGGAGGAAGAGGTCCCGAGACCTCCTCTGTCCCCATGATGGAGAGGAAGACAGTAAAACAAGAACTGTTCTAAGTCTTTTTCTAGACCAGAACACCCTGATTACCCTGATTATTGTTAATATCTAGTCTAAAAACTAATTAAATGCTAATTGCTAATATCCAGTCTGAAAACAGATTAAATGAAATTAAAGAAGTAGAGAAAGAGAAAAATTTTTGTAATACAATTTTTGGTAATATCATTTTAGAAATAAAAGAGCTGCGACCCTGAGGGGAGACTGCCACTATCAGTCATACCTAAGGCAATGGCAAATGCTGGAACAGGAGGGAAGGAAGGAAGGAAAGAGGAAAGGAAGGAAGGGAAGGAAGGGAAGGAAGGGAAGGGAAGGAAGGGAAGGGAAGGGGAGGGAAGGGAGGGAAGGGAAGGGAAGGGAAGGAAGGGAAGGAAGGAAGGAAGGGAAGGAAGGGAAGGAAGGGAAGGGAAGGGAAGGGAAGGGAAGGGAAGGGAAGGGAAGGGAAGGGAAGGGAAGGGAAGGGAAGGGAAGGGAAGGGAAGGACTCCTTGAATAAAAAAGTCAGAGCTAGACTGAGCACAGAGCTGCCTCTCAGTGAAGAGGAGCTATTTCTGAAAGATTATCCTGCCTGGACTTTCTCAAGGTCCTGTTGACTTTGTGTTTCTTGTCATAGATATTCTGATTCCTACATGTACAAATAGGATAGAGTTGAGTGCTTACACCTTTCACAAGCAGGGGTTCAAAAGTATGTTAGCAATCCAATTTATCAGAATTTGTTGTTCCTACAGTGCTATCCATGATTTATAATTTAAATCCCTGTGCCATGTAGACTCATCTCTCAAAGGAAATAAAAATTGTCTTGACCATAATGGCCTACTATTTGCAAGATTCACCTCTGAAACTCAAAGCTCTTTCCTTTATTGAAAGTACTGATGGTTTATTTCAAGGTGTCTCCGTATTAAATAGCAAAGAAATTACAAACAGTCCAATTTCCTTAATAACAAGAGGAAGAAAGTAGTGCTGACGTTAATTCCTAACTTAACTGACTAAATGAAATCTTGCAAATTTTATGAGTTTTACTCTAAAACAAAACAGGCAGATTTTAATGAAGCATCTCCTTCACTAATGGCCATGCATTCAAAGCATATTAAAGAAGGAAGTGGTTCTGTAGCAAAATTAGATTAATTTCCATTGATAAACTAAATGGAAATGAAATGAAGTGAAGGATGCCTTTGTTTTTTAGTGTGTGAAACTTCAGTAGACTGACATTTCCTGACATATTGCAGACATCGTGTTGGCATGAAACACTGGGATCACGAATGCTTGAAGATGATCTGCAACTTTGTTTTTTAATATGTAAATATTTAACTTTGGTAATACTAATGTCACTGACAGATCCCAAACGTGCCATTCCTGGCCAGCATCTGTAAAACTGTTAGATAACAGTCTCATTTAAGGTAGATTTTGTAGTTTACTCATACAACATTTCCTTGCGCCTTTGTAACTGCATCAATAGAAATTTAATCTAAATTTCCAGATCTTCTTTTGATATTTGACCATTATTGCTTGCCCTGTCCACTACTATATGGAGAAGACTTTATTTCTTCTTCTTTTTAATTTTTTTCCCTGCAGTTGTCTTTATAAACTCTTACAGTTAACTTGTTGCTCTTGGGTTTTGTATTTCCTCTTTTCCCAAGCTCTAAAAATTACATTTTCTTCAGCATCCTGTGAGTGCTATTTTCTAGATCTCTGGGATCATTTTTGCTTCTCTTCTCTGGCCTCCTTCCAGCTGTTCACAACTATTTTAAAGTGTGTTGTGCAACACTAAGGAGAGCATTTCAGCCAAAGCCACTGAGTAGATTAGAAGGATTACTAAGATTACCACATACGTCTTGCAAGATACAATTTTTGCTTTCATATGACCTAAATTTTTTTGGATCTCATCACTTCTTTTTTCATTTTACAGATGCAAAACTTAGATACAGATAGATTATGTGAATCACTCCATTTCACATAGGAAATTCTGAGATCTTGGAATTGAGTACACATATGTTAAGTCTGGGAGAAATTTTGTATTCCAAGAGCCATATCTGTGGTTTCAAACAGTGCTGCATCCCTCTGCTTTTCAATAATTTCACTGATCTTTCTAACCTTTTCACCACTGCCAAACACTTTCTCTGTGTTTTGATTGTCCCTTTTATCTATACTAAAATTCTCAGAAAGATTCATCTCTGTCGCTTGTTACATTAACCTCACCCAAAATGGACTCAAGCATTACCTGCTTGATCACCTTTTCCAGCTTTTGCCTATTTTAGGTTATTTTAACACAGAATCATAGAAAGTTTTGGGGTTGAAGGGGTCTTAAAGATCATTTTATTCCAAGTCCCCTCCCATGGGGAAATCCCTGTTTTAATTCAAAAGCATAATAGAAGAACAAATTCTGATAAACTCAATTGCTGGCATACTTCTGAGCCTCTGCTTGTGAGATGTGTAAGGGCTCATCCTTCTCCTATTTGTACATGTAGAAATACCCTGCCATGGGCAGCAAATGAGGAAATTAGATTCTCTTTTTTGGATATTTGGGAAGTACCTGCCAAATTCCTGCAAACAGCAGAAGATGTTTTTCACATTTCATTGTTACCATCTGCCATTTTACAAGCATTGACTTTAGTGGGGTTATTTTTGCTTTATATGAGTGCAGAAATACAAGGGAAATTTTATTGTTCACAATATAAAAAAAGAGATCATCAGCTATAAATTTACAAGACAAAGTGGGCATGAAAGACAGAGTAAGTGATTGTTGCTAATCTAGTTATTTTACCTGCAGAAACAAATCTGGACTAAATTTGGGGTATATTTTTTTCAGCTTCAGAAATGTTTTTAGCCCCTTAGCAAGCGATGAAATTTCACAGCAAAGAGATATCTTGGTAAATTGTGAGGGAAGGATGTTGTGGAAAACATGAAAAATTTGATAATATGTTTAGGTTATAATGAAAGTCCTTGTATTGGTAAACTTGGACCTGCTCAGGATGAGAGATTTGAGAAATTTGGTGCAGGACACGTGTCCCTTATGTCCTCCTGTGACACAGGCCAGGAGAGCATTTTTACTGGCACTGTTTACATGAACAGGGAGCTCTCAGCCTGGAAACAACAGGTCAATGATCAGAAATGGTTGAATTTAGAAAAAAAAGTCCTTCACCCTGCTCTGAAGTCTGATTTTCCAACATGCAGCCAACTCTGCTCCTAATTCAGTGGGGTTTTAAGTTATGGAAAAGCTTTTGAACATATTGGTCTTATTTGACTTCTTCCAGATTATTTTTATTCTAAATGTTTGGTGTTGGCATTTCCTGGATGTTTCATTCCTTGCAAAATTGTGGTTTCAATGACCAGGTGATTCTGACCCAAGCAGGATTTTAGGACAAGATACTGGAGACACAGCAATATGAAATATCTCAGGCACTTATGGTTAGGAGGTTTTTTTGTTTGGTTGGTTTGGTTTGGGTTTTTGTAAATATCCACAAAATGAAATACGAGCACTTAAAAAAAATTAGATCTATTTTTCTTTTGCAGTCTAATCATGGTAATTGAAGGTTAGCCTTTTTTCCCTCTGTATTTTCCTAGGCTGTAATCCATTTTAGGATTCTGTTATGGCACATGAAATGGATCATCTGCACCAGAATGGAGGCTGTGGTGATGAAGTGCCTCCCATTTCCCCCTATAAGAAGACTGATGAATAAAATCCTCAGAAACAATTACAAAGAAGGAGATCCATCAACAGTCAAGACTGACCTGTTTTTTTCCCCCAAGTTTTTTTCTAAGCCAGTTTGACTTCATTTGTAGAGCTTTGAACATCTTTTCTTGTGGATATTTATTGACAGAGTCTCCAGTAAAACCAAATTAGTCAAGACAGCCAATTTTGAAGGCAGTGTTTGACATGGATTAAAAAAGCCAAATTCAAATTGATGATTCCTTACATTTATTTTGTCTTCGTTGCTAAAAAAAGGTTAGTCATTCTTACTTATTTAATTATTAAATACTAAATGTTAAATAAATTTTAAAACAATATCTAGTTAATCTTACTAAAATGGAGTTGCACTCATTTCCATGAGACAAAAGACAAAAATAAAATAATAATTTAAAGGAATTTTTGTTTTCATGGAAGGAGAGTTTTAGGCTGTTTTGTACCTCCAAAAGTCTGCAAACCTTGTTTTGTGAGAACAACTTGTTCTTCTAGAAGTACCTCAGGTTTTGGCAAATTTCTTTGCACAGTTTCCCATACAGTTCTGCCAGCCAGCCCGGAGAAAATGTTCTACAAAATCCCTTACAAGCTGTTGTAATTATTTACTTAATTGCATCTATTTGATATCTCTTTTGCTCACAGCACCTAAATAAAGCCAGGATTTTCTTTACAATGGAACATGGAGCAGGGAAATGCCATATTGTTGTATTCCTCTGTGCCTTGAAGGAGGAGAAATCCCAGTGAAAGGAGCTCCATATATTCTAGTGATAGCTGACATCAGTATAATGCACATAAACCATGCTACTTCAAATCTCTGTATTTCCTCGATTTTTCAGGAAAAAACCCCAATTTTTCAACCACTCCATAACAAACTCCCCATGTGGAAGATACTTTGGCACCCTGGCAGAAAGAAGGTGAACATCCCTAAAAGAAATGCAGCGGCATGATGTAAAGTAGGAAGTTCAGAAGTGATAATTTTTCCTTTTCTTCAGTTCCGCAATGAATCTTTTGCTACAGTGCAAGGTGAATTTGAATTTAAATTCAGATTAAATTTTTCTTAGATCGTGTGTTTGGAAAATCAAAAGTTTATTAATTCTTTAGATCATGTTTTTGCTACAGGTAATTTCCAAGTTTAGGGATTCAAGTGATAAAAGTAGAACATATAGAAAACATTAATATAATCCAAATAATTCTGAATATCACTGAAAATTGAAGAATAAAGTTCTTCAGCAGTTTCATTTTGCCTGGATTGCAGGATGAGAACAGATTGTGCCTTTACTATTGATTTGTTTTTGGCCAAAACAATGACATACTCTCCAAAATTCTTGCCACTAATCTTGCCACAAGATTAGTATTTTCTCTCACTGTTTTAATGAGCATTTTCTTACTGTGTGACATATTGTGATGAATCTCCACAGAGCACTGCTAAGAGCACTTGTGACTTTAGGAGAATGAGTCATTATCGACATAGTAAATACAGAATATTCATATATGTATACACACCATGACATAAACACTTTGCCTGTTCTGGGCCTGGTTCTCAGCACAGTGGCAAGAGGGTGATCCATGGTAAATACTGGAAAGATATCGAACAAAAAAATGCTATACCTGGCAATAGATAGAATGTACACATCTGAATTTTTACAAGGCTGAAAATGGGACCAAGTCAATTAAAAAGAGAATTGATTACACTGTACTTGAGCGACTCAGTTAATTTCCATGGCTTTCCTGGCAGCACAGCTGCAAGGTGAGAGCAAGACACAGAACCAAAGCTTTTGCTGCCAGCAGTGGGGCTGAGCTCAGTGGTGCAGGCTTTCACTGTGTGTTCAGTGGTGCCACACTGGGAGAGCTTTGCTCTTTTTCCAGGGGGTATTTGCTTCTGTCTTTCTGACATGTCAAGACTATTGCTCATGTTCTAAAAGTCCTCAAAGAAAGCAAAAGTAGGGGATGGCAGTAGGTAATATTTCCTCTGTAGGACTTTAACCTTTTTAAATAACTCCTCACTGGACACCTTTCTTTCTGTTTCAGACATCCAGAATGAGATTTCAGCTGCTTCTCAAGTTGCTGATGACAGCCAATGAAGAAAAGAGTAAGGGTTTGATAACCTGCTTTGTTTGTCCATTTTAGCAAGTATTAAAAGCCATTCTTTATTCCATTCTTTAGAAATGCAACCCAAACCAGCATTCCAGAGATAAAGGTCCACATGTCCAATGCCCAGAATTAAACTGCAATGGATACCAGCCAGTGTTGTGGGTAATACTTTATCTCCTGTGCTGGTTTTGTCTAGGATAGACTTAATTTTCTTCATAGCTGAGACATTTCTGGAACTATTGTTTGTATGGCAACGTCTCCCAACCAAACCCTTCAAAGGTTATGTCCACAGATTAGTTTAAGTTCATATATGTGTTTTTATCTTCTCTCCCTTTTAAAAAAAAAAATTTAAGTGCCTAATAATTTGAGTTTTAAGCCTTTGCGTGATGACGCAGTTAAAACTCAAACCACAGTTTAGGTCATACAGCAAAAAGAGCAAACTAATCACAAAATACTCATCTCATTACTCCCTCTGACAGGTCATTTAATAGAACTAGCAGGGAAAAATCATTTTACAAGTAAGAAAAAATTAACGAAGGAATACATCCCAGGATTCCCTGGGAAAACATAGATTAAGACATTTAGAAATTTTCTCTAGGGATTTTAAGATCATAATTAACTGAAGTTGTTTCAATCTGTCAGACTAACTGTGTCATCAGCATTAGCCCCTATCTTATAATTGTGACTGGACTCATAGAAGCAGATTTTTTTGAAGTCAGTCTTATTCCCAGGAGGATTCAATTGGATCAAAATGAAGCTGACTCATGCTTTCAATGGGCTTAATTAGAAAGTATAAATGCTCTTCAGCCTGGATTAAATACCTGCCTACTCTTGCCCATATATTTCAATTTAGTACTTTGTGGAAATTCCTCTGATGCTTTCATATCAACATTCTTCAACTTCCAGGCATTTCTTTCTAAAAATCGAATTTTTCTTAGGACAGGGTTATCCTAAATATTGTGGATATTGATTGTGGCATGGATAGAGCATGTGGTCTCAGAGGAAAGTGGATGATTCAGTTTCTGAATGCAGAGAAGCCAGCAGAAAAAACAAACTGCAGGAGCAGAATGGACACTGTCACTATGACAGGACCAAAATCACTCTCTTGAAAACTGTGAAAATAAGGTTTTCACGCAGGTATTGATTGGTGTCCTGAAGGACTGCATCTCTGCAGCTTCATTATATATAAAATATGTTTGTGGTCAGGTATTTTCATGAAAAATGGGTGAATGCATTTCACATGTTTTCACCAGAGAGGGAGGTGTTAAATAAAAAGCACCACAGGTCTCAGGAGAACTCTGTAGTAATTCCAGAGCTTCACAACCCCAATAATGAGTCTGCAGGGAACCTCCTTTTGCCTCAGAGAGTCCCCATAACTTTTGAGTACTCCAGTAATTTTAAGTACTTCAAAACTCAACCCCTATGAAGAAACTGCCTTCAGTGCCTTGTCTTTGCAGTAAAGTAGTTCAGCAAAAGTACTCCCACATATGTGATGGGAAGTCTTTACCTGCAATTTATAATCTGTATTTGGAAAACACAGAGCAAGAAGGGAATAAACACAGAAACAGGACTCTAATGTATTCATTTCATCAGCTGATTCTTTCTGAAAAGGGGTGTTAGGTAAAAAAAAGCAGGGTGGGACCCAATGGGAAAACTACAGTGCAGCCTTTGTGTCCCATAAACAGTGAATTTGTCTGTGGGTTATGGGAAGAATGCAGGGATGAGCTCAGCTCATGTAAAATTACTGATGAATTGAGCACAGTTATTTGTGGCTCATCTACAGAGCTTGATTTGTGACAGTGATCTTTCACCCAAGCATGGGTGTTATTCAGTTGTGGCTGGTTAGATCTGTAATTAACAAAATCCTCTGCTAAAAAGAATTTCTTATCTGTTCTTGCTGTTCTTTATTTGATTTGATAGATATATAGGCTTCCTTCTGGCTGTGTTCATGTTTATTTCAATAAGTGTGGTCCTCTCAAGTTTTTACTAGTTCTGTTTAGCCATTGCCTTATTTTCCTATAAATAATGTCCAGTTTCAAGCTTTGCGATATTTTAAATCAGATTATTATTAGTAGTAGTATTAGTATTATATTCCTGGTACATGCTCTTAACATTTTTATATTCCCAGTTCCTAATTTTCACACAGCCCTTGAAGTAAAAGAATGAAACCAGACTCTATTCTAATTTATTTCTATTTTTACTGAAATGAGTTACCATGTTTTAAACAGCTTTTAATTCTCCTTCTGGCTGTGTTCATGTTTATTTCAATAAGTGTGGTCCTCTCAAGTTTTTACTAGTTCTGTTTAGCCATTGCCTTATTTTCATATAAATAATGTCCAGTTTCAAGCTTTCCGATATTTTAAATCAGATTATTATTATTAGTAGTATTAGTATTATATTCCTGGTACATGCTCTTAACATTTTTTATATTCCCAGTTCTTAATTTTCACACAGCCCTCGAAGTAACAGAATGAAGCCAGACTCTATTCTAATTTATTTCTATTTTTACTGAAATGAGTTACCATGTTTTAAACTGCTTTTAATTCTAACAAAAGCGATCTTGCCTTAAAGATTTCTACTAAGAAAGATTGCTAAGATTTCCACATTTCCAGATGTGACGTGGGAAGCCATTCCCCCTTGTCCTGTCACTCCAGACCCTTATCCCAAGTTCCTCTCCAGCTCTCCTGGAGTCCCTTTAGGCACTGGAAGGTCCTGGAAGGTCTCCCTGCAGCTTTCTCCTCTCCAGGCTGAGCAACCACAACTCTCAGCTTGTCCTCACCAGAGAGATGCTCCAGCCCTTGGAGAATCTTCATTTCAGTTCTGTTTATGTTAACTTGAAACCAGGGGTAAGGTGTTCGTGTGAAAATGGGAATCACAGGTTTAAACTCTCATCTATTAAGTCCATAATTCATCCTATTTTTGGTCAAAGGCAGTAAATATAAGCGCCTATAAGTGGCTGAAGGAGGATGTGGTAAAAATATTGTCTACTCTTTGCAAAGAAACTCAGTCATGGGGGAGCCTACCTAGGAATACGTGGAATAAGACTCTGAGTTAAAAAAGGATTCACATGGCCAAAATAATGCCAAATTCCTGGAAACTGGCTGAGCCCTGGAAGGACAGCCTGGTTCAGAACAGCAGAGGCTGAGAAAATATAATTTCACTTGAAATCTCCTTCAGAAATATATTTTTCTGCAATAAAGAAGCCTGGGATTTGGAACATTTGCCAGAACTGTTTCTACATTGGTCTTTTAATTTCTTAGCACGTGACCCTGTGAATCCTGTAGAATTTATTTTTAATCCTTGTTCTACTACCACCTCCTACCACTAATGAGCAGGTCCTGAAATAGGGTTTTAGTAATTTTCTTTCAGAAATACTGCAGCACACGCAGATTGGACGTATATTTTTTTGGTTGAATGTTGTTATGGAGGTCTGGTCAGCTATATGAAAGAGATTTTTAAAACATTTTTATGTCAAAAAAGACAAACAGGAAATGGAAAAATGAAACAACAGAACAAAACCAGCCAAACAAAAAGTACCATCCCAGATGTTAGGAATGATATACCTTTAAACCAATATTTGTCTGCATTTAAGTGGCAGTGTTTGCTATAAGAACACAATTCTTCCTGGAACTTTAGCCATTAATAATTTCTTCAGTGTCGTCCTGAAGTGAAAACAGTACAGACTTCCTGAAGAGAACAATTGTTCTTTGTAGATGAAGGTTAAACTACCAGTGTAGAATTGCTTCCTACACAATGGGAGAAGTGAAAGATTATAAAATATGCCTCCTGTCAGGCAGACAGCCTTAAAACTTTTTTTCCTCTAAATGAATCCCTTGAATTGATAGCTCAGGAGCATGGCTTGTGCTTCACAGGGCTCAGCTCAGTTATAAAACAAGCAGATCCCTCCTGTTTATGCAGAAAATCTGGAGAATGCAATTTTTCAAAGCATTTCTGGATAAATGATGCCACACTTGTGATACATTGAAGCTGAGTGTTCATGTGGTAGTAAATACTCACCCCAAAAGAGCATCCATGTTCTGGTTTGTTTATGTTTTAGAGCAGGTGGAAGGAGGAAAATCAGGAGGAAAAAAATTATGAGAACATCAAAGTGTGATTTTTCAGGTCTAAATAGAAAAGTTAAAGGACTTGCTATCATGGGCAATTACCAGGCTGACTTCTTTTACTTATTAGCATTTTTATTGATGCTACTGGAATGTCTTCTAATTTCCCCTGATCATACATTGCTGGAAGTTAGAAAATAGAACTGAAACAAACAAAACTCCAGGGCATTAGGAAGCTTTAAATTAAGTGTGCCTCATAATTTGACGTGAACCTGTTTGTTCTTCAAGAAAAAAAAATATTTTAAAATGGGACTTAATTGAGGCTAATATGAAGTAATTATCTGGAGATGGTGGAGTCACTGACCCTGGAGGTGTTAAAGAAAAGATTGGGCACAGCAATAGTTGAAATGGAGGTGTTTGGGTCTAAGTTGGACTCAATGGTCCCAGAGGTCTTTTCTAACCTAATCGATTCTATGACACTGTAATTTCTGAACATTTAAAAAAAATATTTAATTACTGGCAGCCTGCTTTAATCTGGGAAAACAGAATCTACATAACCAGCAACAGAAGATCAAATCCCTCAATTTTTCCCTCTTCTGTGTCAGAGGTCATTGAAAGCCAGGTATAGGGCCTGGGCCTGATCTGAAAAGGCCAGAAACTCACTGGAAATGCCACTGATCCTGAATATATGGTTAGTGGATTCTCACCTGCTCAATTTATGTAAATTGTTTGCTTTGTTGCAAATTTAATAAATAATAATATTAATAATAATAGTAACAGTAATAATAGTAAAATAACAATAATAGTAATGATAGTAATAGTAGTAATAATAGTAAAATAATAATAATAGTAATGATAGTAATAGTAGTAATAATATTAAAATAATAATAATATTTATTATTATTATTATTATTAATAATATTAAAATATTAAAATATTAAAATAATAATAATAATAATAATAATAATAACAACAACAATAACCAAGTGCTGATGAGTAGGTCCAGTTTTAGCTGGATTTTTGTCCTGCAGACTTTACTGCAAAGGCAGAAGTGGTCAGAAGAGCATGTGATGGATATGCTATTGAGCATATGATGGATATGTTATTGAGCTCGTTTTCAGAAGACTGGGATCCAATTTATTGATGCATATGTCATGTTTTCCTTAAGGTAAGTCAAGGGGAAAAGTTGCAATATTTGAGGGATGGACAAATTAAATGATAACTAATCCCCCATTAGTTCCTAGAAATTACTGTCACTGCCTCACTCTTTCTGAGGGTGACCATGTCTCAATAAATGTCTCTGGGTCTGAGGTGTATTTCCAAGAAGTGAGACTCAAAGTGTGAATGTTGCTTTGTTCTCCCCATGTGTGTTGTGCTCACCATAATGAGGCTGAAGCTGCTGGGTAACATTTATAGCTCAGAAATAACAAGAGTAATCAGCAGTGCATGCAGCCCCAGGCTACATGGAAGTGAGGGCTTCACCTTACTAGTCCCAGCTTTAGAGAGGAACAAAAGTCCTTCCCTCTGCAGCAATTTCTATTCAATAAATCCCAGGATGCCCAATGTAATGGAAATTTCTCAGAGCCTAAGCTCCAACTGAGTGCAGAAAGCATCCTTCAGATAAAGCTGGTTCATAAAACAGAATAATCAGACAGCTGAGAAAACACCCTGCAATATGAGTTCATAGTGTTCTGGGATTTGGTGCTATAAAAAGATCTGTATCAGTGCATCCCTTCTTCCAGATAATTGGGGGGCTATGATACTGCAATATACTCCAAAATAGAGTTAATGTATAGTACTACAGTGTACATTTCTTTGAAATAGCAATGCTTCCTTGCTCACCCCTCCCTAGAATTTGATTTTTCCCTTTGAGCTCATCAGTGTGTATTTTGTTGGATTTATATTTGGTTCAAAGTTTTGCCATTGCTCAGCATTTATTGCACAGGTTTCTCTTAAAAAAGAGGGGGGGAAACCCCAAACTTTATTAATCTTCAAAAGTGTTAATTACACATAGACTGGTGCTGGTATTTAGAAGTGCTCAATAACACATGCATAGAAAAGATTATTTAATTATCTTAAATAACTAAACTATGTCAACACACTTCAGTCAAGTTCCTTCTCAGCTAACTGAAGGGAGTAGTCTCAAAATCAACCTGAGTACATAGCATAGTCAATGTATAGCCTTTATTTATAACAGAATATAAAAAAATAATCAAAACAATTTCTGACAGAGAGAGGATGATGAAAGCAGTGCTGTGTACAGATATTTGCTGCCTTTAGCTATCCCAGTGATTCCTTTCTTTTAGCCTGGATTGAAAATACATGACGGGCAGGCTTGTTCTGAATTTTTAGCTCTTTGAGTCGCAGCCGTGATTTCACTTTGGGTAATGAAATATAAAATTTACAGATAGGGATATTAGATAAGGGGCATTTGCCAATAGATGAAACAAGGAAAGGGAGTTTGCAAGCATGGCCCGTAGGTTGCTGGTGCCTTTGGTCTCCAGGGGACAGCAAATGAATTTCTTTGCTTCTGCATCTGCACCATGATGTGAGCAAGGCCACCAGCTCAGGCTCCAGTTCAAACTCCCCAAACACCTGAAGCTGTGAAATTCAGAGGACTCCAGCCTCACAGCCAAGCAGCAAAGTTTTCTGTGATTTGGGGTTTGTTTTGCTGTGTTTTGTTCTTTGCCTGTGGATCTCCTTCCCAGGAAGTTGTGCTGCCTGTTGCAAGGCTGGATAGGACCTGGAAGATGCTCAGCTTGGGGTCCTGACAGGACAGTGTGGACCCCTCTGTATCCTGTGGAGAATAAACATGGGCACATGCAGCTGCTTTAGGGAATGCTGATCTTTCTGGCTTATCCCCATGAAGGAGGCACAGAGATGGTATCTGTTTTTTCATCTGTGCTTTCTGTGATGTGCCTTCTGCATCTGCTGATTTACACAGAGCCTGGAAGAGGGAAGGTTTAATTGTACTCTGAGCTTTGTGTTTCTGAATGATAACTACCTAAGTATTGAGGACACAGCAGTTGCTTGAATCCTTTGTGTATCTTTTCAGGTAGGGAGTAAGAGATAAGTATTTTTGGAAACAGGCAGTTGGAAATTATTTCTTGTTATTTATGGAGGAAAGGTGTTTTCTGAAGGAAACATAGGTCGTACTCTCTGATCTTTAGTTTCTCTTTTCTTTAGCCTTCCCAGGAACTTTATAATTATTTTGGGGTATCCCTGGTATCATTAAAGAAGGTGTCCACAGCCCAGCTGAGTGATGAACTGTCCATCACTTGTAATTTTCTTCATTTGTCTCTTCAATGGCAATAGAAAAGGCAAATGAAAAAACAATCAGGTGTGAAAGAACTGCTAAGCAAATGAATGAGTTTTATTAATTCCAGATTCAAAGTGAACTGTGAAGATAACTCATAGAGCTCATGACAGTGTGGTGATCAGAAGAGTTTGGGAAAGCTGTTCTTGGTCTTAATACATGAAAATCAACCATAATAGCAATTAAGCTGCAGCTGCAGTAAGAGCAGTGAGTTCTGTGCTATGCAGTGGTGACATGGATTTACAGGTGATTATGATCTCCTGAGAGATGTTTAGACTCACCTGTGGCTCTTTGCAACCATCCCCATTTAGTGTTATTTAGGTATCGTTGGAACTTGAGTCCGCTGGAAATTCACAGTTAATGTGTAATTTAATAGTGCATTCTCACAACTTCTGTCAGCAGATCCTGTAAATAAATGAAGCATTTCAAGAAACACTTTTTCCATAATGATAGTTGAATACATGACAGCAGCAACAACCCAAAAAATATAAGAAACTTAAGGGGTTTTTGCCTAGCCCTAAGGCAACATCTCTGTGTTAAGCTGATGGATTTCTAAGACTGAAGGTAGAGGATTTGCTCTCTGAGGATTTTACCAAAGTGCCAAGTGGAGGAAGGATATCTGGTACTAACTGGTACCTCAGCTTTTAAGCAAAATCCAAGGATTTCCCAATCAGTTTCTCCATCTTTCCTTCTCACAGAGAGCAGCCAACCACACAGCTTTGTGCAGACAGGTATTAATTAAATAATTAATTAATTCCTCTGACAATCAGCCACTGTCTCCTGGTGAGTGCTGGGGACTGCAGGATCCTTTTCTAGAGATGCCAAGCTGCTGCTATTCTGTGCTTTGGACCTACTGGTAATTGTGGGATTCACTTTCTCTGAAACTGAGAGAGGCAGAGAAGAGAATGATCAAAACAATTCTTATCTCATTTGCTGTTCCTGTGTCTGTGCACAACTGGAATGCGTTCTGGAAGATTGTTTACCTGAAGTGATTTGGTAATTGGATTCTGGTGTGAGTGTTTTGTTTTCTTGACCAACCTCTGCAAAGCTGTGTCCTGACTGTTGGTCAGGAGACAGTCACGAGATTTTGTTGAGTTCTTTTTCAGTTTCAGTTTAGATGCAGTGTAATATAGTATAGAATAATATTAAAGTAATAAATAATAATAAAGTAATTAATTAGCCTTCTGATATCATGGAGTCCTGCTCAGCATTCTTCCCAAACACCAGGGGCTCACCTGCATTTGCTATAGGTAATGTCAGAAAATCATGCAATAATTTACATATCAGATGACTGCCTCATCTTCCCTGCACTCCAGTAAAGCAGGCAGGAGTGGGAGGGTGACAAACACACAGAGAATGGGATGCACACAGGATCTCCAAGCCAGTCAGGGACAGGGCTGCAACTCAGTCTAATTGTTGAGGTTGTTTCAAGGTACAGAACCAGTTCATAATTCAATCAGTCAGTTCTGACTGAAAATATTGACTGAACTAATGACCCAAACTCAAAAAAGCTTCTAATTCCATGCCACTGCTGCAAGTTTGACTATATCAATATTGTTACCTGTGGTACAGTAACACTTGGCTAACTCTCTGTATTGTCACTGCATTTTTTAGTAATTGTAAAAAAGAAATGTTTCTCTGTACTTTGTACTCAGTGGAAAAAGGGACACAGAGGATAACTGGGTTGCTAAGGTTAATTATATTTTATATGTTTTTACTGAATGCAATTTAATTTGGCATCACCTAGAGGAAAGAAGAAAGGACAATAATCAGTCATGGAGCATAGCTAGGAATATTCAGCTTTTTATTCTGCATATTGAAAACTCAGTTGGTCTGTGAGAAATCACATTTCTCTGTGACCCAAAGGACATCATAAATAAAATAAAATCAGGTTATCTTCTATTTTTTAATAATGCTCACAAGGATAAAGGAGGAGAGAATTCAGGATAGGATTTTTTTGCTGTATTACAATTTCTGACATCAATTTTGTCCTAATACATTCAATAAGTATAAATATTGAAATATGATCCATAAGAAGAGGCATAGTTTATTTAAAAGAGCTGAGGAAATGTAATTTTCTTTAAACTTAAATAATTGAACAATGTCTTTTGCCATGAGTGAAAGCAGAGGAAGTATGCACACTCCAATGTACCAAAGAGTTAATGCTGTCAAAGTTAATTTTGTGCTTTTCAGATTGCAGGGATGTAAAGCCAGAGCTGGGAAGGACAGACAATTTTTATGCCAAATTAAGGATGACTCTGAAACCTAGTGACCTTTAAATGGGACGTGGAAATCAAGGATAATTGAGTGGCATGTCTGCTAATTATTTAAAGGAATTAATAATTCTGAAAGAGAGAACTGGCTCTGACCTGGTCTACAACTGGAGGGACACACACACAATTATGAGGATCCCTCATCTGCCTTGTGACCTCCACTTGAGGTATTCTAAATTCAGCCTAAACTATATGGGATAAATTAGAGTACTGGGAATTCTGGAAGAGGTCAATCCGTAATTGTTGTTCCTGTAAGCCAGAGGAGCTCAGAGCAGCCACTGAACCAGCAGATATTGAGTAACTGGGGATAGGGAAGGTCCTGATTGAGGTGTGGACTGGAGGTACCCTGCCCACAAAACTCTGGGGCACCTGGACATCTCTGGGGTGCATCCTAGGAGTGCCCCTCATTTGCTTGTTAACACCGATCCAGATTTCTGCCTACAGGTAGGGGCAAAATGTGAGGAGGAGTTATGGCTCTGCTGATGGACAGAGATTTGTCTGAGCAGGTATTTATCCTGATTTTATCTATACCTATGTCTGAGTCTCACATCCAAGGCCCCTTTTAGAAGTGATACTGCGGAGGAGACATTCTGTGCACAATTGCCACAGTCTTGAGGCAGATGTGGAAATAGTTCAGATAAATTAATCCAAACAAGCGCTAATTTATGTCTATAGGTGCAAAAAACCCCCCTTGATCTGATCAGAGTTTTGAAGATATGGAACTGTGGATGAGATTAGTTTTGCAGAAATCACAGATATCATACAAGGACCTGGATAATATGAACAGAGATCTGCCTGGGACATGCAGGAAAAACTCTGCAGACTACTGAAAAAAAAAAGTTTTTTCTTGACTTTCTTGACATTTTAATTTCAAACAGAATTTTGCTTGTCTTTTATGTGTTAGTGGGGGGTTGGAATAAAATGATTTTGGAATGTCAAAGCAAGTCAAGTCTGTACTTTAACTAACCCTGAATACTGTATTGTGCTTTTTCCTCTTTCATTCTTCTTCATGGTTTAAGTATCCTTGAGAAGAGTCAGCCAAGATGTGGCACATGCATAACAACAGTCATGAACTTCAAAACTATTTATGCCAATGATATTTAACATGTATTAAAAGTTAGGAGATCATTTTTCTCTTGGGATACTCCTTGAAAAAAAAAATATTTTTTTCAACTGCAGCTTTGAAGATCTCTGACTGGCATGATGAATTATCTGAGCTGAATAGTGCAATTTCTATAGGATATTTAAGATAAATAATGTTGGTATTTCTGCAAAGCTCTGCCCCATGTTATGTATCCATGTCCTTTGGTATCATCTGGTGGGATTCAACTGTAGATGAAAGCTTCTAAATGTTGGTGCTGCCTTGCAGGTGCCTGTGTGTGAGCTGTGTATCCAAGGATGGGAGAGGGCACCCAGCCAGTGCAGTGGGATTTGGGAAGAAGCATTTTCAGCCATGTGGATGATACCACCTGGCCATCTGAACGCTTCACAGACACAACTTTCTGTACTGAGCAATGGAAATGGGCTGGAATGAGAGCTTAGGCACTGAGGCCATAAACATTTCTGTCACTGTCGTATTTTCTGAAAAATCCTCTTTGCCCAGGATTTTCTCCTGGGAAGCCTCAACTACTCCTGTGTTTGCTGCTCTGGAATGTGGTCTGGAGATTGTTTATCCAACATGTGAATTGTTTTAACTTAATAGCCAGTCATGGCCAGCTGCATCGAGGCTCTGAGGAGTCAGTCACGGTTTTTATTATTCATTCTTGTTAAGCCTTCTGTCTGTATCCTTTCTGTATTCTTTAGTATAGTATTATTTAATATAATATAATACCATAAAATAATAAATCAGCCTTCTAAGAACATGGAGTCAGATTCTCATCTCTCACCTTGTCCTAGGGACCCCTCACAAACTCAACACATTTCAACACCTAACTTTAAATGTCTTAACCTGGAAGTTGAGCTGCATCCATAACTTACATATTTATCCTTCTGGAAACTCAGTTAACAGAATTTCTTGTCCTTACTAACACGCATAAAGGGGATGAGAGGCAATGCTTATATTCTCTGTGAGGAGGGGACCTATGTAAGTAATATTCACAAACACACAAAATATACTGCAGCAAATTTTATGAGTGTAAAGCTACCCATGGGTCAGACATGTGAAACAGAACCTGAAGAATAAAGAGCCTGTGTGTCTCACCAGAATTCTTCATGCCTGTTATCTTTGTGGGTCTCCTTGGGGGACCATCTGAACCAACCTGTGTCCTCCAGGAAGGGGATGGGGTGCAGAAAAGTGAAGGGGCCTGAAGCAGAGTACAAAACCCAGCCCTGCCATTGGATCCCTCACCCAAAGCACACAGAATCAATATGCACACTGAACAGAAGAGTTACAAGTCTCTTTCATCTTATCCTAGCAAACCTTTCTCCGTCTGAAAACAAAGGAACACACAGCACCAAAAAGCTTTAATGAATAACTGCAGAGTGTGGATCTGTCTTTTGTTATCAGCTGCTGACACAGAGGACTATAATTTATTTTTTTTTATGTATTACCAAGGCCCAGAATTCATATTTCTGTTTCAAATTTCTTTTATCTTAAAGCTCCCAAGTAGATGTATTTGATTCATAAATTCATTCAGAGAAGACTTTTGTTGTCTCATGCTTCAGTAGCAGTACATGTTATTTGTTCAGCAGGAACAAATAGTTCTTGTAGACTGAAGTTCAGTAACTGACCTTAAGGACTTTAGAGAAAAATATTGAAAGTTAGATTGTGTGACCTGAGGTGGGATTGGAGTGCCTCTGCTCATATACAGCTTTTTTTGCATTTGAATCTTTGTCCCAAAGAAGATACGTCCAAAACTCCTGTCTCCTGAATTTTGCTAAATCCCTGGGATATGCAGTGGGATTTTAGCCATTACATATCATCCATCAACAATTTGTCTTTTTTGAATGACTGAAGCACGTATTCTTGGGTTAGGATGGGGCAGACAGGTTTTATTGTCCATAATTGGGAAATGCTGCCTGTGAGAGCTGTGCTGACTTCATTACTGAAGACACAGAATTCTGCTGTGGGAACAGATCTCTAAACTGGAATCTTACATTTTTGAATTATTTTTTTTTTATCCATAGCAGAGGAAGAGAACCATTGACCTCTGTCCCCAATTAAAGACAGTTATCAAAGGCAACAGCTGAATTATACAATTCAGCTTCCCCTGCTCACTTGCTCTCAAATTTCCTTTTCCTCCCTCCCCACATGCTTCTGATTTTGTTTCTATTCCGTCCTTTTTTCTATTTTGCTTGGACATTAAGTGCATTGATCTTAAAATCATTATTGTGCGATGGATTTAATGCCCTGAAAGTGGATTCTACTGTTTATTAAAAATCTTTGTTTTCTCCTCCAAAGAAATGCTGAGCATGCTGCAAGCTTAGCATTGTCTATTTAGGGAGATCTTTTTTATTTTCCCCCCCCAGGCAAGCAAAAGAAAAATGTTCCCTCATTTCTCCTGGCCTCTCCTGGATATCAAACATGGAACATGACTGAGACTCAAAAGTTATGTTGTGATATTTGGCATTTTTTCACCATAGGAAAACCCCCAAACAATAACATCATTATACGTTAATAGGTACAACATGTTTTTAAAGGCCATACATCCATTTGAATTTCCTCAACCTGGTCCTTCGTGTGCACCCAGAGAGAATTACACCACACAGTGCAACAAAGAATGCATTTCTTATCAGAAAAATGTTATTTTATTGCAGTGAATTTCACTGAATGCAAAGCACAGACTCTCTCTCACTTTAGGGCTTGAGAAAGAATCTACTGGTTAGTTCATTGCAGCAGAGTTACTGAAAGATTATGATTTATTTACTGATTTGAAGTTTATGTATCAGAACAGAACTAATTTTTTAGAAGTTATTCTGAATGTAGTTTTATTTGCCCGACTCCAGAAAGAGAAATGGCTGGGGAAGGCAATCCTTAAAGGACTTCATTTTGCAGGTAGTAAAATGAGTTCTAATATTAAAATTGTCATAATGATAATTAACATGATAAAATGTTTTAATGAAGGGGAAAGAAACAAATAGCTGTGCTCCAAAATGCTGCTGCAACAAGATGGATATTGCTGATGTTGTCAAGGATTTGTTTTACAATGGTGATCTGTGTCTCTTCTTGTATTAGCATGAAATAAATAGAGGTTTAAAATGACAAATGCTCACCAGTAGATTTTCTTTTATATAAGACAGGATCAAGGTAAAAAAATAAATATAATTTTGGTCTAAATTCTTGAAACAGGCTGAGAAAGGGGTGATTGGTGTAGTTAAAGCCCAGGATAAAGCCCTCAGAGATCTGTCTCAATGTGCCTCTTTGCAGAGTTTTTCTATGTAACACTGGTATTGGAATTTCTCCTCTTTCTGTATTGATCTATTTTGAAAAAGAATTTTTTTTTTGCAGTGCTTCTCCACATGGCCTACAAATTTATTGAAGCGGGACCTTCTGTCACCATATAAGTTCAGTATTTAAGATAACAGGATTAATAAGTGCAATTATATGCACACACACAACTTTGTAACAGGAATATATTTCCAATCTGATCGTCCCTGAATGGGGGGAATCACCTTCAAATTATCTGAATCTTCAAATTATTCATGGGGAAAATTCCTGCAAAAAAATTAACAGTGGTGGCTGCTTGAGCCAGAAGAGTTATGAGAATTTGAAATAAGAATGCAAATTAAATGAAATAAGACCGAAATTAGACAGGGATCTAAATGAATATAGGTTATGCTCCACTTAAAGTAAATTAAAGGAAACAGGGTGCAAATCCTCCTTCTTCCCTAAACCAGATGTTTATAATAGCACTCCAAAAATCCCTGTATCTCTGTCTTCAAAGGGAAAACCTTTGAGGGACAAATTCAGATGTAAAAGTGTCTGTTTTATCCCTTTTGGTCAGGTGAGTGCTGTTCCAAATGGCAACTGCAGGCCTGGTGCCAGCAAAGGCAAAAAGTGTTTTGAATTCTGTGGTCACCCCCATCCTTCCCAAGTCATTGGGATGACAGAAAAAAATTCAAGGATCCTTTCATGGATTTGGATCAAGTCTTCTTTGGACTCAGCTTGTCGCAAGGCAGCTCTGGTCCTTACTTTATTAAGACATGTTGGTGGAGCTTTTAAATTTAAAGCCTGTGAAAAATGGCAGATAAGGGTTGGACAGATAAGCCACCTGCTGAAAGATAAAGACACAGTCTTTGCTAGAAGAACACCAAAAATAAACCTCATGCTTCAAATTATTCATGAAGAAAATCTGGGATAAATTTAGACAGAAATATATTTTTGCAATAACAATTATAAAAAATGTATCTTCTGGAGCTGAGAGACTACCATGTGTACTGAAGAGAGATTTGTCACTCCTTTGTAAGAATTAAAAGCGTCCCTGAAGTTCAGCAGAAATAATTGAAAGTTTAAATTAAATCACAAAGTTAGAAACAGTCATAAATGACTGCAATTTAATAGTAAATTTAAATTAAGTTGGGACAAGGCACAAATGTGTTTGGATAAAAAAAAGATTGGAAATTTGCTGCTAAAAAAGACAATATATTAATCAAAACAAAATGGAAAAAGACCCATAGTAGCAGACCAGAGAACATGATCTGGAGGGAGTAATGAGAAGAATACCATCTGGGACATAGTAGTAATCTAGATCATGGAGAATTTAAAAAGTTAAAAGAGGTACCTTGGATGTGAACTATACTTAATTCAAAACCATTGAAGCAAGTGAAGTGCATGGGTAATGTAGCAGTAATGATGTCTGCAATGTGCAAAGGCACTAATTGCAGTATTCTTTGCTAATTAAAGAAACTATAATTATAGCAAAAGGCTTTAGAAAACTATCTTGTTACAGCACTAAGACAATGTCATGTAAATGACTTCCCCCATGTACACAAAGGTGGAATTCCACTTCCCCATGCACCAGTCATGGATGCCCTTTACTAATTAAATAAACAAAATATGAGCTGGTGATCAAATGCCATTATAAAGAGAAAGGCAGGGACAGATTTTTTTTCTGTTTTTTTCTCTGATTTGTGATCACTAAATCCCTTAAGCTGAAAGAACTCAACTGGCCCAACTCACAGATACAGGCCTGTAGTTTTTTTTCCTCCTTCTATATATAATTTCCATTTGTATCTGGATTGATGTAGAGAAAAGTTTAGGAACTTATAACAGACCTTGAAAATTTTCATATATTTTCTTAATGTTTCTTCCTCAAGTCCTTTTTCTTCAGAGAGGAAACCGTGCCTCCATTTTCAACTGCTTCCTTCCATGTTGCTGCAAGTAAATCAGCATAATATAATTTTGTCATTAATATCAGCAGTATCATCCAGAAAAGAGAAGCTGGAGGAAAAAAAGTTTTCATTCTTACTTCCACTTGAGTCTCTGTGCTTAGCTCAGTCTATTGAATCAATGTGATTGACGTGGGATATGCTCATAACCCTTTTAATTAGTTGGTGAAGGCCAGATGACGTAAAGGTCACTTGTGGGACACAGCATTAATGTCACTCTCTTCCTTGGAGTGAGTGACAAACAATTATCTCCATGCTAGGATTTAATTGGATTGATATCCAGCTTTCCAGCACTGGCAGCTGCCCCCAGGATGAATATTTTTTGATATATGCAATTACATGCCATCATGAGATGGTTGGCGATTAATGTCAGCCCTTCAGAGCTGTCACCCAGAAAAGGAAATAAAGGCAGACGTTACTGCTCAGGCCTGAAAAGATAATGATGGCCCTGGAGCCTTCAGTGTGGCTTTCTGATAAAAGCACAGTTTCTTGAGCTACCTCAGGGCAACGGTGTTGTGGATTTAAAGGCAGCCTGTTTTATTAGGAGTCCATTTGTTGCATTAGTAATCTCAGCAGGAAACACCTCACTCTTTTGGAAAAAGGTGTCGGAACAGCTAAAGAGAAGTAAATGAGAACTTAATTGAACACATGAGAGTCACTTAGAAGCTTGGCAATGAAAGAGAGACAATGGGATCCAGAAAGAGAAATGCCTTTTTTCTCCAGAGTTTGAGCAAGACAGATGAGAGCAGTGGTGGCTATCGTTAACTAATGATGTGCAACCACGGTGCAGTGAGCAGTTGATTACCTTGGCTGGGAATGTAATCCCTGTCGCATATAATCACTGTCAATCTTTTAAAGGAATCAGGCTGGAGGCTTCATTTCAGAAAAATTTCCATGATCTCCCTGAACAGGGTATCCCGAGGAACATTTGCCCACGCGATGTTCACAGGTCAGGCTTATTTGGTTAAAACTTCTGTTGGCTTGAGAATTACAGTTTGTCTTTTGCTTCAGTATCTGGCACTTACTGAGTGCAAGTTGTCACTTTGCTGTGGCTGGAAAGCCAGAATATATCCCAATAAAGTGATGCCTGCACAACTTCCAGATGTCCTGTCCTCCCACTGCATCCACTTTTTCCTCTCTTCTGGGACTCAGGTACATGAGCAGATCCCAACCAAGCTTTGCGCAGATTCAGGAAAACTCATTTAGTTCTATGGCTTAAATTTACTGCTGGCATTGCTATTTTTGTCTTCTCCAGAGAAAAGGTGGAAGCCCTGCATGAATCAGATTTGGTTTTCCAGTGTCCAAATAGACACAGAGTGTTAAAGTCTTTTATTATCCTGTTCCACATTTCCACTTCAGTTCTTGGAGACTGTCTTCATGCAACTGTTCATTCTTTCTTTTCATCATTTATGTATATGGAACTACCTGTGTTTTTCACTGCATTCTCTAACCCTTCCATTTATTCTCAAGGCTTTTCTCTGTGTTATCTCAGTTTTAGGGGTTTTTTTCAAGCTGTTGAGTGAAAATTGGAAACTGTAATTCTAGAAAATTTCTTGTCAACAGAAGCAGAGGTCATGTCTCTCTTTCTTCTCAATTGGCAATTCTTTGTAAAAGCAAACCCATTTGATTACTGGGAGTTCCTTTTGACTTGGTGATTTAAAGTGATCCTTAATTATTTTAGAAATAATTTTACCAAGGTACTTGTCTGGTAACTGTAGCTACCAACCCCATGAGAGGCTGAGACAATACACAGGCAAGAACTGGTATATTTGGAAGCAAATGGAATGTCAACCCCCTATGGACAAATATCAACCCCCTTTCACACTTGCCTTATGAAATGTAAGGGAAAATCAACTTTCTGGATTTTTTTATTTTTATTTTTATATATTTATATATAAAACAAAGCCAAATGTTCAGTTACAGTCCACTCCACCACTGCCATTTCCTTCATAAGCCAATTTTTTTTGTCTTGTTAGACAAGATACTAAATTAGCTTGGTGACCTTTTCTTCAATGTTGATTAATATTAATTGTTTTACCTTTCTTTACCTTTACTATTAATTCAACCTTTTGTCTGCTGCTCCATTATTTTGCCCAGGATCAGTATCAGACTACAAAAAAAATTACCTGTGTAATTCTTAAAATGTTGGTAACTTCAGTTCTTTCTTGTCTGTATATCTATCTCAACTTAAAAAAAAATATTTGCCTTCTAGTAATATTATACTTTTTAATTACTGGATAAATAATGTCAGAGACATAGTTAAGATTATGTAGCTACTTGAAGAGGTGGACAAAGCTACATTGAAAAGAGAGATATATTTTTAGAAAAAGCCCGGTACCTATTACAAAAGTTAAACAGAGCAAACTATGTATATTCCACACTACCAGTTCCTGTTACATCAAACACAATCATGAAAAAACAGCAATTCTTTGTAAACACTCAAGAAATTTCAAGATTTCTGTCATGCTAAGATGTCTAATGAATCATTGTACAAGTCAAACAATGAGCAAGTGAAGATTCAGGTGATGAAAAGCCCTAAAAACCAATCAATTAGACTGGATTGCTGTGCAATTAAAGTTTTGAATTCTTACAAATTGTAAATACATTTTTAAAAGAGGTAAGTACCATTTGTGCACCCTATTCAGATGAAAAAAAAAAAAAGAACACAAAACCCTGACAAACAAAGCTTTTCAAAAATAATTTTAATAAGCACAACAGAAATAGACTCACCAGGAGCAAACTCACTCATGTTAGTCAATAAGGACTCTGAACTGGGGAAGATGATAAAAATGCGCCTCATTGATTTTTCCTCGTTTAATTAATCATCATTTTGTGACACAATCCTATTTGCATGGAGTGACATAACAGCTGGTTCTCTCTGTCTTCTGCAGCTTCTTGAAGGTACCAGTCTCCAGGACAAGCTTTGTCACATTTTAGGATGGGAAATTAAGAACTGTTGGTATGATCTGAAATAGCTGAGGCTGATGAAGGAATTGAAGGTGTAACCTGATTTGGGAGACAATTACTTTCACTGCCATATAACTTTTATTTCTTTATGCATAAGAAGTCAAGGACAGTCACATTTTCAAAGTGATTAAAAACTTTACACTGTAACTGCTAGGAATTAGCATACCTAAATTATGTAACAGATGTCCTGGAAATATTCCAGATGCCATTTAAACTTCAAGACATCTATTCAGCATTCTGTGTCTACAGTATTAGAGCAACAGATCTAATATGCTATGATAAAAATAAATAAAACTTACAAAACAAACAATTTTACTGCCTTAAACTACAGTGCAACTCAGATTCTTATTTCTAAAGAAAACCCAGCAGTTTAAATTTAAAACTAGCTAACATTTGTTGCTGTTCTTGTTTTGTATTTGCATTATTTGCTTTTTAGAATGAGATCGACACAGCAAATGCGAGAAAGATAATCCACAGCTAAAAATCTCATTATTTATTAATTATACTTGCAAAGATGTTCAGTATAGTATATACAGAGTGTCCAGGCAATTTGGCTGCACAATTATTTATTTTTGGAGTCAGCATAGCTGGCCTATAAGTGTGTAGCACTTTGGTTTCCACTCCTAATACTGTGTTACTGGGGAAATACATCACTGTGTAAATAACACTCTGTGTAATCATTTTGACTGAAATCCACCAATTTCTTACCTCAAGATATGTGTATCCACTGCCAAGGACCTCAATGGGAACTGTGTATTTACATTTGGAGGCAAGACAAAATCCCTGTGTTTTACGGGCAGCTGAAGAAATTTCAAGGTTTCAGAGATTGTTTCTGCACATATGTTCAGCTTAGCCTCAAAAGTTATTTGCAGACTAGGTTTGGTTTGTATGAGTAAGACAAGAAGTGAGAGAATCCCATGACTTCCCAGAAAATAGAGAAATTCAAACAGATCTCCCTGGCTTGTACCATCAAAGAACCTACTAGCAATGACACCTGTGTGTATCAGGTACCTGGCTTTCCTTGAATATTTATAGTGAGACAAGATGTTCCAATCCATTTTTAGATGTTTGGAAAAAATCCATCCCTCAAGGGGAAAAGAGAGAATTAAGAGCTGGGGTTGTGTAATTACACATAATAGCTTTGACTCCAAGTGAGGCACATTGATCCACACTGGCTCAAGACCTATCCACCAATATTTATCTTAACTTGTCTAATGTAGAGCCTGAAGATATTTTTGTTACATTTGTCATTATTTCAAGGTGGTGGCATGAATTTTAATGCTTCTTAAAATCAGGTATCAATAGTGACAGAGCAGCCAAGAGAAGTTTCTTGTCCAGGTGGGAAAAATAGAACAGTGATTGTATCACTCAAATTAGCTGCTCTCAGCCAATGTTTTGCATATTCTTGACAATACAATGACATTTGTTTGACAATGCACATCTCAGGCTCTCTGTCATCTTTCTGTTGCACATCTTCCACTCACTGCTCACTTATTTCTCATAATTTGCTCTCAAAGTGTAGGAGAGAAGTATGAAGTCTTCAAAGCCCTAAACCACATATATCTTCAGCAACCAGCATAAATATGAGGCAAAAAAAACCCCACTTTATAAACCTGCAGACTAACTTTAAACCTAAGAAATAATTTTTCATGTATTTAATATATTCTTCATATGCCTATTCCTTTCTTTCTGCTTCAGTGCTTCTGAGGTTAGTTCCACATTTTCCTCTCCTGAGCCCTTGCAAAGAAGCAGCAGGAACTTTTCCTCCTCAAAACAGCACCTGATGAAAAACTAATGCTAGATGATTGTTTATACAAAATAGATAGTACTTCATGCCAGAATTTGGGGAGGGGGTTTCTCCTAAAAAAAAAAAGTTTTAAAATCTCTTAGATATCTGTGACACAGACATATACCATGAATTATGACACATAGGTCATGAAATTGAGAAAATGTTTTCCTAATTAACAATGTCTGAAGAAGGAGGGTGAGGCAGGGTGGGCGTGTAGAAGCTGACCAAAGCTAATCATCTCTGTAGAGGATGAAAAGCTGTTCAATTCTTCTGGGAATATCAGTTAGCTAAATTTTGCAGCTAAATTTTGCTAAATGTAAACAGTGGTCCAAGTAGGTCTGAAAATTAAAATGTCTGTGTAAAACAGGCTTGACTTAGAAGAAACTATTTAGATTAATGGGCTATACCAAAAAAGCTTGTTAGTGTTTCTAATTTTGCCATATCTATTAATCAGAGGTGACTGTTTTCTGAACTACCACAAGCACAATTCCATGCAAATTAGTTCAATTAAAAATTAATTAATCAGCTTGTTCATTTTTTTTCCTTTTGTTCCCCCCCTTTTTTTTTTTCCTCATCAAAATATCAAAGTTAGACGTAAACCTTGCTTGGAGTCAAAATGCATCAGGGGTGCTATTTGCTTTTTTGTTCCACGAATTCTCTGATACAAAAACAAGAGCAGGAGTCCGGATGTCTTTGACCTCTGTGATACTTTGAAATGCAAACAGAAATAATAACAGCAGAGAATGACAAAGCTATAAATTTGTACTGACCATAAAAAAAAAAAAAAAAGCAAAGTACAGTTTAATCCTAAATAAACATATTTACTGAGCGAATATAAGGACAGTAAGATAACTGTCCTCAAGTGTTATGTCCAGAAGAGATTCCTAAGCCCCACAGATGATTTGGGGAGGCTATTTTCAAATACATCTGCTGCAGATATGGCCTCTAAATATACTTATACTGGTAAATAAAACGTGGCTCAAGGAACGACAGATAATTGTCCAGACTGTTCAGTTCTCAGTTTATATCCTATTTATGGCCAGTAGCAACTAGCAGATAACATTTGCAAAGGGTGTGAGTGGCAGAAAATACTAAAAACTGGTCATAACAGGCAATTTGGATGTGGTCATCCAATTTTGGGAGGGAGGAGGGCAGACTGAAGCATGTGCATATGATTTGGTTCATGCTTTTTTGGCTCCTGGCTTTAAAACCAAACCCTGATTGGTTTTACTTGTACCACAGTTGCAGACAGTTCTGGAATTTTTGTTTATTTGCTTGCTCTTGTTTTTTAATTTTTTGTGTTTTCTGCCAAATTTTTTCGCTGCCTGTTTCAAGGTTACCCTATAGAACTTTTCTGAAAGCACAGTTCTGTCTAAAAGACATTTTCCTGGCCCACCAGTCAGCTGCTGGTGTGACTTTGTCAGACTCTGATGTAGCAAAGCTTTGCTAGCAGAACTTTTTCAATATCAATGTGGCAATTGGAGTTCTGGCAGATGCTGAAAAGCAGAGTACAGTGAGCATTTCTAAAGAGTTTGTAGAGTAGATAAAGGCTGAATATGCTGTTGTTCCATAAAGCAATTGTACTGCAAAATACTGACACAGTCCTTCTCCAGACAGACAAGGGTAAATTGCCATGGTTTATTGTGTGCTCATTCAAAGTGAACAACTGCAGGGCCATAATTAAATTTGGCAACTTGGAAATTTTGGAGGATCAAAGATGTCTGGAAAAAGGAGGATGGCTTATACTCCATGGAATTTTATTGCAGGGCAATCTCTCGTGCTGTAAAATGTGAAGCTCATTATGGTGTAGCTGTTCTCTGCTTCTTGCCAGTAAAGAAAAGATCCAGAACAAAATGTGAGAATTTCAGAGGCAATGGTGCTGCTGTCAGAGACAAATGCCTTAAAAAAAAACCCCAAACCCCCCAAAAAACCCCAAAGAAAAAAAAAAAAAAAAAAAAAAAAAAAAAAAAAAAGTAAAACTCCTGCAAAATTCTGTAGCTAAATATGTAAAAGGTATAAGAGATGGAATAATCAGCTCTGTGAAGAATCTTAGTCTTGATGAAATTCAAGTAAAAGGTAGAATGAAAAATCCTGGATGTGAATTTGATCAAAGAAGGGAATGGAAGATAAATTCAGTTAGGATAGACCTGGTCTAACATGACTTCTGAACTTTCAGACAGAGAATTCATCTTGTACTCTCTTATTCCTGGTCATGACCATTTATCTAATATACTGAAGTATTTAATCCCTTTGATGCAGTGTCCTGTACCAGATCAGCCTATTTGCACTATTTTATATTATATAATGTTTTATAAAATATTAAAACCATATTCCTAATTTCTGACTTTCCAAAACACTAAGTACAGAAGAGAGATCTGCACTTTGCTCCAAGAGGCCTACAGGATGGGAGTTGTATGTTTTCCATACCCACTACAGGTTCTTTCTGCATGGCAGTGCAGATTACCAAAGAAATTACACAATTGAAGTACAACTTCCCTTTGTAAAACACACATTTCTGCTGTGTTTCCATACTTCTGTGGAAATACTTTATCTGTGTAGAGGAGGAAATTAATTCCAGTATTTTCTATATCAACTGTGACAAGTGTTAATAAGCTTGTCTGTTCACAACATTTGAGATTGCTTAGAAGTAGATTTTATTTAGAGAACGTACCAAACCAACACTTTGTTGGGCAAATGGTTTGTACTAACAGATGGTGGGATGGTTTTTGTTGCTTTCTCCCCTCCTTTCAGGCTCTGTATTGAGCATGACAGACATTTCAAGGCCAAAAACCCCAAAGGTTTCACAAGCTTATATGAAATATTAGCATGAAATGGAATTAAGTAGGACCCAAATCTGCTGTCACTGTCCTAACTCCTCTTGCCTGGAAGGTGGCCAGTGAAACAGCAGCAGTAGAAATAAATTCCTGTATCAAGTGAGGTTGTTTTTCTGTGTCCATCTTGTGGAGTTTTCAGAGCACATTTGGGCAGGTGCTGCTTCCCCATTAACTTCTGGGCTAAATTCCACAGCAACATAACAGCAGGAGTGATTTTCTCCCTGCCCACACTGCCGCTGCATTTGGCTTAACACCTTCCATGGGAGCTGCACCTGCCTTGTCCAGATTTAAACCTGAATTTGGCCTTGCACTGAGTTTTGTACCATCTCCATCTGCAAGGATGACTTTTAGCATCAGTGGGGCTGTACCAGGGCTCCTGCATCCACAAGGCTTTTGGAAATGATGTCCTCAGCCCACCACTGAGGATAAATGGTAATATCAGGGGTGGATTTGCTTTTCTCCTCTCCCCACAGAGCAGTGATGTCAGAAAAAATGCTGGGTTTTATCTGCCTATTGCATATTTGTGTTTTCTGGAACTCTTATGTAACATTTCCATATCTACAGATATCATCTATTCCATTATCTAAATCTCTCCCTCTGTAGAGCGTGTAACAATAAATAAACTTTGTGGTTTTGCCTAATCTGAATTGGATCTGTCACATCTGGAGAGCCAGTTTACTGCATTTTGAAGAGCTTATTTTTTTGTCTTTGGAGAAGTACAAAGTAATAGAAAAAAATGAATGGTGAATGGCAAAATGCCTGCTCTGATTAAAACAGACCCACTGCACAGAAATTGCCCTGGCAAAACACAGTCAAAAGGTTCAAAATTCAGTGAAGCTGGGAAATATGAAAGTTCTTAGCACTCTATAATGCAGGAATGCAATCAGTCTTTGTCAATACAGAAACAAACATTAAAATAACTAGAATATGCAAAGGAATTTTGAAGGAGTGTCTTTGTTCCTTTGTTTTTTAATAAAAGAAGAAACAACTAAATGGGAGTTCATACTAACAATTTTCTTCTTGCCAAATACTGTGCCCTAACTGGAAATGTATAAAAAATATACAGAAGATGATGGAATATAAAAGAGCAGTAAGGAGACTTATACAAGTGAATATGAGCTAGGAAAAAAAAAGAATTAATTTTTTAAATTCTTGCTTCCATATACTTTTAATTTCTTCTCTATCCAGTGTTAAATTCTGTTTTTCAACTTTGCATTGAAAGTTGAAATGTCAGATTACTATAGACTAAAACTGTGTATTTTACAACTAATTGTGCTTATATTTTTTATTATTCCATCTGGTGAACTTCTTTCTGTCATTTCCCATCCCATTTGGTTTGGTTTCTTTGCTAGCTCTGTTTTCATTTTTTGCTTTTCATGATTAAATTTCACACTGGTTGGTGTCTGCTCTTATCTCAGTTGTCTACAGATTCCCCATGCTGTGGCCAAAAAGGCTTGTGAAAGAATGGGCAGACAACATTATTTTACAATAAATATTTCAAAAAAAGAGTTCTGTTTGACTCCCTGAGAGCCTGATCCATCTCACTGCTTTTTTGTCAGCAAGATTTTCTCTACAGGTCTCAATTAGCTTTAGATCACAGCTCACATCCATGCAATGATTTCTAAAGCCATGAGGAAAAATAGATGTAAACTATTTATGACAGTTTAACAAGTCAGTTGATATATGCAGAATAAAAGTAGGGAACAAACTAAAACCAAACCAAACCCTGCTGTTTAATAGTAAAAGCAGGCAGTTCTTTTGGTCTTCAAAGTGATGTTTATATTGGCTTATACTTTTAAAAATGCCCACATGAAACAGCAAAATTGTGCTCATATTCTTTAGAGGTGTAAATGGCTGAGAGGGGAAATGACTCCTGGTGAGGAAGTGTCAGAGCAAAGACAGAGAGTCTGAAATCCCTAATCCTGATTTTCAACCCTACTTCTTCAGCAAGTTATTTCCAGCATTCAAGTCGAATTACAAAGGAAGCACTTGAGGCACAAATCAGGAATTTAACAGAGTAAAATAAAGTGCTTTCTGCATTCAAGAGAGACTGCACACAACACAAAACTGACAATGAAGAAGTCATGTTAATTTACCAATTAATGCTAATTATTTCACTCTCTGTGAAAAGAGAAATACCAAGACCTAATGGGAGAAAAAAACTCAATAAATTAGTGTGAAGAGACATTTGTGAAGAAGCTGACTTAGCTCTATCTATCAATTCCGTGCAATTTGTAACTTGGTCCTCTTGAAGCTTTTCTTGTCCTTCAAGGCCTGAAGATGCCCACTGCCTATGCAAACCTTCCCCAAATATTGTCTGCAATTAGGTGGTACCTCATTAATGAGAACCTACTACTTGATTTGAGTCTCTGCCTTTTCTGATCAGATTTGTGACTGCTCATTTATACTTGACACATTGTTTTCTAGGTTGTTTTTGAAAGACAAATACTTGCTAATCAAGGAAAAAAGAAAACCTGCCAAGCACTGAGTAGAAGAATTGCTCAAAAGTTTAGGGGAAACTGTTCTTATTAGATCTGTCAAAAATTAAAGCCATGCAGCAAAAGATGTAAAGTTCTTTCAGTCTTTTGATGTCTTTGGGAGCTCTTGAAAGAAGGACCAAATTGCATTCTGGGATGGGTTTCAAAACTAAGTTTGCAGATCGGAATACATGAAGAGAGTTCAAACACTGTTTTCTGCACTTCTGTTATTTGACTGACGTTGCAATAAACTTATGAAAGTAGAGTCAGTGAGGAGACTGAAAATAGTGTTGATAGAAGGAAATGGGAGGTCGTCAAAGAGCCTCAACATTAGCTGTGGGCCTGAACATGGAAAGATAAATATTAGTGTGTATATAGGACCATCCATTTAGGTAGCCCCAGGAAATGACTGGTGTGGTATTTGCTGGGTCCCCAGGATGAAAAGGAATTGAGAATCTGACTCCATGTTCTTAGAAGGGTAATTTATTATTTTATGTATTATATTATATTAAAGAATGCTATACTAAAACTATACTAAAGAATAGAGAAAGGATACTTACAGAAGGCTTAACAAAATAACGAAAAAATCGTGACCTCTTCCAGAGTCCCACCACAGCCAGATGGTGATTGGTCATTAAGTAAAAATAATTCACACGTTAAACATGTGAACAATCTCCAACCACATTCCAAAGAAGCAAAACACAGGAGAAGCAATCAGATAATATTGTTTTCATTTTTCTCTGAGGCTTCTCAGCTTCCCAGGAGAAGAAATCCTGGCAAAGGGATTTTTCAAAAATATGACAGTGACAGACTGGGATATAACCACTGCTGTTCCACAGAAAGAACTGGAAGAGCATCTAGACTTAGGCAAGGTATGCTCTTTATTAAATCTGTAAAACGTCCTTGACCAGACAAATTATTTTATGGTCAAATAAAAAAACTGATCTGTTGAAAACTAACCCTGTCCTTGACACAGCAATTTCCAGGGCCTCCAGCTTTTACTCAAGCTGTAAAGTTTTTCCTACTGGCAGAAAAATTGGGTGGAGTGGAATACAGGAATATAGGACTCTAGGACTATAGGAATATAGGGAGAAGTAAAGTAGTGACAGTATCTCTTCAACACCTCCTGGTACTTAGACAAGGAAAAAGAAGAAATGTCACTGTGGAATCACAGCTTTAGCTTCCCCACATACCATTTAAACATTTTTTTGTGTTTCTGGGAGCAATGTCAAGCAGTGGTACCATATTTATTGGTGTCTGCTCAGCAGCACAGGCAGCAGGCATGACTACCTACAAAAGCTTGTACTGCTTGCAAGTTTGGGGAAAACCTTCAACAAGGAGAAGAGGAAGTCAAATATTATTATGTAAACACTAAAAGTTGATTTTTTCCATTCTATTTAAAAAAGAAAATTGCTTTAAAAAGGTGAAAAACTTAAAAAGTTATTTCAGAAAATTCTAGGTTATCCTGTTACCAAACAGGTACCTTTCAGCAGATGAAAAATGCCTAATGATTTCATGTACTGAGCTGGATTGCATTCACAGGCTTAATAAAATTACCTTTAAAAGCAGAAGGAAAATTAAATATCTGTGGAAAGTGAAGAGTTTCTGTGAAAGGTTTTGTTGCATAAAAAGATAAGTTATTGCTTATAGAATCTAACCAACCAAGCAATAAATGTAAGCAGCAAAATACCATGTGATAAAAAATTTAGCTGGACTTAGTGACCATTAATAGAAGTATATTTTGTCAAGAAATTAAAAGAAAACTCTTCAGTTCTGTTTTTGAAGAAGCAAGAAGTAGAGGTGACATTGAATTGTCTGCCAACCTTTCCCCTGATGACCCCTTACAGGTTATGTTTTCAGAGCTCCTACAGCTGAACTTCTGACAAAGCTGTTACTGTATTTTGAGTTTCCACAACTGCATTTTGTGTTAAGGAGCCCAGGAAAACACGGAGATAGGAGCAAAATTAAGCCCACATTTTGAAGGTACTGAGCTTTGGGACAGCTGAAAAAAAAAAGCCAACAGAGCAGCAGAAGCAGGTAACTATTGAGACTTGTGTCCCTCTAATCCATCTTCCTGTTCCCATTGATGGTGAATCCCCTCATCTTCTGAAATATGTGTAAAAAAGATAGGATAAAACACTCACTGGGAAAGTTTAATGTTAACTACTCACAGCAGTTGCTTTTTTCCTTGAAGCCTAATGTGTCATTACATTCATAGAGTTTGTTTTAAACTTAGTGCAGCAACATCTGCTGTGACTTTGCGGAATCTTACAGAATTTCAGAAGTGCTCAGGTCCCCCAAAGTAGAATTTGGTTCCTGAAAATGAGATTATTTCCTAAGAAATGTAATGAAGTGCTGGGATAAATAATAAAATAACTGCAGAACTGTCAGGCTTTGTGTCTCTCCTGGTCAGGATAACTATTATAACAATCTCTCTGCAGCTCTTTCACTACAGCCATAGAATATAAAAGCAGCATTAGTGGTGTTAGACATTTTTTTTAATCTCCAGAAAGAAGCCCAGGGAAAGATTATGACAAGGATTATGTTAAATTCTTTTACATCAATTAGAATTTAAGGATCTTATCTGTGTTTTTGTCTTAGTAATATTATGCACTATTTCAAGGGTTATAAATTGAGGAGGTTTTAACTTTTAAAAAATCTATGTGGTAGGTTAATATTGAGAAGGGTGCTACAACTTTGGGACTAGGAGAAATTACAAACAAACCACCAGGAAAAAAAGTGGCAGAGGAGTAAAGGATTAGAACATCATTTCAGGACAGAATTATGCAAAGAGTCACTGAATTTCTGTTTCCTAGAGGTCTCTGTTTTCCCCAGGTACCTTGGAGAAATACTGGTGTGAGTTGTTGGTGATGTGCCTGCCTTTCACTGGTAGAGCTGATGTGTCCCTTCAGGAGCACTGGGTGAGAGAGAGGTACAGCTCAGATAGAGTACACGAACATAAAATCACATTTCCATGATCAGAACCACATCACCTCACCCAGTCGTGTGCTGCCCATAAGAAGTATTCTTGCCTCAATGCCTGACTGAAATATGGATTTTATATCCAAATAAATTACAGCAATAATAAATTACAGTATATATAATTTATTTTTTAATAAATAAAAATAAATAAATTAGCAATAAACAAATTACAGCAATAGCAATTTATAAAAATTAAGAACATTTCATTATCCCTGAAAGAATGGCAAAACTGGTGCCCTGCAAATTATTTGTTTCTGCTGTTTGCTACGTGAGGCAAAACATTATTTCTGCTTGTTTTCCTTTCCTTTGTTTTTTGCAGAGCTTTAAATCATGTGAACTTTAATATTTCATTTTAATGTAACATACAGAGGTCTGCAAAACCAAAGGACTCTCACATTCTTTTTTCTCTAAGACAAGTAAGTTTTTTCATGTTTTGTGCAGTAATCATAATTTTGAAGAGAAAGGATAGGCTAGGGAGGCACTCCTACAAAATATTCAGCAGTTTCCCATAATTATGGTGCTGGGTTCTCAGTGCAGTGAGGCCATGGTGAAATGTGGTCTCTGGAAGACATCTGTTGAGTAAAAGTTTCTGGTTACAGGGAACTAAAAAGACATATTAGAAGGGTCTATGTTTGTTTCAGAAAGGCTTTGATGTCTTAAAATTCTGGCACTTCAGAACCCTGGATCTCAAAATGCTTTAACAGGTAAATGAGGTTCAGGTTGTTAATCGTGAATATGTTATAATATCAATTGACTTGAAGATATCTTTCTAGAGATGCTGCAACTTTGTAATTAAAAGAAAAGGGGGAATTGTGGGGGGATAAAATGTAAGAAAATAAGATAATGAAGAAGGTAATCTCACCCCTGAAGAGTTGCAGCTGCACTAATTAACAAAGATTAGGAACAGGCCTGCCCTTAACAGGCCACAGCTGTGTCTAATAAGGATGAGTGCTATAAAAGAGTGGGTTAGCAGGGTGAGGGGAGAGTTCCTGGAATTTGTTGGCTGTGTTGGGGAGAAGGAGTCAGTGCTGTGAGGAGATACCCATGAGAAATTACCAGGAAGGTATGGGAACTTTTGCGATAAGAGGACAACAGTTAATGGCTCAAATGCTTTCTTTTGCTAAACAAATTAATGTCCAGGTTTAGGGCAAATTTGGGAGAGAATCCCTCAAAGGATCTCCGGTAGTACAGCAGATCCAATCAACCCCTCCCCGCAACTGGTCTGGGAGAAAGGTGGAAAAAAACCTGTTTATTAAACAGTAAAACCTACACAATCTCAAGCAGTAAGATCCCTTGCCACTCCAAAAGAGATGACAAACTGAGAAAGTCCCTTCCCCAGGGTGCAGCTGAGCTCACTCAGTCTCTGATCAGTCCCTCCGGTGCTGGGAATGTCGCAGGCCAGGCCCGGCCCGGTGGGCCACAGGTGCAGCTGCCGGTGCTCCCCTGGGTGTTCAGTCCAGAGCAGGTTTTTAAGAGGTCCAAAAGAGAAGGGAGAAAAGAAAACAAAGGTCCAGGGAACTTCTTTGCCCTAGCTAGCTAACTAAAAGCAAAGGAGAGCTCTGTCCCGTTGCCGGTGCAGCCACAGACAACACAGCCCGCAGCAGGAATGTGTAGGAGTGAGTACAGTTCTGGAAAAAAAAACTGCCACTTCTTCTCTCCCCCCCTTCACTCTCTGGAACACCCTTAAAGGTGCAAACTTATTATTCAGCATGAACAGAACAAGACGATTGGGGATAAAAGCATCATATAGTCAACCCAGGACATTGTACAAGCTTCAAGGCAGGCCAACCAGATAGAACCCCAGAAAACATGTGCAGAATTTATTTTGTTTAATGTAGCAGTATAGGGATACTGAATATTTTGGATAGGGTAGGCTAGGGATTTCTTCTCTCTTTGTGCACAAACACTTGAAGTTTCTTTTTCCAAGTGATTATTCTCAATACTTATATGGAATATTTATCATTCTTCCTGTACCTCTCTTTCACAGAGAAATCTGCTTAGCGAATCAAGAGTTCTGCAAAATGCCTCCTGCTCTTATTGCCACTTGCTATTATCCCAGTGGCAAACTATAGCCCTGGCTACCCAGATGAATCTTTTCTGTGCTTAGAAGATCTGAGTGCTGATCCAGATTTGCTGTTATAATATATTCACACTCAAAAAGAGGTGAAAGTGGGATGCAGTTTAATTGGAGATACCAACTCAATGTGCACTGAAATTAATGGGAGTTAGCACTGATTGCATTGGATCAGGTCCTATGAGTTTGGAACAACATTTAATTGTCATCACATGGACTCGTTATTGGTTTGAGAGATCTCCAGGGAAGGCAGCACTGTGGGCAAGTGACACAGCTTCCTATGAAACCTGGATCACAGAAAACCCCTCTGCTCTGCCCTGGTTATGGAATTTGCAGTTCCACCATGTGTGTTTATTTGTGTCCATGTAGCAAATCGACTGTTGATAAAATAACTACAAAAGCTGGAGAAATGAGAATAAAACAAGGTTCTCGCACAAGATATACATCAGATGCTTAGAAAGCACCCTGGGCTAAGAATAAAATCTCAGATGACAGATATGTATTTATCATATAAAAAAACCCAGATGGAACAAGAAAATGCATGAAAATTCCCTTATGAAATTCACATATTTGTTGAAAAATATCTCCTAGTGTCGCATACCCCAAAATGAATAGTTTCTCTACAGAATACATGGAAATTGGAATGAACAGCAGGACACTGAGACCTGCAGATGAGAAAATAAACTATTCATAGCAATCAAACCCAAAGAAGAAATCTGGAGGTATCTTCTCCAAACTCAGTTTCTCAATGTTAAATGAAATTTGATAGGAAAAAAGCATAAGTTATGTAGGTTGAAAAGAGAGGGATAGTGACAGCTTCATTCAGGCAAGATCCCTGGGCACAACTAGAGGCAGTTCACTGTTCAATGGATATTGGATAGGTCCCAAGAGAATACAGGATGGTTAAAATGCATGGCCAGCCAGCCAGAAAACAATATGACATACTTGTAATTAATTATATAGATCTCTAGGCCAAGCCTCCTCTGATGTACTAGTCCCACTTCAAAATAAATGCCCAGAGAGGGTAATGTAGCTCCAGAAAGGGCACCTATCACAGAGAAATTAGCATATTTCTAGAAATCTTCTTCTATAGAAAAGGAAATGTAAAATTGCTATTTACCTTTGCAAGCAGTTTAGCAGCTCAAAATCAAAATATTTGTGATTGGGAGATGGTGATTGAACTCCCACACTCCATGATACACTCACAAAGAGGCAACCAGAGAATTTCAAAGGTGACAGGTTTGGGGTTGATGAAAAGAAGGAACATTTGACACAAGGCCCTAATAAAGAGTAAAACTAATTGTCCTTTACTGAAGTAAAACAAAATGCAGAACTTCAGGAGGCAGTTGCATTTCTATACTGTTAGCAAAGATATTTAGCATCAAATAACTCATCCCAGGGAAAAAAAAAAAAAAAAAAAAAAATCAGTGCTGAAAGAAAACCATGAATATTTGTTTGCTGCCATGAGTCAGTTTTTATTGATGTTACAGTGCAAGCTGAGAGCAGCAGAAGCAGAGATTCCTCCACACCTGCCTTGTCTAAGGGCTGCAGGGAACATCTGCCACTGCACAGGTGTTGCAGCTCATGGGCTATTTGCTAATAGGTTCAGATCCAGTTAGATGGTGCTGAGGCTCCAAAACACATGAAATAACAATGAGGTCCTGAAACCAAATGCTTCAGAGTGCTCAAAAAAAACTGATTTAAGGCCATGGGGCCTTTTTATTTATTACCTCAATGGTAAGTATTTGAATTATGTCATTGTCAACAGGTTGTCACATCTGTCCAGGTGCCAGAAAGTTTCTTCTCTGGATTTATTCCACCTGCAGGTTTCATTGTCACATCAACCCTGTGCTTTCCAGAGCAATGGGCTACATGTCTCATTTTGGCTTTTTTGTTCCTTGACTCTTGTGACTTTCTGAGAATGGCTTCCCTCTGGCCACCCTCCTAAATCAGTGTGAGGCTCCAGCCCACGACAGTTTCTCAGAAGGGTTTTACAGCTTGCACATGACCCTGGGTCTTTTGTCAAAGTAGCCAATATTGTGTCATCCAGCGGGTTTTTAAGCCCTGCAGATCTGATAAATGGGCAGAGGGTACTGAAAAGGAAACAAACAGATTGGAAACCAGAGGCTTTTGTGTGTTCCTGAGTAAAACAACTTATGTCTCTGATGGGCCTGGGTTGAACAAACTTTTGTGAGAAGAAGTGCTGAAATCCATACATTTTAGGATAAGTATCCCTTTTTAACAAAATGAAATGCTTATTTGTGGGAAAAGAACCCCAAGCCCAGAAACCTGCCATCAATCTTATGACACTTGGATTGGTGCAGTGAGCAGCACGCTGTCAATCTTTTGATAGGAAGTTTTCCAAATTGTTTCTCAGAGGCTGTCAGAGCGCATCCAAGTGTTACTGTCACCCACTGGAATGCCAGAGCAGAAAGATTTCCTGCCAAAGGTGAAAATCACCTGTTATTGCAGGAAATCCTGATGTCCAGCTGTGCCTTTTCCAAACATCAGCTTAAAACCAGGCTGGAGTCCTCTCACTATTCTGACTCAATATCTCTAGACATTCTTCCTTCCAAAGGTGGGATATCATCATTTTGGTTTCATCTTCCATTTTATCCCTGAGAAATTTGTCTTACTTTTTCATTACTGTTATTTTGTATTCCAAAAGTTAACTTTGTAGGATGCACCTGAACATATGCACACTTTCAAACATCCTGCTTAATTGGATATTTAACTAATTATGGGGCAAGAAGCCTGGAGGGTTTGCTTTACTAGTGAGGAGCCAATACAAAATTTAAGCACCTTGTACAAAAGTATTTTCTATCATGTTTTCCTTGTTATGACCGGTAATGTCTTTACATTCACAGATTGAAATTTATTCTACCACTAATGCAGTCATGAAAAGAGAGTGAGGAGCATTGAAGGGGAAGAGGAACACAGGTTGCTACTAAAATAATGAAGGCACAAAGAGAAAAAGCAAAGCAAATCAGTGTTTTGAGATGCTGCCAGTTGATACAGTAGAAGTATGGGATATAAATTCACTCTGATTTATGGGATAGGAACCCTTTTGGACAAAGACTAACAGGCTGGTATTCAGTCTTCCTTGGAAAAATAGAGAAAGGCATCTCCAAAAGAGGTCACAGTTGTCTTGGAGATCTGTCTCTGCACTGGATAAATCACTCTCTGGAGGTGATTTCCTGTCTCAAATAAAAAGCAGGGAGCCTATTTCTATTTTGACTAGACATTTTAAGATTTGGAAAGTTGAAAGTTCAGCAAAGCTCAACAGAAAGAGTTGATATTTGCCTATACCACACTTCTCTGTTGTCAACTTTTGGATCTTAAATGGTTTAAACTAATGACACCAGCTCTCAGTTTCCCTGGGAAAGTTGAAGTATAGGCAGGCAAGCTTAGATCCTAAAAGATTATTTCTATTTTCCACAAAGTGCCTTCTTACATAATATAATATCACACTGGGAGCATGTGTGGAAATGATCATCTTGTGCTTTTTGCCTGAGAGCACTGCAAGGGAATTTATGCCACTATTCAATGTTCTGCTGCAAAAAAACCTCATATTGCAGACAACTTATCAAGAGGAAACCCCCGAGTAAGACTTTTATGGCACTCTGCTGGAGATTTGCCACCAACCTGCTCTAGCAATGAGATCCCACACCAGAAGTATTCCCCATTCTGAATCTTTTCTTCTTTTCTGATTTTATCTAAATCAAAGAAAAGGAAAAGCCCTGTAACGGACCGCAGTGGGGGAAAAGTGGTTTCAATTTAATTATTCATAATGCAATTTTGTAGCAACTACATCATGTGTTAGCTAAATTCTTAACTGCTTTCAAAATGGAGACCAGGATATCGTAAGTGCATCTGCTGGGGGTGTCTCTGTGGATGGGAGGTGACTGAGAGCTCTGAGCTGATCCTGTATTCCTAGAAATAATTGCTTCATTACTTGAATGAGTTACCTCGAGCTGAGCTGATGTCATTCTCCATCTGTTTCTGTGCATTTACTGAACCAGTGCCACTGGACAGTAAGGAAGAGTTTTAAGTGGTGTGAAAAACCCAAGGCAGGCAGAGCCTCAAGGTGCTGAGGAAGCTGGAGCTTCTCTGGCTTCAGTCAAAGGCAAATTGGAAGGACAAAGTACAAGGTTTATATTCTCAATATATGGGCTCAATTTTCAGCACCACCTCAGACTGACAGCTTCAGACATCATGTAACTGCTTCTGGCCTTCAAACTGCAGGTGTAAAATGGGAATTGTAAAGGTGATGATGGCCTTCCATCTCACTATTTTTATCTGATTTCATTTTTGGATTAAGAGTTTCCTCTTTCTTGGTGTTTGTAGCCTTGCACATACATATATACTCCACACTACCTGTCAGTACTTGCAGATTTATTTAATAAAGTTGGATTATTATCAAGTATTTAATATCCAATCCTATGGGTTTTTTTCAATATTTCAGGGTCTGTGAAAAATATATCTGAGAAATATATGGATGGACCTTTTCTACATAAAGTTTATGACTTAAACTCTGCTCAGCCTATATGTGTATGATAATTTAAACTTAATATTATGCATTTCTTAGAATAATGGCAGTAACATTGCAAAATATTCTTTGTTATGCAGAATATGGGTGCAAATGCTGTGTCACTTTAAATTGTCCTTTCAACAGATTTTATTTTGCAGTTACAATTAGTGTGTACACCTCAGATTTATTTGGTGCTTTGAGAAATCTTTAGATCAAGAGGTCCTTCTCATATTTCCAAAAATTGTTTGTCACTTTATCTCAAGGATATAAAATAGGAATTTCCCCATCAACAGCATCCAAACAAACACGTGGGCAGATTGCTCAGCTGTGGCTCTCAACAGGGATGGCAAAGCTGTGTTACAGAGCTGTTGTGACTGCCAGAGGATCAAAAGAGTCAAGTAGAGAACAGAACGTGTATGACTGGCCCAGGTAATTTCAGACAAGGAAATAAACTGTGTGGTCAGCATCTGTATGTTTTTGTGCTGGCTCCTCTTTATTGACAAGCACAGAGAAGGCCACCATGACTGCCTTGTCTGGACCAACATGAGCTGCAGATTTTTGCTGTATTTAGCTTTGTGTTCTGGAACTGGTTTGTAGCAGAGATGTTCTTGTCATGGTCCTGTCTACTCACTTCCTTAGAGGATAAAACCTTTCTCAGTTGAGTGTTTCACTAGAAATATTGAAGGTCCATCTTATTGTCTTTCTAGGGAAAGTTCCTTCCTTGAAGGTCCCAGTCACCATCCTTAGAAGTGACATACCTAGGGTCTCAACCTGGGGAAACTTAGATATTAAAAATATTGTGGCTTTTCCAAAGGATTTGCTGCATAGGAAAAGACAAACAGTGAATGCACAGCACCAACAAGCACGAGTCTAATGGTGAATTCTCACCTGGATTAAACATTGGCACTGTTAAGGGACCAAAAATTGAGTAGGACAGATTGAGGCAGTGCAAAAGCAGAACAACAAATGGAAGTGCAGTGCCAGGCCTAATCTTGTCCACATTTTGTATTGACACGATGACCAAGAGGTGGGAACACTAAAAAAGTGTACAAATAAAAATGTGACACTAGACTGGGAGCACTGATCGATACTAACAAGGCATGAAACTGGATCAAAATTGACCTTGAAAAATCGTACCAGTTCTTTTTCCAAATTACTTCTGAAGTCTTTTATGGGAATGGAAAAGGACATGTAAACCCTGGAGAGGCAGGGAGCCTAATTAACGTTGGGACTTTTAAAGTGCAGACTGAAAGCTTCCAAATACCAGCCAGAGAGGTACTATCAATGAAACACTTACCTGTGTGATGATCCATCACTGCTTAGAAAGCATTGTGCTGGATGGATGACAGCAAAGAGGGAAAAAAAAGTGAGAATCAAATATATAGATAAACAGCACAAACTGAGGATGTCAGTGAGAGAACTCCTGAATGGAAACACAGAACCTGTGAGCTTTGGTGTTGATTCCCTGATAGCTTTGCAGGTAGGGAAAAAAAACAGCAAAAAAATCTCTTAATATATCTGGTAACAAGTAGGAATTAAAATGTCTGAATAATATGAAGTTAAATGAAATAAACAGGAAATCAAGCTGAGACCACCAACTGGCATGGAAATTCTCAGTGCACGTGGTTCCAGGTTGTGCCTGTAATTGCAGTCGGTGTTGGATTTGGGGATTTTTCTGTCATTTGTTCCTGCTTTCAAAGAAGCAGGTAAGAACCACCTGTGTGTATTATACTCAGCTAAAGCTGGCCAGAGGATAATTGGACTTTGCAGCAGCTTTCCACACATAAATGTTTATATTCAATCTGCACTGGAATAAAACCTAATGCCCTGGTACATTTTCGCAAAATGAATTTGGTCTGGAGCACTGCATTTTTAAATCAGAAAGGTTCTGTTAAAATCTGTGAATAAATGAAAACTATGTCATATCAGAAGTTTTATTGTGGGACAATGTTGAAACAGGAGACCTGAAAGAGACTTTTTGGGTTATCCAACTTTTGCACTATCATAGTCAATGGGTTGTATAGCATTATCCAAAACAAAAAAAAGTGCTCTGTTTTCAAAGAGCTGTTCCAGACCGAGGATTTTATAATCATTATTTTAATATCTTGAAAGAGTCTTCTGATCTCCAACCTGCCTTATTTACCAGCCAATTCATCTCATTTATTCTTTTATCTGTATTCACCCTTAGATTTCCTGCCTCTGTGTTTTCTCATCAAGGGTGGCACCTCTTTGCTCTGCCAACCTGCACAAGCCAAGAGCTATTTATATCCTGTAAACCAGGTTATTTACATCTTGTAAAACATCCATCAATTTAATGAAGTCATGAAAATTAGTTACAAATGGCATATTTGGATTCAGTGAGGGAATTTGGAGCTCCCAGATCTCACGGTGTTGATTGTTTAGCTCTTTTGTCTTTCCATAACCAAGAAACTTCTTTCCCTACGCCCAAGGAAATCAGAACTATTAATGCAATTATGGGACTGTAGGACCTGTGCCACTCCTAAAAAGGGCAAATACCAGAAGTGTCAGCACACTGACAGCCTGACCTAAAGACAGCTGCAGTGAATAAAATCTCTCTTGATCTGCACAGGCTTTAGTTTGGCCTCTAACACATGCCCTTGTGTTTAAAGGTAATAATCAGTTACTCCTGCATTTCCTCGGACACCTGGCTGTGCAAAAGCACATCAGAGCAAATGTATGTCTTGAATTCCATGGTTGGATCAAAAATGCCGTGTCCTATGGTACAAAAACTGCCAATGTCTTTTGACACAACACAGATCCAGCAGCAATATGAGCTCCTAAATAACCATGAGTGATAAATTAATGACTTTTTAATGAGTTTCTGTCAGAGTCAATGTCTCTGGAGTGCCCTGTAGATTTAAGTCCCATAATAGATATTCCCCTTTTTAAAAATATCTATCACTTCTTTTCTTATCTCACTCTCTAAGCACTTTGCTGCTGGATCTGAGGGGTTTAGATGCTTTTGCACTTCTCTAATGTTTGGCAAACTCCAGTTTTGCCTTGTGACAGAGACAAAAAGCTGTATTTATTTGCCACAGGTGACAAGTAAATGTCTTCCTGACGGTGTTGTGATATCTTTTCAGAGGTATTTATTTGGAGAAACAGTAGGCTGCTTTCCCACCCAAAGAAGCCATGCTTATCTTGAAACATCCATAATGATCCTCCTCATCATCATCACTGTCATCATTGTCATCATCAGCACATGAAACCAATGCTCCAGCCACTTTATAGACCTCAAGTAAAATGCTGTTCAGTTTTTTAATCTGATATCTGATTATTTAGTGACACTGAACAGAAAAATAACCTCTCAGTGACTTTATCTGTGTATTTCTTCTGCTAGGGAGTGTTTCTTAGATCAGTTACAAATGCATTCCCTGTTTTTCTGTGGTCAGTTCCTTGTCATTGCACTTTTTTTTTTGTTCACAAAAAATATTTGAAATTTCATCTTAATTTACATACTGCCTCAATCTAGCTGCTTGGGTAAACCATGGAAAGAACCAACAGTTCCAGTCCCTTCCAAAAAATAAGAATATTTATAGTGAAAGATAACATCTTTTGCAGAACCACCTGGTATAACTTGAAGAAAAAGATGAGATCTAAGACATGCAGATCCTTCTTTAGTTCTTCTGTAGCTTTTCTTTGCATTGTTAAAAATTCTCAGAAAATTTTAAAGCACGATATAGTAATTAATGAATAAGTAATAAGTTAGTCAACAAATCAAATTGCTGGGCAGCATTGTAGGCTCATATTATTATATCAAAGTTTGGTCTGAATTTTAAAAAGCATTTTTGTATAATGAATGTGTTTGAGGGTCAAAAAGGGACAACTGTGTTATTGTTAATATGAAATAGAAATGGAACTGAAAACTATAGTTTATTAATGTAACCTAAAATGAAAATAACATTATTTCAACAGGATCAGAAGACAACTCAATGACAAATAACTGTAAAGAATGAGAACTTTACCAATAGTGTGAGTCCTGTTATGGAGGCAAATTTACCTATGCTATGTTGTTAAGACAAATTTTACAAAATACACATGTTATACACTTTTAAAATTTTCTAGTACCTGGTAAAATGTTTATTGATAGTAGAAACTTTGGAAGAATAAATGAAGCAAGAATGCTGATCACTTAAAAATGAACTAATATGACAAAAATGTCAGAAATATAATGTAGATTATATTGGTATGATGATGTGGAAAGGGTAGAGTGAGAACTGGAGCTGATTAATTTCTGTGTTAACAAAACTAGTGATGAAATTTAAGGATTATTGCTTTGAAAGCACTGGGTAATACCATGTCTAAGTGCCGTGTCTCTTTCCTAAACCAGCACACTGTTATAGAGCTTTGTACATTTTCCTAGGTCATTAATCAAATCCAAACTGAAAGCAAAGTGAACACTGTACAGCATTTCTTCCCTGCTGCTGATTTAATGCCCCCTTGACCCCAAAATCTCCTCGTGGGGACCAGGGCAGAGAGATATCTGTCACTGAGCATGGGGAACATCCCAGCTCTCTGAAACCTGTGGGACTCTTCCATGTGATCCACCTCATGGGCTCAGCATCCTTTCCCTCTCCTCTTTGTTGAGTTATTAAAAGATAAAGAAGAGCAGCTGCTGCTGTAGATGTAAAAATTGAAAAAATTTACAATAGGTGATGCCACCTGTGCCTGCCTAATTTAACCACAGCCCAAACAATCTGCCATCCATTTACAGAGGGGACAACATTCAAGAGCATCCCAAAGTGACTCAGGAGCAGGAGGGCGAGGAGCAGTTTGCTCAAACACCCTCTTGGCTGCAAAGGAAGCTTACAGAATATGGCTGGTGGACATGAAAAACCCTTTCCCTGCTTTTATGTAGAGTGGGGGAAAAAATGTGGTAAACAGCTAACAAAAACACCATATCCAACACTTTGGTGCCAGATGGATTCATCTGCACAGTGTCACGTGAGCTGCTGCTGATCCATCTGCAGTGAATGCTCCTTGCCAGTTGCTTGGCTTCCAGAGTGTTTGGGAGGCCAGGCCAGGGGAGGAAGAAGCTCCTCTGTTGTACAGGCACCACATCTTGTCCCATCTGGGTCACCAGAAACTGATGCCTTGTGAAGGCTGACCTAGAACAGAGGCCGGACAGAGTTAAGAATAAAGCAGGGATTTATTTAAAGGATCTCCCCAATGGATGCACCTTGGGCAGCACAAGAGCCCAGCCAGGGCTGCACCCAAGATGAACCAAAATGGTCCCAAAATGCACAACTAGTCACGGGGTCTCTCAATTTGATCATTTCTGCTCCATTTGCATATTGGAGTTCATTGTCCCATTCCAGCTTTAGCCCATGCAGTCCCATCCTTCTTGTTTTTCTCTCTTCAGCCCACATTGTTGGTGCTCTTGGGCCTGAGATTTGGATCATTTGTCCTTGGTGCCCAGCTGGAGCAGGAATTGTTTTGTCTCCCTGCTCTGTGCAGAGAGCTCACCATCCCCTCATATGAAGCTCAGAATTACACACTAAAGCAGCACAGAATCTGAAAAATATAAAAGCTAAAACCTGAGGCATCAATAGAACTGTATTTTCTGCTGGTCCCTCATGGACTCACCTACAACAGCCTCCTCTCCACTTCTATAGAATTATGTCACTTTAATTATGTTTGTTCATCACACTGATTCTGTATGATGGCTGTGCTTCCAAATTCCAAATATCCACGTGCTCTTAGGTTTATAATTTTGCAAAATTTCTCGTAAAATATTCAGTTCAACTTTAATAAAAAAGCTTCACAGCCCAGAAAAGAAGAGTAAATACACTTGAGACTCTTACAGTGTTTAACTTATGGTAGGAAGGCAGCAGACTGCGACTGTGACCTGTTACTAAAAATGTTTGTAGAAAAATACTTCAGTCAAATCTAAGTATGATTTTCTTGTTTTATAATGGATCTTCATATTTAGGCAATAGTTGAATTTTTTTGTTTGGCTTAGGGTTTTATTTTGGTTGTTTTGCTTTCTTTTCTTTTTTTTTCCCCAATGAACAATATCTCACCACAGAGACAAATACAGGAAAGGTTTTCTTTTTTCTCTCCCAGTAGACATAGTTACTCCAAATTGAAATCTGGAGTTTTTCTTTTTTTTTAAACTCTAACTATCCTACTTTAATTTGTGGTGAACTTCTCTAAAATTCATCCCACAGAATTATTTGGAGTTTTCTAATTTCTTTATTGTAACAAGAATTAAGCAACTTTGACTATACATAAAATAAGTTGATTAATAACTAACTAAACACTTTTAAGAGATGAAGTTTAGAAAGCTTTGATTTAAATAGATAAAGAATATCCTCATTTTTTCTCAAATAAGTTTTTGGAAATGTTTGATGCTTGGGTTTTTGTTTATATGTACTGTGCTACTTTATCTCAGGGTTGCTTATTCGTATAATTTAAATTTACAGTGCTCAATTGGATGGATCAAGACTTAAATCAGACTTTGAGTTTTGACTTGTATTTTATCTATCAATTATGAGGTTACAAAAAGATAAGGAAACACAAAAATATTTTTTTAATGATGTATAGTCACTAGTAGCTGTAGCTCTTCAGATTTTGTGGAATCCTGTGAAACCAGTCAGACATTTATGGTTTTTTACTTTTTTAACTGAAACTCCATCTGATCCAACCAGGAAAATTTATCAGTATAGTTTTGATTGATATTTTGAAACTAGTCACACTTAAAGGCTAAAACTCAAAAAGATTATTTTCAGTAAACTAAGAAGGTAATTAAAATGTATATATTTTACTTTTTAATCTATAAATGATATTATATTTTTCAGCACTATTTCAATATTATTCTTTTTAATCTGTCATAAAGCATAATTTAATGAGTAAAATTATTCTAATGCATGGGCTATGTTACAAAAGCATCTTCCTTTTTGAAATCCCTCTTTTCATAGTCCTGCAGGCCCAGAAGTCTATTCCTAATGAATGAATAAACTAATTGAAGCAACTCCTTAATTCATTTCAGACCATCTTTCTTCAGGGGATATGATTGTAAATTAATAGATCCAAGAATAAGAAAAATAAAGAACCAGCAAAGTTATGCTTCAAAGGCCGTTTACATGCCCTTGTGTATTTTTATGCTAATGTATCTTTTGTTTCTCTTTTTCTGTTTCCACTGAAAGCTAAAACCCATAAATGAAATCTTTAAAAAAATCTTAACAGGAAAATGTGTCAAAACATCAAAAACCTTTGAAAAGGTTTTTCAAAACTGAAAAAACCTGAAACAGAAATTAAAGTTTAAAATGGCACTGTACCATTCAGTGATAACAAGAGATGTATGTTTGGAAAGGCTGAATCGTGGGTTCTATTTATATACACATAAATATCTGTATGGTGTTATATATTCTATAATAAGAATATTTAACTGGACAGATTCAATCAAAACAAAATAGGAAAATTCAGAGAACCAAATGAGGAGAAAGACAGGACTTTCATTTAAGGTCAGATATTAAAGGAGTCGTCCCACAGTTTTTAATTTGCAAACAATGGTGATAACTTGGAGCTTAGCAAAGCTTTTTGTACACTTTGTTCTGTAAATATGCATTTGAGGAAAAGGTAAATCCAAAATAATCTGTAAGACAATATCTGATTAATTAACTATTTTGAATATTTTAAGACATGGGGAGAGGAAAAGTAAAGGGAGATTTTTTCCCCCCAATTTGTTGAAATGAAAGGATTTGCCCTTTTTTCCATGTGACTATTTTGCAGCCTATCTTTTTTTTAATCTATTACATCCTTGAGAAAAGTAAAAACATCCAAAAATGAAAAAACGAGAAAAATACCCTTTGTGAAATGCAAGTTTTTAGACTTTTCCAGTGTTCTTTTGTCAATTAAAATATTAAAAATCACTTAAACATAAAACATTAAAAACAACTTTCTGTAATCCTACTTTGGTTTAAGCTGAAATATCTTTTTCATTTTCACTATCAAATCAAATTAAAATACCAGTTCAGCACAGTACTTTGGTTTTTGTTCTGTTCGATCAAGGTCTTGGATGCCAGGTCATTAACTTCATGAAGTGAATTTTGCCAAGCAATGGTATTTTCTGAATTGCCATGGAGAAAAAGATGGAAAGCAGGCTTTGGTTGGAACCCCTGAGAAGCAATTATAACCCCCAGGTTATAACCTCTGAGAAGCAATTTTGCTTAACCTCCTCACCCACTCGGAGCAGCTGTCTCAGGAAAAGTTTTTCACAGTGTGAGTCAAACTGGTTCTCCTTATTTAAGTGCACTTAAAGCCCACTCCACTTAAAATCCTTATGTAAAACATCAACTTAAAATACTGATGTGATGTATCTGGAATTCAGGGGTGTGGTGTAAAGAAGAGAAGGATCTGTGTGGTGCAGGTTGCTCAAACCTCAGACAGTTTTTCTTTATTCAGGGTTTGATAGCTCTGAGTCTCACAGAGAGTGGTTACACAGCAGGAACAAAGGAAAATCTTCAATTCTTTCTGAGAATATTTATCATTACCATGTCTTGGAAGGATCAGTACATATGATGGCATGTCCTATACAAGAACAGAGATTAGTTTTGCTTTCATATCCAGTTGAAGATGTGCTGAAATTTGGATTCTTTTTATTTTAAACCTTTAAGCAGCGTACATCTGTGCAGTTATCCTGATGGAGTGTAGCAGCAAACTGGGGCTGCAAACTCCTCTTTGCACAGTCCAGCTCCTGGCATGCTGCACAGGCTAATGAGAAAAATAACAGAAGCTTCACAATTATTTTCCTCCTCTCTGGCACTGGCTGGGAGCAGAGTTAATTGTTATTCTTTCTCCAGGGTAACTGTCAGCCCTTCACTCCTGACTGAAGTTGCTACTCCCTGAGATAATGGAAACAAACAGGGACCAGAGTTTACAGAAATTGGTATTTGTCAAGTGCTCATAGGCACTTCACCTGGTGCCTGCTGGGAGCAGAGAGATGGGGAAGGGGCTGCTTTGTTAACCTCATTTTCTCCGCTGAGTGGCCTGCAGGCATGTGTTTTAAAATCCTTGTCAAGGCTCGAGTTCTCACGTGTGTGTAACTCAGCTGCCACGAGCCCTGCTGCTCTCGTGTGCCTTTCCTGGCTGCTGTCAGTTTATCCCATTAACCCGGCCAGGGCTCTGCAGGATGCCAGGTCAGGCTTACCCCACAGCCCAACATCACCTTAAAATTCAGGAGTGTCTCCAAATACCCTCATATGTCTGTTTGCCCATTTAGGAAAAAAACAGGAAAAGTTTTCAGAGTCCTGCTCTGAATTAATCCCACTTAACTTCAAGCTTGTGACCTGATCACCTCATTGCTCATGGTTTTCTTTGTAGGCAATGAAGGGAGCTGAAAACTCCAGAAGAAAACAAAAATTCCTGTGTTAACTGTCATGGGTCTTCTGTTTCCTTGATATCATTGTGTGACCCTGAATTAGAAAATTAATCACTACTACAGAGTGGCTGGGACAGTGAATTTTCTGGGATGAATTATTTTTTTGTTGTTTTTATTTCTATTCTTAGTCTCTAAATAACCCTGACTCCTGTTTCCATGGTCTGCTAAATTACTGTAATTGTCACTACCTCATGTTCTAGTGTGTATGAAAATGCACTATATATGCTTGTATGCATAACCATGCAATTTTCTAATCAGCTGTAGTCAGACATGGCTTCAAATTGTGACCCTGAAAATAATTTTAATAATTAAGAACAGAATTACTTTTCTTAATAATTTCAACTCAGATTCTAATTTCTCTAATAGCTGCAGCTTCTTCCTAGCTGTGTCTCTTTGAAAATCTACTGAATGCAATTTATGGGTTAGCTAACACAGATTTGTAATTTGCACTAGGTAATAACTATTAAAATAACGATTATGTACAAATAAGTTTCCAAAAAATTACTTTCTGTTTGTTTCTCCTGATTCTGTAATATATGTCCCTACTGTATTTCTCTCTTGGGCCTGTTTTGCAATGATTAATTCTTCAGATCTCTCAATAACATTTAAGGATACAATGCATTTCTTATTTTGTGATCTATTTAATTAAGTTTGTCAGGGACTACTTTTTTCAGTATATTTCATACTTCATCTTTTTACTCCTTTGTTTTACATCAGAAAATATTCTGACGGAATTACTTTAGGAAATAAATTACAGGTAGAACCCAAACTGCTGTCTTTTTGCGGATTGCACAAATTGTCTTTTTCATAATGACATTTTCAGCAGAGCTGAAGACCAGAACAGCACAGATCTGACCAGTGGGTAAACATAATCTGCATAAGAGATCAAACAATTCTTGACCATTTACAGTCACTTAAATGGTGACTTTAATCCTCATAATTTATGAAAATTAAAATGTAATTAACTCTGAGCAATGAATGGCTGATTAAAAACAAAAAAATATCCCCAAACGGAGTAACTTTGTATTTAGTATAATAGGTATTTTTAGAATGGCTCACTGTGGTTTTTTATCTGAGATTCTCCTATGTCAATGATATGATTTGCCACTAATTAAGTAGAAATTATTTCATTTTTTTGTTTACAGTAAGCTTTACTAGCAAAAGTTAGAGACCAGTGCATTGTGTAAAGTGCTCAGCTTAGATGATTATGTTTGTAACAAGCCAGAAGAGAATATTTCAGGTGCATAAACACAACAAGAGTTGCCTCGGGTGTTAGATTTTGAGTCCCTGTGCCCTGATTGAAGGAAGGTTCCTGGTTAAAGGCTGGGGAAGTGGAGGTCAAAAAGAACCAGGTTAGGGATACTTGGTCAACACCAGGGGCTGACTGAGACACTTGGGCGGAGGAGAAAGTTGGAAGAGAGTTGTAATCATCAGCATAAAATATTTCAGAAGAGGGAGTGAACAATAACATATCATGTCTCTACAGAATCAGAGCATCCTGAAATCACAGAATGGCTTGGGATGGAAGGCATCATTAGGATCACCCAGTTCCAATCCTGTTGACAGGGCAGGGACACCTTCCACTGTCCCAGGTATCTCTAAGCCCCATCCAACCTGGCCTTGGAACCTTCCAGAGACATCTGGGGCAGCCACAACTTCTCAGGGCAACCTGTGCCTCACTACCCTCACAGTAAAGAATTTTTTCCTAATATTTAATTTAACCCTATCCTCTTTCAGCCCAAACCCATTACCCCTTCTTCTGTCTCTCCGTGCTCTTGCAAAACGTCCCTCTCCAACTTCCTTGCAGGTTCCCTTCAGGCACTGACAGGCCACAATTAGGACACCTTGGAGCTTCTGTTCTTCAGGCTGAGCAGCCCCAACCCTCTCAGCCCATCCTCACACCAGAGCTGCTCCATCCCTCTGATTATGGGAATAAATCACACAGGACTCCATTTTCTTCATGCTGGAAAAAGGCCCCTTCTTTATTCACATAGCTCCTTTTTATGCAGTTTTTTCAGACCTCGTGTGGGACTCCAATTGGTTGGTAGTTTTCTTGCCAATTACTTTGTTGATTAGTAACAAGTTGTTATTCTGTATTGATTGGTCACTCAAAATCTGGGTGTCTGCGTGCAGGGATGTTGTATTTAACAGATTTCATAAGTCCTGTACCTCTCTGTTGTTGTCTTGTGGGTGGCAGATCTTCCTTAGTCAGGGTTCCTCCAAGGCTCTGCCTGACCAGCCAGCCCACTCCCCTTTTATCCCAGTTACCTTGACTAACCACAGCTGCAGCCCATCAAGGATAACTAGGACTGACCAGGGTAAAGATATTCAAATACAGTACAGGTATATAATACATATATTTAAGGCCTCCTACACAGGGACAGTTGTTTGTTTCATTTTTCTAATGGTGTAAAACCAGTTTAGTTTAATGGTGCAAAAAGAGTTTTCATTTTTTTATCTAATGGTGTAAAACCAGTTTATACAGGTGCAAGCTATTTTTTACCAAGGGACAGATTGTTATAATAACAAATTACTCACAACAGGAACTTGCAAAATTCTAGCTTTGACAAGGCCATCCACTGACTCCAGGAGAGCAGGCTTGATTTTGTGAAGCCTTTTTTATGATTTTATACCATCTGATGACCTTGGTGCCTCCTCTGGATTCACTCCAGCAGGTCCAGGTCCTTTCTGGGCTGGACCCCAGAGCTGGAGGAGCTTTGCAGGTGGGGTCTGAGGGCAGAATCCCCTCCCCTGACCTGCCCATAAAGGCTTGGATGCAGCCCAGGACACACCTGGGGCTCTCTGCCCTGCAGAGGTCATGCCCAGCCTCTCACCCCCAGCATCCCAATCCTCCTTCCCAGGGCTGCTCCCCCTGGTCCCCCCCAGCCTGGGCTGACTTTGCCCCCAGCCCAGAGCAGCGCCTTGCCCTGGCCCTGTTGCACCACATGAGATCCCCAGAAATTTCATGTCCAAACAGCAGCAGGCTGGTTTATGAAGCAAAGGCTGGTTACATCCCTAACTGTTTACATTCTAAGCCACGCAAAAGTCAACTAATGTGAAGAATAATAGGTTTTAGTCAGGTCCTGAGAATTGTCTCAGGCAGATTTTCAGTTTTACTGGGTAGTGTATGTGCAATATTCCTTGCCAGCCACTGCACAATATTTATAAACCTGTTCTATCATTAATGATATTTTAGATTCGTCTCCAGATGTGCTGTTTTCCTACTCAAAAAGCATCCTCACTTAGATGAAACACATTTATGAAAGAAATCAAATGCCACTAGGGGAGTTCTCTATATGAGCCATGACTCCTAAGGCTCCAGGTCTTCAACACATAAATTTTAATTGGCTTATGTTGCCTTGTGTTGCCAAGAGCTTTCTGCTGACATAAAGATCAAATTTTTTTTAAACTCTGGACTTATCCCCAAATGTAAAAGCATTATTTGAGTTTAGTGTGCAGAATCCACAACACAAACAAATAAAATGCTACCACAAAACTTTAAAAGAGCCAGATCAGTACAAACCTTTTTATTGTGTGAAAGTCTTTTTTATTCTGGTGATTTTATGTTGTTGGTGTTTTTTTAACTAGATGCTGCCTGAAATATACCAGTAAACATGGGAGGATGAAAAGATTTAGCTTAATTATAAAAAGATAATGATAAATGACAGAATAGAGTAAACGATAAATTGCAAAAAAATATAACAAATCAATTACAAAAGATACCCAAATTTTTTAATTACAGTGGAAAGAAAAATTAGTGGATTTTCATAAGAACATACACAGATTAAAATTTCCAAAGGGAAAGTCTTTAAAAGGATTAGATGTGCATACTCACAGGTGGATTAACTGCTATGAATATAAAATGTCAGCTCTGTTCCAAGTCTGTAATACCAAGAATATTGAACAAATCCTCTTGTCCCTTAACACAGAAAGAAGTCTGAAAGCATCAATTTTAGCAAGAACCTAAAGAACAAACACAGCTCAGAGAGTAATTAATTATAGAAATGGGATCATCCAAGAATTCCCTCTGTACATCTTGCAGGGAAAGATGATAGAAGAGTTTTCATGGACCATATCCAGTTCAAAAACCAACCTCTCTGGGAAGCAGGGGAGTCTATTACATTTTAATAGTCTAGACAGACAAAAATAAGTGAAGATAATATTCCAGTAAATTCACAGAGAAGGAAATTTTGAGGAAAACAATCAATTTCTCCCGGGCTTTACTGCTGAAGTTCTTCAATGTGTGAGCCCATCTGAAGAAGGAAGCACAAAAAGACAGTCAGGGGCAGACAGAGGGATAAAGCAGTAAGGAAAATCAGAATTGACACCTGAAGGAAGCAAAATACAGACCCTACCACACCCTCCCTCTGCTCCCTTTTGGAGCCAACGTGGCAATTATTGCATCAATGTCTTTGCTACATCCCCTGCTAAGCACAAGTGCAAGGTAAGGTACAAAGGGCTCTGCAAAAAGGGCTGTTTTTCAAGGTATTTTCTTGCAAATCCCACAATTCTGACGAGGAATCTTCTGATTTTTACAATTTTAAGACAACACCATCACAAATCTGGTTTTCCCCATGTAATTTATTCAAAGATAATTTAGACTCAAATATCCCATTCTAGTGAATAAAGGCTTAAAGTAAAAGTAGCAGCCATGGAATATCCCATTTAGACTTTGACCCATAACTCTACAAAACATATTCTTAGATTAATCATGTGTGTGCTCTGCTTGTTCTCCTGATAACTAATTCCTCAGTCTTGTTTCCCCATCATCTGTGGCATTTCTACTCTGATTTATGGACTGTATTGTATTGTCACAGTCATTGGAGCTTTTGAAGGAAAGAGGCATAGAACTGAAATATTACAGCTCTTACAGTCAGGAGGCAGACCCTGAAAAAAAATGCATGAAACTTAAAAAGGAAACTGAGGTTTTGGGGTTTTTCCCCCCTTCTGATTCTTGAGCCCTAAAGCATAACAATTCCAAAGTTTTCTTTAAACTCCTTAATGACATGATTCCAGAAAGGTATGGCTGTTAATTGCCAGATTCACATTAAAAATCAGAAAAACACAGCAACCCTAAAGAATAGATTTCACTTTCTCTCCACAAATTTGTGTGATTTAGTGGAGGTAAGAAGGGAAAACTGAGTTTTCATTTCACTTAAGTAACAGTTTAACAACTTGTGAAAATCATCTGAAACTGTCAGAGAAAGCATGAAATGAACATTTCCAGAATACAAAGATAGGGAGAATTTTTGTATTATAGCAATTACTGCATATCACAGGAAATGAGATATTTTGTCCCAGCAGAGAGCAATCTGATTGTGTAAGGCACTCAAGGTGACAAGAGTGATAATAAAACCTCTCATGACAAATTAGCAACTGCAATATTATATCAGCTCATCTGCAGCACCAAGGCTGCAGAAGCTGAAGTACAAATACACACGTCCATTAGAATTTCCATTAGCATTGCTTTCACTGACTTCCCTTTCTCAAGCACAGGACACCTCTGTATTCAACTCAGTTGGATGCAGAAACAGAAAAATAGCAGAATACACTCCTGAAATCCCATTTAACTCTTTAATCACAAAATTCAACGAGAGGAAACTGAGGTGGAAAATGAAAGCCACCAGGTTATTTAGACATGATTTGTGAAACCACTCTGGCTGTCTCTCATCACCTCTCTGTCATCCACACACCTTCCAGGTCTTCCAGGTGCATCCATTCCATGATCTTACCAGGCACAGAGGTGAGGCTGACTGGTGAATAATTGCAGGGTTCTTTTAACCTTTTTTTAAAGTGGTTGGGATGTTTGGTCAGTCGGTGGAAAAAGCTGCCCAGAGAAATGGTGGAATCACCACCCTGGAAATGCTCAAGAGGCATGTGTTGAGTAGAAACAGGCAGCCCCCTGTGGTTACTGATTGTTGTGGTGTGGTGAGGGTCCCCAGGATGAGGTGAGAGATGAGAATTGACTCCAAGTTCTCAGAAGGTTGATTTATTATATGATCATATATATTATATTAAAACAAAATTATTTACTAGAGCTATACTAAAGAAAGAGAAAGGAGACATCAGAAGGCTAGACAAGAATGAATACAAAAAAACCTATGATTGACCAGAGTCCTGACACAGCTGGACTGGGATTGGTCATTAATTCAAAACAATGGAACCAATCAAAGATGAACCTGTTGGTAAGCAACCTCCAAACCACATTCCAAGCAATCAGATAATTATTGTTTACATTTCTTTTCTGAGGCTTCTCAGCTTCTCAGGAGAAAAATCCTGGCAAAGTGATTTTTTAGAAAACATCATGGTAACAACCCCCCAGCAGGAAATGATTGGCATCTGACTCCATTGATTCAGAATGCTGAACAATTGCTTTGTTAAAACTATATTACATTATACCATACTATATTAAAGAGATACTATTCTATACAAAAATGCATACTAAAGAAAAACCCCTGACTGTCTGAGACTGAGACAGCCAGGGCACAGCTTTGAGCCAATTGGCCAAGGAAACAAAACAATCCTCAGCATAATCCAATGGACAAATCACTTCAGGTAAACAATCTTCCTAACACATTCCACATGTGCAAAACAACTGGAGCAGAGAATAGAGATAAGAATTGTTTTCTCTTTCTTTGAGGTTCCTCATTGTGATTTCCAGGAAATAGCCTTTGGAAATTATGCCTGCTGCTCTCTGTGAAGAGAGCTGAGGTTACAGCACATGTGTGTGGCATTTGGGAATATTTTTAAAGGAATTGGGAGAAAATTGGGAAATTTTCTTTCTGTCTTTTTCTTACTAATGTATTAGTAAGAAAATTCCTTACAGGCCTGTTTTCATTCACATTGAAGAATAATTTTGCCTTCTGTGTTGCCTTTCATTCGTCTGGTTTTGAGCAGATCAGCTGATTTCCTCTGCTGCTCAGTACATGTGCTTTGGTTATATCTGCAATTCTAAAATCTGAAATGTTGTGAGGGACCTCAAGTTGTCATTAATTCATCCTGCTGCTCAGGAATGCCTAATGCACAGTCTGCTCCCTGCCTGTGAGTATGCCCTGGATGGTGTCAGTCCCTGAATTTTCTCTTTTTAAAATGATCATGATGTTCCTGTCTGTCTGTTCCTCAAGCTTAATGATGTTCATCTGATTGTGTTTTCCTTACATTTTCCTTGGACTCCTTGGCACTACAGATTTTCATGAAAGTTATTTGAAAAAGAGAGGGAAGTTTCCAAATGAGTTCTCTGCTTCCTATTTTGTGAAAATCTACGGAAAATACAGATTTTGGCATAGGAAAAGGAATAATTGTCAGGAGGGCTGGGGGCAAGGTACTGGGGAATTCAGGGGGCATTAGGGTGCATCCCACTGCCCCCAGTGAGACAGCAGGACACAGTTCAGAGAAGAGAACCCATTTCTGCATGAACTCTGCCATCTCACAAGTGGTGATTTTGCCTGATAGACAATGGGACCAAGCCCTACACTCTCTCCATGTAAGTATCATCATTAATGCAAAGGATAAGGATTAATTATTATTGCTGGTTTGTCACAGAAAGCAAACCGCACTAAGTGATACCATGGACACAGCGATATAATTTGGCACACAATAGAACATAACACACATCCAGATGGCCACTGACAAAGAGAAGGTTTTAAATACAGCCAGGAAAAGCCCAGCCTCACTCCCATGAAGATGTGATTGGATCCCCTGGTTTCTGAATGCTCATGGAGCACTGCAAAGGGGAACAAAACACTGTCAATATCCTGATCATTTCTCATTAGCAGCAGGAAACCAACAGAACCCTGCCACAGCATTTATCCTACAATAATTGTAATGCTGATGGTGGGACATTTTAAATGCAGAAAAAAAAATGCTGCCCCTAGAGACAGCTAACCAAAAATATTCCACTATTAAACATAGTGGTCCTAATGATAATTTGTTATCAGCTCACAGCTATAACGAACATTTTGCTGTTAATGGATGGTGCTAAGTGGAATATATAAAGTAAGGACTCAAAGGGAGGTTTTACATTTCAGAAAGCAAGCTCTGCTCATGCTGCTCTAAAGCCATAGCAGAGCTATTCAGTGCTGTGAAGTCACAGAGATGATTGAGATAGAGATAGCTATTTAGAAAGCCAATCCAGGAAGCTGCAAGCATACTTTAATTCCACCTAAATATTATTTTAGTTACTGCCAGTTATTGCAAATATAAACTAATGTTCTTTTTACTTGTATCAGCTAAAGAAATATCATGATAGATTACATGAGTTATAGAAAAAAGCAGACTTATTCTGGCTTTGCTGTAACAGCAATTCAAATCACAAGCCAGCATCAGTATTTTTCCTCCTGGAGTCTGAAGGCACATAAATATTAAAATGTAATTTGAAATTTCTGGCCAGGTCCCAGAACAGTATTGTTTATGCAGTGTTTGACAGTGCTATTCAAATAAATCAAGTAACAAATGTGTCATGATTACTGTTAAAGTGGAAACTGCAGCACTAACAACTATTAAGATAAATGATGCCATGCGTGGAAAGTATTTTATGGGTTCTCTGTCTCTGTGCATGGGTGTGCAGGCATGCACAATCAGCTGTCTCCCAGGAAAATTAAAACTGCATCCAGGGATGAATATTGCAAACAACCAGCAATGACAGCATATTCACTTGTTGTGCATGGGATAAAATAGACTTCTGCTGTGATATTTCACTAAATCTTGGCTGCTTTTGGGAAAGCTTAGAGTTTGGGGGTTTTTGTCTTATTATTATTTTTTCCTTAACAGACAGAAAGAATTTTGGCAGTAATCAGAAATACAAGGAGTTACTATAGCCAGCTGTCTGTTTCTTTTTGCAGCAGCATGTTGTTGCGAGAGATTAAATTGTAATCAAAAGTAGAATTTAATCTCCAGCAAAAAGAAGGCTGGAATTAGAGGTTTAGGGAGGGACTGATCACGTTCAAGGCCCCATCTCCACAATGTGGATGTCTACAGCTGAGCCATTCAATTCTGTATATTGTCATGTGAGAGACACAGGCATTTTTAGAGAAATCATCTGGCCTATTTGAGAGGTCTATATTTAGCCAATGTCACTGGGACACAGAGTGAGCATCTCTGAGCGCCTGTGAGCAATGTTTAGAGTGGTGTCACATTATCTCCATTCAAGGCCTGCACCATGGTGTGTTGTTCTGGTGTCTCTGGCTACCTGAAACCAGTGGGACATGGGAACATAATTGTTTTGTTGGCTGGACAAAGAGCTCAGAAATGTCTGGATAACTGTCCTCACCTTCTAGTGGCAGCAGGAAAATGTCTGAGCCCAGACAGTGTACATTAATGCACATTTCCACTGGTGGACATACCTAAAATGCAGGAGTCTGACAAGAATAAAAATAAAAAGTTGATGAGGATCACAAACCAATAAGCACAGGCACATCTTTTATTGTTGTTGGTAAAAGATGTCAGGCTCTGAAGTCCTTAACCTGACTCTGCAGGGTGTCTGAGATCACCTCAGCTTGCTCTAATTTGGTTGTTTCTCTTTAGTAACAAATATCAGAGTCCCTTGAATGAGGAATTGTATTCTAGTTCAGCTTTAGTTTGCAATGATAACAAGTACAAGTAAAATTAGGAAACTGAGGACAACACCAGAGTAAAGGGTTGTCCAGATCGAGAAGGCACTTGTACAACAATTTTAATTGTATTATTAATAAAGCTTTACCATAATTATATATTTAATTACACAGCCCAAATTAACTAGACTCTTAAAACTTCAATTGTGCTAACAATAAATTCATAGTTCTGTATATATGGTGTGCTCTCACTTGGCCATAACAAAACTTTTGGTATAACAAGATATTAATGAGCTTGGGTAATTAGTTACCAACAGCAGGTTTAAAATCAGCTTGTTCTAACCTTACTTTTAGCTTTGTAAATGATAATGAGACTAACATTCTCATCAGAAAATTGATTAGTGTACAAAGTCCACTGGCAGAGTCTTTGATTAGGACATTGATGATGCAGTACATTGATTAAAGAGCTCTTGATGGCATTTACATTCATCTATAGTTCCTTTGGCCAAAAAGGTGAGAGTTATGTTTTAAAACCGATTTTGTAACCTATGAGATCAAGGTCCTGGTTAGTATGAAGAAGATGTTGCCCTCAGAGCCAGCAGCAGATCTCAGATGCCAGTCTGGAAATGCTGCAGGAATAACACAACATTTGTACCCATAGAAGAAATTTCAGTTAAAGGCTCATTTTACTAAAAGCAGAGAGAATAAATGAGCTCACACATCATCCTCAGTGTCTCTACCTGTTGCCATGGTTCTATCCACATGCCAAAAATCCATGACCACTCACAGTGGAATTGCCACACACTTGATCAGCTGAGCTCAGAGAAACCAGGAACAAACTTGGTGGGTATGCTAACAAAAAGTGTAGAAGGGAGGAAAGACTTAGATAACCTTTCTGAAGAGTTTGAATACCATGCTTGTAAATAAAACTCTTGTACCACTTCACCACATTCAGCTAAATGCACCTATTAAGATTTTAATTAAAGCTGATGGAGCATGTACAAAAAAAGTGAAAGAAAACTAGGAATTCAAGAAACATTCAAAAATTGAAGTAGGCATTTGAGACCAGATGGGAGACTGGTGAAGGCCAGTGCCAATAGACCTGACAACAATCCAGCAGAAACAGGTGAATGCTGATATTTGGCCTGCTTAGACATCTCATTTGCCAAAACAGGACTTCTTTATGGCTGGGAAATCAAATCCAGTAGCGTAAGATGCTCCAAGCCTGAGCATGAATTTCCCCTGCCCCATGCACTATGTCTGGAAATGTTGTCTGTGATCTTTGTATGCTTTAAATCATGTAATGTTTTACCCTGTCTTAGGCAGATTACTCACTTTATGGAAATGAATGGGGAATAGATCAAACAAACACTTTGTACAACAAATTCAGTTAGTTTGGTATTCACAAAGTATCCCTTAGTCACCAATAAGGCCAAATGAGAAGAAAAGACTGATTTCAAACATGATCATGTCATTTTTGATGTCTGGAATCAGTTGCTCAGGGCTCTTTAAAGCAGTCACTTGTGTTTTGGAGTAATGATTAATCAGAATATTTTAAAGGCTGATGGGTAATTCAGTATTTATAGGAAGCTTCATTTTTGGTCCCCATTTTACAGCTCCCTGTCACAGGATTGATTACTGCTCACTGTAGCTGACCAGTGGAAATTAGTGTTGCTGTAAATTTTCAGCCAGCTAATCAGCAAAAATATCCAGGAAGAAAGTAAATTCATACACTACTTATTCATTATGAAATGAAAAATAATTCTTTTAGTCTTGGCTGATTGCTTCTTTTTTATGTATGCATATGCAAAATAGAGAATCAGACATAACATTGTCATCTCTGCTCCCCAACTTATTGTGAAATGCTATTTTTCTTATCCTATAGCATAATTAAAACCAGTATAATATTTTCCTTTATGACTAGTCAACTATAATTTTCTACTCTTTTTAAATATCTTATTTTTCTTCAGACTTATGGAAGAGCATAGGAGAACTATTTTTAATAGTTCCCCAAGTGTTTTCACCTCAAAGTTTTATATGAGTGTGATAATTTCTTTTGTCCCTCTTTTGCTGTTTCTGAAATAACACAGAATATGAAATTAAACATGGAATTTCTTTTCTTACCAACAGACATCATCAGAAAAGAAAGTCAGTTTGGGCATGCTGAGGGTTTTTATGTGATGAGATGCCCAAAATTTTTAAAATTCATTTAGTTTATTTGTTTCTTTTAAATATATAATAGATTGTTCTATATCCACTTACTATGAACAGAAAATAGCACTGCCATTTGCTAATAATGGATATCTGGGAAATACAGTAGCTCATAAGATCCCTGAGGAAAACAGAAGTAATTTTCAATTCACTTAGAGCCTGGAGAGAAACAGAATTTTCTCATTTCTGAGGGAAAAAAAAAATACAGTGGTTTATGTACTTTCTAGGGTCTGCTGTTCAATGCCAGAAATGCACATGCCAGAAGAATTGCCAGTTTGTACACAGATATAAAAGGTGTTTACCTGAATTATTAATTCACATACCCGTGAATTGTTGTGGTTTCAGAGTGCAAACAGTCATTACAAGAAATGACAGCAAAAAGCTGAAAACAATAAGGCAGCTTGCCAAAATTGCAAAGTTAGACTAGAATGTGAAAACCTTGTGCTGCTGAAGGTTAATGTCACACCTTAATGAAATTTTTCTGAAGTTTATGGCTAAAAAGTCCAGATGGTAAACCAACAGCTCAGGTGAAGGAATGAGCCCTCCTGATATCTTACAATAAGCCCAATGTATGATTTAAAATGGCACCCAGATGAGTTTTCATTTCCAGCTCCCTCATAATTCTACACAATGAAAGATTTGATAATGTATAAAAGCAATTAAATGCAATGCTGATATCCTCAGAGTCATCTTTTTCCCTGTGATATTGAAAATATCTGTGCTATATTATGTATGGTTTTGTAAATTATATACATTTTTCATAGCTGCTTTCAGTGGCAATTTTCTTCTTCTAATGGCTGTATAATTAAACAGTAATGGCATATTTAGGCTTATGTATATTCATGGAGAAGTAGTTATAACAAAACCCCCTATAATTAACTGTGACCCCCCCAAATACACTTTTGTTTATGCACCAATTTTTATTTTTCATAGACCTTTTTTACCCTGCAGATAATAATATTGACAAGCAATGTAGAATATGAACTTTCAAATCCATATGAGGTCTTTGTGGCTAAAGATTTGTTTTCAGCACAGTTTGTATAATTCTGGTTACAGCAATGCTTAGGGCTTGGACTTGTGTATTTTCAATGATCTTGCTACACACAGGGGGCACATGATTGTCTAGTCCAAATATACAGAGTGGAAAATGCAGGGAGATTTGTTTGATGCTTCCTTTACTGAGCCTGTGGTGCAAAATCAGCTTCTTCTGTATCTTTTATAGAATAATTAACTTAAGATTGCATCCACTCAAAATTTGCACCCTCTCATAATAGTATTTTGTGGTCTACCAGCTCTTGAAATGTTCAGATCACTAGAAAATAGGATATTTCATGTTTCCACTCCTTTCCAGTGCTCTGCAGAGAGTCATGAGTTCCAGATGGGAGTTCATGGCCTCTTGGATTTTTTGAATTTAAAATATTAAGCTAGTCAAATTCTGGAGAATTTTGTCATTGACTTCAGGACATCCATTGACTTCTGTGGTGCCAGCATTTAATCATCGCTTTTTGAAAACTGTACCTGAATTTGGAGATACAACTTTGAATTTCAAATTCATTTTCATATCATAATTATGGATTTTTAACATTAGCAGGACAAACTAACGATCTGAGTGATTATTATTATATTTTTTCCTTTAAGTTACTATTTCACAATTCTTGTTTTCGGGGTTTATTTCCTAGTACATTCATTTTTCATGGATATTGTTGGCTCCTGCTGCCCTAACATGACTGTCAAACACTGGTATCCATGGGCACTGGTGTATTCCAGCTGGACTCCCATAAATGAACATTTTCTCAACCAGCACAAGCAGAGATAGACCAAAGTTTATCACACCTTGGTCTGAACTGCTACTTTCTTGGAACTTTGGGTGAGGAACCTCACACTCCTCATAGAACACCTCTGAAAAGAAATTTGTAAGCATGAGAGACTATTATTGTATTTGCTAGGATGCCCCAATGAAGGCAGGAATGATGAATCTGACCCCATGTTCTCAGAAGGCTAATTTATTACTTTATAATACTATATTCTATTAAAGAATAATATACTATAGAATACAGAAAGGATACTTACTGAATGCTAAAAAGATAATAATGAAAACTCCTGACTCTTTCCAGAGTCCCGACACAGCTTGGCCCTGATTGGCCAAATGAGTGAAAACAACTCACAGCAGAATGCAATGGAACAATCACCTGTGGGTAAACAATCTCCAAACACATTCCACATGAGCAAAACACAGGAGAAGCAAATGAGATAAGAATTGGTTTCCTTTTTTCTGAGGCTTCTCAGCTTCCCAGGAGAAAAATCTTGGGCAAGGCGATTTTTTTCAGAGAATGCGAATGCCACAGACCATGGTCATCACAGATTAACTTGAGGTTGTAAATGTGAGAGGGTATAAACATTTAGGTTCTGTAAATATGTCTTTATTGAGCTTAACAGAATGCTATTTCTTGAGTGTATTTTCTAGAAATAAAGGTTTGTCATATTGGAAAGATGCAGTTCTGTGATACTTCTTGTCTGACTTGAAACTCACCCAGGTTGGAACTTTTCAGCTGAGGAAAGGACACGAGATTTGGCAAAGTTATAAAATATGGATGATGGAGGCAGAAAGAACAATGTGACATGTGACAGAGGCTTGGAGAAAGGGAATAAATTACAATTGAACATTGTTTTTTTTCTGAAACATAAACAAAGTTGTTGTTTTATATAAAACTTGGAGGTGAGAAATGCAGATGTGAGAAGTTACTGAGTTCATTCTACTTGTATGTAAAACTGTGGAATTTCCTGCATTTTTTTACAAATGTTTACAGGCACTCAAAAGTGAACTGGATTTTTTTTTTTTTTTGAAACTCAGTCATTTCAAACTTTTTTAAAAGAAATTAAATTTCACTTCAGCACTGCAAATGTGGATGGGATTACAGGTGATCTTCTATTCTCATGTTTTCAGAGGCTTGTAAAACCAACAAACATGCTGAAAACATGAGTGAGGACATAAGGTGTTGTTTTGGTTTGTTCCTGTTCTCTGACATATTTCTAGGCTGTGATTTTCAAATATAATAGATGAATGAAGATTCTGCTGACTTTGAGGAGTCTTACATATATTCTTCTTGAATAAAAATTATATTCCAGATTGCATAATGATATATTGAGGTTGAATTTTTGTTTGTGGGATATATTGTATTTTTTTCTCTTGCTACTAGGCAGGTTGGCTAAGAATTTCTGGTCAAAACATTTTCTTAACACTGGGTTAAAAAACAAATTTTGGCATGTGGCATTCACATTCTCTGAAAAATCCCTTTGCCCAGGATTTTTCTCCTGGGAAAATGAGAAGCCTCAGAGAAAAGGAAAACAATTCTTATCTCATTTGCTTCCCCTGTGATGTGCTCGTGTGGAATGTGTTTGGAGATTGTTTACCTTCAGGTGGCTGTTTCATTGCATTCTGCTGTGAGTTGTTTTCACTCATTGGCCAATCAGGGCCAAGCTGTGTCAGGACTCTGGAAAGAGTCAGGAGTTTTCATTATCTTTTTAGCATTCAATAAGTTTCCTTTCTGTATTCTTTACTATAGTTTAGTATAGCATTCTTTAATGTAATATAGTATCATAAAGTAATAAATTAGCCTTCTGAGAACATGCAGTCAGATTCATCATTCTCTCCCCTCATCAGTCAACCTGCATTTACAACATTGGTATTTGTACATCTAGTATATTTAAAACGTGAGACTGGAAATTTATTGCCTTAATCACACTAAAAACTAGATTATTCTGATCCTCATATTTCTCTCTGGTGTCCCACAAGACTTGTACTGAGCCTGAGATGTGAACTTTTGCTTCTCCAGCCAAAGGCCCTCAGGCTGACTTCTGTTGTCATGCATTATAGACATCTGGCTACCAGGAGAAATAATTTCCATGGACTTAGAGGTGAGGCTTTCTATTTTGGGATAGAAAATTCAGTGAGAATCTTGTCCAGAAAAGAGATTGTGTAAAGTACCTACATTGCAACTCCTTCAGCTTATCTTGGTGGCTTTTGAACAGAAATAGTTGGAGATCAACTGAGGTTCGTCTGAGGATTTATATTTCCTGTGGAATGTTTTTAACTGGAAAATTGGCAAAAGGAAAGCTAATTCCAATAAGGTCAAAGTAATCCTGAGATCAGAGATAGTCCTGCTTCTGGTTTTATAAAACTGTCCTTTTAAACACAGGGATTTCTTGCACACACTATTATTCCCCAAAACACTAATGAAAGTCACAATAACATCACGTTGTACTGCACTTAATCCAGTGAAGTACAGCTGAGAGACAAAATTATTATTGGCTCCTTTAGCCAACTTTCTACTCTAAAAGGGTATTCTTTTTCCCTCTCTCTTATTCCTAATATCAGGACCTTAGAACATAAGGTTTATTTAAGGTGAAAGCAATATCACAGAAAACCAAACCAGTATGTGAAATCAAATGTGATAAATTGCAAGGAAAAGGCTATGGTAACAGTCTCTAACTCAGGAAAATTGAATTCTTAGGAAATATGATACGAATTAAGTTCCATCTATTGTATAGACCTGAAAAACCAAAAGATAGGATCAGAGCTGAAAAATGTATGTTTACAAAAAGCAATGCAGGTGAGCTGATTTGGAATGAACAGTAAAATGGCCCCTGTAAAGTGCACTGTGACATTGTGCAATATAAACAATTACATTAAATATGGAATTAAGTATGTATCCATTTTTGTATATAATTATGAGTTTGGCTGTATGGTTCAGAACAAAAATTTTCAATAGTAATTTTTAATTAAGCCCAGAATTATTGTCACCATTTTATGCTGTTGGTTATCCTTTACTTTATACAAATTCTTTAAAGCAGGTCTTTTAAACCAATACTTATTTAGTCAAATAGTAATAACTTACAGGACTGCTGGTCAATTAATAGTAAAAAAGGCACCAATTTTCACAGAGACAATGTTCATACCATTTTTCCTTAGTTGTAATTGAAACTGACTGCTCTGTGTGGAACTGACTGCTCTTTCTTATTTATTGAGAAATTATTCTTGACCTTAACAGCATGGTGGTAAAAAATATCTTATAAATCTGGGGACTATTTTCATAACATTTTTTTAATCAAAGGGGTAATGATATTACAACAGATATATTGCAATCAAATAGTTCATATTCTCATCAATGAGATGTACCTACAACATGGATATGTATGAAAAATTATTTCCAAGCATGTTTTGGATTTACATTTCATTACATATTTAACTGTATTTTAGTATCCATAAACATGCTTCTGTACAGGTCTCCAAAAGATTTTCTAAAATATGAAAATGGGGGCTGTGAAGATTGGTGCAGGAATAAAGAAGTTTTCCAATCAGAATAAAAAGTAATTTGATGTCACAGACATCTTTTATGAAAAATCCTTTCCTTAGGATTTTTCCTCCTGAGAAGCTGAGAGGCCTCAGGAACAAAATGTAAACAATGATTATCTGCTGCTGTGGAATGCAACAGGTGCATCTGGAATTGGCCCATGTTGGATGTTTCTAATTAATGGCCAATCACAGCCCAGCTGGCTCGGGCAGAGTCCAAGACAGAGCCATTGTTATCATTCTTTCTTATTCTATTCTTAGCTGGCCTTCTGATGAAATTCTTTCTTCTATTCTTCTTCTTCTATTTTTCTTATAACTATTCATTATAGTTTTAAGGTAATATTTATATCATAAAATATTAAATCAAGCCTTCTGAAACATGGAGTCAGATCCTTGTCTCTTCCCTCATCCAAAAACCCCTGTGAACACCGTCACATTTTGAGAATACTTAATTCTCAAAAAGTACTTAAAGGATCTACAGATTTGGGGAGATGGAGCAACTCAATGAAAAATTATTTGCTGGTTCTTAATTTTGTTCTACTGGAAGCTTAAAGTGTAGATATTTTGAATTTCTTCTTTCCGAGGCTTGAGTGACTGAGGTCTTTTGTGTCAGCTCCACATTTTAACAGACACTGCAAATGCAGAGGAAACAAGTGCTCTCCCTACACCTCTCTAAACTAAACTAAATTCAGCCTCATCTGTTGAGAAACCTGGTGACAGTTCAAAATAATAATTCATCAGGGCCAGAAGTTACCATCAGATGGAGAGTAAAGACGATTTAAGCATGTTAGTGTGTCACTGTCAAATTTTCTGGAAAAATCCCTTTGCCAGGATTTCTTCTCCTGGGAAGCTGAAAAGCCTCAGAGAAAAATGAAAACAATATTTATCTGACTGCTTCTCCTGTGTTTTGCTCCTTTGGAATGTGGTTGGAGATTGTTTATCCAACATGTGAATTGTTTTAACTTAATGACCAATCACTGTTCAGCTGTGTCAGACTCTGGAAGCAGTCATGAGTTTTTCATTAGTATCATGTTAAACCTTCTGTAAATATAATTTCTGTATTCTTTAGTAGAGTTTTAGTATAGTATTCTTTAATATAATATAGATCATAAAATAATAAATTAGCCTTCTAAGAACATGGAGTCAGATTCATCTTTCCTCCCCACGATGGGGGACCCTGAAAATACCACTGAAAATAGTGGGATTATGATAACCATCTGAGCATCTCCACTTCTGGTTGTGCAGAAAATGTGACACCAACCATCTCTGCTTTCAACATTTTGATCAAGTATTTTTTCAGCATAGCCAAGCCACTTTTATTCCAATATTAAAAACAAGCAAAGAGCTCAGGGAGAAAAATGTTTTCACAGACTTTACAATCAGAATAGCAATATGTACAGATGTTTCCCTTTCAAAATAATTTGCAGTTTGAGAGCTATTGAAGATGTCTGCTATTGATATAAATTGTAGGTGGATGCATTTGTATCAAAATTGTTACTATAAGAAGCCAGAAACAGAAATTATTGCAGGCCAGATAAAGACACAAAAATGCTGAAGAAAAACATTTCATCCTTAAAAGAATAATAAAGAATTCAGTATCGCTGGTTTTGTTCTCTCAACTTTGTTGCAAACATTTTTGTGTTTGCATTTGTGTAAATCTGCACACTTGCTCAATAGAGAATATAAATAAATAGATCTTCATTTATATACATTTACACACTAACACATGCATGTATTGTGTTCAACTCCCTTCTTTATAATAGTCTTCTTTCTTTTCAGACATTTTATTTTTGATATTTGAGATATTCAAGTTATGGGCTTAGATTTTTTTTCTGAAATTTCTTCATTAAATGTCAAAAGCCATCATAAACTCTATACTCAATGAGATAATCAGGCTTTGACAATGGCTGGGATACTTGCTGAGGAAAAATTCAATGCTGTGATCAGTTGCTGGTGTGGAAACAGATAAACCCAATAATTGTATGTTCAAAAAAATGTTCTTTTTTTCTGTCAGCCCCATTTCCAATTCTTCACATTGGTTTCTGAAAGATCTGTAGCCTGCAAGGTATTATGCAGAGCTTTTTTTGTTTGTTTGGGTTTTTTTAGTTTGGTTGGTTGGGTTTGGGTTTTTTTTCAGTTTTTGCAGGGATTTTTTGTAAGGTTCTGAAGATTTATCATAATACAGAAATTTACTTCAAAATTTAAGTCATCTTTGGAGAAACAGAATAACCTTTAACCCAGAAGTGGTAGAGGACATCACAACTCACACAGTGACATTACGATACAAATCAGATTTTTCAAGTAGGGCACGAGGCTCACACAGTGGTAAGGCTGAGCTCCAACCCCTGAGGAATTTTTCAGTGAACTAATAAAAATAAGGATCAATTGTTCACTTTTCCTGTTGAGGAGATTCACACCAAGCTGTGCACAGAGCTGTAAAAGCAGCGCAGTACATCAAATGTGAGTTACCCATGTCATGTAGATAAGAGCATCATAAATCTGGAGCTGAGAGGTAACAAAATGCCACGAGTGACAGATCACTTCAGCTATTCCAGCGCTGCTGAGGACACGAGAAATGAGCAGTGGGAGGACTGAAGGTTGGATAATGCTCAGATGAACAACCAGAGCAGCAGTGAAGGGGTCACAGCAGTGAAAAATTCCTCCTTGTGCTGAGGAAATTCAAGTCACTGGCACCAGAGAGAGCTCAGAGATTCCCTGCTCTGTCCCCACTGCCTTGGGGTGGGACTGGGGACAGGTCCCTTCTCCAGCATCACCTCCTTACCCAATATCACTGAGGTGTGGGTGGCTTTCCTTCTGAAACTGTCATTAAAAGGCCAGTAATGCCCAAATCCAGTGAAATCAAGACATATCAGATATTCTCTGAAAATATATTTATTTGAGGAAAAGAAAAGAGGGGTTCTCTGGGAAAGTTTCAAAACCCAACCATACTATGTTGGGGTACAAGCAAAACCAAGCTATGTTTTTATTTTGATGAAATGGTTGGATTTGAGTTTTTTTCAAGAATGTGAAGCAATTATTAATTTTTAAGTGATGTCAATATGTTTACTCTGTTCTTTTCTTTTCTAATTTTAACTCCTTTAGAATCAGGACAAGGCCTTTGTGTTTTCATGGCTACTGTCACATTACTCTTGTTAAAAGAATTTTTACTTGGAAATTTATCCACCACTACCAGCTGAAACTAGACATAATTTCTTTGTTTTTAGGATTTTTACAATAATGAAAAAAAAATGTATAAATTTTGTGGAATTATTTTAGTCCAGGTGTCCTTTTTCAGACATATTTTTAAAATTTATTTCTTTTTTTTAAGTTTTAGGTTAATTCTCCATGCAAATTGTGAAGTTAATTCTATACTTCTTATGACATTTTTATTGCCTGTGCTGTGGATGGAGGCCTTCAACTTGCTGACACCTGGAGCATGAGGTATGACTGAAAAATGCAACTTTCAGGATTGATAGGCATTTCCACCTACATTATTTTCCATAAATGAAAATTTCTTCAGCAGGCATTGAACAAAATTGTTCTTCCAGAGATAATTCCATACATGATTTTACAGATAAGATGAACCAGGGAAGAGATAAAGCAAGAAAAGCAGAGTTAAGGCTAAAGATAATGAAATACAGTTATCTAAAGCTTATCTAAAGTTATATAAAGTGATACCTAAATCTAAAGTTATCTAAAGTGATACCTAAAGCCTACCTCCTAATCACCTCTAAAAATTATGGATTATTCTGGATGACCCTGCAAGAAGCAGGAAACAAAAAGAAGCCTATAGTGTGACACCTAAATTCCATTCCATGATGAGTAAAAACTTTAAAAAAATGAATTAGGGAAGCTCAAATTTGAAAATGTTGAACACCTATGATTTGATATAAATAAATTTGTATTAAGGTTTTAAAACAATCTTAACTCTGTCCCATAGTGATAGAATTCAGATGTGCATGTATTATTGTGAATTTCTAGAAAATGCTTCTCATCTTGACAATATGAATAAATGAGTATTTCTTTTCAGAATTTACACATTAATTTGTGCCACTGCAATGTTAGTTTGCACTTCTCTGTATATTCTTCCAGGAAGAGTGGGACTTCAAAATAGTTTCATAATTTAATGTTCCTTTTTTGTATTAAAGAAAAAATAAATAAGAAGGCGTACTTTCATTTTTTTTTTTTCTTTTTTTTTCTTTTTTTTTAACTTATATGAAATTATTAAGCAGACAATACCTGATGAGAGAACTGTAGAACTGTCTCTAAGGAACTGGGATAAACACAACGTGGGCCACAGATCAGAACTGATTTATCTGGCAAACTGCATTCCCAGAGAGTTAATAGCCTGGAAGAGTTGTATGGTATCAGAGTTATTTTAAAACCATCAAGGTCCTGCTTTTATTTTTTAATACTGATATTCACTATTTTGAGTCAAAAATTAAAAAACTCAGCACTGCTGGAATTAGATTTGATTGTAATGAAAATTCATTCAGAACGTTCAGAATGATATACTGTTTTATTTGGCCTGACAACACGATTTCCAGATTACAAAGTCTAGAGTAAAAAAAAAACCCAAAAAACAATAAAAGCCCCCAACTTTTTAATGAAAGTTATAAAACCTACATGAAGGCAAACCTTTTAAAATGCCACATGTTGGTGTTTTCTCTCTGCTTGCTGACTTCCAGCTCCCTTTGACAACAGAGGGGCTCAGGGATCCCCCAGCTGCGGTTGCAGCCCAGAGCTCTGGAGGAGTGATGGAACCAAGAGATGTTTAAGGGAAAGCCTTGCTAAGAGTTTCACAGCCAATTAATTAATCTTCAACTGGAAAAGAGTCAAGTGGAAGATAAATGGGGCCTAAAACTCGAGAGATTTCCATCTAATCTCTGGCAAGTCCTGGTGCAAAGATAACATCCTGTTCATGTGCTTTGGGTGTGAAATGTTTTGTTTGAGCAAGAGAAAGGCTGTCTGTAAAATAATGAAAGTAAAGACCTCCTAAAGTCTGCTTGACTATTCCTCTGCTTTTGTAGGCTTGCTCCTGGCCCTCTCAGTTCTCTGGATTTATCCTTTCATTAGAGAAGATGTTTTTTTCAGGCAGACCATTTGAGAATTGAAGCTAATCCAATTTAAATAGCCATGAAAATTTAAAGTAACCGTGAAACAAGCCAAGGTGCTGCTCCATGATCTTTCTGTACCTTTGTGCTCTCTCTCATTCCCACTCCTGCATTCTGAGTTCCACATGTCAGAATAATTCTCATGTTAACATCTCACTCTGCCTGTCCAGAACACACATGTTTTTGTACAGGCTTCATGTCTTCAGAAAGGTGATTTTCTCCAGTGGGAATCCTAATTTAGGTTTCCAAACAAACTGGTTTGGGTTCTGGATTTGTCTGTCTTTTATTATTAACTGCAGATAATATTTCACCTTTAATTAGGAGCTTTGATTTAGAAATCTAAGGTTTGGTGAGCTGGTCAACTCTTTTAAATGATAAGGTGTGTAATTTTTTTTTAAAGAGCATATCTATATATGTAGATAAAAATATCCCTGTGTTCCCAGTGTCTAGAAACTCTGGTCCTAATTTTGTACATAAGTACAAAATTTGTAAGTCTTGAGAAATCAGATAAAAGGTTGCAGTCATATCTGCTGTCCTGAAGGAGTGAGAGGTACAGAAAACTTATTTATGATAATTAGCTCCAAATGCTTTGTGGCAGCAGTCACCTTGCCTTGCTTTGGAGCCTGCATTGCAGAGGTCCCACTCTGAGTTCTCTGCCCACATCCACCAAAGCATCTGACCAAACCCAATCAGATAAGACTGTGTGAGATAAATCCTTTCCTTAGCTAGGTTTTAGGTTTTAACATTCCCCTGGAGCTGTCTTTTTATATGGAAAATAAGGGAGCTTCTGCCCTGCATAGCTGCTTGGGAGGAGAGCTGAAAATTCACTGTTTGTGCCAACAGGAGCCACATCGTGGGACCATGGGCAGTCTCTTTCACCCTTCAAAACTTCTCAGAAAATAAAATAAATCTAATTTTTGCTTCCAGCATCTTTAGAATTGCTACAATAAAAGGTTCTTCCTAATCCAATCTCCTGAGAGCACGTTGCAGAATAGAGTTGAAATATAAGCATGTAATATAAACAATCAGGAAATACGCAGTGACTGATTCAAACTGACGTGCCTCTGCCTTCCTTAGCAATAAACAGATTCACTCTATTTGTTTCTGTTTGGGACAGAAGTTTGAACTCTCAAAAATACCCACAGGACAGAAAGTTCAATTTTGTTTCTGATGTAATCCTGTCCTGAATTCTATTAGTGCCTCCTGAAGAGAATCCTTTTAATTGACTCCTTTTTGACAAGTCGTATAGTTTTAAATTAACATAATGCTCTCATGTTGCTCATTAAATAGGAGATATGATGGTAAAGTAGATGCAGCTAATTAGTAATGAATAAATTATTTATGGCTTCTTAAAAAGATGAGTGACCTGTAAGTTAACATTGTTGGAGAATTACTTTTTAATTGGATGTGATCTTGCTGCTCTTCACACTTCACCTCAAAGTTTTAAGCAGCCATTTCTTAATTCAAAGATCTGCAAGTTCACCTGCCCGAGGCACTGGAACAGGGCAAAATAAGGGTAAACTCTTGTGAACTGTCTGTGCTGGAATCACTGGAACCTCTTGGAGTTCTGCAATAAATAACATGCAGAATGAAATACAAACCCACCAAATCAGCAAATAAATTAATTGTATATCCAACCTTAAGTCTGGGACACATTTACAAACTTAATTAAGTGCTGAAATACTTAAATCTTTTTTTCTCCCAATAACAAGCAAAGAATTGTCATACTGAGGCAGGCTACAGCTTTTTCCTATTCCAGCATCCTGCTTGCCAACAGGATGGTTGGATTGAAAAAGAAATAGTCATTATGCAGGCAGATTTTTCTCTGGGGACATTATCTTTGCAGTCAGCAGTTTATGGACTTTCTGGATGCCAGTTGATGCATCTGATTGTGTTTAACACTCAAAAGGATGGACCAATTCTACATGAATTTGCAGAATCCTTTTCTAATCCATTTAAACATTTATGGCAACATCCTGGCCATTTCCTACTTGTTTCTATGTAAATTTGTTCCTACAATTTGAACTGAAAATCTCCTGAATATTTGTTTAACAATGCATACATCCTCCATAAAAAGATGGGGATATACTTTGCTTTCCTGTGTAGTGATTAAAGATGTCTAAACACCAACAGTGATTTTTACTCCCTGCTGCTGCCCTACAGCCTTTTAACTTCTTCAATTTCAAAAGTTACGTTGAAAATTTATAATACATTTTTAATAATTTATTTAAAAATCTACATCCTTTTTAACACAATTATATTATATTTGGAAGAATACTGAATATGTTCAACATCCACTTCAAAATTTTCTCACAGAATCACAGAATGTTTGGGAAAGGATCTTAAAGACCATTGAGTTCCCATCCACTACCATGGGCAGGAACATTTTTCCTTAGACCAGGTTGCTCAAAGCCCCTTCCAGCCTGGCCTTGAACACTTGAACATTTCCAGGCATAGGACCTCCATGGAATAGACAAATATTTTTTACTTACACGTATACACACATACATATATTAATTTTTTCTTTCTTTTTCTGCTACTGCTGCCTAACAAATTCAATAGTTTTATTATTTTACCTGGTTGTTCCAACAAGATTCTGACACCAAACATAAGGACATAATTTCATTCAAATATACTTGAGCTTTTGTAATGATTCAAACTTTCTGTGGCATGCAAAAATATTATCATTGTTTTAAATTTAGTTTCAAATCAGTATATAGAATTCCTGTATAGCAAACAAAATGTAAGGATCATGATTTTCTCAATAACTGCAATGTCTCAATCAAATTAGTTCAGAATCAGGAAAAAGAGCATACTGTATGTTTATTTTTCATTTGAATTAAGTTATTGTTGCTATTAATATTTCAGACATGTCATAAATATTCCAGGAAGTTTTCTTTATGCTTATAGACTATGCAGCTGATGCATACATAATTCCAGGAGAAAAAAAATATAGATACTCAGGCATCTATTAGAACCACATAGTCAGAAAATGTCCATGTGCAATTTCTGTGAAGAGTATTCTATATGAAATATATCTTTTGTCCTTTACTAATTTACCCTACTTGATTTAATAACTTTTGCAAATCTGAGCTTTGAAATATTTATTAGAATGGAAACAAAGCACCACAAGAGATAAATAAGTGAAATTGAGAGATGAGATTACTTGCTGGAGTCATGTTTGCAGAGTTCCTAAAAGAAGGAATCTTTCCTGCCCCAATACATTGTGTTTTCACTAGAACCTGTTCCCTTCCTTATGGAATGTCTCATATTTTAGACTTTTTTCCTTCTTACCACAACAAAATTGCAATGGATCCAGGGTTAATCACAGGATGAACTTCTGGTTCCTTGAGAAGCCAAGTCTGCACCCACTTTCCAAGCTATGGCTTTGGCAGCCAGCTGTTCAAACAACCTTTTTTGGTTTTTTCTTCCAAAATGCTTCAGAAATTAAAAAAAAATCCAGAATAATCAATGCTTTAGCCTTCATAAAAACAGAAAGTAAAAAAGTTCCTGGTCTTTCAAGGTTACTTTTCCATCCATTATGACTGTGTGTGCTTTTCTCCCACTTTCTTTTGTTGTTCTTGTTTTCTCAATCCCAATAAGATTATTGCAACATCTGGCTTCTGGTAAAGCTGTGATCTTTCCAGATGTGCTGTATTCCTAGGGAATTAACTCTTTTCTAGGGATTAACTCTTTTCTTAGCCTGGTTATCCTTTTAAAAGGCATGAAAATAGACCCATCAAGCCAACTCTTCTTGAAATTCTCTTTTTTCCTGTGTGCATCTAAACGTTTCTGTGAAAAATATAACGATGGAGTTGAAAACAGATGTCAGCTTTCTGCTTGACATCCCTTTGTTAAATGCCCCCACTTAAACCATCTCCACCTGTCCCTCCCATCCTTCCCTGTGTTCTTTACATCCATTAAAGGGAAAGAGAGTTTTAAGTGTTTTCACCCTGACCTTGATCATGTTGTTTCTGATCTTTTTAAGTGGGACATCAATATTCTTTCCTAGTGGCCTGACTTAGCATCATGAAAGGTTATTTTCTCATTTAGTAGCTGTTCTATACCAAGCAGAATGTGATTTCTATCTAAATTCTTGTCAAGTGCACAAGTGTGTACCTGGAAATACAGCAGGCTCCATGTGAATGTTTGAGTGCATCTGAGTACCTAAAATATATGAAAGGGACTTGCCTAATGAAATTCTTTAAAAAAGAGAAACTTTCCAATTTCCAGTTTTTAACTGGCAATTTGTTGCAGACTGACCACTGAGAAACGCACAAGGTGTGAACACAGTTATCAGCTTCCAGGAGCACGAACAATTTCTCTAAGATTTATTTAAATGCAGTATTGCGCACTGTCCTGGATTGCCAAGCAAATTGTATTCTATTTGCCATCTGTGTGGCAGCTGCCTTCTGTTCATTGGGCAGTTTTCCTTATCTCTTCCACACCCAATCCTCCCTCCAGGGAGACATCTGCTGATAACAGCCATTGAATGTCCCTGCATGGCTGATAAGAGCTACAGCATCCCATTGGGAGATGCTCCACCCAGAGGGAGGAGCCAAGCATTCCCTGCCTGGATATAATCTGGAGATTCTGGAACACCAGCACGGCTTCTGCACTGGATTCCCCAGAGGAACAGCAGCTGCCTCTTCCACTGGATCTTCAGAGGAAGAATACATCCTTCTCTACAGATCCCCCTTGCTCCAGCAGAACCACCCCTGACACTCCAGGAGGGCTGCAGCCACAATTCCAATGGGACTGCCACCAACACCCTGACCCACAGGGTGTCAGGCTGGGTTCTGACTCTGGCAGTGTTGTTCTAGTGTACTGCATTGTTTATTTTATCCTTTTATTTTCTTCCCTAATAAATAACTGTTATTCCTGCTCCCATAGTTTTGCCTGAGAGCCCTTTAATTTAAAATTTATAACAATTCAGAGGGAGGGGGTTTGCATTTTCCATTTCAGTGGAGGCTCCTGCCTTCCTTAGCAGACACCTGTCTTTTGAAAGCAAGACGCACACCAACCTTGGTTTGAATGGAGAAATAGGCATTTTAGAAAGACATTTTTGGCAGAATAATTTTGGATTGAAATTAGGTAAAAAAGAAAGGCTTGGTTAAAAGAAAAGGAAAGAAAAATCCCCAAATAAACCCACCCATAACTGTAGAAAAGATTATTCAGCCATGTCCATTCTCTTTCTTTAAGATTACACCATATTTTTTTTTGGAAAATGGAATATTATACCTTTATTTTATATTGTTTTGAGCACATATTAAAGCAGTATCATTTTTTAACTGACTTGAAACTTTATCCTGAGCCAATCAAACTTGACTCTGAGTCAATTAAAAAGTGTGTCACACTTCTCTTGTGACTGGAAAAACAAATTGCATTTCCCATAATGTGCTGCACCTGTCCTGTATAGGAAATGTGATGAATCACATCTCCAGATATAAGGTGTAAAATGCATTTTTATCCCCAAATCTGAGGTGAGAACAAACCTTAAGGCATTTGTACCTCAAACCTCATGCTGCCTTTCCTGTGACACCATAGTACTGCATCATGTCAACACTCTTCCGAAATAAATTGTTACTTCAGTCCAACAAGCCAAGAAGTTTCTTCTATTTTTTTTTTTACTGTTTAATAACTAATTTCACTCTATAAACAAGGCCAAAACACATCCTCATTTCCATCAAAAAGGCATTCAAAATTTTGTAATATATTGAAATCTAAAAATTCTCTCTAGACAGAATATTATTCTTTTAACTCACTTCTAAATCCCATTTTTTGGTAAAATTTATGAAAATGGCACAGCAGGTTTGCCAAGTACAAGTAAGAAAAAATTAATAACTGCACATAAAGAAATGAGTGTTTTCCTCTGACTTTTCCATGGACTTTACAATGACTTCTTTCATGGATTTTATGATGGACTGAAATCAGCTCACCCAAGCTACATGTTGCATTGATATTTACAGTGATTTTCTTTCTGTATTTCCTTCACACTATACTAATATTTTACCGTTAGATGCATGGCTAAAAGAGGAGCTTAGGATCTCATTACACTTTCTATTTCTCATTGTCTTTTAACAAAGTCTCACCCTCTGGCCACGCAGAGCAAATCACACAAAGTGAATCTAGTAATTTTCTGAGCTGATTGCTCACTGTCTTGCACCTTCAGGGACATTTACAGGAAAGTAACATGAGACTAAACTTACTGGAGCTGCAGGGCAGTCTTACATCTTCTTGTGTTTTCTAGTTCACTGCCTGAATTTCAGAGTGCTGGGAAAAAAAAAAAATAAATTCCCATTTTCCCATTATTATCTCAGCTCTAAATTCACTGCAAGTCCTAACATTGATTGTAATATCTTTTTCATTCCTTTACAATGAGAAGTTTAATCATCTGCTGAATGAGACATTTCTGTCTCTTACAAGTTCTGCTTTTTCTCAAAAGCACAAAGTTCTTCTATTCAAAGTTATTTCTCTATGTCTCCAATAAGAGCTAAATTAAGGTGTCTTTTTACTTGTATCATCTCCTTCAGACAGACAGAACACGTCAAAAACCTGTCAACTTCCTACGGAAAATTTATCTTTAACATCAGAAAGTTTGGGATGAACTTCTGGAAGGAGTTTTCTGGAAGGTGAAAGCAGTCTTTGCTCAACTGCTGAATTTTCAGTAAGAATTTCCATGCGGCCAGGAAGGATCTGACATTCAGTGTTTGTAAAGAAGTCCCTGGGAAGGTAAAACAGGAGACCACATCCCTCAGCCTGATGGATATTTGGGCATTATCAGCTGCACACCAATACCATCTGATGTGATTATCTTTAGAGGATGTCATTAAAATACCTCCGTTAATTTACCAAAAGTATCAAGAAAAAGGTATTATAGAGAAAAGTCTGCACACAACTTGGTAGGGTTGGACACATCTGGGGTGTGCCTGGCCACAGACAGATCTGGGATTTCCATTTGTGAAGATATTTTAAATTGAAACAACCTTTAAACACAACCCGAGAGTGGGAAATTGCACTGGAACTACCTCTGGCAGCACCAAACTGCCTCTAGATGCAACTTGAATCACTTTTGCTTCAGACTCAAAGTAAAATCGCCCGAGGTTTGGAGATTACAGCAGTAACCAGTGACCACAGCTGATGATCATCAGTAAGGACAAAACCTGGGATTTTGAACATGAAATGCAGACAAAAAATGTTCTCTGCATGAAAAATGCTAAAATGCATTCATTTAGATTTATTATTTGTATATGCATTTATTTTTTATTTATAAATGCATTTATTTAGAAAGCTGATTGGAAACAAAAAAAAATTTGGTGCTGCCTCATGAAATGTTCTCTGTAAATTAAACCAGAACTGAAGGCATCCCTCAAACTGCAGCTTTTCAAAGTTAGGTTCTTTTTACAAACAACTTTTAAAATCAGCTTTATTATTTAGGATTTTTATTCTGACTTTTTGAACTCATGGGAGATTCATATATGGAAACACAAATGGGGAAGTAACTACTTATTAGGGCTGGGTTTTTTTTTATTGTAGTTGCATTCTTAAATTTTCAGAAGGATGTTTTCTTCTTTTCTTTCCCTCAGAAATGATGGAATGACATTTTATCTTAAAATTTAATTTAAACAAATGAATCTGACACAAAACATTTACATTTTCCCCCCAAATAGCCTAATTAATGATTTATTTTGACTTTCAGTTCACATGTGGAAGGCAGGGATGAAACCAATCCCAAACCTCGAACTTTTGACTGGGAGAGAAATATGAGCATGGTTACAGGACAGAAAATAAATGTAATAAATTTATACAACTATAATCTGGACCCAGATGCTCCAAGAACTGAGATAAAACCCTTCTGGAAGTTCTGGAAACAGCAGAAAGGTAAACTGCAGTTGTCATAAATACTCTGTATTTAGAGTTGTCAAAGGGAGGAGGGGTTGCATTCTTGTTGCCAATACAAAAGCAGAGAAAATCTTCAATTATTATTTGCCTAATAAGATCAACCCCTCTGGGGAGAATAAAAGAATGCAGCCATTATTTGCCTCTCTCTTGTGCCTCTCACAGTGGAATGAATTCTGGTTTTGTTATATTTAAGTGGAAAAATCATCTTTTTTTGAGAGTATGCACAAGTTTGAGAGAATGGCTTCAAGTTGCTCATTCAGAACTAAGTGAATATATCCTTACACTTCTTTTTCCCCCCAATTTCCCTTCCAGATTTTTTTTCTTTAAAACTCTGCTCACATCTCTATTTTTCTGGTACAGTAATCATTTCAGAGCATTTCCTGAAGACCCTAATGTGTCTCTTGGCTTAAATCAGATTAACTTTCAGAAAGGTGAGTCAGGAACACAAAGAGGAAGCTAAAACAAGGTTTGTTCAGTGATATTTATTCACTAACACGGTGAGAGACAGTTACAACAGAGAGAAGAGGCTGCCCCTTTCCATCCTTGCAGACTTCTGCAAATCCAGGGAAGGTCAAATCAAGTTTGTGAGCTTTGGTTTCATCCTTTGTGGATGTTTGTCCTCATCATAAAATCCAAATGGAATTTAATTCAGTTGAGTGGAGAAGCAGGAATAACAGACATCAAAAGGCTCAGTTAAAATGTGTTGGCAGCAGTTTCTGGGAACCTTGTAGCGCATCTGCACTGGCCCTTAGCAACATTTTATTGTCAGGCTTTCAGTCTATTCCAGCCTAAAGCCTCATCAAATCAACAACTAAAACAAGCTTCAAAGCTAGGAAAAAAGAAAAAAATATATAATTCACCGTACTAGGGAAATTAAAAAAAAAAAAAATGAAAAAGAAAAAACCCAAGAAGAAGCAAAATCTATTCTTAAAATTTTATGCTTAGAAAACAAAGAGAGAAGAGGAAGAGGAAAGAGCACTAAAGAAATGCTGAATTCACTCTCTCAAGAAAAGTAGCCAGACCAGACCAGACTGGCTTGTGGGAATTTTTATTAGTTCTGAAATTAGAAACAGGACACTGAGGTTGGGGAGGGGGGGGGTGTCTCAAACCAGCTGCAACTCATTTTAATTAAGGGCTAATTAGCAAGTAGAGCTTGCTGGAAGTGGGAGAAGTCAATGTCCCTATATAATACAGAGCAGCTCACTAGAGTGTTTCTTGAGCACTTAGGGATACTAGCAGAGAGAAGAAAAGAGATAAAATGTAGAAATGTTGGAATATTTCTGTAGGTATTTCCTTTCCAAAAGTCTGTATTTCCCTAGGAATTCTTCTGGTAGTAAAAAGAGGTTAAAGATGAATATCTAAAGAAGTCAGATATGGAAATCAAACTGCCTAAATCTCTGCTTGAAGCTGATGAGATTTACTTTTTTCCCCTTTTTTTTTTTTTTTTCTTAGTTCCTATGGTAGTTACTCAGGAGGTTGCAATTTGTTATGGTATGGAAATTTATTTTTTTAGTTCAGTAACTGAGAATGATAGTAGTATTCTCCTAATCCTGGGATATATTTGAGTTGCCTAGGAATTTATGATCTGTACCTCCTTACAAAATATAAAGTAGATCAATGTTTGCAAAATCTGCTTTAATCTTCATTTATCTGAATCTAATCTCTTTTGCATGTGAGATCTTAATATGTACCTCTGTGATATTTCCTGCTGCACTAAATTCAGTTTATCGGGGCTTTGAAAAAAGATAAGAAAAATTAACTAGGACAGTTTCACCAGCTTATTTAGTCTTTTGAATTTTGCCAGAAAATAATTAGCTACGTTTGCAAGTAATAACAGCAGAGGTATTCCCTGTCTAGAAATGGCAATGTGGTCTCATATTGTGAGTTCTGTGTGTCTTTAGAAAGAGAAATTTACTGGAGTTACAGTTGTTCTTCATCATTCCACAGATGTTGAGGAGGGCGGTGCAGGTCAGAAAAGGCTGCATTATTGAAGAGCACTGAATCCCTGGAAATGTTCAGGGCCAGGTTGGAGGATGCCCTGAGCAACCTGGGCTGGTGGAAGGTGTCCCTGCCCATGGCAGGGGGTTGGAAGGAAATGATCTTTAAGGTCCTTTTCAACCCAGACCATTCTCTGATTCCGCGAATAAGAATTTTTAACCTTGATGTTATCCAGTCTGTCTGCAGATCAGCTGGGTGAAGGGCAACAACTCTGAGAGATTCCTTTTAATGGGGAAGATACTCCTGTATAAAACTGCAATCTCTCAGGGCTAAGAATGGGTTTGTCAGTATTTAATAAGGTTTGGAACAAACAAATGGAAATAAGAAGGGTTTTGATGACTGAAAAATGCAGTTGTTGTGCTCAGCTTGTTAATGAATGAGGTGTCAGAAAAGAAACTGAAAGGACATAAATCTTTTAATTTTCAATTCCTTAGAAAAGTATATAATAAGTTTTCTTGAAAGCCAAAATCAGGTGCATGACCAAAAGGAAGGTGACTTCCAATGGGAAGTGTGGATTTAAGTGAAAGTTGTGGGTAAGTTTTTGGGCTGTTTTTTGGATGGAATTTACCTTGACTTCATTAAATTTTCGATATGTTCTTGCATAGCATCTTTTTTGTCTTTAATCTAAAGAAAAAACAAACACCTAAAATAACAGAACAGAAGCAATAACAAAAGAAAAACCCACCAAAAAAACATCCACAACCAAGTTATGAAGAAAATTTAATATGCAGTTTGGGTAACAACGTATTGTAGCTGAATGTGGCAAGAGTGAAATATGATGAGAACAAGAATTCATATTAAACACTATGCTTTTATAAATTCTACCATCAAAGAATGAAGCAGAAGCATATATTAATAATCCATAGCATGACATTTACTCCTAATTTGTAGATGACTTCTAAGTAATAACCAAACAAGAAGTAAAACTGCAGAATGAAGTGGCAACTCCCATTTGGAATCACAAGATTCTTAATGTGGTGCCTACAAGTGAAACAAATCTGAAATCCAAATCTAAAGCAAGAAAAGTGATCTGGTAATTCTGATATTGTAGTTGTAGACAGGTCCTGACAAGACCTCAGAACTTGAAAAATTACTTTGTCATTGTTGTTTGTTTGCCTGGAAGGAAAAGGAGCTCTTATTTTCTAAAGCTGTGAAGCTGTCTGTTTAGAAGATGTGCCTTCTCATTAACATGAAATTTCTTCAGTTCTGTAATGAAGGGTTGGCTTCTGGCTATGTTAATCTTAATTATAATTATTTTCGATGTAACGCCTTTGTATCTGATGATTCTTGTCTTATCAAGCTGGATAGCAGACGCATAATCAAAAGGAAAAGTGCATCTAATGCTTGATTCATGGTAATTGGTTTGATTTTTTTCATGATCTGAGTAAAATAACCTGTATAATATAATGTATTTTTTTTTCTTCTGGTTTACTGTATTAATTAGGAAACATCAAATAACTACAAAAACCTAATTTACTTGAAGCTTATAACTTCAAATAAATAACTTATTTGAATTGTTAGTTTGGGCAACCAAAATGAGAAATTTAGAATTGAATGTAACATTGTTGAATATGTGGAATTTCATCATTTTCTCTGTAAAAGGATATCTGGAGATAACTCTCCTGGTTGTATCAGGGAGAAGCGAGTTCACAGTAATGTTATGCTCTGGAAGCATATTTGTCAACATCAATAAGTTAGTTAAGATACAGTTGTTAATCTAATCTGACTTTTTTTTTTTCCTACACTAACTCCACTGCCAGTGTCATAACCTCATCTAAACTTTTACCAAATAAAGTTTACATAACTCTTAGTAACCTTTGCCTATTGTAAATCATCAGCTGATGGGCAGTGTGGTTGGGATGTCCAGATCACTTCCAAAATCTGGACTGGGAGATTAAAGTTGAGTTCAGGCACCCTGAAAGATGATGCTAATACTTCCAGAAAAACAATAATTTTTAAGTTTTTCAGTTTCTACAATTATTTTGTTTGCTTTAGCCTGATTTTGACATAATGAGAATTACAAAAAGAAAAAACAGTTTTCCTGCCAGTTTGATTGCCAATATTTTAAGTGGACGTTGGAACTCAATCTCTGCATCTCCTTGCTGTTCTAACACATGGCTACAACAAGAGGCAGGTAAACAATACCTGCTTTTTAGCTGCTTTTTGCTTTATTAAACAGCACACAATGGATATTTCAGTATTTTTGTGGTTTTTTTAATTCCTTAAGCTTCCTTATGAAGAAACTACTTCATCTTTTATGAGAAGTTTAAGTGTGGTGCTCCTGAGGCACAGCACTTGGATATTCAGGATACAATTTATTTCTCTTTATCTTGAGGTCAGTGAGCAGCCAAGTCGATGGTCCAAAAATTGGCAATGTAGGGTATGTAGAGCTTTGATGGTTGATATGGGTTGGATGTTGCCCCTTTGTTAGAATTAGAAGTCTTTGAGCCGTGATGAGACCTTCAGCACTGCTCTCTTGGTCATTGCATCTGCAGAAAAAGCCTGGAAGTATCTTTATGACAGAAATATTCAATCACCAGCTCGTTCCCAAGCTTAAAAGGGAGACTGAGTTCTAAGTGCATAGAATTGCAGCTTAGAGTTACTGCCAAGCACTATCACTGGTTCAAAAGAGAAGGAAACTCTATTCTGACAGCTCTGAGGAAATAGGAGAGTGAGCGTGTGGACAGAAGCTCTGTTAGGGTGCTTTGATTCAAGGTCAAACAACCTTTCTGGTTTGATTTATTTGGAATTTTATGTTGCTTTGCAAAATGCCTGTTATTAAGTGTAAACCCACAACAATTCAGGAGCCAGACCTGCTTTTTGAAAAATATATTTTTGAAAGGCATTCTTCAGAGGCAATGGGAACCTTGTGGGAACAGCCACTCAATACTACAGTACTGTACTCATGAAAGTCTCCCAAACCTCTTCTGAAGAGATGCTCAGATCTTTGCAGCCAGGCAGATCAGGAGAGTTAAACATTACCTGCGTGAAAAAGAAACAACTTTTCTCTGTGAAGTCTGGCTATGGACAGGAGACATTTTCTAGTTATTTCTAAGGATCCAACTTTGAATATTTGGAATATTAAGCTGCCAAAAAGGTTGGCAAAGGCACTTTGACTTCAAGCAGATTTTATGGCGCTCATTGGCCTGATTTAGCTTTATCCAGTTCTAGCTTTTAAGCTCCTTTTTTCCCCATCATCCCCAGTATGATTCAATGTCTTACTTCATACACTTGGTGAGACCTTTAGAGATAAAATACAAAGGATTAAGTTCAGGGCAGGATTGAAGTTTAGGTAGCCCTATCTTCTTTAGGACTAAATCCAGGCAAGCAAGGGAAGTAGTGCATTTCTTCTGATTTATGGGACACACAGTGCATTAAAATGTTCTACAAAATGTATTGCAGTATTTATTTACTCCTACTTTTATGCCATAGAATTTCAGTTCTGCACAGCTTAGGAAATAGCTTCTTAATTTGTGTCTGCAAGCAATTATGCCAACATCTCACATAAACAATTTTATTACAAAGTATTAAAAACAGTATTTGGAAAAACACTGGATATCTGCCATGTGTTTGTCAATTTACACTAGTTGCAAATAATAATGGAAAAAAGTTTCAATGTTAATTCTGTATTTAACAGTGGTTTTTGTAATATTCTTTGATATCAAGGGTGTATATATTCGGTCTCCATCAGAGAAATCGGGCTCCACCTCAAAAAAATCCCAGCCAGTAATAACTTTAATTCATTTTTTATGCTAATCAGTCACTTCACAATAAGAAAACACTTTTGTGTTCAGTAAGTCACACTGAGTAGTGCCATGTCCTGCTATTGACCCAATGAGGATTTCTAACTCTTGTTAGTATCTTAAATGGAATTATTTCCTCCCATTTGTAATAATTGAAGTGCAGCAATTAGTTTAAAGTATGATCCCTGCTCTCAGAAATGAGGCTTCAAACCAACTTCCACATTTATTTAGTTTTGAGGGAAAATTATGATGGGAATTGCATTGAGCATGTAAAGCCTTTCAGCAGCTTGGGAAAATGTTGAGTACAGATGTAGTCCTTAATTTTTTGAGCTTCTTTGGCATCAAAGTTGCTGTGACTGTTTTTGACTGCATTTTACCCATCATATATTTGTGAGCTCTTTTCTACTTCAGGAGTTGTAGGAATAAACCTAAAGCAAAGAGAAATGTGGCAGTGCCTGTGAATACATTGGGGGATACCTGGGTAAAATTAAACTTAATTGGTGGCACAGCTAAGCTTAATGAATTGCCAATTAGCATTGGAGTTAATTAGGATGTACCCCTGGTGTGATGTCGTCCACTCAGAGCAGAAGTGTACCATGGCTGATTTCTAACAGCAAAGCTCACTGAACTCAGTAGCATAAACAGAACTCTGTTTTCTTGAACAATTTTAGAACACCTGATGAAATCAGGTAAAATGCAAGCACATTTTTGATTTCTAAAAACTGGACTCCGAGCTTATCAGATTTTGAGGAATAAAATTGGAAGAATTCCAAGCTGGTACATGGCTATCTAAGAAAAATTTGATTGCAGCTAATTTTTAGACTAAAGTTTAGGGCAGCTTGGGGATTTTTACAAGATATATGCAAAACAGCCTTGCCTCTAGGTTTAATCAGTTTGGAAGTGTTTGTCTTTTCGAAGAAAGGCCAGGCTGAGGGTTTTAATCACAGAAAATTAATGTATGCTACTGGGGATTTTAATATTAGTTCATTGTTCTTTCCTGTTTTCTACAGTGATGTCAGTTGCTCATGTTTTCAACCAGTAAAACACAAGCTAAAATTATAGGTTGCTAAATATAGATAACTTGCCACATCATTTAGCTTGACAACTTGTTTGTAATGAAGACCCCAAAGCAAAATCCAAAATGTTAATTGGGGCAGAAATGAAACCTTGCAATAATTTTTGCTCATTGCTTCTTAATTACAAATTAATAATGGTTAGAAAATATGATTAGAAAGCCCAAGAATAAATACTATATGACTGCTGTTATTTCTAAGGAGAGTTTTTTTCTCTCTGGATTCTGTTTAAGAGGCAAGGGTGACAATTTCAAGGTAAAAAATTCTGCAGCACAGGGATCTTTGTTAAGAAAAGTTTAATAAAATTGAACTCCCCCTTTATAAGCAGATTAAATCACTTTTAGCAGTCATGGGGAAAATGAATAATGCATGTTTTGTAACCCTAGGTTGAATTTAACTGCCTTGAAATCAAGGTTATTTGTGAAGGGAGTTCTTTAAATCTCTAGAAACTGGAATTCTAAGTAGGAACTATTTTGTTTATTTATGCACTAACATAAGTACAAAAAGGGGAGGATTTACTAGCCATTAACTGAAAATAAAAGATGTGGGGTAAATCCACTGAATGCTTTATTTGTCTTGAGGATGCCAATGCATGTGTGCATGCAAACAGGGAATTGCAGTGTTTTTGGAAAAAACATTTCAAAAAATATTCATTTGCATGTACTGAAGTTAAAATTCATATGACTTAGAAGCTAAGATACCAGCTCAGGCTTTTTTTTTTTTTTTTTACTAGAAATGTTTTTTTTTTCCCCATAAATATCCATGTTCCATGAACTAATGATCAGGGAAGTCACACTGGTAAAGGGCGGGATTTTGCCCTCCAGATGAGAAATTTAACACTTAGATTATGCAATCATGATTTTTGCCTAAATAACCCAAACCCACTTTTACTTCTGTAAATGGTAGAGGTAAAGCTAGTGGTGATAGCAGCATTAGGTTATTGTAGGGTCCCTAAAGGGATGTGCTCACCAGAGGGAATAATGGTGAAATACCAAGACATTCTGCATTCACTTATTTTGATCCACTGATACAAAAACTATTCAGCATAACCAAAATAAGACTTATTTAAGAGTAAAACAATCTTGCTTTGCTGGTGACCAGTTGGCATAAAGTTTGAGACTGGCACAGGTGGCAGATTAGCTTCTCCTGACCCTTTTTCTGTCTGAGGTACATAAGCCAGAACAATTCTTGTTTCTCTTCCTAGAAACATTTTCACTTACATTGCAGCCTCATTCATGTCCAATGGAGTCTTTAATATACTGGAGTACTAGACTCTTTACTATTAATCCTGCAGTAGCCACTTCTGTTGCTTATTTTTATTTCAGAAATATTCTCAATATGCCCATTTTAAACTTTGGCTTATGGACTGGTTTAGACATCAATGTTTTGTTTCCTTTGCACACATTTTAATGCATGAGAGGAGCTGCATCATAATTGTGGTTTGTGGTATTTTTGGGGTCCCTGGATGGAGGAGGAAGGAATGAATCTGACTCCATGTTCTTAGAGGGCTAATTTATTCTTTTATTGTCTATTATTATATTAAAGATTGCTATACTAAAACTATACTAAAGAATAGAGAAAGGATACTTACAGAAGGCTAAAAGATGCTAATGAAAAACTTGACACTCTCTTCAGAGTCCAACACAGATGATGGTGATTGGTCATTAAGTTAAAACAATTCACATGAAACCAACGAAACAATGCCAATTGTTAATGTCCAAATCACATCCCAAAGCAAAACACAGGAGAAGCAATCAGATAATATTGTTTTCATTTTTCTCTGAGGCTTCTCATTTTCCCGGGAGAAGAAATCCTGGCAAAAGGATTTTTCAGAAAATATGACAGTGGCAGTGGTTCTCTGTGCAGGTACTCACCTGAATAATGGAAATGCCACAGGTTTGTTAGCAGCTGCCAAACCTGGCAGTTTTTTGTGCTTCTACAGCTGACAGCATTGGTTAAAAGAATTATTTAAACCCTGTGCTCTGACAATTCTCCCATAGATAAACTCCTATAACCAGCTATGTTTTAAGATCAGAGTAAAAAATGCTTGGCTGGTGTATTTTTTAGGATACTATGATGAGGCAAATTAGCCAAGAAGAATGTGTTTCTTTCTTGAAAGGCAGTATAATACTTATAATTTCTGTACAAAGAAAAATACTTTGTCTTGGAAAGACTTTGAACCCTCCAGGGTCAGAGAATGGTGGTTAATGTAGTGACATGAACACCCTTGGTGGTTATAGCAAAGATACTAACACAGGATGTTATAGTAAGGCTATTTGTAGTAAATAGCTTTGCAATAAAAGCACAGCCTTTTGCAATAAAAGCAAAGAGTGGAAAGCAGGTGGAATTGTTCATTGTATTCAAAGTGTCAAATGGCTTTTCCTACCCATTTCTGTAATAAAAGAACAAAAAAAATATTAATGTAGTTGCTAACTAAAAATTCTAAACTGCCTTTGGAGGCTGTACTTAAAAAGCTAAATGGACTTTTCCATCCTGCCTATCTGGCATTTACACAGTGTTAAACCTAAATGCATAATTTTCACATTAGCTGATGTTGTAGATCATGACATAGTTATAAGTGTAAATGCATCCCATGCATATAAACATGAACTCTGTTGTCAGCCAATTCCACGAGTATCTGCTCTGAATGCTAATGGAGTTGTCACTTCAGCTGAAAAGCAGGAATCTACCTGTCTGCTAATAAATAAGACTGATCCATGCACAGTGTATGAGCATGAAAAGATGAAGTTTTTGTCCAGGGACACCCTAGGTTGAAGGTTGTTATTTTGGGTTTTTGTCAGGGAGCACAGAACTGGCCATATGATTTTTTTTTTTGGTATTTTTATGTAGAAACTTAAAAATTGAATGGAGCTCTGCTCACTCCTCAACTATTAAACAAAGATTCATTAAACGAGCAAGAGGAGAAATGGTACAAAAATTGAGAGAGAAGGGAGAGTAGAGATATGAGAACGTTATTCCAAGGACTCTGAAGTTTTTGGCCTTTATAGTAACACCAAGACAAGTTCGTTTCTGGTAGTTTGTCATTACTGTAATGCTGAAAAACGTTGCAGGCAGCCACTTGGGCCTGAGTTCTCTTCTTACAATATAAGGTGTTGAGAGGAATAAAATCCCTCCTTCCCATCAGAGTTCTTTGAGGTGTTTTAAGTCAGGCACAGGCAAACAGTGGTAATTTTTAAAGAGCAGGTCTTTAATTTCCAACATCCAATTTATGGAAACAAGAAGAGCCAGCTTTGAGTTGATAGCTGGACCATTCATAAATTTAAAGATGCTCTTCAAGCCAAAGGGTACCTCATGATGGTTTATCATTCTGTGCAGTTTGGCTCATAAAAATTCCACTGGTGCGTCTTTATTAGGTCAAATAATTTTATCACTTACTGGTTCGTGAGCTGAGTATGTGACATTGGGAAAACCTCAGATGCACAGTCACAGCAATTTGTTAAATAATATGTTAGCACTTTCTGTAGCAGGACACCCATTTGAACAACTTCCTCCAGAGAAAAGTGGAAGTATGTGAAATTCTCTTTTTGTCCCATTAGGGGAAATTTTCCTCTGATAATTTCATATAAGAAGGCATATTAATTTTGGTGTGAGCATTGCTATATTCTGTAATAACAGAATCCTTCAGCTAAAGTTTTCAGGGTCCTGGTATCCTTTTTTACCCAGGAAAAATCTAGCCTGGGCACAGTTACCATATGAGTAGAGGACTTTTTTAGGCATAAGGGATATTCTGACTTGTGACCCAATTTTATTTACAAGATGACTACAGTTTTACCAGTTATCTATTTTGAATGCTGAAGAATTTATTTTAAAGATTAACCACTTAGAGGACATTCAGTTCCATCAATAAGAAATGGCTCTACCAGCAGAGTTTATGTATGATAGAAATGATTTAATTTTCACAAGAAAAAACTTATTACCATGAAGTGGCTGTGGCTCCAATTTGGCCATTATTTAAATTCCACCTGCCGTGCAAGAAACCAAATAATGTGAACAGTTGCCAAGGCAGGAAATATGAAGAAAAAGAAATTATTTAATAATAATTTTTTTTATAAAACTACCTATGTGTAATCTCACCCAATATTGACTTGCTCTAGATAAAGCCACTTAGAGAACTGGGGAAAAGAACAAGCAAAAAGGACAGTAGATACTGAAATTGCCCTGTATACTTTTCACCTCACATAATTTTGACAGTCCTGAGGTAGGTCTAAAAATTTTGAGATTTCTGTAAAGGAGAAATACAATATCTTGGGTTCTTTTCACTGAGAAATGAGATTTACTTGATCTTAGTTAACTGTAACTTTGTTTACTGTTAACTGTTAATACCAGCAAATTCTAATTGAATTTCCAAGTGTATTCTATCTCTTTTGAAAATAGTGACACACTGGGGTAAGTAGGGATGGTGTTTCATTCTGTGCTTTCAGTTTTCAGCATCTTCACCTCTTCAATCTTATTTTGGGAGTTCCTTTGCAACTCTTTTTAAGCAAGGCTTGCTGACAGGACCAGAAGTATTTCCTCAATCTGCTGTTCTGGTTTCTGAGTGGTACCAGTAGTGTATGATTACAAACCTGTTAAATGTTATGGTAACACCTGGTGGATCCCCTGGGTGGAGGTCTCTGCTGCCTTACAAACACCTGTCCGGTTTAAGTGTGGAAATTAGGAAGTAAATGTTGGTTCTGCCATCCTCTGGGATTAGGAATTGCATAGCATTAATATAGAAACTCCTGACCTATTTACAACAAAGCTATCACCAAGATTTTGAAACAATCTCTTCCCTGGATTAAGAGATTGTGTTTCCAAGTCCTGAATGGTCTTAACCGTACAAAGTTTCTGGTCAGGTTGTTTCAATCAGAATCTACACAAGGAAAAAATGGAAAAAGGTGTGCACTCCTTTATCAATGAGCATGATTTAGTAATATTTCATACTTCAAGTGAGTTTGCAAAGCTTTCAGAAAAATCTATTTCTGACATGAATATGTTTTTTTTTCCCTTATCCTTTCCAGGCAGGATCTGGTACTTTTCCACACAATTACACTAAGGGAATGGCTGTAGTACATCAGAGGAAATGTGCATCTGACCTTGTATTCTGTCACACAGCATGACCAATATTTGGTGAATGGAATAAAATATAGGAGTGGGAGAAATCAGCTATGATCCTTTTCTGGAGTGCTTTCTCCCACTTTGGTGAAATTTCTGTTTAGAGTCCCTTTAACCAGCAGAAGTGCCTTTACATAATAGCCCACAGTGAATTATTTATTTTATTATTATCTTCAACTTCATCAATTACCTTTTGAATTGTCCTAAAAGTTTGTACAACTGCCTGTGGCAAGGAGTACATTTTAACTCTCCACTTTGAAAATGCATGCTTAGTTTGGATCTGCCTGCTTTAGATTTCATTCCACTGAAAGAGACAATGAACGACATGTTACCTTTTTATCTTTTATGTGCCACTGATGGCATCTGTCATGTACTTCTTCACTCATCTATTTTTTTTTGCAGGCTGAAAAGAGCTGGTCTATTATACACTCATCATGCTGATACCATCCTGTACCTTTGATCATCTTTGTATTTCTGCAAGGACTTGGAGAGCCCCTGAGAAGCTAAATGGCATCGCAGGGCAATTCCAAAGCTGGGTTTACAGGTCTCTCTGAAAGGTCTTGTCCTACAATACAGATTGCTTTTGAAGCCACACATTGTACCTCAAACTACCTCTGCATTAGCAGGAAGTGGCCCCAGCAGATTTTCTTTGAGGTGATTATTAGTATTACATTCTCTTCCCAAAATGCATGAATCCAATGAAACACAAGAGGAGAAGTTTAAAGGAAAGTGGGATTATATCCTTGCTCATGTTGCTGAAGAATATTAACATATTAAAGGCAAATTTCTTTCAAGATCTGACACTGTTAGGGGAGAGTAAGGTAGCTGGATCTGATATCTAAGGCTTAGTACCTCGAACATTTAAAGGAGTGGTAGGAGATTTTACCATTTGAACTGTCTAAAAGACACTTCAGCAAGAAAATGCTTTGAAATCCTTCATTTGCTTTTCTGAAAACCACTTGTCTCACCAAGAAGGAGGTGCTTTCTTCCTCCTTGTTTTGTATTTCATGTGTTGATTCTCTCAAGCACATGGTGTTTTTAAAGTTTTGTCTCTTTAAACTTTGCCTGGCAGCTTGTATCCTTTAGAGCAAGGGAAATGAGCTCTCGTGTGCAAGAAAGTAATTTGAAAACAGGTATAGAATTTACTTTTCTTGCCTGAAGTGATGTTTTGGAAGGATTTGGAAGCAGTGCTTGTGGTGTTGCCTGGTTCTGAGAACAATTTTAGAGCCCTCTATGTACAAGCCTGTCTCCAAATGCAGCTCAAACTGCTTGGCTTCCATCTGTCCACAAATCCTGTGTGTTTGTGTCAGGTTGATTTTTGTGGCCTATCAAGAAAGAACTCTCTGTCTGGAAAAGATGGGTTATGTTGAGATAATGTGCATACAGTTCTGAGCACACTCTCAAATGCATTCCACTTGTAAAATTTTAATATTTTCCACCCTCCTGGCAAATGCCATGAGATCTGCTCTAGAAGAGACCACAAGGGCCATTGAGAAAAGCAGTGAAGTTTAGTTTGCTCTTAAATTGACTCTCTCACATCTAGAAATACCATGGAGGTAAATGTAGATTTTCCATCCATGCAAGGACAGTTTCCATAGACACTGAAGGTCAGCTGCCCATAGATCTCAGGATTTACTGAAACACAGGAAAACCAAGTTCCCCTTCTTGGCAGTCCCTGGCAGGAGTTACAGTGCTGGGCTGTTGCTCATTTGCTGGAAAGTCAATGGTGCCCTTGACATTGTCATCTCATTTCAGCTGACACTTCTGGGAAGGAGAGTGAAAGCTTCAGGGAAAGGAGCCAGCTCCTCAGCTGACACAAGAACTCAATCTTCAGTCCTGCAGTACTTCAGTAACCTTAGTTTAATCCTGCAGAAATAATCCTTTGGACAAGGTGCAACAATCCCAGGTAGGATGTTTCACAACTAATTTTCCTGTTGGATAACACAATTTCTCAATAGTCTCAAAGAATTGTGATAAAGTCCTGCAGAAATTATTTTCTACTGGGAAACAATGTCCTGCTGTTTGAATAGTTTAAGTGGAGAATATTGGCTCTAGAAACAAAGGTGCCTTTGGAAAAGGGCTCTTACAATAATAATATTTGGATGCACATCAGAATGGGTCAGTTAAAATTGTGTGGATTAGTATCACATCTATGGCTTGGTATGAAGATGTCATATGGGCCGTGAGGTTTCATCTTAAATTTTAAGGTCAAAGTATTCCCCAAGTTTTTAGAATTAGAGCATCCTGGGATACAAAGCATGCTGGCAAATGAGGAGGTTTTCAGATCCTACAGGCTTTCAGATATTTGTCAAGAACCATGCAAATTGAATGGAAAATGTTTGAAAATTGTAATTCTGGAACTGTCTTGGTGACATGCACAAAGGAAATCCTGAGGGAAGATTTAAGCAGAGGTGTACAGGTGACAAGACTTACACTGTATGCCTCAAAATTACAGTTGTAAAAGATTTGGCATTCAGATGCTTTTTATCACACTTGTTAAATATTTCCCATGCCTGTCTTACACTGAGCATACTGGATTCTCTCTAAGAACCTTAGCAGAACTCTGGGATCATGGAAACAAATGTTTTCTTGCTGGACACACATCAATACTGCAAGATCTTGATTAAAATACCTGGTAAAGAGGCTTTTATTCTTGGCTTACACTGCAACACACCTCAGATACAGGAAGTAATTAATTACAAGCAGGTAAATGCCTCTCAAATACCTTCTCAGTGCTGATTTCCAGGAAACAATTCTCCTGAGAAACAAAGTAAATGAGATTAAAAGAACAGAGCAAACTCTATATCTGATTGCAAAAGCATCTCTTAAATTGAAAAAAAAATCAGTGTAGGAATTGGATGTAAGCTGGCTGGGGTGTGTGTATAAACGAATTTATACTCCATGAGAGGATAGCACCCTGAATCTGTGCATTAGTACTGAAGTCTGTGCTTCTTATTCATATATTCTCTGAAGATATTGAAAAACCTGGGCTTTACAGGTTTGATATCAAAACATCAGAAAGGCTGTGGGTGTTTGACCATGTTTATTCCAGCAGTGTTCTTCTTACCTGCATCTCCTACCATAAAGGAACAGAGAAACAATTAATTTTTGTGGCAGGTTGTCCAAGTCAGTGTTACCATAGGAACTTTAACTTTCAGAATTCTTTGTCTTCTCCATCTCAGTTTATTCACTTTTGGCAATGATGTTAGTTCTGGATTCAACAATAGGCTTTTGTTTGTGAGCCAATAAACAAGAGTGTGTATGTTCAGCTTGGAGTTTATCTGTTTCTGACACTCCAAACTTCTAAAAGTGCAGTATTGAACATGGCAGGGTGTGAATGAGCCAGCATCATATACTGAAATATTGTTAAACTCACTTTCTGCAGATATTCCCTTCAACATGTCAATGAAGTGTAAACAGCACACATTTGTAAGATTTAAAATAGAAACTCTACTTCTTCCTTGATTTATCTACCTACACACAGCCTTTTCCCACAGTGGATCTGATAGCACAGAGAACCACAGTGATGCATCCTAAAACCACTCATTGCATCTCAGACTTGAACTAATCAATTTATAATAAAAATTTCTTTCTATGGGGAAGGAGTTGAATCTACCTTACCAAAAAATCTGGCATATTCCCTCACTAAAATTTAATGGGATTTTTGTATAGGACAAGACATGAACTGGTAGCAGCAGCTGCAGTTCTAATAATAATTGTGCATATTGATCACAATCTGCTGAAATTGATTGGAAGAAATGTTATCAGAAATAAATACTGCCCCCCAAAAAAAACCAACAAAAACCAACAAAGACAACAACCATGAAATATTTATATTTTAAAATTAACTCAGACTGTCTCCTGAACCAGATTCCAGATTAGCTGCAAGAGGACCTCCTGAGAGAAAAAAAAATCCCACAAATCCCATATAAAACTTTCCAGATGTTGATGTTCTGCAGCCAAAATTGGCACATGAAAAAACAGCTTCATCTTGTAGGAATTTGATTTATTGACCAGTTACCCTAAAAGAAATCCACCAATCAAAATGCAGTTTACCTGTGTCTAATGAGTCCATCTCAAAAGCTGATATTGTGGCTATTTTTCTCATGGTCATGATGAACAGAGACTCTTAATTGAGTGGGAATTTTACTTTTTCTTATAGAGGCCATTTCCTCCAGTTGTTTTGAATGCTTTGCTAAGCCATAACCAGAGAACTTGGGCCAGTTTTGTTCTGTGTGATGTCCATTAAAATAAATTCACTACTGTCAATGTGATTTTAAAACCCTTAAGAAAACTGAAAGAAAGCTGAAGCATTAACAAATTTCTGAGAGCACAGGAAGAAAGAGTGCAATATTTTGTGTTCTCTCATTGGAGTATCTTACTTTGCCAAAGATATAAAACCAGATAATCTTTCATGCTGGAAAGGATCTTCTAAATCATTGAACTTATCCATCCCTTAACCCAGCACTGCCATGGTCACCAAAAAACCATGTCCCTAAATGTCCCATATGCTCATATTTTAGATGGCAAGTTGTTTGCTTTCCTTTAGGTACACAGTTATCTTTTGGAAAAAGAAACCTAATTGAGATGGAAATTTTTGATTATAAAATGCTTTTCAAAGAAATTCAGCGTTGCTGTAAATTACTTCAAATCCATGTGGCTTCATTAAAAAAAAAACAACAAAAAAAACCCCAAACATACAAACAGACAAAAACCAAATTAAAAAAACCCCAAAACTAAAAAAAGGACCCAAAAAACCCCTAAAAGACAAACCAACCTATTTAAACTCATTCCCTTTGGTTAAACCTATTTATATTTAAATGATCAGTAACTTTATGTTTGAACTTTGTGTTAAAATGTTGATATCAATTTTATGTAGCAATAAAAAGAGGTGGAAAGTCACAGGTAAGTGCTTGCGTTGACTGGGGCTCTCTGTGAGACACTGTGAAGTGTTTCATGGAGAATTAAAACTTTCCCACTTTGCCACGCCAGGGTTGTGTGTGTTCCCTCTTTATCCTGAACACATGCATTTGGATGAAGGAAATAACTGACTCCCTTATCGCAGCTTGAGTTGGTTGGACTGAGCCTGAAAAAGCTCCTGCCACAATCCTCTCCTTGCTCAAAGTGTTCTTAAGCACCACAAGTGTGGGGTTTTGGGGCCACGCCAACGCTGTCTGGCAGCGCCTGAAAAACTCCCACCTCCTTCCAGTGAGCTGGATTCATGGCACAGAGCCCTCAGCACAAGAAGCTGCTTCATGTGGTGACTCTGCAGCTAGCAAAGGGGTTTTTTTTGATTTTTGGTTGGTTTTTGGTTTTTGTTTTTAATTCCTCCCCATACAGCCCATACCCACTTAACACTACATTTGTAGAAAAGGATCAACAAGTTCGGATGTGTCCATTTGGCAAAACAACTGAACTCCTCCGCCTGAAATTATGCTTTGTTCCACCAAATACTAAATAGATGTTCAAAATGGATCTGTTAGCCAAGACATAAATTTCCACAGTCACATGGGAAAGCTGAAAGGCATTAATCAAGAATTTCAGGATAATCGCATTTAACTGTCTGTCTGTGCAAGGTGTTATACTCCATCTCAGTACAAAGTAAAAGTTGTATAGATGAATAATGAAATCACCTTATATATTGGAACATAAGAAAGCTGTGTTAGCTTTTGATTAGGCTTCTGTGGGAGTGTTTAAGGATGGCTTATTGAGAGAAAGATCTTCCCTGTGCAGTGCATTTTATAGCTGATGACAGCCTGGGGTAGGTACAGATTGATGGGCATGCTTAGGGCTCTCCTGAGATCACAGCTGGCACAGATCCTTTGGGTCCTTCTTTGAGGTATGTAAATTTCAATTTCAATTTAAAAACCCAAAACAACAGCAGCAAAAACCAACAAACAAAAAAACTCCAACCAACCAACCAAAAAAAAAAAAAGTTAAAAACCAAAACCACAGCAAATCAAACAAACAAGACCAAAACATAAACCCAAGAAATCTGATTTAAAAGAGTCTGGTCCATGTTGCAGTCTTAATAATTTAAACAATAAATTTAATGCTTTTGTGTTTATGCTGCTGTAGGGAAAAAAATATAGATGTTCTGTGAAAGACAGATGTCCTCAGTTTTCTCTTGTCTGGAAACACATCAGCATTCACTATCTCAGCCTCTCCTTTGCTATTGCATTGGTCAGAATAGTTATTGAAACCCAGAGCAAAGAGGAGGATAACAGCAAACCTAATATCTGATATCTTCTAAGTATCCTTTTGAAAAAATGATAGTCAGCCCCATCACAGTTTGAAGCCCTGAGGTAAAAAGGACATAAATACAACTATTTGCTCTTAGGTCTGTCTGCTTCAAATTACAGCAGAACTCTCAAAGACCAAATACCAAGTCCTATTTCATGTTTTAATCACTATAAACTATAATGGGATTCATATCTGCAAACATTTATTGCTCTGTATCACAAGGATATTTTTAGCTACTTTGAAGGCTGTTATTATGAAAAAAATTCAACAAAGGGAAAATGATAGCTGCTCTTAAATTTGGTATTAATCTGGAAGTAACACTTAAGCTAAACAGCAAACATAACTTTCCCAGGAATTTAAAATTAAATTTCTAATGTACCATTAAAGCAACGAGTCAAGTACCCCAGTTTTTTTTTCTGGTTTTGTCCTTTACTTGCTGTTTGTGTGTTTTAAAAGTTAAGTATTATGAAAGTAGGATGCCTGAGAAATCCAACTGGATTATCCAGCATGAAGGCAGGAGCCTCTTATGGGAACAGGAAAATGGCATGGAGAAGAGTAACAAACCCAGCTCGGCTGAACACAGCATTAACACATAAGAGGAGGAAAGAGGTAAATGGGGTGAACATTTAAAAAAAAACAAAACCTAAATGTGTGGCTTGACTTACCTAAAAATCAAACCTTTTCAATGGGTCTGATATCTGGTTTTTCCTGGATTAACTGAACAGGGTGATGTAAGGGACTCGTGCCATTTTTCTGCCACTCAGCTTGGCCAGAGAATTCTCTGTAGATAATTAAAAATCTATATTTGAACAAGAGTTTCTAGAATTTAATTTAGTAAAACACCTGTGTGGCAATGCTGGACAATAGAGAAGCTGTGCTGACCCTGGGGTAAGTTGTGCTCATTGTGGTTATTTTTCTTCACGGTTAAGAGTGCAAACAACTTCTGGATTGAATGTGTCTTGTTTCCATCTCCAGCTCACAGCCAGGGAAGAGTTCTGATCTCTCTCTGAAAATTTAACACAGAATATAATCCCATTTTAAAAGGTGCATTGATGCCTGAGAGTCTACCTAGAAAAGAGGCTAGGCAGTGTTAAAGGAATAAAGGAGGTATTTGTTAAAAAGGCCTTCAAAGGATGCACCTTGGGAAGTACAAGATCCTGGCCAAGGCTACACCCAAGATGGACTCAGAGCCAAGAGTTTTCACACTTTTATAAGTTTTGCCCATTTATATATTGGAGGTAAATGATCCAATTACCGCTCCAGGTTATCAAGTCCCATCCTCCCAGATTGCTCTCCTCAATTTGCTGTTGTTTGCACTTTTTGGGCCTGAAGCTGCAATGGTGTCCTTGGTTCTGGGGCTGGAAAAGGATTGTTTTGTCTGACTAAACTGTGAGGAGAACTTGCTAACACTTTATATGAAGTTCAGAGTTAAGTACTAATGCAGTATGGAAAAATATGAAAGCTAAAATTTCAGGGATGAGTACAAAGAACTTTTTCTCCCTCATGATCCAATCAAAACATTAGAGGGCAGTGAGACATGGATGGATGGATGGATGGATGGATGGATGGATGGATGGATGGATGGATGGATGGATGGATGGATGGATGGAGTCTACAACTGCCTATTTTCCTGAGCCTTAATTCATGCCATATGGAATTAGTTGGATTAGCCCTGGGTGATGGAAGGTTTGGGAAGCTCATTCCTCATTCCCTGTGTTGGACTGAGCATTGTGACAAATAGGATATCTCCTGTGCCTTTAGCTTTTTGCCACTTCAATATTGGTAGACAGGCTTCCTCAAACACAAACTTTTAATGCAAGTATGTTTTTGTATAAAATTTTGTATAAAATTGCTAAAGCCATGCAGGACCAAGCAAGCAATTCTGATGGCAGAAAGACAGTGAAGTCATTGTTCTTCTGCATGGTCAAGGTTTAGCTCAGCTAAATCACTGCAGCCAAACAATTGAAAATAACTGAGATATCTTGACAAGTGATTTTCACACAGTAGAAGGACTAAATTTACCTGGTGAAAGATCATTTTTAACTGTGTTTCTTTAAAATTTTCTGAGTCATGCAGTTAGGGTAAGAGAGAGACTCAACATAGGCATTTTTACAGCCAGTTCCCCTGGACATTGCAGAAGAGATGTTGCACATCAGATCCATTCTGTTACATAATAGTTTTCAATTATTTTCTATTTTTCCCCCATCTCCTTTTCTTTTGGATTATCAATTCCCCCCCCCACAAGAAAATTCTGTTTAACCTGATAAAACTAAGTAAACAAATGAAGCAAGAAGAGAATGAAAACAGAAAAAAACCACCCGTGATATTTTAAAGTGAGTTCAAATATTTAGCATCAGAAAATACTGAGGACAGGAAAATCTCAAAAAAGGAACCATGCAGAAAAAAGAGTGAAAGAAAATAGATGTTCTCAATACAGCATACTTCCACAGAATAAAAAAAAATAGGAGAGAGAGAAAATAGTTGAATTGGAAAGATGATGGGTTTTATGTTTTCTGCAACCATCTAAAATTTAATTATTCTTTTCTTTTTTTACTCTTTCATTACCAATGTGTCTTGAAAGGTGCCAAATCTCCTTTCAAAACTTGGCTTGGGTTTATTATCTTGATGACCTGATCTTCCTTGACATTTGCTTTGCTTTTAGTTTCCATTTATTTTTACCTGTGTGCCAATAACTAGAATTTCATGATAACCCAAAGTATCCATGAATCATTCATGAATATTTTCTGAATAAGCAGTTATTCATCTTTATTTTCCTCCATTTGTTTTCCTGTCTCTTGCAACATTTTACTGCAATAAAACTGAGAGGAAGTTCTTGATTCTTCTAATTTATCAATTTATCTACAACATTTTGGAACAAAACTTAATTAATTGTAAATTCAAACAAAAAAAAAGTGATATTTGTAAAAGAAAAAAGTTGTCAGGATTTTTCTTTGGGTAGAGAGTGAAAATTGAAAGGTTTGTTCTAGAGCAACATAGAACAAATTTTTCTTCCTTTAGTCACAAAATCTCCTTGTGATATTTTGATGGTGACCAACATTTTTATGAGCTTTGCCAACAACCTTTAGTAGGCAAAGAATAATTTGAACTATAGATGGCATTAACCTAATTTAATACATTCTTGGAGAAGTCAGAGCCAAACTTTACAGTTTTTTACATTTCCATAATTTTCAACAGCACTGGGTCTCTTAGAGACCATATGTGTTTGTATATATATATTTTTATATATATATATATATGAATGATTTTTCCTTGACACTGTTTCATTGGTATTTCTACAGATATTTTAATTATCAGCTAAAGTTTCTCACAGTGTCTGGGTAGTTTCCTGAGTAGTAAAATATAGTGCATTACTGAAAATTAAACAGCTGCATTGAAAGATTTAGCTATATTTCATGTCTTGTTAGTCATCCAAAATACAGTAGAGCTACTTTTCTGCTTGATATTATAGCTCAATGGAATGACTTTCTACTACCCAGCAGCATGAGAAAAAACCTGAGGCACCAAAAATATTGTCATGAAAATTTATGTTCCCAGGACCAGATGCAGCATGACTGTGTCACTCTGAGGTCAGTTCAAGCCCATATGCCAAACCCTAAACCAGCAACCTTAAACATAAAAATGTTTTGTTGTCTGTTAACCACGAATGACTTATCCCAGACCTGCTGAAAGATTTTCAGATCTGGGAAATGAACACTCAGCAGTAAGTGTAAATCTGTGTGTTCCCTGCACTAACAATTCTCTATATTTTTGCAGGGAGTCTGTTTTTGATTGAGAGGAGCATAAACGAGACTAATAATCACCTTTGTCTCAATGTCACTGCTTTTGTTTTGAGAATTGTTCGGCTTCATCCATCTACAGCATCAATATTTCATAAAGATTGCCAGTTTGGAACTACTGCTGTCATTCATGTGCATGTTATATCCTTCCAGTCGTGTCGATCTATCTGCAGGATCAGGGCCTTGATTTACATATTTGAACAGTATAATTATGAAGGATGTTATCTGTGTGAAAATTGGAGGCTGCCAAATGTCAGATAATTTGCAAACAACAGAAATTCAGAGTGGCTGCCTTCTGAGTATTTTTGGAAAGGTATGGGGAACAACCAATTGATGATTAAGAGACCTCCCAATAGACAAACTAAACAAAAGGTAACAATTTATCCCAATGTTTTGGTTCACTGCTGATGAATTTTCTTAGCATCTGCTTAAATGTTTGATTATTCTACAAGCCCATCTGTTTCTGGCTGATACGAAACTCTGCATGGTGGGGGAATTTTTAACAGCTTGCACACCTCATTTAGCAGAGAAGACATAAAATTAGTGCCCTGATCTGTTGAATTTTCTAAGGGTAAGCCCAGTCTGATAACAGCATTAATCAATTCATTAGCTTCATGTTTTGCCAGCTAAGACTTCATGACAATACTGTGGGGTTTGAATGTCCAAGTACCCCTCCCAAGATATGTTAAATTCCTCAGACAAGAAACTTGAGGAAATGAGAGTTAAGATTCAAATTAAATTTTCCTAGTCTGGCAGTACAACATGATACTGGATAAAAAAATGGAGAGAGGACACACTTAGGATGTCTCTTCAATATTTTGTTGTTCCCATGGGGAACTCCAGCTCCAGATGTCTGCTGGAAATGCAACCCAGCAGAGAGGAAACAGTCTGGGAGGTTCCTGGAGTGTGTGGAACTTGCTGTTTTCAACCAGAGAAGGACTTGTGGGTGATATGATAGTCAGAGGCCCTCTCAGGGCACAGCAATCACAAAATTATGAGAGTTTGGGATTTCTGGGGCCATAAGGAGAACTGCCAGAAGAACTTCTGCCTCAGACTTCCAGAGGGCAGTGTTTGGCCTGGTTAGAAGATTGGTTGAGAGAACCACTTGGGAGGGAGAATCCCTGCTGAGACATTCCTGGAGGGCAAAGGAGCCCAGGATGGCTGGACATTCTTCAAGAGGGAAATCTTAAAGGCTGTTCCCAGGGAAGGTCATGGATCAGATCACATTGCAGGTACAGGACAAACCAGCAGGGCTTGGGAAAGGCAGGTCCTGTTGGCCACCCCGCTCTCCTGTGACAAGGTGCCTCACATGGTGAAGTGAGGGAAAAGCTGTGGATCTGGTCTACTTAGACTTTAGGAAAGCCTTTCCCACCATGTTCTCCTGGAGAAACTGGCTGCTCATGGCTTGGATGGGTTCACAGTTTGCTGGGTGAAAACCTGGCTGCACGGCCGGGCCCAGGGAGCAGTGGGGAATGGAGCCACACCCGCATGGTGGAGTGTCACAACTGGTGTTCTCCAGGGGAACACTTCTGGGGCCAGCTCTGTTTAATCTCTTTATTGATGATCTGGATGAGGGGAGGGAGGTACCCTCAGTCAGTTTGAAGTGGACACCAAGCTGGGTGGGAGTGTTGATCTGCAGGAGGGCAGGAAGGCTCTGCAAAGGCATCTGGAAAGGATGGATGGATGGATGGATGGATGGATGGATGGACCAAGGCCAGTGATCTCAGGTTCAACAAAGGCAGGTGCTGGGTCTGCACTTTGGCCAAAACAATGGCCTGGAGAACTCCAGACCTCCAGGCTGAATGGCTGGAGCAGCTGCATGACAGAAAAGGACCTGGGGGTACTGGTGACAGTGGCTGAGCAGCATCCAAAATGTGCCCAGATGGCCACAAAGGCCAATGCCCCTATGTCTTTATCAGCAATGCCCCCATGGTGGTTTATCAGGAGGACCAGGGCAGTGATTGACCTGGGTGCTGGTGAGGCTGGACCTCAAGTCCTGGTGTTCACTTTTGGGCCCTGTTCTCTGGGAGAAGGGAGCTCAGCCACCATTAAACTTTTCTGTGCTTTCTACCATGGGGCCAGAGAATGCAGTTAGTGCTATTTTATTTACTACTGTAAAATAGCTCCATGAATTATGGTACTGTGCCATGCACTCATTCTACAGGCATTCCACAAATTAATAAATCTCTGTGTTCCAATTTCCTCTCTGTAAAGTTAATGTCATGGTCCTGCTATTTTTATAAAATCTGTTATAGAGTGCTGGGGAAGTGATTTTTCCTTTGCAAAAGTGAATTTTCAGGGTGTATAGAAGGTGACAGCTAAGCCTGAGATTATCATGACCCCAGGCCAATGTGGATTTCATTACATGCAGAAGTCGTGTTCCTGTGCTGCTGTCTCTATCAGCAGGAGAGCTTTGTTCATCTGTTCTATTTGTGCAGTTTCTGCACAGGGGTTCCCATCTCAGGTGAAGCCCTTAGATAAGGCTTTAAAGTGAAGAAAAAGGAAAAGGTATAAACATTATTGGCAGGAGGTTCCTGTTGGGGCAAATTTCCTCCCACCTTATGGCAGCAGAAGGAAACTGCTGGAGATTTGCTCATTCCTTTCTACAAAACTACACAAAAATGGATCCTTTTCTTCAGGAACTCCTGCCCTATGGAGCACAGGTGTGCCAAGGGGTCCACATTGTTAGGATAAACTTTTTCTGCCTGCTCTGAGAGTGTATAAATAGTTTAGAAGAAATCGAGGGCTTGTTTTTGATATCAGGAAACTGGGCATATGCTGAGCTCACAAACTATCACTGGCAGAGTTTGAATTAGGGATGAGCTAAGGCATTAAATCCTGATGCTGGACAGAAGCCTGTGAGCATCAGAGAGAACTGAGACATGGGATTTTTTTCTGGGGTCCTCTGTAAATTAGAAATGAAGGAATCAGCCCCATTTACTTTTAGACTCAGCTCACATACTTAATCTTTACACTACTCTAAAGTTACTTTACAGTACCAGCCACATTTTCACCATGAGTGGAAAGGACCATAATAATATATGGGAAGCTACAATTTTTCCTCTCTCCTAATGTTTCTCATTGCAGAGCATACACAATTTGAGGTCTGTGTCTAGAACACACAGTGATATTTTCTGTAGTAACGCATAATTGTGTGCATCTCCTCCTCATGGTGTGAATTCCATGATTTCTTTTGTGCAGTCATCTGAAAGGAGCCTTAATTTCCTTTCATTAACAGGTGTTTGTTAGATTTCAGATGTTCTCTCTCTATATTTCTCCATCTCTGCCAAAGAATAGCCTAAGATCAAACAGAAACATGTTGGCTTTAATTCTAGCATAATGATATTAAATTTCTACTTATGAAAAGAAAGATCAGTTTGCCTTTTTTGGGTACTTTTAAATGAATGAGGAGACAAAGCAAGATAGTCTGTATGCTGAGATGATGTAATTATTAAACCCACCTAGAAGCTTTTCTGAAGTTCAGTTTTTCCCTTGTGTATAAGAAAACATTCCAGCTAATATGGTCAGCCTGAATAAAATTAATTGCTGTCCTATGTCATGGGTGAATATTTGCCTTTTCCTGTAATTATGAGACACAGAAAAGCATAAAGGTTGGATTAGTAATTAAGCTACTGTAAGCCAATGTCCATTTTCATGTGTAAATGCAAATAAGTATGGATTTATCAACCTCAATCAGCAGAAGCACTTGAATGGCAAAAGGGCATTTCAAGACTGCTGTGTCTTTCAGGCTGTAATTGTGATTATCTCAAACAGGTATTTTTTTCAATCCAATTGCTGTCTCTAACTTGCTTCAGAAACTTAGGGAACCTTTCCTTTCCCTGCAACAAAATCCTGAAGGCAATGATTTGAGATATTTTCTCTTCCTGTCAGTTGCTGTTTGTTGTTTCAATGTTCAGCTGCACAAGTGAATTCTCAAAGCAGCAAGAACATTCACTTCCTCTAAAACTGAGGAAATTTTCTTCACAACAAAGAATACAGAAAGCTGAGAAATGCAATAATACAACTATTTTGGGTTTAGGTCCTTATACTTGTGAGTTCATCAGAATAACCTCAGAATTTGCAGGTATTCCCTAAGTTTTGAAGGTTCCTAGATTTTAAGGCATTGCAATTTCTCCCTTTAAAATCTGATGTTTTATAATAGGGAGGGGAAAAAACAGGATCAGACAACTTAACTTTGTGAATCCATTATAGGAGAATATCCCAAATATGCCATGCATTTAAAAACCTTGTTCTCTACTTGCTTATAGGTATGTTTGTTTCAGTGTGGTGTGACTATAAATTACCAGTGTGATGCATGAAGCGGGAATATTTTCCACAGCACAGAGACTTTCTGAGCCAGGAAAGGCCAGATAGGTGTGTGAGATCTTTCAGAGAGATCCAGTAAATTTACTGATTACTATTTTCAAGATCACCAGGACTGCTGTGATCATCTACCCTGTTTTTCTGTGATGGAAGGTTGAGAGAATACAGTGACCTTTTTCAAGAAAAAGAACAGACTGGAGGAATGCAATCCTCAAGTGCTCAGATTGGTTTTTATAAAGATCCATAGAAATGCCTACTCACTACATGGAAACAAGTACCAGGGAGCTTCAGCTTCTGCTTTAATATTAACAGAGATTAAGCACCAGGCAAGCCTGTGCAAAAAAAAATATTGCAGCAATCTTAACTCGAGTCTAAAATAAAAATTTAGGAAAACATTTGTCAGTGAAGATTTAGGTGCAGTTGGTGCTGTTTGGTGGAAGGAGCTGACTTCTAATGGTGCCCTCATGTCCATCCACACTTCTTTTCTGCAGATCATGTGTTTTTCTGTACTACATTAATTCTACTAATTCATGGTTGAACTAAAATAGAGGTTTTAAATACTTAAGGTAAATGCAGCATAACATATAAAACATTCAACTGTGGAGACAAATGCAACAAAAAATAATAAGGTAGCAAACATACGCTGGAACCTATTTAGAATGCACCTCAAATCATTATAGAAAAAGTCTTTGTAGTCTTTACAGGTAAATCTTTGTGTAGATAAAACTGAACAAACAAAACATAAAGACATTTAGAGAAGGTCTAGAAACCAAATTTGAAGCTATAATAATATCATCACATGCTTTCCTGGCTTAGCCTTTTGTAGCACTGTTCCTTCTCCATTATCTCATCTCAAAAATGTATAGCACAAATGGAAGGGATCCAAAGAAAGCTGGTGAGGTTTTCGAAGGCATAGGAAGAATGCTCAGTTTTGAGGCGATTAATACAGGATGTTACAGAAACATGCAGGGTAATGAATGCCACAGAGAAGGTAAATTAAGAAGCCCTTATTTACTTTTTCATAGCTCAAGGGTATATGTTTAAATGGAAAAGAAATCAGTATGAGACCAATAACATGGGTTCTTGCATGTGACATAATCATACTGCTGAGCTCATTGATATGGTATTTAAGGATGGTGTTAATGGGGGATCAAGCCTTAGAACTGTTGATTTACAAAAAAAAAGTCTAATTTTTTTTGCTAAAGGCAATGCCTACAGTACCAAATGATAGGCAGTGAAACTATTGGGATTTGCCAAAATTCAGGCAAAAGGAAAAAAAAAACATTTTAATAGTTAGGTATCTAATTGTTCAGAACAATGTACTTTTGAGTCCAAGGCAAAGTGATTTTGCCATTGATGATTTCTGTATCTAATGCATATGATGGATCTCACCTGTTTTCATTTTTTCTAAAAGTTTCCACTCAAACCCAAACATCTGAATTCCCCTCTGTGGTTACTGCAGGAGGCAACTCCAGAGTTGGGCTTTCAAATCTCTTCCCTCAGCAGTGGCTGAAACTGAGATAAATTAAATTGTATTTGAGTTATATTCAGGCTTGAATGACATGATAACAAATATCACAACTGACCAGTTTATTCAGTTATAGACAGACCTGGAATTAGTCCATTGCATACCTGACCTTCTATGGATGATTCCAAAGCAGCAGCAAAGTTGTCTGCAGCCAGAATTTCTTTGAGAAAGCCTATTCTGCTACCCATCAGTAAAATATCTGCTCTTCAGATGATTTGACCAGCAACTGGAAGCATTACTCAGCAAAAAGGATCTTACAGAACATTAAAAAATAAAAACTGCAGAGCCAGCTGCTGAAAGCGTCCACTTTGGAAACACAAAAGTGGAAGAAAAGCATTGGTCATTTCCCAAATCGGGTTGTTCTGCTTGTAAAACTACATTTTTCAGCTTAAAGGCATTCTTTTGTAACTTTACTACTTCAGATGATTGAAAATGAAATATTCAGCAGGTTTCCACTACAATCATGTAATGCATATTTCAGAAATATTACAACCCACTTTTTGAAGGATGAAGAAAAAGCACCTGAACACATACTGAAGTCTGCAGTTTGTAAATTCTTAGTTCCTGAAGTTTTGGTCTCTTTTCTGTGTCATTGGCAATTATATCACCACCATCTGTTGATCAAATAGCAAACACAGAATTCCGGGATGACAGCATTATCTGTTATGAAGATTCCCTGGTGTGTCACATTACAAGAGAGTCTTTTCATTAGTTCTAACATCAAACAGTAATAAATTGGACTGAAGAGGCTTTTGTGCTCATTTTTCCAATGCCATGTATCTGCCTCATGTTTCACTGCATGGGTTTTCTTTGCTGAAAGGGAGTTTTAAACATACATTTGCTTTGGCTGTGAAAGGGAAAAAGGCTTTACTCTTTCACACTTTAATTTCTCATCTCAAGTGTAGGCATCCCTAAAAGGTAAGCTATCTGACATCAAATATTTTAGGAAGGGAGGAATTACCCTGTTGGGATGTCTGTGTCATCTTTGAACACAAAGACAACATATATGGCTAAAGATTTACTCCCTTTATTGTCTGTATGTCTGCTGAAGGAATTCACCCTCGACAATAATGCACTTGGAGTCACTGAGATATTTGTTGGTGTTCCTGATGACATTGGTTTCCACTGGAGAATGAGTTTGGTCCAAAAGAGTGGCAATTTTTGCACTTCCAAAGAGGCCAAACAATCTCAAATGGTCAATTCTGTGCCACACAGAAAATATTCTCTGTATTTATAGAGATGCTGGCAGGTCTGTCCTGGTGTGTGCATCAGAACAGTTGAGATTATGATGATCCTTCTCTCTGAAACACCACAGTTTTACACTGTTTTTGCTTTATGTTGCCAAGAACTCCAATTGTGGCAGCAACGTGAATAGTCTGATAGAAAGAATTGCAATATTTAGCTAGGCAGAGGAAAGAGTTCAAACTATTTCTTCCTATTCATTGAAATATTATAGCAAGTCCCATGGAGTGGCATCTTGCCTTTTGAAATCTAACCTGTTTCATAAGCCATCTTTGGAAAGAGCTCTCTGGAAGAAGTTTTGGCACCAAAAATAAGGATTCCAATCTATTTCTCACTCTTTTGGTTGTCTTTAAGTGACCTCCTACTGAGTGGCCTCTAAATTGATACATTGAGTTAACTGTTCTCAAAAAGCAATAAACTTATTGATTCTATGCTGTTAGTGACCTGGTCAGTGAACTGAAAAAAGCCCCACATTGAAATTGATTCAATCTTATCAATAAAAATTCTACACATGAAGAAGCTTCTTTAGTACAGCATTTCTCAAAAAAATAATGTTCTAGTGATAGCCTTACATATAGCTCCAGAAATGAACAATTTTGTTTGGAAAACAGGCTTTGAACGGCAACCAGCAAATAAAGCATTGATACATCTGTTATCAAGTTTAAAAAAAAATTAAAAATTAAAGGTTATTATAAGACAGCAGCAAGTAATTTTCATTCCACACTTCAAGAACTGGTCTCTGGAGAATCTCATCAAGCTCCACTTGGCCAGGGCAAGGTCAGTGCCAGGGTGGGGGCAGTCCCCAGCATCAGTAACAGGTGGGTGATGAGGGGATTGAGAACAGCCCTGCCAAGAAGGACCCGGGGGTGGAAGTGGATGAAAATTGGACATGAATTGTTCTTGTGGGAGTCCATCTGGAGCTCTGTGTCCAGCTCTGGGGCCTCCAAGAGCAGAAAGACATCTCCTTGTTTGAGCAGATCCACAGAGAGGCCCTGAGGGCTGGGGCATCTCTCCTGTGAAGCTTGAGAGACTGAGCTGCTCAGTCTGGGGAACAGAAGGCTCTGGGGACACCTCAGAGCAGAGTTTTGATGCCTAATCAGGATTTAAAATGTCAAGAAGGACTTTTTATCAGGGCCTCTAGCAACAAGACAAGTGACAATTGTTTTAAACTTAAAAGAGGAGAATTTTGATTTAACCTAAGGAAGGAATTCTTTACTCTGAGGGTGATAAAACACTGGAACAGATTATACACAGAAATTGTTCATGCCCCATCCCAGGACGTGTCACATTTGACAGGACTTGGAGCAAACTGTTCCACTGAGAGATATCCCTGCCCATAGCAGAGGGGCTGGACTAGATGACTTTTAAAGGTCCCTTCAGTCTCAAACCATTCTGTCATATTCAGGCCAGAATTACTCAGAACCATTGTAGGACAAAAAAACCATTCAATTTTATAATAAAATTCTACCTTCTAATGGAAAAAACATGAAGGTGCCAATTTCTAGTTGCTGGACAAAAACAGTTTCCTCCATTCCATAGTGTCTGGGTGGATTTTTATTTTCCAACCCAGAGACCTTTTGATCTGCTTTTCTGTGGGTATGTTAAACATCTGTGTGAATAATATATCTGTATTGATGAGGTTTCATAAATACAAATGTGTTTTGTACTGCAGTGTAAAATATTTCACCAAGAGTTTAGCACTTCATATTCTATACAAAACACAGTGGCTGAAGACATTTATTGGGGGGAAAAAAGGAAAAAAAAAAGAGGAAGACTAAGTTTTCATGATACAAGAGTGGTTAACAGAAAAAAAAATTACTTTTTGTCTTAATTTTTCTTCTAGCAGAGTTATCCAGGGTATTTTGTCATTCATAGGAACTCCTTGAATGTCATTCCACTTCCTATTACCACTTGCTCTTTATTCTGGTTCCTAATATCAATACTGTGCTGTGCCAAGCATTTTTTTTGGTCCACATTTTGGGATTCCTCTGATCTTTGGCAATTTTATCTCAATGCTTTGCAGTCATCTTAGAATAAGAGTATAACCATTATCAGAGCAAAGGTTTTGTAGGCTTTGTTTGGTTTTTATGTTGTTTCCTTTCTTGCATTCCCAGCAACAAATTGTGTTGCCCTTTTCTCTGGCTCTTCTCTTAGCACTGTACTGGCTTTCAAGTAATGTGGATTTCTGGGATATCTGACACCCTGATGAATGACATTTACCAGGATGTACAGAATGGAACTCATTCTATACACAAATAAGGACACACAACTCCCTGTGGCAGTTTCTTGGATCACTTTAGCCCATGCAGCGCCTTGAATCATGTGCTCAGAGTGGAGACATCAAGATGGACAGCAAAAAATGCATAACCAAAACCAACTGGAAATGTAAATCTCATGGCAGTTATCTCACTCAGCACTGTGTATCCTGCCAGTGCACTCACCAGGGGTGCTGGAGGTTCAGGCTCAGAAACTCACTTTGTGCAGTGTTGTATTTAACATAGTCACCAAATGTTGTATTTAACATATTTCATAAGTCCTGTACCTCTCTGTTGTTGTCTTGTGGGCGGCAGATCCTCACAGCGCAAGCTCAGGATCTTCCTTAGTCAGGGTTCCTCCAAGGCTCTGCCTGACCAGCCAGCCCACTCCCCTTTTATCCCAGTTACCTTGACTAACCACAGCTGCAGCCCAATGAAGGACATCACAGCTGCAGCCCATCAAGGATAACTACAGCCAGCCAGGGTAAAGATATTCAAATACAGTACAGGTATATAATACAAATATTCAAGGCCTCCTACAGTGCAGTTCTGGGTCAGCAATTTATCATCTCCTCTTCCAGCCCAGGCAGCGCTGGAACCTGAGCTTCGTTTATCCAGGTCTGAGTGCTCTGAGTACAGAGACATGAAAGCAGTCTCTTAGCAACCCTCACAGAGAAAATTCCTTTGCTGTTTGAGGCAGCAGCTCCATGAACATGTGGCTGATTTCATGACTGGTGTATTTTCTCTGCTGCATTTGAAATGACTTTCATACCATAGGGCCGGATGTGTTCAGAAAAGGGCCAGCATTTTGTCCCAGAGTTGGTGTCTTAGTGACAGGAGCACATCACTGAGGACTCTCAACACCATTGGGCAGTGGGACCATTTTCCTAACCCTCTCCAGGGATTTTTCTGGGCCTAGAACAATTTGGTTCAAAGGAAATTCCTACATCAAAAAACCTTTTGATCTCTTAGCCATGGGATCCCTGCCTGGGAATCTCCTAATTCTCTTTAAATGTGTCAAGAAACCTGGGTTCTCACACTGAGAAAAGGTAGTTGTTTCAGAAGCCCCCTCTGGAGTGGTCAGCTCCAGGTGACAATGTATTCTCTATTTTATTAATAAAGAAATGGGAGGAAAAAAATTTTTTTAATTATCTTTTTTTGGTGTTTTTTTCCCACTTACTGTAGGGATCTACAAAATACAAGCTCTGACTGGCCTTTGAATCCTGAAATGGCTCATGAATCCCCTCCACTTGCCTCCCATCTCAGATCTTTGATTATTTTATATAAACCTCATCTCTAGATGGTTTGCAACAAGCCAAATTCCACAAGAACAGAGAAAATAAAATAGGAATATAATGTCTGGTTTGTATTTATCACAGCTTATCAGCAGATCAAGAACTTGATTTCAGGTTTTACATAGTGCCAGGATAGTTTTGGGGCTTGGTGATGTTGACTCCTCAGTACTCCATATGAAACAGCTGCTGGGGATGCATTTCTTTTACTACATCTTTCCACTGAGATATTTATATTTATGGTGATTTACATTTAATCAGGTTTGCTGATATTTGAGTATATGTAAGTTTTTTGCTCTGCTGTACTGTCTGAATAACATTAAGTTTACTACAGATTTAGAGAATCTGGATAGTTAAATCATTCATGTTGCCAAAGAAAAACAACAACAACAACAAAACTGCATACCATAAAAAATATAATGTTACAACACCAACCAAACAAAAACTACCTTCAAGATTTCCAAAGCTCTGTATTCAGACAAAAATGATTTTCAGATATTAGTCATAGAGAGATACAGTTGTAAATAGACATTTAAACACATCAAAATCTTTAAAAAGAAAGTGGAAGTTACTCTCAGACTCAATGTATTCTTTTCAAAGAAAATAGTGTTTAAATTTTATTGAGAAATCACTTACAAATGTATGCAATACTCTTCACATTTTTTGCATAATCAGAGCTCCTAAAAATTTAATCAAACCACCACCTGCCTCAAAAATTCATCATAAAAGTATTTAAATTTTAAAACACAATTATCTGTCAAAAGCACTTGAGCCCTTCCAAATCCATAATAAGAATTTGTTCAAAAAGTTCTGAGGATGCTCCAAGTAGCACAATTATTCAACAAGTGAATGAATGAGCAATCCCCCTTTTAGGAAACTAAAAGCAGTATCAGTACACTGTTCCTAAAAATATATATATTTTGATTTCTGTCACATTTTGATGCTATGTGTCCATCCCCATGTGTTTTAAGGTCTTTCATTGCAGCCAAGCTACATCTATTAAAGGATTTAAATTGTCTTCTCTAGGTCTAAATCCTGCAGCCATATATCAGTCCTAACTCTGTAAACTCAGTGTTTTTCACTTAAAGCCAAATTTTACACAGGGAACTTGTCAATAAAAATATAAGCAATGGTGAGTTCTTCTTAAAAGGCTCAAATATGTCATCCAGCACCTTCTGGGGATGACAGCCAATTTCACCCCTGTTTTAACCCTTCCAGGGAATTGTGGCATTCACATTCTCTGAAAAAATCCCTTCGCCCAGGATTTTTCTCCTGGGAAGCTGAGAAGCCTCAGAGGAAAGGAAAACAATTCTGATCTCATTTGCTTCTCCTGTGCTGTGCTCATGTGGAATGTGTTTGGAGATTGTTCACCCACAGGTGATTGTTCCATTGGATTCTGCTGTGAGTTGTTTTCACTCATTTGCCAATTGGGGCCAAGATGTGTCGAGACTGGAGAGAGTCAGGAGTTTTCATTATTATCTTTTTAGCATTTAGTAAGTATCTTTTCTTTATTCTTTAATATAATGTAGTATGATAAAATAATAAATTAGCCTTCTGAGAACATGGAGTCAGATTCATCATTCCTCGCTGCCACAGAGGTCCCTGCAAATACAATAGGGCACAAATGAGCCATCCAGAGCTGTGATCCCACCTGTGCAGGGATTGGCAAAGGAGAAATTACTGATGGTCACAGCTGGGGAGAGCATTCAGCTCTCTCTACTCCCTGTGTATAACCAGGTTATAGCTCTGATGGTTTTGATGGTTCTCCACTGCTTCACCTCACTGTGAAACCCTCAGCAACAACACACTCAGCTTCACAGAGGAGCAGATTTTCCTCACTGTTTTCAGGGTCTCATTCAACAAAGACAGATACTGAAGGAGCATTTTCTAATGGGACAAATTGTCCATTCTAAATTTTCCCTTTTATTTTTTTTTTCTGTGTCCAACAAAATCTGTGTGTTCTCTTGGTGAAAAATGTGTATTTTATGATTGGCTTTTTGCAAATATTAAAATGAATATTCTATGTGTTATGTTAGAAAGTTATGCTGTATTAATTTGCTTAAGTAGTGTGCTAAATATAATTTTAGGTCACAACAAAATGTTAAAATAGAAACTCTGCTATCTAAGATACTTTTTTTAAAGAAAGGACTGAGGGACTCACACTGAGATAGCAGCCACAGGACACCTAAATCTTTCAGAGAAAAAGAATTTATTGCCCCATTATCAGAAGAAACAAACTTCTTCCTGCCTCGCTCAGCTCTGGAGATGCCGTCAGGATTCAGAGGAAGAAGCTGACACTGACCAGACAGAATCCTGTGTTTGAATGGAATTTATGCGTCATGTATGAGGTGTATGAATATGCAACAGGCTGGTGCTTTTAAGGGTTAATCCTCTGTTAACGTGGATCCTTTTTCGGGCTTATTTTGCCCAGAAAGAGGTACCTGGACCATCCATAACTTTTTGTTCTTAATGTCTTCTATTGTACTAAATCCTAATTGTTCAAATTTTTATTACTCTAATTTTATTACTATTTTTATGACAATTTTATTACTAGTAAAGTTTTAAAATTTTAAAAACAAGTGATTGGCATTTTTCACATCTTTACCATTAAAGAACAATAGAAGGATGAGGGGCCATTGCTTTGCCTAAAGCTTAGCTAAATATTGGTTTGGGAAGCTTTTTTTTTGCTTTTCACATGGCAAGGATATGGCATGCAGTACTTAACATTTGCTTTTTTCTGACAGACTTGAAGTGAACTTGGATGTCTTACATGTAAACTAGAATTAATTGATCAAAACTGTCAGATCCACATAAAAAGCAGTAAGAAATAAACTCAGTTACAGAGGTGTAATGAAAACTTACATGCTACGACCTACATAATATATATTAGTGCCAAGTAAATTACAACTAACATGAAGACACTCCTTGGGAAACTGGAAATCTGCCATTAAGGGTGAAAATGAAGGTACAAACATTTAATGGGCAAGGAAGATATGAAATACCCCAAACATTAAATGTAAATATTTATCTAATCCAATTTTCTCTTTCCTTGAGAATGAGAGGCAAATCTCCTGCTGCTCAAGTAAGTGAAGGATATGAACTGTAGAGAAATACTAAATAACCTGGAGGTACCTTATGGAAAAACCTGAATACTGAGTACAGGGATTTTGCCTCTGTCAACAGCAGGGAGCCACTTTAGTTTCTAACATAGTATAAAAATGTTCTAATTTCCACAGTACATGGTTGCTGTGTTGACCTAGCAGTGTTACCAGAGCACCAGAGAAAAAAACTTTGGTGTGCCATGAGGCATTTGAATGAGCTGAAATTTTTTATATATGTAAATAAAAATGTGGCTGTTTTCAAAAAAACCAAAACCTGAAATACATTTTTTTTCATAAGCCTGTATTATTCTGTGTTCTTAAGTTTCAATTCAATACACAGGCATTTTATCTGATGATAATGTTAATTGAAATATTATTTTATTACCAGTCACTGTATTAATGTGGCAGCACAAGAGTTGCAGAATATTCTGGACATATAATGCTACCTTGTCTGAAGGTTTGAGGGTTGGATGTGATGTTAGCTACTCTGCTCTGGACCTGCCTGCAAGCTTTGCCCTGATTTAAACTCTCCTGAACTGCTGCCCAGACTCGAGCCAGAATTTTGCACATTAAAATCTGCATAAATCTTACTAACACCGACAGCACAGCAATACTTTTATTGTACTTTTCACAAGTGGAATCATTCACCCAAGTCCTGTGAGGCCTGAACACACAGAGAAGCCCATTAAAAATTAGCATGTTTAGTCTGCTTCTGTGTCCTTGATAGTCCTGCTGTGGTGGCACATGAAGGATTTGCTGTTAATTATCCAACTGCCTGCTAAAGGCTGCCTAATTCTGCTAAGACAAGGTTTAATGGCTGCATTAGGAGCAAGCTGAGTGAGCACAGGGTTATTTTTGGGCACGGGCACAGCAGCTCACGTTAACAGGGCAGCTTTGCTGCAGCAGAACCCTCAGAGGGAGCTGCTCCAGAGCTGGGAATGGCCCAGGGTTCCACGTCTGGCAGTCCCCAGCTGGGAGCTCATCCTCTCTGTCCTACACAAAATGATTATTTCAGTGACTTCTGAGTCAAACCCAGGCTCTACGCTTCTGCAACTGTAGCGGCAGCAGCCAATTTTGTCTAGGAAAATGGAATTCCAGGTCTTTCTGACTGTCACATTCGCTCCAGATTTAATGTTAGGAATCCTGACTGTCACAATTATCTCATCTTCCCTTTTTTACATTATTAAAATTTAGTAGTATATCTCTCTGAATTCATCAGATCTATTCAGAAGTTGACAAAGGCTCACCAGATTCTTAACAAATGAATCCTTCCATGCCCCAAACATGTACCTGCTGTACATGTATGTAAACCACTAGAACTTAAAACTTTATTTTCCTTCAATTCACCTTGAGTATGAAGTCAGCCTACAGACCTTTGAAAAAGAGAGAGAAAACACTATGGATTTATCAGTCTTCTAAAACTGAGAACTAATCCAATTATGTATTATTTTCTCTCAATGCCATTTATTTAAATTAATTTAATTCTTTTTTGCCTAATTTAAGGACTGAAAACACAGATGAAAGTCAATAGGAATTAATCTCTTCCTAGAAATGGTTCTGCGTGCCTGTACAAGCAGTGATGTGAGTATTCTTTCTTACTATGAATATTCATAAGATCTGACTGTAAAAGAAATGTAAAAGGGCTTTAGAAAACAGAGACTAAGATGAAGAATTTTAACATTTCATGCCTAAACTATTTCCTTATTCCTGACAGCTGTTCTGTCCACAAAGAGAAAGAATGGAAGAAGCAATTATTGGATTTTAACACACAGGGCACAGTCCTAGGAGGAAGATCTGACTTCAGTGAGGTACAAATGGAGCCACCCCTGTCATCTGAAGTTTTCTTCCAGAAAATAAACAATGTCAGCTCCAATTAGAGCCAGATTGTCACAAGTGCTCAGTTTGCTCCCTGCTGAACATCACATTGACTGCCCAGCTTTCTACTGAACTCCCACCTTTGAATGAGCCCCTGAGGGTCCCCTTGGGGAGTACCGTAAGTCACCCCAGCTAAAGGACCCTTGGATGATTATAATGATATTAACATTAATAATAATGATAATAATATTTAGGTAAACAATGAAATCTATGAGGAAAACACAAAGAAGGAGGTGGCGAGCTTGGCCACCTCAGCAACTAAGAAAATGTCTTCTACTTTTTTATCATTCTCAGATATTTTTATTCTCAGGGAAGGTTCCTAGAGCTTTTTGGGTTTCTTTCTGCCTGTGAAAGAATGCACAGAAATCATTGTGTGTGTTGCACGCCTTTGAGATGGGAGAATCATCAGTCAAACCACCCAGGTTTTGCAGAAAGAGCTCTGATGCCTGCACACCAAGGCACAGTTTAATCAAGCTAGATATTTAGCAAGAGATAAATTAATTTTTTTTTCCACTGGAAAAAAAGATGGATTAAATATTTCCCTGGGGAAAAAAGGCAAATCCTGAGGAATTCTTTAAGAGCCCAGGTACCTCATCTAAGCATAAAAAAGTCAGATGGCCTGAGGAAGTAAGGGTATCCTATCCACAAAGACAAGTTTCTAACCACTAAAATCTCTGCTTTTTAAACACAGCTTGATTAGTGGGAAAAGGGGCTGTTTCCCTGGCAACAGCATTTATTAGCATAAAATAAATATAGTAGTTGTAGAAAATAATCTAGTGTGTGGAGAGAGTAACTGGATTTCTTTTGGCAACAGAGGCTGGTTATTTAGGGCCAAATTATCTCTCCTATGATATCAATGTAGTATATTAGGTTCTATTGTAACTTTAATTTTTCCTAAAGTATTCTCAGCTACATAGTGTCATGCTCTCACACAGCCACTACTCTGCCAAAGTCAGAACTGCTAAAAACATAAAAAATGGAAAAAATAAATATCTCAGTGAACAATTGTTCAGTAAGGAAGTTAGAGAATCAGACACATCATTTACAAAAGGAGAAAATAATCAATTTCAAAATGGCGAGACTGACTGAAATCTTATTTTCATATCAATGGCTCTGGTCTTGAATCTGATTTTTGTGCTGCACAAGGGGCACAGGGAAAGGAAACATTCGCACTAAAGCCAAGGCTCAGCAACAAGTTTTTCCATGCCCTTCACAAAATTAATGGAGATTTCTGTTAAAGCAAGTGGGGAAGGAAGAATTCACATCTCTGACTTGTATAGAAAGTAGAAACCTGTTCAGGACATGTAAAGGCTGCACACACACAGAGAAATTACAGTGACTGTAGAAGGTTGAAGGACACGTGTATTGTATTTGCGGGGAAGGCCTGACGAAGGCAGGAATGATGAATCTGACTCCATGTTCTCAGAAGGCTAATTTATTATTTATAATACTATATTATATTAAAGAATACTATAGTATAGTAAAGAAAACAGAAAGGATACTTACTAGTTGCTAAAAAGATAATTATGAAAACTCGTGACTCTTTCCAAAGTCTCCACACAGCTTGGCCCTGATTGGCCAAAGAGTGAAAACAACTCACAGCAGAATCCAATGGAACAATCACCTGTGGGTGAACAATCTCCAAACACATTCCACATGAGCACAACACAGGAGAAGCAAATGAGATCAGAATTGTTTTCCTTTTCTCTCAGGCTTCTCAGCTTCCCAGGAGAAAATCCTGGGCGAAGGGATTTTTTCAGAGAATGCGAACGCCACACACGTGGAATGGGAGAATTAGGATAAATTAGGCTAATTGAGCAGGTGGAGAAAAACAAACCAAAAGAGTTGTGTGTTTTTTGCCATGCAGAGTTTGGGTTTCTGTGCAGCAGCTCTGCTTTCTGCTGCCCTGCAATGCCCTGGGCACTCTGCTGCAGCCTCCCTGCACTGTCCGAGGCACACAAGTGTTGTGCTCTCAGGAGGTGCTTGGGATCCTTGGAAGGTGCTCACTGACTTTGCTGGCAATGGCATTTTTCTTCCCATGCACTGGGGACAAAGGACAGCTCTGCTTATAAATCAGAAGACGAAGATTTCTTTAAGGTACACTGAACAGAAACTACTGATGTGCAAAAAGGTGTCTGGAGGAGGGTTCTGAAACTTCAGAAGAATGTGTTAGTTGAAAAGAAGGGAGTCTTAACCCATCTTGCATTGATACACATGGTATAGCAATGCCAGGTGAGCCAGACACAACATCCAGCGAGAATTTCCAAACCCCTAATCAACCCTTACATTACACAGCACTTGATCCCAAGAGAGCTGCTTTCCAAAGGGAGACAAGGGTGAACACAGAGGTGTAGCTGATACTAAATAACCCTTTTTTGTCACTGTCATATTTTCTGAAAAATCCCTTTGCCAGGATTTCTTCTCCTGGGAAGCTGAGAAGCCTCAGAGAAAAATTAAAACAATATTATCCTTATGTGCTTCTCCTGTGTTTTGCTGCTTTGGAATGTGGTTTGGAGATTGTTTATCCAACATGTGAATTGTTTTGAGTTAATGGCCAATCATGGTCAGGCTGTGTCAGACTCTGAGGAGTCAATCACGAGTTTTTAATTAGTATTTTGTTAAGCCTTCTGTAAGTCTTCTTTCTCTATTCTTTAGTATAGTTTTAGTATAACATTCTATAATATAATATAATATCATAAAATAATAAATTAGCCTTCTAAGAATATGCAGATTCATCCTTTCTTTCCTGCCATGGGGGACCTCAAAAATAACAGTTTTTTAGGTTTTTTTTTTTTTTTTTTTTTCCGAGGAGCTCACGTTTGTGGGGATGGGAAAACATTTCCTGCAGTGAGGGGGATCTCCCATTTCCTTGGATAACCTTGGATTTCAGCAGTGCAGGGCTGTAGAGCCCAGTGTAACACAGAGACTTCAGCCAAAGCCCAGTGTGATCCTCTTTGGCTCTGGGCATTAACTGGAGATAAATACAGAATTTAGGCAAATCAAAACTGGCTGCAGGCATCGGGCAAAGTGGAGGGCAAGGGATTGTTTGGGGTGGGGAAGGATGAAAGAGCCACATCCCTGTTGCCCATTTTATCCAGGCCAGAGCTGAGGAGAGCCAAGCTGGGGAGGGAAGGGGAGGCAGCAGAATGGGGGCTGCACTGGGGGGGCTGCATGGATGCACCCCTAGGAGCAGCTGCCCTCTCTGCCAAACCCTGCCTGCCTGCAAAGGGGTCACAACTGATTTTTGCACACATCTCTGAGAAATCCTGAGCCAGCTTTAAGTCAACAAGGGCTCAGAAAATGAAAAAAAAAAAAAAAAAGTAGATAAAATTCACAAAAAATGCTGGGTTTCTTCATGTTTAAAATACTCAGGAGAAGAGGATGAATGTAGTCTTAAATAAGCTGGTATTCTGGGATGTAGGCAGAAGGATGGACTGCAAAGATATTTTTCTGATTAAAAAGGTGATGTATGACCTGGTGAGGTAGCACATTGATTTTTATAAGTCACCATTTTGTTTTGCATTTTTTCAGCTTTTCTTTATTTCATGCAGAAAGCCAAAGGAAGCAGATACATGTAAGAGAATTGTCTTGCCATTTCATCTCTGCTTCCAACTATGACATATTGAAATGGATTTCTCTTTCCATTTGAATAAAACTATTAGAAGGCTAAAAAGGAACATTTTAATTTCTAAGATAACTTTGCTGAATTAAAACAGTGATAGAGAGAAGCTTTGTTGGAAAGCCTTTTTTAAACACAAACTTTGAATCCAAGACAGTCAGGAGTTCTATATTTTACTATAAAATTACTCAAAAATTAACCTAGTAATTAAAGCTACTTTGCCAAAATGAGTATTTGGGTATAAGCATTTAACTCTGAACAAATGTACAGAATTAGTTCTGCTTTAAAGGAATTAATTTCTATTTTTTAGTGATTTTTTTCATACTTTCCTTGGTGCTGGATTTTTTTTTCTCCTTCTTTATAATGCAGTCAATATGTTTGAAAAGTTACTCCAAACTATCATTACCCAGAAAAGGTTGCAAGATGCCTTCATGAGAAGTCTGTATTTTGGTAGCATATAATTAAGCTGATTGGAAGTATTGTTCTCAAACTCCAGATCTCTGAGATGCAGCTTCGTGGCTGTTAAATTTATTCCTGAAAAAAATTTGCTTTTAGATGAAGTGAATTCTTGTCTCAGAAGTTTTATACTGTCTATGATCCATACCCTCCCCTGAGAAGGTCTTGGGAGGAGGTAAAAGGACCAGGTAAAAAGGGATTTTTTATAAATGAAGTAAAAAACCAAGTTGTGCTTTAACTTAGTTTCTTTAAATAATAAGAATAAAGCAGCAGTCTAAAAATAAACAAGTGTTTTGAGCAGCCACATCATCTCAGCCCAAAGCACAGAGAGTGTCTGTCTGAGTTAATTAAACAACTTAGCTTCTGCCTAGCACAGGCAGGAGGAGACATGATTCATCTCATCCCATACTGAAAGGCTGCTGGATTTTGGGCAGATGTTTGAAGCAAATCATGGCAGTCAGTGCTGTCTGAAGAGTGCTCAGTCCCTCTCAGAAAAGATTAAGCAGAGTTGTTTCGTGTCATTTACATATGTTACCACTTCTTTCTCATTAAAAATGGATCTTTAAAGGAAGTCAAGGTAAAAATATTCACTTTACTTTGTCCCATGGTCACATGAAACAGCTGAGGTCCATGTAAAGACATCTCTTGGTGTTTCTGAGAGTTGCTTTGTGGTCACTAATAATTTTACTGTGATTTCAGCAGGGAATTTTGTTCCCAGGTGACAGAGTGGTTCACTGTGTCTGTGTAATGCCTTGGGTTTTGGCTTTTCTATTTTTCAGATTCTGTGCTGCTTTTAGTGTGTAGTTCTGAGCTTCATATGAGGGGATGGTGAGCTCTGTGCACAGAGCAGGGAGACAAAACAATTCCTTCTCCAGCTGGGGACCAAGGGCAAATGATCCAAATCTCAGGCCCAAGAGCACAAATACCGTGGGCTGGAGAGAGAAAAACAAGAAGGATGGGGCTTCATAAGCTAAAGCTGTATTTGGACAATTAACTCCAAGATGCAAATGGACCAGAACTTATAAAAATGTGAGACCCTGTGTCCGGTCGTGCATTTTGTGACCATTTTGGTTCATCTTGGGTGTAGCCTTGGCTGGGCTCTTGTGCTACCCAAGGTGGATCCATTGAGGCCTTTTATTAAATCCCTACTTTATTCTTTAGCTCTGTCTAGCCTCTGTTCTAGGTCAGCCTTTGTTGTGTTGTGTTCTGTTGCTTTGTTCCAGTTTCCCCTTGTTTGTATAATGGTTCTGCCCAAGTTCATTCTCCCGCCTCAAGTTCTGTCAATCCCCTGGTTATATTATGTAACTTTCAGTTCCCCTCCCTTTGTTTCCCATATACGGTTGCATTCTCCTCCCCTTTCTCCTCCCCTGGCCCTAGTCAATCACTCCCTACTCCTCCCTGCTTTCCAGAAAGTTCCATCCTTTGGGAGCAATGATTGGCTGTGGGACCGGGGCCCCTCCCTATCCATGCTTCCATTGGGTCCCCTCTATGTCACTCTCAATAAGTTCACTCCCTCTCCTTCCCTTTATTGGTTGTCATCTGTACTCCTCCCCCCGACCTCCTGTTACTATAAAATCTGTAAGCTCCTTCGATACATGGTCACTCCCTGGCTGACTTCCCTCAGGAATAAACCTGACTGTCCCCAGAGAGTGTCCATCTGTCCGTCTCGCCATTTTCTGCAGCCTGTCCACCTACGCAGCATGATCTCGTCCACACGGACACAGCCCAAAGCCTTTAGCTGCTGAGGGGTGTCTGTAGGAGCAATTCTGGGCCCTGCCACCGGGATTGACTCCCCACTGCTGCAGCAGCTGCTGGCCGCTCTGCTAGCCGGATGCCCATTGATTTAAGGCCGCTGACCACTGCAAGCCTTCACAAGACGTCCTGTGGACTTAGAAATAGTCACAACATCCTCTCTTAAAGCTGACTTGTTTTCACCACAGAGATGGTGGATTTCAATCCTGGCTTTGTGATTGCTGTTCACAGAATCAAGTATTATGTGCATACATCATATTTAATGTCTTCATCTGTGAGTTGATTGCACAGTGTACCTTTCAATTTTACATCAGCAGTATTTCTGCTTAAATATTTATTTTCTGTAAAAGAACTAGATACAGCTCTACTAAGCAGAGTTGTAAAACCTTGTAAACCCTGGTCTGCTTAATACAAAAGACCATGAGAGGGATTTGTTAAATTGAAAAGTAAAACTGTTTCTAATAGATCACTCCTGATAACTCAAATCCAAGGGACCACAGAATGGTTTGGGGTGGAAGACACTTTAAGATCATCTCATTCCACCCCCTGCCATGGCCAGGGACCCCTTCCACTATCCCAGGTTTTTCCAATCCCCATCCAGCCTGGCCTTGGACACCTCAGGGATGGGGCATTTTTTCTGTATCTACAATAATGTGTTAATTTTATTTCTTTTAATGAGGTTCTAAATGTGAAGGTGTCATGGATAGGATTGATGGGATGAATCCATACCCTTGGTGATCCAGGACCAAACTGACCTGCTGAAATGTCCATGTTTTTGGAGCAGGACTATATATGGGAGCAGAAAGAACTGGAAAGGCAAAATCTGCCTCTTCCACTGAATTTTCCCTGATGATTTTACTCCACTCCAGCACATTTTCACTACCACTGGCAAAAGTATGAAGCTGAGGATTATCGAATACTATTGATTTCCCTTGTGTAACCTAATGGCTGATGAATGTGTTATAAATAATTTTATCAATACCTGGAATTCAAGGTTCATATTCACTGACTGTATCAGTAATCTCTAGAGGGATTGTTTGTCACCATCTGTAGCAAAAATGTGGGGTAGGGGAATGGATGTCTGATTGATCACTGCTATCCTGTGGAATTAATCCCTTGTGAGCATTTTATAACACTTATTCAAAACATGCTCATCAACAGCCCTTTTGAATTAACACAGTGTAGGCTTTGAAATGATGATCAGCTCTTCAAAGGATGGATTGAGTAAAAGTGGTTCAGTTGTTTAGCATTAATCCAATGTCAAACATAGTCCCTGAAAATCATATGGCAGCATTTGTTCTTTGATTAGATATTTTAACCACAAACATATTTTGTTATCTCTAGATAGCACATAGACATAAGAAGAGTTAAAAGTCATTAACAAACACACTTTGTACTGGTGTGGCCATGAGCATGGTTTTTCCTCTGACACAAGCTGTCAGTGAAGCTTCTGCACAAGAAAACATCAATCAATAATTTTATTTGAAGGAGCATATGTCTGTGTTCACTTTGGCTTTGCCTCCTCTGTACTGAAATTTAGGTACTTGGTTATTGTTACAAGTGATTCATATCAAAACAGGATTAATATATTCAGGAAAACTTGGAATCAGACATGAAAAGAAAACATAAAATTTTCTAAGGTTGCTTTAAATGTTATGAAAATAAACTGCTAGGAGTTTAGTCTCTATGTACAGTTTCCATAAATATCATAACAATTGGAGACACAGAACATATTAATCTGCTTTAGTTACCAAAGAAAGTATTCACAGTGCAATTGAGGCATTAGAAATAGCCCCAAATTTTTATGACACTGGAATTTGTTGAATATTAACAGGATAAAATCAGAAATATTCTTCTTAGATGTCTCAGGAGAATGATTCACTAAAATGCAGAAATTGATGGAGTGCTGGTCTTTGTGGGTTTTCCTCCTGTAATTTTTTCTGTGATCCATTACTACATCCTTTGCTATCAGGTCTTTTGTACTGTTCTTGAGAAGTGCAATGTGCTTGCCAGGCCATGGGAATCCAAGGATGATGGTTTTCCTAGATGTCAACTAAATCCTGGGAACCACCTGGAATAAGAGATGGGTCCATGGCACCACAGTTCTCTCTTGCAGGTGTTTTCCTGTCTTAGTTCCTTCCCATTTTACCTCCTGCCCAAATGCAGTTTGGTTGGCCAGGGCAATTCACCTTAACAATATTTTTGTGGACCACTGAGTGATAGGTAAGGAAAATGAGACTGAGTTAGAGGATAGACAAAAATCAGCAACTTGTGCTTTGGAGGAGGAAGAAGAAGACTAAGACAAAGAAGAAGACGACGAATAAGATGAAGACAACAACGAAGAAGACGAAGAAGACGAAGAAGAAGACAAAGAAGACGACAATGACGACGAAGATGACGACGAAGACGAAGATGACGATGAAGACGACGATGAATACGACGCAGACGAAGACGAAGAAGACGAAGAAGATGAAGAAGAAGACGATGACGAAGACAATGAGGAAGACAATGACGAAGAAGAAGATGAAGAAGATGAAGACGACGACGAAGACAAAGACGAAGAAGACGAAGAAGACGACGATGAAGATGAAGAAGAAGAAGATGACGACTATGATGAAGAAGAAGAAGATGACGACGATGACAACGACGACGAAGATGAGGAAAACTAAGAAGAAGATGAAGAAGATGAAGAAGATGAAGACAAATAAAACGAAGACGAAGAAGATGAAGAAAACTACGAAGATGAAGACGAAGATGAAGATGAAGACGAATAAAACGAAGACGAAGAAGATGAAGATGAAGAAAACGACGAAGATGAAGATGATGACGAAGACGAAGAAGAAGATGAAGACCACAACGAAGACGATGACCACGAAGAAGATGATGTCGAAGACGACAAAGAAGGAAATGACGACAAAGGCGACAATGAAGATGAAGAAGACAAAGACGATGACGAAGATGATGATGAAGACAACGATGAAGATGACGACAGACGACAACGACGACGAAGATGACGACAACGAAGATGACGATCAAGATGACAACGACGAAGACGACAAAGACGACGACGAAGACAACGACGAAGACGACAACGAAGAAGAAAACGACAACGATGAAGAAGACGACGAAGAAGACAAAGATGAAGACGACGACGACAAAGGCAATGACAAAGACGATGACGAAGACGACAACGAAGACGACGATGAAGTTGAAGACGACGACGAAGACGACGAAGACGGCATCGAAGACGACGACAAAGACGACGACGAAGAAGAAAACGACTACGAAGACGACGACGAAGACGACGAAAACGACAATGAAGACGATGACAACAACGAAGACGACGACCAAGATGACAACGACAACGAAGAAGAAGAAAACAACGAAGACGACGGCAATGAAAATGAAGAAGATTAAGAAGAAGACAGCATCAAAGACGACAGCAAAGACGACGATGAAGAAGAAAACGATGATGAAGACGACGATGAAGACGATGAAGAAAACGACAATGAAGACGACAACAAAGATGAAGATGACGACGAAGACGATGACGATGAAGATGAAGACGATGAAGACGAAGAAGACGAAGACAGAGACGACGAAGACGAAGACGAAGAAGATGAAAAAGATGATGAAGGAGAAGGAGAAGGAGAAGAGAAGGAGAAGGAGAAGGAGAAGGAGAAGGAGAAGGAGAAGGGAAAGAAGAGAAGAGAGAAGAGAAAGAAAAGATGACTCCCCCATCTTTTTTTCTCATAGCATAACTGAAAATATTTTGACGACAAGCTTCTTCATTTTTTTTGCCCAGTATGACAGGCTTTGTTTTGTTAGTAAATACATTGGGAAAATGGAAAAGGAGTTGTTTTCAAGAACACAATATTACCAATTAAGAAATTATGTAAATACTTTCCTTGTGAGAAAATAAAGGAAGCTTGGAAGAATGAAAACATAAAATTAAAGTCCTGCAGCAACATATACATCTACATTTTCTGTCCCACTATATTTATATATACACAAAAGAATACACTATTATTATTTCTATTACATTACTGATGAGAGACTGCTTCAAGAAAAATGAAACTTAGGGAAGATTAAACTCTCCAAGTCAAGAATTTTTTCCAGCTTTCCTGACTCTTTTCTGACATTTCTGGCATGAAACATCTTGGTTTTCCCTGGTTATAGATGCTATATAGACTGGAATATCTACCAGCCCTGTGTAGGAAATCCAACTCATTCACAATATATTAAATTACTCCTCTGGAATAAGATCTGTTACAAAGAAACAGATCTTTTATCACATGAGAGAAAGCCCTCAGCTCCATAGATCATAGAAACTAAAAAAAAGTCCCATAATTTATTTTCCACGTCTATAAGTGATAACTTTCTTCAGTGTTTGGCAAACCGCAGTGATTTACATCAAATTTACCATTTATCTAAAATCCCTTGGCAAGAAAGCAAAAATTCCAGCAAAGCATGCTCATGATTGAAATACAAACAGTAGCTGGTTTGGAAAGCAAAAGCTCGGGAAATGGTGATTGCTTCCATCATGCTCTGATTTTGCATTCACATAAGTGACCATGAGCTGGGAGCTGCTCTGCATAACCCACCCAGAGCCAGCACCACCAGTCCTGGCTGGAACGGCAACAGGCAAATAATACATTTAACAATAAACACCCACTCCTCTTTCAGGCAGCAGGCAGTTGTCTGTAGTGCACTTGGAAACTTTTAATCTCCCTCTTTAAGGTAAAGATGCCCTTTCCTTTGTTTAAAATGAGCTGGCATGTAATTTGTTGTTCCGCTCGTTAAGCCAGGAGGCAGCCAATTCCTGTCATTTCAAATACATCTGAAACCAATGAAGCGCAAATGGGATTTTTGTAGTTTGCTGGTGGCAGTTCTGCATTGCCCACTTACACTGGAGTTTAATTCTGAAATGCTGATCCCTGCCCAAATGATCTTCCATTAATTGCTACACATTTTTATGTACATTTTTTTGTTATGTATTTATGCTGTATTTTTCTGTTTATGTATTTCTTATATTCAATCTGTTGCCAAACTATAATAGTTATATTAATTACAAGTTAGGGGCTGGTTTATTTATGTACAGTCTGGTTTTTGCTTTCCCTTTTTCATCATACCACAGAATAAATCACAGCATTACACAGTATATGCTTTTGTCAGAGCAGCACTTGTTCCCATAATCAAAACAAAATAGTTATTTACTAAGTCCTTAAAACAACAGATATGCCATTTGGCTCTACACTGTAAAATTATAGATAACACTTTAAAATAGAGAAATGTAAAAGACAGAGAAAGGAAGGATCAGTGGAAGGTAGAGGGAGGTAGAAGAAGATCTGGCTGAGAAAGGCATAAGTATAAAATCAACTCAAAGATTTACTAAAACCATATTGTTATAGGACATGGAATCTTTGGGCAGTTGAGAAGACCATATCAATGTGGGGAGACCAAAAAAGATGCTGTGGGATTAAAAAATATGATCTCTAATTAATTTCCTCCTTTTGGGAAAAACTAATGTTGCTTGGGTTTTGGGGTTTTTTTTCATTTGTTTGTTTGTTTTTTTTTTTTTTTTTTTGTTTGTTTTTTTGGGGTTTTTTTTTTTGTTTGTATGTTTGTTTTTTTGGGTTTTTTTTCTGTAATTCCACACAGTTTCAGATTTTGACCTTGAAAATTCATTCCTTTGGGAAGATTACACAGTTTTTCCCATACCAAAGTAGAAATGCGGGAGATGGTAAAGTTTTGTGAAAAGAAAAACTCACAGACTAGTTTGTGGCATAAACTGTCCTATTACGTCAATCCAAAGTACTTTGATCAGTTTGGCAGAAAGCACTCACCCACCACAGACACAATTCAATGAAATAGTTGGGGGTTATTTTATAATGTGGTTACAGTGACATTTTCTCACAGGTTTTTAGCTGTTGTCAACTATTTGAATGGAAAATTTCCTTCTTCAATGCACATCATTCTAAGATAATTTCTGACCAGTTCCTGAGGCAACCTTTTCTTTACAAGAATTGTGGCATATATAACCATGGTGAAAAAGAAATTACCTTCACAGTGATGCACACAACAATTTCAAGAAGGCTGCCTATTTCAGGATGTCAGTAATAAGTCCTGAAGCATCACAAAATAACCATTTGTGATGTAGTTTGGGTCAGCAGTGATGAAAAGTTATTGTCATTGGAATGTTGATTGATTGCCTGCATGAGCTGAGTTGGGGGGATTGATCTAGCACTGCACATAGTGGGCAGTGGTAAAATACACTCCAAAGACCAGGGGTGCTTCTTAAAACAAGAGAGAAAAAATGGCAGGGGACAGAGGAAGAGGCCCAGGGGAACAAGAATGGATAGACCTTGTAAAATGTGGAAAAGTGACACACACTTGGAATAACTACAGGGATAATGATGAGTACTTTGGGTCTTGGATCTCTGACTGAAAATCATATACACCTGTCTTAGGTAGGAAATGCAAAATGTGGCTGGGGGTGTGTATTCTATTTGCCATCTGTTACAGGTGAGGCTGTTATCTTCTGTTCATTGGGTCACCAAAAAACCTGCTCCATGTGGAGCAGTTTTATTTATCTCTTCCACACCCAATCCAATCAGGAGATCTCTTCTGTTCATGGGCCATTAATTATTAATTATCTTCTGTTCATGGGCCAGTGAGTGTCCCTGCATGGCTGATCCAATTCCATCATCCCATGGGGAGATGCTCTGCCCAGGGGAGGAGCCAAGCATTCCTACCTGGGTACAATCTGAGGTTTGGGACACCACAGCAGCCTTTGCCCCCTGCATTGCCAGAGGAGCAGCTTTCTGCTGCCCTGCATTCCCAGAGGGAGCCCAGGCCCATCTCCAGCAGCCCTGGAGCTGCAGAGGAAAACTCCCCCCTTGTGCAGGACCCCTGCTGCAGCAGAGCCACAGCTGGCACTGCAGGAGGGCTGAGCCCCCATGGGATGGGGCTGTGCCACCACCCTGACACACAGGGGGTCCGTGCATGTTCTGACTCTCTCAGTGTTGTTTTGTATTACTGCATTTTTTAATTTTATTTTTATTTTTCCCTAATAAAGAACTGTTATTCCTATTCCCATATCTTTGCCTGAGAGCCTCTTAATTTCAAAATTATAGCAATTCAGAGGGAGGGGGTTTACATTCCCTATTTCAAGGGGGGCTCCTGCCTTCCTTAGCAGACACCTGTCTTTTCAAACCAAGACAATTCCATACATATTTACCATGAAGTAAGTGCCACAAATATGTGGTGGGAGAGGAACTCAGCAAAAAATTAAGACAGTCCACGTTGGTGCTTGATTTAGGAAATACCCATCCCAGCTGATGATTTTGGATTTAAAGGCCTGCTCTAGTAGTTCTGTGTGAAGCCAAATGCATACAAAGTGCAATGACATGGAGACACAGAGAATGACATCACAGCAGCATTTATCACCAGATGTCTAACAGGAAGGGAAGGTCCCCTTCATCCAGCTAAAAAAGGGAAGCAGTATGTCTGTCTGCATAATAAATAGTCTGACTGCAAATGTGACACATCTTCTCAATTAAGGGAGGGTGGCCTCAAATGCTGTTATTGATGGCATTCTGCAGATTATTATATCACACTCGGGCCTTTTCCAGTGTGAACTGTGCTTTGCATATGTACAATTCAGATAAAGCATCCTTGAATCAATAATAATTTCAGAACTCTGAAATACATTCAGTGATCTCATTCCAAAGCTTTCCTTGGAATACAGATTTATTGCATTATAGCATGGACAATTAAACACAGGATGATTGGCTTGTCCCCTCATCTATTCATGTTATCTGACTGCAAATGTTTTCTTACAAATTGCATAAGGATGATGGTTACTCTTACAAGCTTTATGTCCTTTTTTTCCCATAAATGAATAGGTGTTCTCTGAGTTTCATTGTTTAGGAAACAGATTTCCTCCTTTCTGTCTCTAATCTATAATAATCAACAAACATCAAATGCAGAGGCTTTCAATTTGTATTCACTTTAGTGAAAAGTAAATGCAAAGTGCTTCTAGAGCAGAATATTACACTTTGCCTAAAGGTACATAATAACTCAGAGAATCAAAGCTTTGAATCACAATCTTTAAAACTAACATGAATAGGTCAAATATCAGAAAATAATGAAAAAAATCAAGAAATAACACATCCAAAGATTTACCTCCAACTGCAGAAGTTCAGCTCATAGTCACATGAACATGAAGTGTTTTTATCTCTGGCTGGCCCTGGATTCAGCTGCGGTTGAGGGTGTGAGATAACTGGAGAGGCAGCAGCTTCCTATGACTGTCCATTGAATCCCAGACACAACTCCAGTGCAATCCTACCTGGATTGCTGGTAGACTACCCTCTGGCTGTGATTTCTGGTTTTGAGACAGATCCATGATCTGACTGATCTGGGAAAGGGACTCACTCAGCTGAAAGTGCATTAAATAAATAAAAAAAGGGAAAATAATCCTAATAACCATTGTGAACCCTCATTACCTAAAACTAAACAAAGACTTCAGACAAATTATGAGGGGAAGTGTAAACCATAATCTCTTTCCTATTGAGAGAAGTGCTGCTTGCTCTCCACATCTTCCTCATTAGCCCTACACACTGCTCAAAATGCCTAAAATTGGACTCCTGGTGAATCCAGCTCTTCCCTCTTTCCAGGCTGAGGGTTGCAGGAACTGAAACAGGAACATGACTGTCCCTATCTTCTCTATCCAAAAGTCTTGATAATTCCTCATTCTCCTGGCACCAACCACACAGCCACACTTTGAATTGTCTTTTATGAATTTCATGGAGACTCTCATTTTGAAATTGCAGGATGGAGGTGGATGGAAGAAGATGGAGATAGACTGGAATTAGATCCAATTCCAGCCTGGATAACAAGCTAGTGCAGGCTCTCCTGTATTTCATGTAGCACATTTTATCCCAGGGTTCAAATGGGGAGAGGAGGATATAGGTATTGGCTGGCCAGGACAGGGCTTTATATTCTGCAAATGTGAGACCAATTTTGTTTGAAAAAAAATTATTTCATGCTATCATCTACAGATCCTCTGCCTGCCATTGATCAACTTTACTTTTTATGACACAAATCACTCTGTAACCTGCCAACAGCACATTTTGTAGTCTGTCAGAAGCATTTTTTACTACAATTTTGATGTACTTCCAGCTTTGCAATATTGTTTCCTTCACTCTTTCCATTATATATTATTTTTATAGGTTGCCTTTTTTTTAGAAAAACTTTTGTGCTTGTAAACCTATGAAATGCTGGCCTTGTCAGATCTGTGGAGAAAAAATAGTTCTATACCTTGTCTCCTTTCACAAGAAGTCATGCTAGATATATATAAAGCAGTGATTTTCAGCTCACACAAACACAAAAAAAAAAGTGAAACCTGTCCTCTTCTCTTGACAGCAGGAATTTAGAAAGCAGAATACAGCAGAGAAATTCTGCCTGAGTGTAACAAACATGTAGATCTGACCTTTGCCATTTAAAATGAAAAGGTAGCATTGCACTGTCGGCAAGAGGCAGCCTATGATTTTTATGCATGTGTAGATAGGTGGGAAGAACTTTCAAAGGAAAAAACAGCATCCGGCAAATTCCTAGGCTACTGTCACTCTTGAAAGCAAGCATTAAATTATTAAAATATAATGCACTGTTGCTCACAAATTAATGTACATTTTCTGTAAAGAAAAAAGAATATTCCCCTTAGTCTACCCTTTAAATAAGACTTCAAAAACATGGAAAGATTGCAATCTCCAGGAGTGACTGATAAGTTGGAAAATTCTTCCCGTATGATTGCAGCAATCAGCAATGGCCATGCTGCCCTTGCAGGGTTGGGAAAGGTATCTTTTGGTGCTATGGCCAGTCTGTTCTTTAATGTGACATCTGCTCCTCTTCCCAGCAGTTAATTTCCTATAAACGGGAGATAAATCAAGGTAAAAAAAGTACATTTGACAAATTTAATAGTTCTGGGGGGGAAAAGATCAACTTCACAACACCAAGGCTGTGTGTTTCCATACAAATAGGGATTCAAAAATGTACATGTGACAATGCCTAAAGAAATATAGCTGTAATTTGTTATTTCAGTCAGCCAGTGCACAGTTACCCTCCAGAGACTAAAAGGGAAGAGCAAAACTAACTCCAGTATTTCTTGAATTCCTGTAACCCCTTTGTTTTCCTGACATGAAGATTGCCTAAGAATTTCTTGGAGTCATTCTGATAATCACCATGAACAAGATGCAAATGCGTTTAGTTTGACAGATGAATATTTTGGGTAATAACCTTAATTTGTGCTGGGCAATAACCTAACATGCTGAATCTGGACCTTATATACTAAATCTCAGAAACAACCAGCTCTAGTGATTCTAGTAATTGTTCATATTGCAAGACATAGTAAAAAGTTTCTGAACTCAACTTCAGGCCAGGTAAAGGTTGAAACACTTGAATATTTTAGGACTGTGAGAGTAATTACTTGGAATTCCTCTGCCACACCCAAGAAGTACAAAGCTTGTTGTGCCACTGGTTTTCTACCAGCAATCCACTCGTGAAAATCTCCTTTATTGGTGTGTCATACTGCCCTCTGCCTACAGTTTTTTAAAGTATCGTGTTACATCTCTTGCAGCAATCCAAACAAGCAGTACAGACTCAGAATTCTTTCATTCTCCTCGTATCCAAGATGACATCCTGTGGTGAAATGTTATTCTGTGCATATGGCTCTGAGCCATCCATATGCAAAGGCTAAATTGCTCAAAGAGGAGACGTCCTTGCAAAGTTCAAAGGTCTTTTATGATTTTGCTTTGCCAGCACTGATAGTTTTAAATGGGTTATTAAGTCCTGAAAAGCTCATCTGGATGACAGCTCATACACATTTATGTTTGCTGGCAATTTCTGAAAGGAACATGAGAGAATAACTTTGTTTCATTACCATCTGACCTCTTTAAGAGAGAGCTCTCAGTGTCTTTACAGCAGTAACTGTGATTAATTACAGCTATTGAGAAGATCAATCTGACAGTTAAAATAACATTTGTTTTTCATCCTTTAATATTTCCCTGTGAAGATTTCATCCCAGATATCACAGCAACATGATGTGTATTCTACTCTCCCCTGGGCAAATAGATATGAAGGTCTACCTCAGAACACTTTGATGACTTTTATTGCCTTAATCCTTAAGAAAACCCACAGCAACATGAAAGGTCATGTTTCAGTTTTCCTTGAAATTCACATATTTGTCCTAGGTAGATTTAGATTTAAACCTGGCCAATCGTGACTGGTTTTTGTTTTGTTTTTTTCTTTGTTTAAGTATTACTCATTCCTTTGAGCACAAATGAGAACAGGGCAAAACCAAAGAAAAGCAAACAATAATTTAAGAAGGATAATTAGATAAATTCATCTGCAGGATGAAAACACTGAGCCTTCTGAGGGAATTTTGCAAAATGTGAGCACCCACAGGTCTGCAGATCTGCTATTCCTGGAAGTCCCTGGCACTGCAGCAGTTTGAGCTGCATCTAAAATGTCAGTTCATCATGAAGTATTTCTATCTTTGCACTGTGAAAAAGCCAAATAACTGTTTTACAAAGGGGGAAATGTCAGAAAAGAAAACAATTCTGTGACAAATTCTTCCAGATCAGAAAAATGTCGATGTATTCCATGGGGAATGCCGTTGTTTGGTTCATTCAGTTAGGCAGCAAGCCTTTGCTGTCCTCTACATTTTCCTCCTGGCTCGTTTCTGCAGCTTTTCACTCAGCATGTTTGTGAAGGCTCTCAGTGCATCCAGATTTTGTCCTGTGCTTTGGATGAGAATTTTAAACACACAGCTGACCCCCATGTCACCAAAGGGGAGGAGAGGCTCCTGGTGTCCTCTTAGGAGGAAGAAATTGGATTTCCTTTCTCACATTTTCCTACTCCAGTGTAGCTCAGAGAGAGGGATAATTTGGCACAGTATCAGTGCCCTGGCTAAATGGGTAATTTTGTACATCTGCAGCCTAATGATCTTCCTCTGGTGTGAAAATCTTCCTGGAAGGTAAAGGATTTGCTAGACCTGAAAGTTGCCTTCTGCAAAGCTCAGAGGTGTTAGCGGATTCCAGGTTAAGCTCACTGTAATTGCAGATCATTTGGCATCAATCTGAGCAGCAGGCACAGTGTGTGACTCGTTCAGGTGACAGACAGCTGGCAGGAAAGGGATTTAGAAAGGAATTCCGCAGCCCCAAATTATGGGGGGTTTGTCACTTTTTCATCTGGCGTTTCAAAAAATGGCGTTTCTAAAATCCGGCAGAGTCTTCATTTGGGGTTTGGGTGACAAGCTTGAATTTACTCTAACAAGTAACATTAAAAATAAATATATTTCCTTTTTTTCTTCCTTTTTTTCCCAAGTGGAGTCTAACTTTTTTTTTTTCACTTAATCCTTTAAAATCTTAATAAATAAGCACACAGACATACACTGTTTTGGTCTCAAAAGCAGATTTCTAAATGAGTGGTGTTCTAAAGAGAATCTTTAGCCAAAGTGAAGTAATTCCTTTTTTCCAGTTGGAAAATACATTGCATCCCTGCTTCTGCTAGGCCTTCAGGCTGTGGGACATGGTTCAGAAAAGCTCTGGAAAGCTCTGAGAGTTGGGCTAAGCTTTAATGAGGCTTTAAATGAGTCTTAAGTTATTCGTGAATGGAGTTCAGAAGACTACAGTCAAAGCATGATTTTCTGTTTCAGGATTTGTCTTTTCCTGCTATTTCTTGTTATTTGATCCTTTTATACCCAAAGTGTCCTACATACTTTGGCTAACATGCGCTAAATCTTTTAATTCAGAGTTCAAGGATTTAATGGAAATTTAAGTGGAATTTAGCCAGACTGTTCAGCAATTTGAAGGATTAAGTCTTTTTCATATAGCCTACTTCTCTATATTAGAGCACTACCACTTATTTCCTTTTCTTTTTTTTTTTTTTTTAATACTAAGGTTCTGGAAGGATGATGTAAAAAATTGAATGTTTGGTAGCCAATTTTCTGTTCCAACAGAGGCCTGCATCTAAAAAAAATTCATTAATACTTTACAAAAAGTAGAATGGTGGATTTCAATGTTTTTTATTCTTCTGAATTTCCCAAACCGCTTACCTGTGTTTTGACATCAAACAATTCAAGCTTTTCTTCCTTCTGAGAGCTACAACCTCAAATGCTTTTAGAGCCATCAAACCAGAAACTTGTTTTCCAGCTAATCATTCTTCCACATCACAGCCCTAGAACCCTTACCTAACATTTCTACATTCCTTATTTGCCAAATAACATATCATAAACCTCAAGAAGATTTAGCAGGACATTGATGATGACCAAAAAAAATTATTAAAAAGTATTGATAAGGGGTTGGAAAATCCATGCTTTCATTTAGGCAAATAAGCATGAAGAATTGTACTTACAAAAAGTCTGGTAGGCACAGGCATGAGGGACATGAGAACCATGTGTCCAAGTAAATTAATGTCCATGTGAGGCACAAATCCTTCTACAACCCCTCTCCTCACTTGCTCTCATAAGATATCTGTGCCCATGGGCTGTGCAGTGCAGGGTGCTGCATAAAACAGAGCTGAATTCAGATTATTTTGCCCAAGGAATCCAAGACAGAGACTCCACATCTTCAGTTTGCAGTAGTCATGGCTGTGAGAGCAGGGTGCCACCATCAACATGAAGGTTTTGGCTGAAGACCAGTGAGAATTCTGGTTATTATGGACTTGATCTCAGCGGTGTCAAAATGATAGACAAGACATTCAAATACATGTGTGAGTACTCAATATCTTTGCAGATCTGGACACTTAGTGCACACTCATAAATGAACAAGTGGCTGAAAATTACCAGCTTCAAGCTTCCTGGACATTTGTAACATTTCCCCTCACATGGAAAACCACTAACATTGCTCTTTTAGTGGCTTCTCTACAGCTCAGCAGTGAGAACAGGGACTGTCCTGGGTTGACTATATGATTCTTTTATCCCCAATCGTCTTGTTCTGTTCATGCTGAATAATAAGTTTGCACCTTTAAGGGTGTTCCAGAGAGTGAAGGGGGGGAGAGAAGAAGCGGCAGGTTTTTTTTCAGAACTGTACTCACTCCTACACATTCCTGCTGCGGGCTGTGTTGTCTGTGGCTGCAACGGGACAGAGCTCTCCTTTGCTTTTAGTTAGCTAGCTAGGGCAAGGAAGTTCCCTGGACCTTTGTTTTCTTTTCTCCCTTCTCTTTTGGACCTCTTAAAAACCTGCTCTGGCCTGAACACCCAGGGGAGCGCCGGCAGCTGCACCTGTGGCCCACCGGGCCGGGCCTGGCCTGCGACATTCCCAGCACCGGAGGGACTGATCAGAGACTGAGTGAGCCGAGCTGCACCCCGGGGAAGGGACTTTCTCAGTTTGTCATCTCCTTTGGAGTGGCAAGGGATCTTACTGTTAGATATTGTGCAGATTTGACTGTTTAATAAACAGGTTTTTTTCCACCTTTCTCCAAGGAGATATTTTCTCCCGGACCAGTTGCGGGGAGGGGCTGATTGGATCTGCTGTACTACCGGAGATCCTTTGAGGGATTCTCTCCCAAATTTGCCCAAAACCTGGACAGGGACACATATCTCAGGAGAGGTGTTCTGGGAGAACAGCTCTTTTAGCACGGGAACCCACAGGCAATAATATTCTCACATTGGAAGAGCAGTCAAGGAAACCTGTTACTAATGACATTGATAATCCAAGTAACCTGTGGATGGAAGTTCTGAAAAAAAAATTAAAATTAGTCGTTGGGAGAAAATAAAAGTGGATTTAAAGTACTTTAATGAAAGTTTCTAAGGGTAAATTGTAGTGATAAGGTACTGATTTTTTTCTACTTTTTTTTTTTGCTATTAGACAAAAACAGCACTATGATTCTTTTTAATAGGTTTTAGAAACATCTGTTATGGTAACAAACAAAAAGGTACTTAATCTTAAATGACACAGTCTTTTCCATATAGAATGCAGCTTGCAAATTGAATACTAATCTCTTAGAGAATAATATGCCACCTTTACCTTATTTATTACAGACATATTGTCATTATCAGCTATGCTGAATCAAGGTGACATCATATGGCACATAATGATTGCTCGCAGTGTGAAGTAATTAAAGGATATTCCTTTGGATTATTATAAACTGAAATAAACTCACAGCAAAGCTCTCTCTCCTCACTTTCCTCCCTTCTCTTTTTCACTTTCATTAGGCCATGAAGGCTGATGACCACCCCGTGAGATGGTAGCTGAACGTGACACATTTCTTCCTAATGTTTTTGTTTTTACTCCTAAAAGACATTTGGACCACAGGACCAAATAAAAGCTTTTAGGTAATTCTGGTTTGTTCGTGGAAAATGTCCATAATTTGTGGTATCCAGCTACTAAAAGAGATCAGGACACTTTATCTTCCAAGGTTTGGAAAGATTCATTTCACTCAACCCAAGACATTTGCAGCAGCAGTTTTGAGTTCTTGATCCCTCCCTGCTGTCCAGTGGTTTGCAACTCACTCCCCTCTCTCCATTTTCTTTCCCCAAGCAATAATGGCTGAAGCTGGAAACAAGCCCAACCCAGCAATATCTTTCCTTGTATCAAACCCTTATGATTTTCAAATCTAATGTAATTACTTTGTGTCCACTCAGTAGCACCAGGATCTGCATTAAAATATCATTATTAGCTAAAATGTTATTCTGAGTGATGGAAGAAATTTTATGATTTAAATTCCTTCTATACTTCCCTAGTCTCTTCTCTGGACAGGCCACAAAAATTTATTTTGAGCCCCAAACCCCATTTTTATGGATTCATGGACATAGATGTACTAATGAAATAAATATATAAACTGGCTTTTGGTTTTCAGGGGGTGATTGGTTTCCAGGCAGATTATTTGTTTGTTCAGTGACCTTCAATTGTTTAAAATAAAAGTTACAAAGAGTTATTGAGATTTTTGCAACACTCTCCTTACTCTCCCTTTATATATTACCTTCTGAAATATCTGATATATCAACATTCCTGAAAGCATCTCCCTCTCAGAAAGAAGAGATGTTGTTTGAAAGTAGTTCTAAAGAACAGGGAGAGAAAAGAAATGGCAAGAAGGCCTTTCATATGTAAGTACATTTTTTGATATATGTGTCTATGTGTATATATATTTCTCATGCCCTTTTTGCTTTGTGCAAGGTACTCTTATTGGTTTATAAACATATATATGTCAGTACATATATATGAATGCATTTAGAAAGAGCAGAAGGCCTGCACTGTGCTGCATGTGTCTTTGCTATTACAAAGTGACTGGTGCATTATATTTATTAAAAATCAATAAGTCTTTTACAGATACATCCCCAAGCCATTTCTGTCTTAATGCTTTGCCTCTAAAGAACAAGACTCTCCCATTCAGCCAAAATACAATTTTCCAGCTTGAACTCTTGCATTCAATTTGTTTTTAAAGAGAAGTCATCCATAACAGTAATAGATATGATGGCAGTTTCTTTAAAATGAAAGAAAAAAAGGTCTGTTCTGCAGATTTAAGATAAAAAGATTAGAGAAGTGCAGTTGTGCACAGTGCACACAAGCTTATTCTGCTTGTTTAATTTCTAAATAGGGGTATGTGCGATTGTTTAATATAGCATAACTAACTGAAGTGCCTAGAACTGATATAATCCTGAACCTTGCACAGATTACATCATCATTTATAAGAAATAGGTGCATGGACATCGTGCAAGGACCTCCACTTTCCCCTTGGGAGCTTGTTTGATCAAATATTAGTGCTGCATAAAGGGAAAAATGCTGCTTTCAGGCCTTGGAGAGCTGTTCAGTGGGTCCAGTTCAGAACTCATTTTTGGAAGAACTATGACACCTTCTATATTCTTCTATCAGGAGGCATTCAGGTTGGACACCAGTGTGGCATTCACATCCTCTGAAAAAAATCCCTTCACCCAGGATTTTTCTCCTGGGAAGCTGAGATGCCTCAGAGAAAAAGGAAAATAATTCTGATCTCATTTGCTTCTCCTGTGTTGTGCTCATGTGGAATGTGTTTGGAGATTGTTCACCCACAGGTGATTGTTCCATTGGATTCTGCTGTGAGCTGTTTTCACTCATTGGCCAATCAGGGCCCAGCTGTGTCAGGACTCTGGAAAGCGTCAGGAGTTTTCATTATCATCTTTTTAGTATTCAGTAAGTATCATCTTTGCTGTACTCTTTAGTATAGTTTAGTATAGTATTCTTTAATATAATAGAGTATAATAAATTAGCCTTCTGAGAACATGGAGTCAGATTCATCATTCCTGCCTTCATCTGGGGTGCCCTGCAAATACGATGCACCTGAAAGAATGTTTTCATGGAAAGGGTTCCTAAGCATTGGAATGGGCTGCCCAGGGAGGTGGTGGAGCCACTGACCCCTTGAGGTGTTTAAGAAATGACTGGATGTGGCATTCAGAGCCATGGCTTAGCTGGCAGGGTGGTGTTTGGTCAAAATTTGAACTTGATGGTCTTGGAGTTCTTTCCCAACCAAAATGATTCCGTAATTCTGTGATATGGCATTGGTCCATTTTATACAATTCCATAAAATGGCCAGTAGCAGACACCTGAAGACATGTGTAAGAGTAAAGTAATTGTCCAGAGGTACTTTTCCCAAACACTCCCATTTCCAGCAATCTGTGTTGCATACATCCTCTGATAGATTTTTCTTTAATGATTTTTTTTTATTTTTTTATTTTATGCAAGCACTCAGCATCCAAATACTTTGGGGCAAAGAGTTTCTCAGCTATGTGTCTTTAGACATCTGTATATTAAATTAAGATGCCATTAAGCTAAATCTGTCAGGTTTTGAATGGTATTTGCATTATCAGCTTGAATTCTTCAGGTTCAGTCTTAAAGACACCCTCTTAAAGCAGGAATTACAGTCTCTTAAAATGTGCAAACTTGATAGGTGGAATATCTCCTGTTAATTCTGGGAGCAGCAATTCCACATGCAATTGGGTTAGTAGTTCACTTGTCCCAGTTTACCCATCGACTCCAGTTTGTTTTCCATAGGAAAAAGTTTCCCAGCACAGCAGGAGTCTGCCTGGCAAATGGGGCTCTTCCAGGCTGTCACAAATTGAGCAATAAAAAGCTGACTGAGTAATTGGTCCCCAGCCCCTGTGCTAAAACCCCCAGGATGCCCTTTGTCAGGTTGGAAATTGGATTGCAGGCCTTGCAATTAAAGAAGGAGTTGGAAGAAGATAAATTTTAAGTATTATTTCCAATTCTCCAAGATTTTCTTACTGCTTTATACGAACACAGCACTTCAACTTCTAAATTTCTGGTGGATCTCTGCCTATCAGCTCACAGAGTCACCTAAGTGGTCTAGAAAGGCAGGGTTGTTACAGAACTTGTGCAAAATTGTTGGATGTTGACATAAATGAACTCAAACAAGAGACACATTGAAGGAAAACAGTTGAGGAAAGATTGCAGCAGTCTACACATCCCTTTGCAAATATATACACAAACTCACTAGGAGTAATTTATTTGTATTTCTATTGTAAAAATGGGGAAATTACTGTCTAAGTAAATTCCAGCGCCAAAATACTGAGACTTGCTTAGTTCTTTGTCCAGTTTCTTTTGTCCTGACTGGAAGTTTTCATTGTCATGAGAGAGAAATACAAAGCCAGCAAAAATTCATTAACCCTGTGACCCAATAAAGAAATACACCTTTGGGTCCATGAGCAGCTGGCAAAGAAAACCACCAACAAAAATTGTCCTCCAACCTACAGACTGCTAATAAAATGTACAGCAAAAGAAATTTTTGTGCCAGAGGGTTCCTTCCAGTAGTCTAAGCATCTACAGTAAATTCCCTACATGCTGTTCAGTTAAGTTCAAATCATGTGAATTATTGAATATGACAGAGAAAACCATCCTCATGTTGAAAGGAGCTGCACACTCCTAAGGGCTGTTGAATTCAGGGAACAAAAGTAGTGCCAGGCCCTTCTGGTGCCATCCCACTGATGTCAACAAGCTTCCATCAGCATATCTGACAGCAGAATTTAACTCCTCATTTTTATGTAAAAGAAGCCTTTATGGTAGGATTAAGAAGCCAGGCCTCTGCATGCTGAATTTAAATATGTCACTCCCCTAAGAACTGACAGTAGACTAAAGAATAATATGTGTATATAAATGAAAACCTATGTTTAAACTTTGAAATTGTTTCCATATATTTTAAAAAAACCCATATTATGTCATCTAAAAAATACTGGCATTTAAGTAAAAATTTTGCAATTGTCATGAAATATGGGTCCCCTCAAGCCAGGTCTCACAAGCTCTTGGAGGTCTATTTCACACCCAAGATAGCTCAGCTACCTTAGAAGGCATAAAATCAGCAGGATGGCTTCTGTAGTAGGGTTGGAAACAAAAAGATTTTAATAAAAGGCAAAATAACAAAACTCTTTACAGAGAAAAACCGAACCAGGTGCAAGAGGCCCTCCTGCCTCAGGTAAAAGACCTCACAAAAGCCATCAGTTTCTTTGTTCTCTACTTTTTCTAGTAAATTTCTCAGGCAAGACTTTTTGGTTCCTGTCCAATTAGTTATTCTTAAGTTTGAGGTGAAGTCCTCCAAGTCCTATGAGGTGTCTTTTCACCTAATTGTGGAGAGAAACTTCTGGCCTTATTTCCTTTTTAAGGGGACAAAAAATAGTTTTGTCACTCCATCAACAGAGAGCACATTCCTATAGTCTTAAGGGAAAAAAGAATTAAAATGAAAACGATGTGTCTGGATGTAGCTGTCATGCAAATGGAAAATACACTCAATATTCACAGAATTCAGTGTATTATGAAACCTTCACTGTCCTGAGTGTTTCATGTGTAGCTTTATGTGAATGACTGTATTCAACCACAGACAGAGAGAGTCAGCTGGGAGCAGAGACCAAGAACAGTCCCTGCAGAGATGTTTGTAGAATACATGGATAGATGTTCCAGCCAGCCCACCTCAGAGAGTTTTCCACCTTGACAGAAAAAGCAGATGGGAGCACCCAGGAGATGTGTCTCAGACCAGCTTTACAGTCACCTCTGCTGGTTGTGATCCCAAATCCATTGTGCTGAACTCAAGCACACCTGGGGACGCTCTTCCCTGACATTGCCAGGATCTCCCCTGGGAAGACTCACAATCTTTTTAAACTGAACATTTTCAGGAATCATTCCCATTGGAGTGTGGCATGCAGGAAATTCCAGGGCTCACTCTGAGCAGCCTGGTTGAGCGCAGCCACCCTGTTTTAAGGGGAGAGCAGTTGGCTGCAGAGGCAGTGAACACTCTTTAAAATTGGTTCCTGATGCCAAGGAATGCTTCTGATGAAGTCTAATTGTTTAAACGCTTTCGTAAGTGCCCAATTTCCATTTAATCCATCCCTACATTAAGAACCTGTGAGACAGCAATAAAATGCAGCTTGAAGAACCAGCTCAGTTCCTGTTTGGGATCCCATCTGAAGATTGTTCTTTGCAGCACTTAGCAAGCATGATGCACCTCCACATTGCATGCAAAATGCACAGTTTTGTGACATCAAGGACTATGCAGCAAATAGACATAAAGGTGACTTATTTTTTTGTAAAAAAGTATTTAAATGGGGCTCCTAAGAACTGAAAAAGCTCATAAATTTAGCATTCTGGTAATATTGATCTACCAATCACCTCCATAGAGAACAGAGAAGAACTGGTCAAGTCAAGCAACTTTTAACATTTTTGTCAGCAGAGATTCATGGAAAGTCAGAGTTTTGATTTTTAAACTCCAAGAAAAATGTTTATATTGACATGTTTACCCTTGACTTTCCCTAAGGAAGGTGCCTCGAACGGGGTTCCTGATGTAGATATTTGATGGAATGTGTGCACTGAGCTTTCTGGCCCAAAGTTAATAACGGTGAGGAGCAACCTGGAACTGATTTCCATGCTATAAATATAACTAATACTTTTGACTAATTTCCAGACTTGATTTTTAATGTTTTTTTCTTTATTATAATACTCCTTAATATGCATACAATTTTTTGCATGCATGAGCCTCATTGAGACATAAAATCAAGATATTGGTCATTTACCATTATTAACAATTCTATGCCAGTCTCAAAGAATAATTTCTGCTTTTTTTCCCCCCATCAAAAAAATCCAGCATGATTAATTACACCCTAAGCACCCTGTAAGCTATGTACACTATTTCTGCTTGATGCCAACAGTTGTTCAGTCTTGCTCTGCATTTGTAGAGCAGCTGAATCCTACTCCAAAAAAACCAAACAAATAGACAAACCAACAAAAAAAGGTGAACTTTATTGATAGGCAATTTGCCTAATCAATTAGTATTTCTCCTAGATTAATGAATTTATTTTTGCAAAATCCCCTCAGATATCTGATTCTTCACCAATTTAGTATGAGAATTAAAGAGCAATACTGCATTCAGTAATCTTAAACCAGTTCAGAATTTCTATAAACCAAAAAACAAATGCCTCACCAAGAGCACAAGAAACTGTATCACACTGATTGCAAGCTTGAGCAGAAAAAACCTGCTAAATCTGAAACTGAACCTGCTTCTGTAACATTCAACTGTATGCCACAGCCTCAGTTCCTAAAAAATGAGAACTGCAGTGAAAAAGTGCTTTAGGATGCACTGATACCACACTATGGAAGTTCTAGGTTTTCCAAAATAAATATCTAAGTGTAGTCATACTTTCTACACAATCAGGATAAAAGTAACACAGATATCTTTTTTCACTTGAGTCCACCTGATTTTAATTTTTCCAAGAGAGGATATGGCAAGGACTCTTTTGGAATGTATTCTTCTGGCTTTTATTGGCAGATATCTTCAGTATCTTCTTTTTCAGAAGGTAATTATCTTTTCCATGAAGAGTCATTCCCTGTTAATTATAGGAAAATGTCAGGCTATGTGTCTTTAGACATCTGTATATTAAATTAAGATGCCATTAAGCTAAACCTGTCAGGTTTTGAATGGTATTTGCATTATCAGCTTGAATTCTTCAGGTTCAGTCTTAAAGACACCCTCTTAAAGCAGGAATTACAGTCTCTTAAAATGTGCAAACTTGATAGGTGGAATATCTCCTGTTAATTCTGGGAGCAGCAATTCCACATGCAATTGGGTTAGTAGTTCACTTGTCCCAGTTTACCCATCAACTCCAGTTTGTTTTCCATAGGAAAAAGTTTCCCAGCACAGCAGGAGTCTGCCTGGCAAATGGGGCTCTTCCAGGCGGTCACAAATTGAGCAATAAAAAGCTGACTGAGTAATTGGTCCCCAGCCCCTGTGCTAAAACCCCCAGGATGCCCTTTGTCAGGTTGGAAATTGGATTGCAGGCCTTGCAATTAAAGAAGAAGTTGGAAGAAGATAAATTTTAAGTATTATTTCCAATTCTCCAAGATTTTCTTACTGCTTTATACCAACACAGCACTTCAACTTCTAAATTTCTGGTGGATCTCTGCCTGTCAGGTCACAGACTCACCTGAGTGGTCTAGAAAGGCAGGGTTGTTACAGAACTTGTGCAAAATTGTTGGATGTTGACATAAATGAACTCAAACAAGAGACACATTGAAGGAAAACAGTTGAGGAAAGATTGCAGCAGTCTACACATCCCTTTGCAAATATATACACAAACTCACTAGGAGTAATTTATTTGTATTTCTGTTGTAAAAATGGGGAAATTACTGTCTAAGTAAATTCCAGTGCCAAAATACTGAGACTTGCTTAGTTCTTTGTCCAGTTTCTTTTGTCCTGACTGGAAGTTTTCATTGTCATGAGCGAGAAATACAAAGCCAGCAAAAATTCATTAACCCTGTGACCCAATAAAGAAATAAACCTTTGGGCCCATGAGCTGCTGGCAAAGAAAAACACCAACAAAAATTGTCCTCCAACCTACAGACTGCTAATAAAATGTACAGCAAAAGAAACTTTTGTGCCAGAGGGTTCCTTCCAGTAGTCTAAGCATCTACAGTAAATTCCCTACATGCTGTTCAGTTAAGTTCAAATCATGTGAATTATTGAATATGACAGAGAAAACCATCCTCATGTTGAAAAGAGCTGCACACTCCTAGGGGCTGTTGAATTCAGGAACAAAAGTAGTGCCAGGCCCTTCTGGTGCCATCCCACTGATGTCAACAAGCTTCCATCAGCATATCTGACAGCAGAATTTAACTCCTTATTTTTATGTAAAAGAAGCCTTTATGGTAGGATTAAGAAGCCAGGCCTCTGCATGCTGAATTTAAATATGTCACTCCCCTAAGAACTGACAGTAGACTAAAGAATAATGTGTATATAAATGAAAACCTATGTTTAAACTTTGAAATTGTTTCCATATATTTTAAAAAAACCCATATTATGTCATCTAAAAAATACTGGCATTTAAGTAAAAATTTTGCAATTGTCATGAAATATGGGTCTCCTCAAGCCAGGTCTCACAAGCTCTTGGAGGTCTATTTCACACCCAAGATAGCTCAGCTACCTTAGAAGGCATAAAATCAGCAGGACGGCTTCTGTAGTAGGGTTGGAAACAAAAAGATTTTAATAAAAGGCAAAATAACAAAACTCTTTACAGAGAAAAACCGAACCAGGTGCAAGAGGCCCTCCTGCCTCTGGTAAAACACCTCACAAAAGCCATCAGTTTCTTTGTTCTCTACTTTTTCTAGTAAATTTCTCAGGCAAGACTTTTTGGTTCCTGTCCAATTAGTTATTCTTAAGTTTGAGGTGAAGTTCCCCAAGTCCCATGAGGTGTCTTTTCACCTAATTGTGGAGAGAAACTTCTGGCCTTATTTCCTTTTTAAGGGGACAAAAAATAGTTTTGTCACTCCATCAACAGAGAGCACATTCCTATAGTCTTAAGGGAAAAAAGAATTAAAATGAAAACGATGTGTCTGGATGTAGCTGTCATGCAAATGGAAAATACACTGAATATTCACAGAATTCAGTGTATTATGAAACCGTCACTGTCCTGAGTGTTTCATGTGTAGCTTTATGTGAATGACTGTATTCAACCACAGACAGAGAGAGTCAGCTGGGAGCAGAGACCAAGAACAGTCACTGCAGAGATGTTTGTAGAATACATGGATAGATGTTCCAGCCAGCCCACCTCAGAGAGTTTTCCACCTTGACAGAAAAAGCAGATGGGAGCACCCAGGAGATCTGTCTCAGACCAGCTTTACAGCCACCTCTGCTGATTGTGATCCCAAATCCATTGTGCTGAACTCAAGCACACCTGGGGACGCTCTTCCCTGACATTGCCAGGATCTCCCCTGGGAATGAGTCAATCTTTTTAAACTGAACATTTTCAGGAATCATTCCCATTGGAGTGTGGCATGCAGGAAATTCCAGGGCTCACTCTGAGCAGCCTGGTTGAGCGCAGCCACCCTGTTTTAAGGGGAGAGCAGTTGGCTGCAGAGGCAGTGAACACTCTCTAAAATTGGTTCCTGATGCCAAGGAATGCTTCTGATGAAGTTTAATTGTTTAAACGCTTTCGTAAGTGCCCAATTTCCATTTAATCCATCCCTACATTAAGAACCTGTGAGACAGCAATAAAATGCAGCGTGAAGGACCAGCTCAGTTCCTGTTTGGGATCCCATCTGAAGATTGCTCTTTGCAGCACTTAGCAAGCATGATGCACCTCCACACTGCATGCAAAATGCACAGTTTTGTGACATCAAAGACTATGCAGCAAATAGATATAAAGGTGACTTATTTTTTTGTAAAAAAGTATTTAAATGGGGCTCCTAAGAACTGAAAATGCTCATAAATTTAACATTATGGTAATACTGATCTACCAATCACCTCCATAGAGAACAGAGAAGTAGTGGTCAAGTGAAGTAACTTTTAACATTTTTGTCAGCAGAGATTCATGGAAAGTCAGAGTTTTGATTTTTAAACTCCAAGAAAAATGTTTATATTGACATGCTTACCCTTGACTTTCCCTAAGGAAAGTGCCTCGAACTGTGTTCCTGATGTAGATATTTGATGGAACGTGTGCACTGAGCTTTCTGGCCCAAAGTTAATAAAGGTGAGGAGCAACCTGGAACTGATTTCCATGCTATAAATATAACTAATACTTTTGACTAATTTCCAGACTTGATTTTTAATGTTTTTTTCTTTATTATAATACTGCTTAATATGCATACAATTTTTTGCATGCATGAGCCTCATTGAGACATAAAATCAAGATATTGGTCATTTACCATTATTAACAATTCTATGCCAGTCTCAAAGAATAATTTCTGCTTTTTTCCCCCATCAAAAAAAATCCAGCATGATTAATTACACCCTAAGCACCCTGTAAGCTATGTACACTATTTCTGCTTGATGCCAACAGTTGTTCAGTCTTGCTCTGCATTTGTAGAGCAGCTGAATCCTACTCCAAAAAAACCAAACAAATAGACAAACCAACAAAAAAAGGTGAACTTTATTGATAGGCAATTTGCCTAATCAATTAGTATTTCTCCTAGATTAATGAATTTATTTTTGCAAAATCCCCTCAGATATCTGATTCTTCACCAATTTAGTATGAGAATTGAAGAGCGATACTATATTCAGTAACCTTAAACCAGTTCAGAATTTCTATAAACCAAAAAACAAATGCCTGACCCAAAGCTACCAAGAGCACAAGCAACTGTATCACACTGATTACAAGCTTGAGCAGGAAAAAAACCTGCTAAATCCGAAACTGAGCCTGCTTCTGTAACATTCAACTTTATGCCACAGCCTCAGTTCCTAAAAAATGAGAACTGCACTGAAAAACTGCTTTAGGATGCACTGATACCACACTATGGAAGTTCTAGGTTTTCCAAAATAAATATCTAAGTGTAGTCATACTTTCCACACAATCAAGATAAAAGTAACACAGATATCTTTTTTCACTTGAGTCCACCTGATTTTAATTTTTCCAAGAGAGGATATGGCAAGGACTCTTTTGGAATGTATTCTTCTGGCTTTTATTGGCAGATATCTTCAGTATCTTCTTTTTCAGAAGGTAATTATCTTTTCCATGAAGAGTCATTCCCTGTTAATTATAGGAAAATGTCAGCTGTGTTTGAGGTGGTTGTAGGATTTTTCATTTTTCTCTTTCAAGGCAGGATGGTTCCTCACATAATTCAGAAGCTGCTGAGCCCTGTGTTATGTGAAGAACAAAAGCAGAAGGTGTTGGAATGGTTTTATATTTGAAGTGACATATTTTCATTAATTTTGAATGAATGTGGATGTTGAATTGAAGACAGCTATAATGAGATATCTTCCAGAGCCATAGATATCCAGAACTATTCCAGAAAAAATAAATAAATTGAAAACTTAAAATTTTTCAATAAAGTACATGCAGGAAAATGTAAACTGAGGAGGAGGAAATGCAATACATTTTTCCAAGAATGTACAATATAATTAAACTTTATTTTAAAAAATAATATGTATTTAAGATGTTAGGACCTCAATGCTTTCTTATTAAACATTAAAGTTTTGTTGCTATTAGACTGAAAATAGCTGACTGACTTTTACTTAAGTATAAGAAAACTTCCTTGTGTGGTGCATTCCATTGTACCTGAGATTTAAAATGTGTTTTGTAAATTAAAACAAATATTTGTTAATGGGGTATAAAGAAACCCTAAAGTACTCAAAAACTGGACATATACTAGGTGGAAACAATTATGACTACTACTTATAATGAAAGATCTGAAAATATACTGGATCTAAGGACTTCTTTAAACAAAACAAAATTTTCTTCAACTTCTATTGGTAGTTCTATTTTTAATCACAATGTCAGTGCAAGTTCTGTGTCAATTCTTCAAATATTTGATATATGGTGTGATAAATTCTTTTGGAAAAGAAGCAATTAGTAATAAATAGCTTGCATCCCATAGTGTGATGCATCAATTTAAGGCAGACATGGTTTCTGAACACATCCTTCAACTGAGAAAAATTTCTCTCTCCCATATGTACTTCTTAGATATGTTTGAAATGCTAAACCATCTATTTCCAGAAAATATCAGGAAATGTTTCCAACATATTTCCAAAATTTATTGCAAAAATGAAAAAAGATAGTAATATTACCTAGAGTGTTATTTAGGAAATTTGGGGGTTGATCCTTTTTTATGCTTTTCACTCTTTTTGTGTTATACATGACTTAAAAATCTATTACTGTGCAACAATAAAAAAAATCAATGGTGTCACATTATATTTATTTTTAATCACTAAAGAACACTATTATTCTGTTGGGTTTGGTGTGAGGGTTTTGATCATCCCAAAATGTCTCCTCTTGACTCTATGTTCTTTCTCTGTAATGCCTCAGACTCTGCTTTTTATTCTCAGATTCTCACCAGCCATTTTTCATATCTGGGAGCATGTTCTGGAAATCTGGTAAGCAATCTGCCTGAAGGAGGGACAATACCAACAAGATAAATTTTGGTTTTGACAAAGAATTGTCGACCCACAGAATAATTTATGATGGAGAGGACCTCAAGAGCTGTCTAATCCAACACTGTGCGCAAAGTCAGCTCAACTTTGAGGTCAGCTCTTAGGTCCTCTTTTAGTCAGGATTGAGGGTGGAGGTTGCAAAAGCTCCTTGGACAGCCTGGACCTCTACGTGACTGTTCACACAACCAAAATACTTGTATCTACTCTACATCTCTCATTTTAGTTTATGCTGTGGGTTTGCCATGGATCTTCTCACTGACTCAACGTGTATCAGGTCTCCCCACATATTTCCCTTCTTCAGGCTTAATAAATCCAGTTTCCTCAGTTTCACCTCATGGATGACATGCTTCAGCCCCCCCACCATGATATCATTAAAATATTTTTGAAATGAACACTTCAGAAAGATTTCTTCAGAGTACACGCTCATTGTGATTTTTTTGAAATAGAAAAATGCATTGTTCTACTCACAGGTGATGTTACTGTGAATGATTCAGAGATGGAAACCATCTCCTCTTGTAGATGTTTGAGTGCATCTCATCTGTGCACTCTAAGATCAAGCCTTACTCTACATTCCTCTAAGGTTTTCTGGGAGACTCCTTATCTGAGATTGCAAATTCAGTGCACAGAGAGTAAATTCACAAGTATTGCTTTTATGGGGAAAAGTGTTCTTGTGTTCACAGCAATTATAGTAATTACCCTCCCTTACCCTCTTTTGGATTAAATAACCCTCACTTACAGTCCATGGCCTGTTCTAAACTGAGTTGTCCTTCTCTCATCACAATGAGAATGTTTCCACCTTCCCCCTGAAGAGAACCATGCTCATGGTAAATGTTTTCTTTACTGAACTGAACATGAAAAATTAATGTTTGGGGCAGCTCAGATTGCTCATCTGCCCATTCTGGTGTGTTGGTTAAATATTTCCAGCAAATATTGCTCTCTATGTGCCCCTTGAAAACACAAAAAGTACATGGAAAAATTCACCTACTGATCCAATGAATTGAATCTTTCATCCTTTGAGAAAATATAATTGAATTGGCTTTTATGGTGGTTGTTTTCAATTATTGCCTCAGAATTTATTGGCTTGTCTTCCTGTTAGAGACCTTGAAAGTTAGGCAGGGGATTCTATCTGTGGCTGCCTTTAAGAAAACTGTTGTGCTAGCTAGCCTTGGTTAAATTTTAATATTTAATGTAATTGTAGTTAAAAGTGCACCTTGGCGCATTGCCATAGCTGAGCAGCAGCTGAAGGAGCAGTCAGGGATGCTCCACACAACCTAAAATGATGGTAGGTAACTAAATTCAAGCTATTGACTCTTATCCCTGATCAATAAACTCCATTAGGTGTAAAAACTTGTTTGTTCCATCCCGAGGGGATATCTCAAGGTGTCACTTTCTCATTTGTAGTGGTGATAAGGTGTTACCGCCACACAGTGGGGTAGAGAGGGAAAAAAATAGAGAAAAATTATTGGCAGGGCACTTTCAGGGGATTTGTGGCAAGCATACACCATGTAGGGCTGGACTCTGCATGAATCTGATTTTGGTGTATCCATGGGAATCCATTTAGAGAGCCCTGCTGGATAAATGTTGGTAGGGATGGAAATACAGGAGCTCAGCACAGGGCAGCTGCTGAATGCAGTTTGAGGGTGGCAAGAGAGTTCTGTAACCTCCACTGCACACTCCACTCTCTGTAATATTTTGGGTATTTAAGCCGGCTGATTTAAAGCTAGCCTGGGCACCTTGCAAACCCCAGTCACACACCTGAGCGCAGGACAGACAGGCTTTTCACAGAAAGCACCTGTTCCATCTTGCTTTTGCTGCTGGTGGCACGACTGGAGGAGAAATCCATCCTGTGCACCCAGAGCAGGCTGTGACCTTCACTGGGAAGAGATGTTGCGAGGGAAGCAGGGTGTGAAATTGGAGCTACCTGCTGTAATTCTGCAAAATTAAAATGAGATGAGCAGCCAGTGCTCCCAGCCAGCTTCTTGCAGATCAAAGCTGGGCTGCTCAGTTCCAGCAGCTGACAGGCACATGGTACTGGAACAGACTCACCAGCTGACATTGCTTTCCTGAGAAATGCCATCCTCTTGCAGAGCTGCTGCCCTTGATAAAAAGGGACCAGAGGGTCAGACTCCTCTCCCTGCGGAAATTTTATCAAAACTTTTGAGGGATTTGCATCATCTAACATCTATCTCCTGCCAAATGTCCACTTTGATGTGCCACCTGAGTTGGCATGTGTTGAAGTCAGGACTACTTTTTTTTTCCTTTTCTTCTTTTGTCCTTTTTTTTTTATTTTTCTTTTTTCCCCTTCCCTTCCCTTCCCTTCCCTTCCCTTCCCTTCCCTTCCCTTCCCTTCCCTTCCCTTCCCTTCCCTTCCCCTTCCTTCCCTTCCCTTCCCCCTTCCCTTCCTTCCCTTCCTTCCCTTCCCTTCCCTTCCCTTCCTTCCCTTCCTTCCCTTCCCTTCCCTTCCCTTCCCTTCCCTTCCCTTCCCTTTTTTTTTCTATTTTCTCTTTTTTAATTACTTTTTTTTTTTTGAGTGTACCATACTGTGCTCATTTGATTATTTCATAACCTTTCTTTTAACCACATTTTTAATCTCCCTGGCTCTCTGGAATTCTCCTAGCCTCCCCCTCAGTAACCTCCTGACACCCAGAGCTGGTGATGCAAAAGCAACTAAAAGAGCAATGCCTTGTTCCTGTCAGATGATGCTGTGGACTCTGCCTAAGCCACGTGCACAGAGCACTGTATCCCCAGCCAAATTCTAGAAAGGGTAAATTCTAAAAAAAGGGGAAATTCTAAAAAAGGGTAAGTGAGGTTAAACCAAACTTTGAAACACGTTGTCCCTGTGAATTTGGTTCCCTGCTGTCTTGCTGCACAGGAAGGTGGGAGGCAGGCCCAGGATGGTTTTTGGCATTTGCTCTTTGCACTCCTCACTGACCTGTGCAGGCTGATTCTGGCCCTGTGCGCTGCGTTAGGAAAGTGAGGATCCATCAGAAATGCTCAACAATATCAACCAATCATAAATGATCAATTTTTAATGCTTGATGATACAAATCCATGTGATGTTAAATGTTTGTGAACTAATGGGGTTAACATATGTGAGTTATCCAGGGGTCTCCCACTGCCCTGCCAACAGCATGTGATTAATTCTGTGCTAACAGGCTAGAACGATTTCTGAGCTACCACATGAAGATATCTATATTCCTAGATTAGATGTTATCTAGACATAAATCTCACTCTGTTTTACCCAAATTTACACCATTTTCAGCTATATCTCCATAGCCAAAAATGTTACTTCACTATATCATACAAGCATCACCTGTAACTAAAATGAAAATGGTGGCAAAATTGTCACGAGGTAGTTTTTTTATTTTTCAGAGAAGCAAGAAATTGTCATTTCTGTTTTGCTTCTGGTGCAAACCCAATCCAAATCAGTGGTAAAATAATCATTAGTAGTCAGCATATAAGTAGAAATTAGTATTTGTATAGTTATTATTTGATTGCTACAACAATCCAGGGAGAGGATTTCTTGGAGAAAAGTGATGGGATCCTACAGCTGATGGGGCTTTCCACAGCTCATCTAACTTAGGAATGTATATTAGGACGATGGGGAATGGTTTTAAACTGCCAGAGGACAGGGTTAGATTGGATATAGGGAAGAAATTCCTCCCTGTGAGGGTGATGAGGCCCTGGCAGAGGCTGCCCAGAGAAGCTGTGGCTGCCCCTGGATCCCTGGAAGTGCCCAAGGCCAGGCTGGACAGGGCTTGGAGCACTCTGGGATGGTGGAAGGTGTCTCTGCACAGGACAGGGGTGGAACTGGGTGATCTTCAAGGCTCCTTCCAACCCAAACCTTCTATTATTCCCAAAAGAGTAAAGTCATTTAACTTGGTTCATTCCAGCTACAGATGTGTTATCCACTCCATGGCTGACAATCAACAAGGGCTTTTGTTGCAGTGTGTTTATTTCCTCCTGAGAAAGCCTGAAAATTCCTTATCTTTGCAGGGTTTTGGAATCTTGCTGAAGTCCTGCCTACCATCCCAGGTGCCTGTCCCTCCTTTTCTGCAGAGATTGATGCAGGAGGTAGCCAGGGAGGACACCCAACACACAGAACTTGGGCCAAAATCAGGACTCTGCTTCAACAGCAACAATTAAATGAGGAAAGTGTTACTGAAGATTAAAAAAATTATTAATATCTAGTTTGCTCTTCACCTGTAGGGACAAACCAGGCATCACAGATGAATGCTGCAGCCAGCCAGGTATGAAAAGTATCTGGTGAGAGCAGCTCTCATCACTCATCTTGTGAGCACTGATGCTTTCCAAGCAATTACAGCTCACATCCTTCCTCAGCCAGGCATGTGCCCTAACCACTAGACAGAGTCATGATTCTTTTTGCTCCTTCCCTGTAGCCTGATGAATCTTTAATTCTTTCATTAAAGCTGGAGCAGCTCCTGCAAGAAGACTTGTCACGGCCTCCCATTTTGGTGACTAAATTTATTTCCATTAATCTGTTGCTAGCAGCTTTTTACTGCTTGTGGCTCTCTCTTTCTTGGACAGGTTCTTGCTGACATGATTGTGTTGGCTGTTCATTTGCCAGTCTGTCCTTGGGTACTGGCATCTGATCTGTTGACCGATTTCATCAAGCTCCAAAGAAGGACAGAAGTTTTGCAGATAACTGAGTTCTGAAAAGCCTTATAAAGACGGGCAGGTGGCTGGAGAGGGAAAGATTAATCAGTTTGGCAAAAAGGAGGCAGATCTCAAGTGTCAGCCTTTCCACTTAACAATGGGATTGTTTCATGTTGAAACCAGGCTGCAGCTGTGCCTTTGCTTCCCCTTGTGCAGTGATGTGATGCTCCTTGGTGGGAAGAGTAACACAGAGAATTCCAAATTCCAGCAGTTCAGGCTCTGCTCTTTCTGATAAAAATAACTATTTTCCTTCAGAATTGCGTGCCCAGGAAATTAAATGAGATTATATTGTTGGATCTTGTTTGTCTGCTACTTCTGTCCTTTTCTTACAATGTTTATATGAAGTCATGACAATTTAACTATTTAAGATTACTGATAACAATGGTGATTACATAAATGTTGTTATCATTATGACCTGTTAATAGAAAAGAAAAATCCTAGTTTGATTCTCAGCTCTTAGTTTACCAGTACTTTCCTACTCCTTGGAAAAAAACCCTAAAAATTATTGAAAAGAACATGGAGAACTTGGAAAATTATGTATTTGCTGTAGGAAGTACCCTAAGCAATATTTGGGAAAAAAAAAAAAATTCAAGGTTCACATTTGATACTCAGAGTTGAATTTAAGAGAAAGAAAGGAAGCATGAAGGTAGAAAAACAAACATTGCTTTGAAAAAACTATTCAAATACCTGATCTTGGGAGGAAATTCTGATAATCACTGTCCACATTTTGGTCATGATTTCCCAAATATCTTGAAATGTACAATGACTGACTTTTCTCTTTGTTTATATCTCCCCTAAGCACCTGGGATTTGACATCCCATTTTCTCCCATACCAATGACCAACACATTAGAATCTTCATTTCAATAAATTTAATTTGCATTTCCTCCTTCAGATATGCTATATGGTGAAAACATTACCCAGTTTCATTTATCAAGCGCCTGAGCTATCTTGCTTTTCTGATTCTTAAATTATCCTAAATACATCTTTACTCTGCACCAAAATAAATTAACCAAATTTGGAATGGGAGGACCAGTCAGTCAATTCAAATGTGAGCGTATTTATAACTTGTTGGTTCAGTCACTTGGGAAGGGAGATGGAGGCTGGTCTGGCTCCTCTCTGGCTCTCAGTGATGCTGTGCTGTCTGTTAAAGCGCTGATTTAACAGGTAAGTACTAAAACTGATCTACTTTAAGCTGTGAAAAACTCAGGTGATCACAAAAGCAAACTGCTCTGTTGCTTGAAATCAAAATTCACTCTTAGTGAAAGCAAAAAGGCTGATTGACATCCTCAGGATCTGAAAAAAAAGATAGGTACAGCTGAGGAACACCACAATTCTCCTTCAGGAGTACAATCCTACAGTTGTTCTTTGCGTTCATTGATTTTTATAAAATATTAAATCCACACTTATTCTAACCATGTTATTTGGTGATGTGACAATCAACCTTGTCTTTAATTAGGAACAAAAAAAAACCACTATGAATATTTCATCCCAGTAGGAATTTTCCTTTTGAAATGGGAAGGAAGTGGCTGTACTTGACATTTCTCATGATCTTCATCTCTTACATTTCCATAGTAATGGTCTCCACAGTGAGCCATCAATCTCCGTACTGCCTCAACCCAGAAAATGAAACAAAACCAAAATATTTGAAGAGAACAGGAAGTAATCTTGAAGAGAACTTGTTTAACCCAATATATCCTAGAATTGTCAGCAGAATTAAAAGTCATGTGTGCAATTAAGAAAAGAGTTTTAAAAGATTTTGTAGACAAAAGTTATTTCTCACATCCTACAGGTCTTGTTTAATACATCAGTAGTCAAAACCCTCAACCAACCACAACTCTCCCACAAACAAATAATCAAACAAAATTCAAAATCTCTTGTGGTTTCTAAAGTACAGCTGGAATTTAAAAACCCAACTACTTACTTGAGGGTATGAAAAAAAATTTTTTGGAAAAGCATAAGGAATAAGAGAGATAGAATTACAAGTCTTTCAAGATTAGGGAAAAAAAGCCCAGTTTTCACAGTTGTCACTAAAGAAATCTGTGCAAGACTTGTGTTGTTTGAAATATTCATAAGAGATCCAAAAAGGAACAAGCAGAGAAGTGACAAAATTTGCAGATGACAGAAAATGATTCAGGACATTTTAAACTGAAAGACATGCAAGAAATTGCAGCAGGTTTTCCTGATGCTGGGTGATAAAGATCTGCAATTGCTGATGGAAGACAGTTCTTGTTAGATGCAAAGGAGTAAACACAGGACAGAAATTCTTACTGTACCTAAAGACAGGCAACTGCTAAATTAACTTTTGCCAGTCTGAAAAGGATCAGAGTCACTGCTTCTGGTCTCTTCAGAAATCCTGCTCAGTAATGAAGAGCTTTCATGAAGGCAAACAGGGCACTGCTGTTAAAAATGGTGGAGAATAAAACATAAAAAACATTAAGGAAAAAAAAAAAAGATAAATACTCGACTTTGTGCCTGCTTAGAAATTCTTTTCTTGACTTGGAAAAAGAGATAGAATAAAAAAAATAGACAAGTAATGAAAAATCTTCTCTATAAATATTTTGAGCAATTTTGCAATTTTAAGCAAGTATTCAGATGAGAAAAGTTAGGGAGAGTGTGACAGAGACCAACAAAATCATGAGAGAAAAAATCAGTCTCTCTGCATGGAGAAAGAGAATGAGGAATGGTCAGGAGGAAAATTCTTGCATCATTCACTTTTGAAAACAAAATAAAAACAAAACCAGAAAACCAAGTAAGCTGCTCTGAAACTGATAGAAATAATAATTTATTTAACCCAGTATATCATTAGACAGTGAAATTCATTGGGGTTTTCAGAAGGTCGGAAACTGAATTGGTTCAAAATCAGACACGTTTGGGACAGAGAGTTCTTGTGGCAGCTGCTATAAATCCATCCTGGAGCAGGGATGGCAGAGGATGAGGGAAGGTGGGAAGGCTGGAGGGACACAGCACTGTGAGCACTGTTTGGTGTTTTCAGCAGGTGCTTTGTGTGACACCACAAACACAATGAAAGGTTTCAGCTCTTTCACCGCTTGCTGATTTAGGCAGAAGTTTCACAGAATTCTTGAAATTATGCCCCATGTTTTCAAGTGAATTGTTTCCATTATTTGTTTGCTTATTTAAGGTGTGTGAGAACAGTCTTTAAGTGACAAAGAGACTTTCTTCTGCTTCTCCTGTCGTGTCAATGGCTTGGAACAGAAAGTAAGCCAGTTTGGGGTAAGTTATTCTCTTTCTATTTCAATAGCTTGATTATATATGTTGTACTCTAAAAAGCTCCCCTGGCAAAAAATGTATTCTGTTTTCACTATTTGCTGCTATCTATTTTATCTGTCCAAACATATACTTATTTCATGGACCCCTGAAAAGCTTTTAAAATGATTGTGATGAGTACTACAGCTTTCTCTGGCCTGCCCTTTCTGACTGCTTGGGTAGACATTAATCCTGTATTTCATGAAGTATTAATTCCTGCATTTTGCTAGCAGACTGAAGGTAAATTGACAAATTAAATTCTCCGTGTATTTTGCAATAGAAAAATGCAATGCCTAGTGAATCCTTGCAATGCCTTAAATCCCTCATAAGTACTTGTAAACTGTGATTTAATACCCTCTTCACTGCCTTTCACCAGTCTAAATGTGTTCAGCTCTTGAATCCCTTCCTAGTAAGAGTCCTTCTGTTTGGAGGAAGGTGGGAAATTGTTTAGATAATCAAACAAATGCTCACAATGTTGTCTCAGAGAACTTTCTATTAGTTTTTGGAAAGGTTCCAGATTCCAATTTAAAGTAAAGGGCACCAGACTGAGCTCAGGGGGCTAGAAAAGGGAATTAGAAAACTGATTCAGCTGCAACAACAAACATAAGTTTGACCCAGGATTTAGCTTTGGCAAGGTGCTCCAAGTAGTTTCCTTAAGCAGCCTAAGGAGGAATGGTTTATTTGAACAAGTTCAAATGATGAAATATCTTAACACTGGGGTTAGTTATTGTGTTTACCAGGCACAGAGAAGCACTGATTTAGTAGATGTGGCACATGGTTTGCATGTAATACACTATAATCACAGTTTAGTGCTTCCTGTACTGCAGTGAACTTTGCATACAACAAATGTTCCCCATCAGCTCTCCTTTCTGTTCTTCCCCTCCTTCCAAACCCTGCCCTTCCAAGAATAAATGTTCTGTTACTTCTGCAGGAGCTAAAGTTTAATCTTCTTTTTTTTTTTTTTTGGCTAATGTAAGCAGAAATGCTACAAAATACTATATTCATCTTAAATCTGTTTTCCTGGAATACAAATTTGCAGCAAATCAACCTTTGGCTTCAGGTTCTCTGACAAAGGCTTAAAGACACACAGCTGCCTATATACAACCATAAACTCCGTATTTTCTAACAGCAAAGGTCTTGGCTAACCTCTTTTACAACTTTGCTCCAAAGTGCCTGTTAATTTAGATTATTCCGATCTGTGGCTTTCCAGTCTCCTTGGAAATAGGATAACTGTTTTCTAAATTGTAGCCAAGCTGCTTTTATCACTGCCTATGTTCCTCACCACCAGCACCAGGAACTTGTGTTCCAAGAAAGAAATCCCAGGTACCACTGAAATGAATGGGTCTGCTTCTCTTCCAAGGAAAGGCAAAGGGGATTTCATTCCAACACAACACATCAGGGGTGCTCAGAAGATCATTGAGTTTTTTCCTCTAATTTGGTGTGACCTTCTCTCAGCTGTTCCCTAAATTGACTCTCAACTGATAATTACTGAATGGCTCAGTCCTTTCATGTTCATTTTTTTCTCTGAACCATTTCACAAATGGAATAGATTGTTGCCAAACGAGGCAGAGCTGTTTGGAGTAAGAGCCTTGGCATTAAACAGTCCTGGCAGTCCTGTTAGATTTGTTTAGTTTCCCTTCTAATCTCTGCATCCAATCCCAACTTCACAATTGCCAATCTAGAATGCTTAAAAACACTCAAACAAAAACCCCACCTGACACTGAAATGGTTTGATTTTCTCGAGATAATTATTTTCTTTCTGATTTATTCTCTCTTTTTGCCTTTTTTCCCCTAAATTGTTAGGTTGCCTGTGCTGCCTACACTCCACCATCTCCATGTGCCACCCAGCACACACTGAGCTAGCACAGGCACGTTGGCATTACTGTCCTCTTTGCTGTGCCTGGAAATCTTTTCCAGGACAAAAAGGTGATGTTAAATCAGTGGGTCCAGAAGTGTTTAATTCCTCTGAAATCTTACTTGAAAAACACCTGGCACTGAGATTAAAACACTGACATCCACCAGGGTCTGATGGTCCTCGGTGAAACTGTTGTAGGGGAAAACGCTGAGGATGAAAGACCTGGCTGGACAATCACAGCTCCTGCAGACTTCAGTGTACAAGCTGGAAAACCTTTGAAATTTGTCCTGCTTGCAGAGAAGTAGCATGTTTTAATTGTGTTAAAAGCACAGTTCAATTACTGCTTTATTAAACCATCTATTTTGAGTAGTCTTGCATCTTGCTGGTTGGTTTCAGGATGTAAGTGTGCATAGCTCCTCTCCAGAAAGCAGGCTACACAAATAAATACACAAACAGATGTGGGATTTTGGATTAATACTTTATAAAATTTGGGGCTAATTCTGAGAGATTTTGAAATGGCATTTCTGTTTATCTGGATGTATATTCAGCTCTGGGAATCCATACAAGATCTCTCTCAATCTAGGATTTAGCAAGATTAACCTCCTTTCAAGCCAAGGTTTTTTTGAGACTGACAGCTCCTTTTTATCTCTTTAAGCTATTACTGCCAGTTAGTAGAAACTTTCTCAAACAGAAAATAACAGCTTATTTTAATCCTGATTCAGGAAAAGTTAATTTTATACACTTACTCAAGTTCCACTGAGATCTAATCAGAGTCCTAAATGCCATTCTGAGTAGAAATCCTAGGTCATGGCCTTCATAAACATCTTATAAATAAATACAATCTCCCAATTCAATAATGTGCCAAAAATATCAACACTGAAATCTCAACTAATGGCATTTTGCAAATACTAAAACTAGGCAAAAAATGTAATGGGTAGAATGTATATCAATTGCATCCCCTTTTCTTGACACTGACAATCCTCATTGGGCTTGGATTTGAATAATATGTATTTGCAAGCCTTGGAGTAATTTTCCGAGAACCTTTCTGAGCTATAGGCTGTCCAAGTCTTTCTGGTTCTTCTGCTGACAAGCTCCCTTAATTTGAGTATTTCTCATTTGGCCTTTCCAGGCAGGAGCAGCCATGGTTTAAGCAAGCTGACATTCCAGTGTCTCAGAGAGGACTCATGAGGCAGGTCAGTAACTGCTGCAAAGTGCAGCCTGTGATTGTTGGACAACCAGAAACCCAACCAGCAGTGATAATAGGGAAAGCAGATGGAACTTGGCTAAGCTCATCTCTCTGTTTGATATCTTGCTTAGATGGGAATTTTATTTATGAGTAGAGATGTTTTGTATCCTGCTCACCGTTCTCGTAGAGGAAGAAGAAGGAAGATGGAGATGAAGAAGATGAAGGAAGAAAGGAGAGATGAGCTCTCGTGTTTGGGCAAGTTTGATTGCTGGTGTAATTTCAATGGTCCTTCATGCTCTTAAGCACAATCTATGTCTTTAGCTCATCTTGTGCCTGTTTCATGCATGTATAACATTTTCTCATACTACACTATTTCCTTAAATCCTCTTCCATCAGCTCTCTGAATTCTGACAAACAGGAGTTTTGAAGTACAAGGAACAAAATAAGATTTAAAAAGCAGTTTACATGCCCTTAACTTTCCACACAATTAGCAAGCAAAAACTTCTGGACATTTGTAACACTAAATTTCAGCAATAATTAAGTTATGCTCAGTGAAGGTTGCTTTCTCTCATTACATGAGCAGTCTAGCGCTGGAGTGTGATGCTACAGTGAAATAACACTGAAATTGTTCAGGTTGTGCTGGTGACTGCAGCTGCTGTAGGTTGTTTTTAAATAATTATTTTAGTGTTAAATCTCCTTTTTCCTTTAAATCCCAGCCTGGCTTCCTGCCTAGTACAACAGCTGTCTTATTTGGTTAGAGAATCACAAAGGAAGGAGAATATATTATATATATATATATATATATATATATATATGTAGACATATATTTGTGTCCCTGAGCATGCTTTACTGGGCTGATCTTTTCTCAGCACATATGAAAATAAACATATGTGGTGCAATAGCTACAGCAGATAAAGTTACAGCCTGCAATAGAGGCAAAAGAAATGGCAACAGATAATTAAAGAAATAGTTTGAGAAAGACTTTTTGGGTGATGTATGAAAGCTGAGAAATTTCTGTATTTAAGAAAAAATTTTAAATATTCACACAAATTTCATGTCCACATGTAAAGGCCTAGGTCTGATTGTCTTTTCATTTTTCCTTGTTTTAACAGTGACATGATGTTTGGACACTAAGAAAATGATATTCGTCTGAACTTCATCTAAGTGTTTTGTGAAATCTTGTTTTGAGTCTCCAGTTCTGTAATGATTTCTATTCTTTGATTCCTGTAACCAGCTGAGTAAGCTAATAAATATGTAAAGGTGATTCAATTAAAAATGGCATTGAAAAGCAGGAAAATCCAGAGTTATATGAATAATTTCACACCCCATGCAAAATTGTCAAATTTTATCAGCTAGCCTAGTGTAAAATGAAAATAGCATTTTTTGACAAGTCAAGCAGCATGCATAGGCTAAGATGGCAATTTCTCCATTTTGCTGTGTAAATACACTTGGGGAGCAGAATTATGGGGGAAAAAACTGGAGGGAACTTGATAAAAACTTTAATCCAGGACAGGACTCATCTCTGTTGTTTACATGTTAGACGTCTGAGTGCCTGATAGGAATTGGGTTATCCCAGTAAAAGGACCATCACACACTGGCAGGGATCTTTTACACAGACTGGATGAATTTCCCTTTGAGGATTCTTTATTTTATTTTTTTTTCTCAATGGTTATAAAGGGATTTTTTTCCCCAATGGTCATAAATGTGCTAAGTAGCTCAGATATACTCATCTAACTTTTAGATGAGTCTGGGTTGGATTACTTTCTCCCTTCACCCCCTACAAACTGTTTCTGGGTAATTCAGAGTACTTATAATTGTCTTTGGATTCTGAACAGGAGGATATTTATCGACAAGAAAAGAGGAAAACCATCACTTACCCCACCATTACTTGCTTTATTTGCTTTCTTGATGTGTTTCTGCTCCTCAGTTCATGGATGCGTTTGTAATACAGCCCAGCAATGACACACACATTTGGTGTCTTATTAAATATTATTTTTAAATTAATTTTTATTTTTTATTCAGATACGCAGAGGGATGTATGTGAATAATACATTTGGAGATTAAAAGAGAAAGAAAAACTGTACAGTTTGATAATTACTAAAATCAAGGAGAATAATTTTCCCTTGACCATATATTAAGAAAGAATAAAGCAGAGGCCTTGTTACAAAGTAGAAAGTATATGTCCAAGTGTATTAAATTTTTAAAAGGGCTTTTTAACAGTGAAAAAAGCAGAGAGTAAAAATCCATGTTCAAGAAGGAAGACTTGTTGAAATATAGAAGGGCATTTTGCCAAAAGAGTTATGTTTCTGAAGGAAGCAGTGCATGCCAATTTTTAATCCAAAGCAAAATGTCTGTAACTGAGGTCTTAACTTCTGGAACAAAGGGATTGTATGCTGCATAACACTTGTAAAACAAGCAAGTAATCTCTGCACATGCCTGTGCAAGAAATGAATGGAACATTCTCAATTTATAAATGAGTAATAGTGAATCCTGAAGATTTGAAATTTGTTTGTTGACTTCCACTACAGGGAAGCCAGAATAGGAATCAGGATGGCATGGTAATAAGATCCTGTACTAAAAAGAAACCCCAAACCCCCAAAGAAGCACTATCTTCCTTCTTCAGCCAAGTAAACCTAATGTTCTAGATCTCTTCCAAACTTTCATGCATGTGCTTGGGTGCAGCCCTTTTTAACAGAATTAAATATATGAATTGGGCTGTGTTCTTACATAAGAAAGAAGTGGGACAGGCACCAATCCATGTTGTAGATATTTGAAGACAGGCTGAGAGAGTTGGGGCAGTCAAACCTTGAGAAAACGAGGCTCCAAGGAGGTGTTGTTAGCACCTTCCAGTGCCTGACGGGGCTACAGGAGAGCTGGAGAGGGATTTTACATGGGAATGTAGTGATGGGATGAGGGATCATGGTTTTAAACTGAAAGAGGGCAGATTTAGATTAGATCTTCTCTGGGATTGGTGCGTACATCCTTCAGCCCTGAACCATCACTGCCTGAAAAGACATCAGCTGAATTCTTCAGTCCTGCAGATGAGTGGCGGGTTTGATACGGCCTGCTGTCCACACTGGGATGTAGTGTGAGGCTTTGAGGCTTTAACATTATTCACTTGGTTCCCTAGAGCATCACCTGGAGTATTTGGGATAATACAGAGTTATCCAGTTAGTTTTTAGACTGTGCTAAACTGGAAGGTATTGGAATCGTAGAATGGTCTGGGTTGGGAGGGACCTTAGGGATGATCTGTTCCAACACCAACCACCAGATCAAGTCTCAGGGCCCCCCATCCAACCTGGCCTACAAAAACTGGGTGTTTTGGTTTGAAAGGTCATGCTGAGGGAAGGATCATGGTTTTTGAAAGAGGGGATTTAGATTAGATCTTCTCTGGGACCAACATCCTTCAGCCCTGAACCATCACTGCCTGAAAAGACATCAGCTGAATTCTTCAGTCCTGCAGATGAGTGGCGGGTTTGATACGGCCTGCTGTCCACACTGGGATGTAGTGTGAGGCTTTGAGGCTTTAACATTATTCACTTGGTTCCCTAGAGCATCACCTGGAGTATTTGGGATAATACAGAGTTATCCAGTTAGTTTTTAGACTGCGCTAAACTGGAAGTGTATCATGGAATCGTAGAATGGTCTGGGTTGGGAGGGACCTTAGGGATGATCTGGTTCCAACACCAACCACCAGATCAAGTTGCTCAGGGGCCCATCCAACCTGGCCTACACACACTGGGTGTTTTGGTTTGAAAAGTCAGGTGTCTGCTGAGGAAGGCAGGAGCCTCCCTTGAAATGGAAAATATAAACACCCTCCCTCCGAATTGTTATAATTTTGAAATTAAGGGGCTCTCCGGCAAAGATATGGGAATAGGAATAACCATTCTTTATTAGGGAAAAATAAAAAAAAAAATGCAGTAATACAAAACAGCACTGACAGAGTCAGCCCATGCCCTGACCCCCTGTGTGTCAGGGAGGTGGCACAGCCCCATCCCATGGGGGCCCAGCCCTCCTGCAGTGCCAGCTGTGGCTCTGCTGCAGCAGGGGTCCTGCACAAGGGGGGAGTTTTCCTCTGCAGCTCCAGGGCTGCTGGAGATGGGCCTGGGCTCCCTCTGGCAATGCAGGGCAGCAGAAAGCTGCTCCTCTGGCAATGCAGTGGGCAAAGGCTGCTGTGCTGTCCCAAACCTCAGACTGGATCCAGGTAGGAATGCTTGGCTCCTCCCCTGGGCGGAGCATCTCCCCATGGGATGATGGAATTGGATCAGCCATGCAGGGACACTCACTGGCCCATGAACAGAAGATGATTAATAATGAATGGCCCATGAACAGCAGAGATCTCCTGGAGGGAGGATTGGTTGTAGAAGAGTTAAAGAAAACTGCCCAATGAACAGAAGAGAACTGCCCCACCTCTGACAGATGGCAATAGAATACGCACCCCATTTCCAGCCTAAGACTGGGTCATTTTGAATCTCAAGGCCAAGGCTTAGAGGAACACAAATAAGACCTTAAAGGTGCTCTGAAATTTGCTGAGTAAACTGCAGGCACAAGCCTCACAGCTGGTGTGAAAGAACAACATAATAGCCAAAACATTTCCCCCTTGCCAATTCTGAAAGAATACTCTCTTTTCCAAATGCAGTGGCTCAATGTTTTGCTTTGGTGGAAGACGTAAAGGCTATTTTTGTACTTCTGAAGAAACCAGCTTAGAGTTAACTGCCAATTCCAGCCATTTGGGGCATTTGTTTTGCCAGTAGCAGTTCCATAAAGAGGCTTGGTTTATACCCTCTTCACCTCCACAGTGTACGCTGTTATTGCCAGATAAACTCAGCTTTGTCTCAGAAGGCTGGAGTCTGCACATGAGATATGGATAAAGGGGGAAGAAATCTCTTTTTGAGACCTGTATGTGATTAATCACTGGATGATATTCCCTCCACCTCTTTATAGGTTTGTTGCATAAGACTCCTGACTAATCCCCCTGAAGGGCAGTAATTTGTAACAAAGTTGAAGAGAACAATATTACTTAAAAACAAAGCAAGTAGCATATAGGAACAGGAGCCAGTAAATACACACAGGGGAGATCCTGTGAAAGTAAATTGATAAAAATTCAATTTGATGAGGTTAATTATACTCAGAAGGGCTTTTCCTGCCTTAAAGAAAATCTGTTTTGGTTCCCTGTAGTATGGATAATTCTTAATGGACACTTGTGGGTATTGGAATATAGTTTCTTTGTGGCTGTCTGTGCTTCTCAATGGCCTAGTCATAGGTGTGGGGAAGCCCTAAAATAAAACAAAATTCAAAATTCTCTACTTCTAAGGCATAAGTACTTCCTAGGGCCTACCTCTCACCTTTCCATAAAACAAGAAAATACCAATCTATCAAAATTATGGCATTGCATTCATGACAGGCACAGCTGGCTCCCTGCAAAGCAGCAGCATTACAGATGAAAGAGCAGACAAAAGTTTTCCATCATTTTTAGAATGTATTTCTTACCTAAAAACTTCTTGTCAAGAAAAAATTCTTAATCATCTGCCTGAGGAAACCCAGGAATTCATGAAGTTTGGGGCTGGCAAACTTTTAGCTCTATAGAAGTGCATGGTCTCTGGGGGTCACCGCCCTGGGAGGTAACATGCCTCGCTCTAATCAGAATGTGTCTCAAGAGCAGCCAAGAGCAGGTTTAAGTATTCATGTTCCTTGTACCTGACACAGGCATGCAAAGGAGAGTCCTTTCAGAAAACAGTTCAGCTGCCTTCGTGAGTTCAGATATATAAAAATCTTCTGGTTAAATTTTTATTACATTTCAAAGAATTCTGAAGAAACACAAACATTTTTCTTTCCTCACTCCCAATCTGTGAAATCTCTTCTTGCAAATGACACATCGCACCACTACATTGGCATTTCTGGAAGGTGAAACTGGATTTTCTAGCATGATTTTTTTTTTTTTTTTTGCAGGCCATATCCTTTTCCAGACGTAGTGGTTGTTAAAAATACAATTTACCCATCTATCACAAGTCTTGCATGTGCACCTAGGCATGCGGATAGTGATCAAGTCCAATCACAGGTTCTGCCTTTACAAAAATAATGCAGCACAAAACTCAGTCTAAATAGTTTTTTCTTTCACTGCTTGATGTGGGCTTTTGAATTTTCATATAAAACATTTTACCCTTCCACAAGCATACAGAAGAATGGATCAGTGGTTCAACATTTTTCTTGACACAGAGGACAGCAATTCCCAGACTTAAAACTATAGAGTTTTAGAAGCTTTTTCTCCCAGACTTCACTATCCCTGATGGAAAGGTATTTGAGATCCCAGCTGATCTCACCTAATGTCTATTTTAATCTCTTGACACTACTCAAGCTCACTCTATGTTCTCCTTTATAAATTCCCCTCTCCACAAAACTTACTAACAAAAAATGCATTCTATCTCAATCTTTCATTACTTTAAAAATATGAATCTGAATTAAGTTTCTGTGTCCTTTGATTACAAGATTGCTCATTTTCCCATTCCTATTTGTATTCTGCATTACTGAATGTAGGTAATTACAACTATATTATAATACTGACAAGATTGCACCAATTATTAGAATGAAGAGTGAAAGTGTTTTCCTAATACTGGTAAAACTATGTCAACTAAAAGGTCCTCAAATTTTACAAAAGCAAAAACATTGGATATAACTTGTGTTTCATCATGTTTGTCTAGCTTTGGAGCAAGTACTGCCAAGCCAAGAGTGGACCCAAATATTCTTCTTTGTCTGTAGCCTTATTTCTTCCACAAGGCTTGGGAAATTATGGTGTCTCTTCTGTCAAACCTTCTCAGCAGCATGAGTTGAGGAAAAAAAATGTGTCATCAGTTCCCCATTTCTTTCCTTTTCCTGAACTTTTCCTTGCCCAGGTCCCTGGGACAATCCCAGAGATTGCCTGTCTGTGCCCTTTTTTCCTTTTTCATTTGTAGTATATTTTAGACATCAAAATGTACTGTGAGATGAACATAGATTTTCTTTCCCAGAGGTTAATATGAGGTACAAAGTAATTAGGGGACCTCTTTATGTCAAAAATTAAATCTGTGGTACATCTGGGGATTCAGCTTTGAATTCTCAAATTCCATATTACTGACTGGCAAAATACATCAAAACTTCCTTGCAGCTGGCAGTCTCAGCTCTGTGTTAATGCAAGAAGATGGAATGTAGAAGGCTCTAAGGTGGATTTTAACTCAAATGACTCTTCATCTGTTAAAATTAATCAAATTTTTCTTCAAATATCCAGACAGCAATCAAACTTAATCCAGAGGGAAAAAAAAAAAAAAAACCAAAATTGGAAAAGTCTTTTATTTGCTGGGGAATATTATAGATCTAGAGTGGACTACTTAGTATCTATTCAGAAATGCTTTAAAATATTTAAAACATCTATTTGGCTGATTCTGCCAGAGAGTCTGGGAATTCATTAGGATATAAAAGTATTTGTGGTCTGCAGGGAATAGTTTAAAATGGATGGCCACCAGTCCCTATATGAAAAAATTTGTCACATTTGAGTCATAACATTTCACAGCCTAATAAGGAAAGATGTGCAGGTTTATGTGTTTAATTTACATATGTAAAACTGAATTGAGCATTTCTTTGCACGCCCCAGCACAGTAAATAACAGTAGATTTGTGATAACAGCATTAGCTACAGCAGGTTCATGAATTACTATGTAATGGATCCCAGTGCAATTTCAATACAGCCCATTTTTCTTCTCCCGATTTGCTCCTGCTCTAAACTCTTTATCTGGGAAGCTGCAGACTAAATATAGCATTCACTCTGCCTTGAACTGGGAGGGATGGATAGACTGAAGATGGCTTTGAAGATTATATATCTATGATTGCATGAATATTCATGTTTGAAAAAAAAAAAAAAAAATTATCTTTGTTTATTTCAACAGAACGGTACCTGTTGGTAGCCCTAGCACAGGAAGGAAAGTTCTCACAGGGTCAGAAGGAAAGCACCATGGTTAAAACTCTCTTCTTTTTTGCCCATCACTGTTTCCCTGGCTTTTATGATCTTTTCCTAAGCACCCTCAACCATTCAGAGGACACAGGGATAGAAAGGATATTTACCCTTGTAGGACCTTCCTCCACAGCCAGGTGGTCAGGAAGATTAATCGAGAGCTAAATGTGATGCTGCCTTTCTGAGGGGTTCATTTCTTTTTTGAGTCCTGCGTAAAGTTTCCAAAGAGGTCAGGAAAAGAAACATGAAATCCCTTTTCCTAGACCAGATCTCTAATCATTAGGCTAACATTTTCTATATCCTTTATCCACTATCAGTAGAAGGGCAGCAATTAGGAACTTTTCCCTGGAATGAAAAAGATAGAAGATTTAATCTTTCTTTAATCCCCTCTCAGTTCTTTTAAAATATATATGTTTAAATCCATAACAGAGGATGGAATCTAGACTAAGGAAGTATAGAGTGAATGAGTTTGTATTCACATCCATTTTTAGTGTTTCTCACTTGTTCTACCCAAGACATTTCCCAAATCTCTGGACATTTCATGGAGGTTTTTTCCCAGATTTTTTTTTGTTTTTGTTCTTCTGTTGAGATACATTGCAATCGCTCAGTCTCATGTTGGTCACTGATGCTTTTAGATTTTGGATCCTGTGCCAGAGGCTTCCAGCTCAAAGCTGAGTCTGACTCTCTTCTGCCACTGTACATATTTTATAGGTAGTAAAAATGACATTTTGCATATGAATTTATCTTTCCTTGTCACGTGCCCACGCTGCAGACAGCCTCATGCCACAGTGTGAGCAATTTATCCAGGGAAATTTCTTGGAAAAATAGGAGAAAGCACATAAAAGTTTGGAATTCAGAGGAAAGTCGGGTATGATTATTCAGTGCACCTGGAGGTAGCTATGTGCCTTTTCCAGAAATCATACATTGAATTTAACATTTTCTGAAAATAAAAATTGAGAAATTGCAGTTAAAGCTTGTTAGCATTTCATAAATTGATTGATGTGAATTTTGTTGAACTGCTGGTGAGAAGCAAGAAGGTTTTCAATCAGCCTTTCTGGAAAGAAACTTTGAGGAAGTTTTGACATGGGAATTAGGAGGACTCTCAGTGCTGGCCAGGCAGACAGGTGAGGTCTTTGATGTCCCTGGGACAGGGCTGCCCAAAGAGATGGTCCTGCCATGCTCTTACTGAATCCTGTCACAATTCATGCCAATTTTAGCCATTTTCTGCTGATTCCGGAGCAGGTGTGACTTCTTTAGCACGAAGGCTTGATGTCTCTTATGTGATTCTTGTTTTTTTCAGTCTGTTTATTTTTTTTTTTCCAGAAATACTGAGGGATGGTAATTTTCTTCCAAGAAAAATTTGCAGACTTGAACTTCTGTAAAATTTTATTTACTTCCTTTCTCCCTGGTGTTCCTTTTCCTCATACAAAGAAATCTGGAGTTGAGACCAGCATTTGTGATTTCAGGGATGGTTTTTGTTGGACTTTTTGCAAACCCTTGGTTTTTATCATTTTATAATGTGCTCAGTCATCAATTAGTGGTCTTCACTAAGGAAATCACCAGAATTAGAGAAGATAGAAGCTGTGGGTTTATATGGAGAAGAAATATTCAGACAGATCCTAGTCCAAACTACCAGAGATTTATAAAAGAAAATAAAATGAACCCTGTGCTCAATGGTTTAATCCAAATCCTTTGGGATTACAATGAGACCTCCATGGGGAGATATTGAACATCTGCTCAGTGGAAATAGGAGGATTTATTCATTCTTTTGCAGCATCTGGTTCTTGCACACATCAGGGAAGATGAAAGTTCATAGCTCTGATCCAGTACAGCAATTTCACTGCTCCATAAAATCAGGACAATTATATTCATTCCTTCTTTTCCAAAGCACTGTTTCTCAGCTGAGATACTAAAACATGAAAGAACAGAGATTGCCACAGTCTTAAATGTCAACTGATAACAAGAGCACCTATTAAACAGCACTATGAAGATCCATATCTAATTAATCTGCCAATTATGATGACAAAATAACATAAACAATTAAGTTTTAATTATGTCCATTAAAATATTTTAAGTGCAATCTACTTGAGAAAGATTAGGCTTTAACTGAGATATTTCAAAGGCAGCTACAAGTTACTAACGAATCCACTTCCAGAGTGTCAATTAGCACAGTTTAGCCATTTTCTTACTGATATTCAAATGCTGTTTGAAATGCCAGCAAAACACTTCAACACATCTAGATGCCTGATAGGTTAATCAAATGGTAACAGATTGCTTTCCAATGTATAATTCTGAATTAATGACATTATATCTAAACTTTCTTCAGCAGTAGCAATCTAGTTTTTAACTACATTACAAATGAAAACATGCAATATTGAGTCTATAATTAAAATCTTAATTGAGTCAGGAAGTCATAACAATAAAGAAGGATGTTGAAAAGTGCACTTTTTATTATTAGTGATTCCCTATGTACCCTTCAAAACAGAAATAATAAGCATATTATTCATTAAATTCTAAATTCATATTATTTAGACTTAATGGGACTCTCTACATTGAATTAAATTAAAGAAGGATCAGGCCATGTCTGTACTGTTTTCAGTTGCTAAACAAGCATTCAGAGCATCATTTTCCTGGCCCCAAGAATTCTCAATTTAAGGAACACAGGACATTAACATAGATCAAAATTGCATGGGTTTGCAAATCCTGATTTTTATGTTTGGGTATCCAGCTAGGGACAAACCAAGACCTTCCCATGGGAGATAAAGGGGTGAGATCCTCCTGTTTAGGGCCTGAATCAGGTCTTTGGAACACAGTGTTAGTGAACTTGAGACATCATGGAGTTATCCCACCCTTCTTGTTATGGTACTGGGTGAGGAATAAAATGTTTTTATTCATATCACAAATGTTTTAATCATATCACTATTGATTTTTAATTATTTATTTATTCATTTTTATTTATTACACTGAGGAAGTGAATGATGCAGTAATTTTAGCATGTTAATAAAACATCGTGCATTTCATTCTAATCACAATCCAACACAAATTTTGCTGCAGTAGCAATAGAAATTATCTCTCTTATCTGTTCTTTAAGCAACGTTTAAAATAAATATTTTACACATTAATCAGCCTTGATTCTCTTTCAAAAGTTCTGTTTTTTCCTGTATATGCCATTTTTAATAGGCTGTCTTTCTGAAACAGTTCACAAGGCTCTCCAGTGATACATTAGGATGCAGCCTGGGAGAACGTCTGCTTGCTAAATAACTTACTTCATTATTTGCTGTTCTCATTTAGTGAATAAAACCCACCCTTAATTCCTGTAATACAATTAGTAGTTTTAGGCTATGCTGTTAAAACATGCTGTCGTTTGATAATGCTTGAATATTTGGATTTTAGCCTGGGTGTATATCAGCATGTAGTAACCGGATATTATTTTAATCAGACAGCATGTCCTCTCTTCAAATTCATATTTTAATAATCTAGACTTTATCTATGGGAAAAATGAATATGAGATTAACTCGAGAACAAAAAGATAAATAAAACAATAATAAAACACAGAGGTAAAGACATTATGTAAATTGCACTATTAAGTTCATAAATCTGCAGATTTGATTCTCCTTTCATCCATCTTTTTCCCCTTTTGATTTCTTGCTGGTTATGTAATTTGTATCATTTTTCTCTCACTGGGGTGTAAATCATGACTCATCTAGAAAAACAAGAAAAAAAGCAGTAGGATTCAACTCACAGGCTATAACACTGCAATTTAGGTGAGTGATAGAAAAACTCTACCTTTGTGGTGTGACAGTGAACTTATTCTTCATGGTCTCTACCAGTTTAAGCAAATCTCTGAATAAGCTGTAATGAAATTGTGCAAGAAAACAAATTGAGGCTATGTTGTAAATGTATCTTGAATATTAGAATGATTTGATGTCAGAATAATATATTCATCTAGCTATTAAACTTTTGATTGTCAAGAAACAATGGTAATTAGATGTTAAATACACCTTAAGAAATTATCTAGCCTTTTGTCTTCCTCCATGAGCTGCATGTCAAGGATTTCAGAGTGATGGCTTATCTTTGATGTACACGGCTATGTTGTCATGGAACACCAAAGGATTATCAGCCCTTCTCTCTTTCTCCACCCCTGCACTTTTATAGCAACAGATATTGTGGTCTGTTAGCTAGTGCAGCTCATGTAGGACAAATGCAGCAGGAGCAGAGAGGTGAAGATTTAGGGCTAAAGCAGGTTGTGTGTGTGATTCTGATCATGGAAAAGATTCTCAGCAGATGGGGGTGGTGAGAGAGGATCTATGTTCCAACGTTTGCTGTGATTTCCACCTTAATTTCAGGCTGTTGGATGAAATGAGTCTTAAATCACATTTAGCAACTGAAAATTTAAGTGTAAATCCACCCAACATAAAAGCTCCTTTTGAAATTCGAGGACCCAACTTTTTACTCTCTCATATAAAAGTTTAATTTCAAGTACTTTGATTCAAATGCAATATTTTCAAAAAGAGGAAAGGAAAAAAAATAACTGCATCCCCCAAGGCACACTCAGTAGTTAATTTGACAACAAAGCCATCCATTGTGAGTGATCAAGTGATGAGTTATCTCATCAAAACCCACAATACAAGATTATTCCAGTGTTTAATTAGAAAAGTAGTAAAGAAATCAAGCCAAAAAATATTCAACTTATCCCATTTAATCACTTCCTTGAAATTAAACAAAAAGTCCCACTTTCAATCTGGAAGTTTAAGACACACAAAGGCATCAACTTTCCAAAGAAAACCACCCAAATATGCAAGTTTAATTTAGCAGTCAAGAAAGGTAGCAGTTTAACAAATCTTCATTTGTATTGTTTCATCTCCTTTCTCCTGTTTGCGAGGTTCTTGTGGGTGCTGGGATCAAGTTTTTAAAATATCATACTGCACATTCCTGCATTTTGCATGTCTGTGACCATGTTCACAGGGGTCTTAGATGAGGGAAGAGACGAGGATCTGACTCCATGTTTCAGAAGGTTTGATTTACTATTTTATTATATATGTTATATTAAACCTATACTAAAAGAATAGAAGAAAGGATTTCATCAGAAGGCTAGCTAAGAATAGAAAAAGAATGGAATGATAACAAAGGCTTGTGGCTCGGACAGAGAGTCTGTGCCAGCTGACTGTGATTGGCCATTAATTAGAAACAACCACATGAGACCAATCCCAGATGCCCCTGTTGCATTCCACAGCAGCAGATAATCATTGTTTGCATTTTGTTCCTGAGGCGTCTCAGCTTCTCAGGAGGAAAAATCCTAAGGAAAGGGTTTTTCATAAAATGTGTCTGTGACACACATCCGATGTTGGGAGAGGTTTGTGGGCAGAGCAGCGCTCCCGTCTGTCACCCACCCCTGCCCATCTGTCCCCTGAGGGCTGAGGTGCATCTCTGAGAGCAGAGTAGATGGTGTAGGCAGAAGTGTTGGGCTCAACAGATCTGGATCAGCCCCTGCTTTGCCATTTGCCCACCATTTGAGAAATCTTTCCACTGCCACTGATGCCTCACGTTTTGGCTTTTCTATTTTTCAGATCCAGTGCTGGTTTAGTGTGTAATTCTGAGCTTCATAGGAGGGGATGCTGAGCTCTCTGCACAGAGCAGGGAGACAAAACAATTCCTTCTCCAGCTGGGGACCAAGGACAAATGATCCAAATCTCAGGCCCAAGACGATAAATAATGTGGACTGAAGAGAGAAAAACAAGAAGGATGGGACTGCATGGGCTAAAGCCGGAACTGGACAATTAACTCCAATATGCAAATGGACCAGAACGTATAAAAGTGAGAGACCCCGTGACTGGTCATGCATTTTGTGACCATTTTGGTTCATCTTGGGTGCAGCCCTGGCTGGGCTCTTGTGCTGCCCAAGGTGGATCCATTGAGGCCTTTTAATAAATCCCTGCTTTGTTCTTTAGTTCTGTCCAGCCTCTGTTCTAGGTCAGCCTTCACAGGGCATCACCACTGTCTTGAGTCAAAGCCATGAAGCACAGATGATGTTCAGGGTTTTGCTCCAGATCAAGTAGGAGCAAGATCTTAGAACAGGTCTCACACCACCTACGCTGAAGCTTATCAAAAGGTGGATATTTTCAAATAAAACCACAAGGCAACCCAACAGAGCTCTGGGACCGAGGTACTGGCTGGATATACTGGTATGAATAATAATAATAATATCACAGTAGAAGTCCCCATGCTATGCAGATTTCTTGGCAGGGTGTGTAAGGTGTGTAGGGAGTTTGAAAGGATCTGTGTGTGACTGAGGCAGTTAAACCCCTCTGAGTATCAAATCTGAGGGGATTTCCCCTGGATGGCATAGACTGTGTCCATACCTGCTGATAAAACTGTGTGAGGGCTTGGGCTCAAGCACTGTGATTATCTGTGATCTGTGATTATCTAATTCACCAGCTTTTAGCACAGTCCCTAATCTGGGTTAGAGGAGACACCTGTGAGTATTTTCTGAGATAATAGGGAAGCATAAGAAGAGAGTGATCCCCAAAAAACCCCAACTATTACCATGTGTTTGAAGAAGGAGCTAAATCACTCTGAGTGTAAATTGGGTTTATGCCACAGGCTTCAGGGGCGGAGGAGGGACCTTGGGCTGATTAATTTTCCTGTGTTCATTTTTTTAAATGAGTTTATACTGAATTATCTGTATTGATCGGGAGACCTTTCTTACCTGATGATTAAAAAGGCAGTAAATTCTCACATTTGTGTACTCTCCCTCCACTTTCCTCTACAATTTTTTGCTAGGGATATTTGTGGCGCGTTTCAAAACTGATCCTGAATCTCAAAGCTCTGCCTGAAACTAACAGACCATAAATTGTTGGTTAACCTTGGGGCTCCCAGATGGCAGACTCCATATGAGGGCAAATCCCCACCACTGTATGTTTTCCTTCTACTATGATGTGTTCTGCCAAACTTTTTGATAGCATGATGGATCAAGCTCCCTGCATCACTGAAGCTCCACAAATTTACAGACCTCCACTAAATTTTCCCCACCATAAAATATTCTACTTTTAATACAGCAATGAGGTCCTTGCTAGTGCTACGTTAAGTGAAACTGAACTGGATCAGCTAAAAAAGTAGGTTGTGAGTAATAAAAAAACTCTTTCTTTTTTAATACTTGTTGGATGAAAAAAAAAAAAAAGAAGAACAATGTGAACAATACCTGACCTGGTGACTTGCATTGGAATGGAATCATGTCTTTGAGAAAATGAAAAAAAAAAAAACCCTTACACAAAAGGACAGTTTTAGAAGAAGAAGTTTAAAAATGAGGAACTGGGACAGTCAGTGGCTCTACCTCAGCTGAAGTACAGTCTCTAATGACTCCAGTGACACATAATCAATTTATGAGCTTTGTTGTATTACATTCACAGACAATGCAGATGTCATCATTTCCATGTCCCCTGAGAATGGGAAGTATATTATATTCACTCAAGAGTGCAAATGCCAGCAAAATTCAGTCATCCTAATTCACACAAAATTAATTTCTGCATAGTTCTACTCAGATTTTTGCCTACCCAATAGTTGTCTCTCATAATGACCTTTTTGCAATCTTTGAGAGTTCTGTTGAAGTACTGATGTGATCAGAACTGCAAAATCAAATTTTGGAGCCTTTCAAGTTCTGTTTCTGCTGAACAACTTTCAGTGGTCTATGCCAGCTCTCAACCTAAATTCCTTAATACTCTGAGAAATCACATGTTAAAGGGCTTTGTAAACAGGGATTTTCATTTTCACAGCCAAAACCAACCTCCATAACTGAGATTCAGCTATTTTATGCATACCCCAATAACACCTGTGCTAATTTCAATTAAATTTCACCAGAATACACTGGAATGGGGGAGTGCATGTTCTACTTTGTCATAGAGAAATCCTGGGCACAAATAAGTAATCATAGAATTATTAAGGCTTTGATGTTATATTTCCATATTTTGTGAAAACCTATATTTTTAAAGAATTCCAGGAAGCTGTAGGATTCAATTTTTTCATCAGTCAAGATGGCCAAATATCATTTTCACAGATAATGTCGTGTAAGTGTCTAAATGCCTGATCAATACTCCCCTGTCACTCATTTCTATTCCTGATCAGTCACATGCTAACTGTCTCTTCCCTTAACAGAATTTATAGTAAGTTATTAGGATTTATATGGTATTAAAGGATAAATAAACATTTTTTGGTGGTAAATAATGTAAAACTCTCTGCTGATTCCTGAGACAGCAGAACCTGTCTTCAGGTCTTTCAAATCTTCTATAAGCATTAAGGTTGAACTACACTGAGAGAGGAATAGGAAACTTTCAATCATGAAGAATGCAGCTTTTATTATTTTGGCAGTGATTTATATAATACATAAAATACATATAAAATACTTATGCATATCTAATTATACCTATAAAATGTATAATACTTCATATGGTATAATTTGTATAATAATATTGCTTAATAATTATAAACACTATAAAGCAGGATGGGGAAAAACCTGACATATGCTTCAAAAGTAGATTTGGATGGCTTGGACTTGAATATTTGTGTATGTGTTATTTGGGAAGCAGAGGTTGTGAGTACCTTCAAATTATATAGAATTCTGATGAATGCAAAAAATCGAATTATGAATGATTAACATTCAAGCAGCAAGTAACTCATGCATCCCAGATAAAAAATTACTGACTTTTCTGTGGCAGAGGGTTAGGACATTGAGGAAGGATTTCTGAGTTTAATAACATCTAAAATATCACCATCATTTGCAAGCTATCACATACCTGCAGAAGGTAAAAAACAGCACTGGAAAAGATGTTTGCATCCAAGTATTTTAAGAATATTGCTCTTCCATTCAAGCCAAAAGTTTAATTTACAGACTTTAGAAATCTAGTAAAATTTCGTAGTTCTGCTTCCTGTTCCCATTTAGGAAATTGAGTTACAAATTCTCAATCTTAAAGCAGAAGCCAAATAAAAACAGTCTCTTACTTTTTGAGCAGATGAGAATCTAAGACTAACCCCAATTTCTATTAAACTTATCAAATCCTCACACTTGCAAGAAACCTGCAGTGTCACAAAACCAGTGTGTGGTTAAAACCACAGTTTAAGTGAATAATGAGAATTGAATTTGGCTGGTGTGTTTTGTGCAATGGCAATATGGCAGCAGTGTGGCTTAAGGAGCCAATTTTAAGTGTACAAAAGGTCCAGGGTTTGGGGAACCACAGCAGTAAATTGGGCAGCATTGGAATATGGTGGAGTATGAGTTTAATCTCACCATAAATGACGTGCAGAAAGATTCATCTAGCAGAAACACCCTCCTCCCAAGCACTGAATCAGCGGCATAAATGACATTTACTTACACACAAATCGAAATTCCGGAGAAGGGAAAGACTATTGCACAGACCATCCAGCGAGAGACGTGGCTCCGAGCTGGAAGTGAGCACTGTGAAACATGAAACCAGGTGGGCGTTTGACTTTCTGTGAGCCCCAGAACAAAGCTCCTCTTGGAAGAGACTCTCAGAGACCTCTGGCCACCTCCACGCTCGGGATCCACGGGTGAGCTCGGGGCTCTCTTCTCTTCAGAGGAATCTCGTTGAACTCTGACTTGGCAAAGTCAAGAGGTGGAAGTCGGCCTCTTCATTTTGAAAAATTGGCCCCATGGGTTTTGATTCGTATTTTAAGATCTGCACAACTGTTTGAAGAGAGAAGAGGTGAGAAGGGCAGAAAACCTTCTTTTTTCTAAAGGGTTCTTGTACTTATATCCAAGACTACAACAATAGAAGAGATGAGAGATAGGATGCCCCTGACTGATAAAGCTCTTCCTTTCCCTTAGATGTCTTCCAAACCATGTAAAAACAAGGCCCACCCATTCTTAATTCTTTGGGACACCTTTTGAACTTGTGGTTTTCAGATCATGAACTCTTAAACAAGAAGTGTTGCAACTACACTGAGAATTATATTCTCACTGAGAGACACTGATGTCTCTCTATCCTCCCTTTACCATGACTTACAATGTGAATATATTACCATTATCTTCTTCTTCTTGAAACTGTCTTTTCAATTTATTTGTTGTTGTTTTTTTGGTTTTTTTTTAAATTGACATGAAATATTTAAATTTCTTGTTTTCTCCAGTTAGTTATCCTGTTTCATGGGGTTGCTTATAAATGTTACATGATCTATAGCCAACACCTAGGAGCTTGCTTGCAATTTTCTCTCAGGATCCTCCAAACAGTGCTACAACAAGAAGCCAGCCCAGTGACTGCCTTTGATATCTCTAATTACTCTTTTTCCTTGAAAGCAAGCAGGAAAGCCCCATTTCTGTGGTGGAGAAACCATCACACTTCCTGTGATCTGGAGACATACCCTCAGTTGTCCTCTAAGCCTGTCCACTGTGACAGAGTGCCTTTCTGAAAAGCATTCATTCCTCCATCTTTCACTGGGACAGAAAATATGTATATAAATCAGCTGGGAATCAGTTTCCAATCACAATTTTTGTCCTGGCTATTTGCTCATTTTTATAAGAATGGACCTATTTGCTGAAGGAATCTCACAGGGCTTGGTACAAGATAAGCTACCAAAAGATTTTTCATTGAAATCCATACCAATGGATATAGGGAAAAAGAAACTATAGGGAAAAAAATAACTATTACTTAGACTTTTTGGATGTGGCCTTTACCCTCATGTATTTTTGGAGGGATTTATGTGTTTAAGATTTTAAATAGTATTGAACAGCCTTTGTTGTTTGTAATCAGATGTGCTTATTTTAAAAGACAGAAGCTATAAATTTTATTTTATGTATGAAGAGGACATAATTCCTTCCTCTAGAGACAAAATATATGTGTATATTTAATGGGAGAAGAAGGGAGAGAAAGGTTAGGAAAAGAGAATAAAGTGACACGATCCATGGATGTAGAGAATTAAATTAAATTCTATTGAAATTTAACAAGTGAAAATGCCAGATTGCCCTTGACTTTCCAAAATGGTAAACTGTAATCTTGGAATCAAGTTCCTCAAGTTCCCAATGTCCTACACAAGCTGGTTTCCCTTCATGTGTTGTTCTCTCTGGATACATCATGTCTGGGGCAGTGTGCTGTGAAAATACCAAATACAAGCTGTTGTTGGACTTTGTGTTGGAAATATGATTTTTTTAATGGAAAATGCTTACTTTAAGATAGTTATATGAACCATCAGATTTTTTCTACATGAGCAAACTGCCCAGCCTGATCTTGAATGACTTCTTGAAAGGAAGGCTGCTAGGACTGAATTTCATGTATCAGCCCCAAGTGAGGCAAGAGGATTTATCCAGGCCACAGCCAAGGAACATTTTGTCTATTCTACACTTTTACAATGATATGATCTTCATTATACAGCCACCTGCTGCTGTTGTTGTTGAATTTTATTTCATAAAACAGGATATGACTGATGCAACTGTTTTTACCTTTATCCACATCTGGAAGAATCAACACACATTCCAGCCAAACTCTCCAGGCAACAATTGTAGGTTGCAGTCAAAATGGAGGAAATGGGATTGCTTCCCAAATCTGAAAATTAGTACATTTTGCAATAGATGCAAGGTTTTACAAAATAATTTGTAAAAGCCTCTGGATGTTAAGAAACTAAAGGAGTAAAAAGCTGAACCGTGTTGTGGACATCTTGTGCACTCCCCTGGTTTAATGGAATCAGGATTTCACCTGTTCTGAATAAAGCTGGTATTAACTTAGCTGCAAAACAAGGCAGAGTCATTGTCACTCTGAGATAACAATGTGCCAGTGAGATTTAAGTTCTTGTTTAATTTTCCTTGTTAGGCTCAATTTTATGTATGCTCCACTAATTAAATGCTTCTTAAACTATTTAACCGATTTATTCATGCAATTCTTACAACTGAACATGGTTTTGGTTTCTTTTAGGATGTGTTGAAACGAGAGAAATGCTCAGATAATCCTGCTGTCTTCAAATCAGCATATTTAATACATATTTTTGTATAATTCTCATGGTGAAATTGGTGCATAGAAATTAACAGTCAGAAAAAGAAACCCAAACTCCTCAAACAGTAATTTAAAACGTGTTTTCTTGGTATTCCTATAGAACACTGGTCAAGTGTCTTCTTATTTTGGTTTATATTTTAAATAAAAAATGCTATAATTTTGAATAAGAAAATGTGACTACAGTGTTTTTGAAATGAAATGTTGCATTTGAAGTAGTGGTTTATTATACAGCAAAAAAGTTCAAAGGCTGGGAAGAAATGTGGGTGTTTGAATTTTCATTTTTGCCTAAAACCTGAGTAAGAAATATTTTCTCCACTTTTCTAAAAGAGGTGGAGTGAAGGTAATGATTTGCACTTGAATAAAAAGTACGTACAATAGGTTAAGAACTAGTTTAATACTAAACTTTCAGCGCAATTAATTAATTAGTCTTGAATCCAGAGTGAAGACTTTGGTCCCTAAAACTGTGAATTGGAGCATCAAACTCTTGATGGCCTTCACAATGAAACCCAGGATGCTCTCTGAGGCATTTGTGTTTTCCACACAGTGTTTTAAAAGTCTTGAGCCAGGAGTTATGGAATTGCAACCTGGCCAACATAACCTCATGGAGAGCTGAGCAATAAGTAATAAAAATGGCATGGTAGGTGTGTAAATTTCCTTTTCCTTGCAAATGCAGATTATTATCATTTTCTGTCTTTCACAAACCTCACTGTCACGGTTTAACAACAGCTGCACTCTGCAGCCTGCTTTATATTAGTGCTGCTTTTTTGCTGGACAGCTCACAGCTCAAGAACTACAGGTATCTTGAAAGCTTTCACATTTCTGCACATACCAGGACATGAAAGGTTAGTAAGGTTTTCCACCAGAACTTCCCAGTCATTTCTGGATTAGGTGCTTATTAATTATTGCAGATCCCTTGTCATTTTTGGTCCTGAATTTTCATGGTTCAGCTCTTTCAGCTGCAGACAAATTTAGTTTTTAGTAGCACTTGATGAAGAGTTCCTGACTCAAACACAGGACTAAGAAAGTGGTAAGATTTCCACAGCTTTTTAATAAAGAGGAAAAAACTTATACTGGATGTGGGCTATGGGTGTAATATATTCATGTTGGCTTTTGGTTGTGCCCATATTAGAACAGAACTGAGTCAGGTTGGTTCAGTCTGGAGATTCAGTTGTTGTTTTGGGAGGGAGAAAGTGGACATTACTAGCAGGAGTAAGTTTGTAGGAGGCTGTTAACTGTAGACAAAAATCTCTGCGAATAACCATTAACCATTACCACTTAGCAAGCAGAAAGGGTACTTTAGCCAGCTGTGGCTAAAAAGTGAGGCTTTGATCATGGTTCTCATCTGGAATTTTGAAGATTTCAGGTCACTTCAGGGTCCTGTCCCTGTCACCAAGATGGAAATTAAACCACTCGTTTTTCCACACTCCATTTCCTCTCGTTCATTATAAACTTTTTGTCCACTGCTTGCTTGTTCTGGATTTTTTTCTGTCTCTCACAAACTATTTTTCTAGCAAACTATGGTTTCCTGTTCCAATTACTTAATTGGTTCTGCTAAAATTTGGTAAATAAGCCTTGGACACTGTTTTTACTTTCAAACATTGTCCTCACAAAAACATAGCTACTATGTCCCAGAAAAAAATCCATGCAGGACAGAAATTGCAGTGCTGAGTGTCATTGGAACTCTTTTTGAAAGGAATTCTTTTTTTTTTCATGCTTTATATCATGGTAATTGGTTCAGCTGTGTGGAACCACTTTTGGGCCCTGCAAGGTTCACAGAGCCAGATGTAACACCAAACACAATTCTCTCTGATGGGCAGAGTTCAGCACTGTATTACTGACAGGTTTACAGGGTTTTTTCATGTTCATCATGACTGAGATATAAAAGATTAATAATTACAACTGCTGAAAAAAAAAAAGGATCATTATGCAAATTTTAACATTGTGTTCCTGGAGGGAAAAACCTTTCCTAACTAAGCACTTTAACAGAGGATAAACAAGGCATTTTCAAAAAGGTACAGCTTACAGCCTCATCAAATAATTCCATGGTACCTTCATTATTGCTAGTCTGTCCCTGCAGAAAGGCAATCTTTTCTTTTACATAGTCTTTAGGGTTGAAATCTTCCTTTCCATATGATTGTTAATAATTCGAGGTCATTAGCATCTATTTTAATGAAATCAATAGATTATATTTTGACAAAACAGCTCCATGGACTCTGGCCTCCACTGCTGGATTTTTATTTTGATGGCTGTGGATAAAACCAGAATTCCCTATTGGAAGGACTGAGTCCAAAGCCAGCATTAATGTGTTATCACATAGGGCCAGGCTCAGCAATGAAAGCTAAACGTAATTCTGAGAACAGGAGTTCATTTTGTATTAAATTTCACACTGTGGACAAAATCCATCTTTCAAAATATGCCGCAGACCTCCAGTGTTTCTTTTACTCATTTTGGACTTTTTTTTCCCCCACTGTATGTGCTGCCTAGATGTGTTTTGCTTAAATGGAAATTTTACACCCAGGAGGACAGAGTAAGATGACTTAATTGCATTTCTGAAATGACAGGTTCTGCTCTACAGCAGCTCTATCACCCTTGCACAGATTCTTTTTAAAAATGAACCATATTTCAAATTCAAGTTCAGTACTGCATTCCAATTTATCGTCCTCTTATTATTCCTCTATTAAATGAGTTATTCTTAACCATTTTTGGCATATTTAATCCTTAGCTAGTGGGTCACTGAAGTTAACCCAAATCTATAGATGCTATTTCATGTCAAGACCTCACAATAATACCTGAACCTTCTTACAATTAAAGTCTGCAGTACTTACCTGAATACTAACTTTAAAAAGGAAGAATCACCTGTGCTCTGTGGCTCCACTTCAGAGTTTCCTTTGGGGTGTTTTATTTAAACCTGCATGAGAACAGCTCAGCAGGCGCAGGGTCAGGGCTGTGTTGACCTCCTGATTGAGGGCAGGAATGGTAGAGAAAATTCTCTGTAGGTCTGGCAAAAAGGGAGTTCTTCAGCAAAAAGATTTAGTCTTTTGTCCTCACCCCTTTCGGTCTTTGGCTAGAAAGATTATGCTCTCTCTCCAGCTGGCTAAAAAAAAAAAAAGGTGTGAGAGTAAGCATTTGATGTAGTGCGACAATAATGGCTTTAAAAAGTAATTTTTGTACTGGTGGGCTGAGACAGACTAAGCTCAGGCAGGATGAGCACTGGAAGGAGTCGCTCATCCCAAGGAGCTCCTGGTGGAGAGAAGGTTCTGGCTGGGTTTGCCCCCTGCTCCCCCTGCTCCAGGGCAGGATGGCACTTCCAGGGAAGCAGCTCAGAGGCAGCTCCCACTTTGCAGCTGGATTGCAGCCCGACAGGCAGATCCTGAGATTTGGGCCCTTCCTCTGTGGTTTTCAGTGATCTGCTAAAATCAGGCACTGACACCTCAGTGGGAAAATCAAGTCCTGCATCTTTCCCAAAGTCATGAAAATATGGTTGAATAATTTAAAATATTTGGACTAAATACAGAGAATAAGTCTCAGAAAATCAGGTGTACTCAGAGTATTTCATAACCTCATCAACCCAGGTTTTGGTCTCTTAACCACATCTTTTCACTTAAGGCTTCATTTTGACACTGTTTTCCTGACCACCTCACTATTTTTGAGCCTGTTTGTCAAAAGCAATAGAAAGGTTAGAAGGTTTGGTGTTTGAAATGAATTTAAAATAGGATTAATTTAGTTGTCCCTCATTGCCTACAGTACTTTCAGTTCTCCAGTTCATTCATTTTTTAAATAATATATAACTCTTTACATCGAGTTATGAAAGGCATTAGGAAGAATCCTTGTCATTAGTCCTCTATAACACAAAAAAAATTCTCTGTATATAAAATATATATATAATAAATATGTCATTATATATGTTATATATATATATATATATATATATATATATATATATAAAAATAATTTTTCAGGCAAGAAGAACTAGAATTGAGAGCAACTTGGACAATATATTTTACATCACTGAGTGTAGTCACACACAGCCTGAGGTGTTGGTTTCATTAATATCTCATTTTTTCCACGTGTGCATTTGTCTTGCCCATGCAAATTAATGTTCTAGCAGTGGTGGGTTCTGATGTATGGCAGGAAAAAAATATAAACAATCAATACAGCTTGTAAATATTGAAGTGCTACCATATAGAACAACAGGAAACAATGGAATAATAAGACCAAGAATAGAAAGAAACATATCAATACACAGTACAAATCCTAATAGTTATCTGCAACATGGCTGCCTTGATTTTCCTGTAAGGCTTTATTCCTAGAAAGGTCCCAAATATTCCCCTCCCGTTATCCATGGACTTTGCCCATTTACTGCCATAACTTCCCCTCTCACCACCTCTGAACTCCATCACCCCTCACAGTCAGCATCCTGTTTTATCCTGAGATAATTCTGTGTGTCACATCCCGCAATTTCTTTGTCATGTCCAGTAGTTTGCCATGCCCATGTGCCATCCCTGACAACATGAATAAATTAGGGGAAGCAAAGCAGGTTATTCCTGATGAGACAAGAGATGCAGAGCAGCCTGGGAGTGGGTCCAGTGGCTGGCACTGGCACTTTTCTCCAGGCACACATGATATATTCTGTGCCTCACAAAGCCTGGAGCCTGTAACCTTCCACTCACTCATCCTGCACTTCCATGGGAAAACATCTCTCAAACCCACAGTACAGCCCAGGCAGCCATTTCCAAGCTTCTTAGAAAAGCATTTGCTGATATGTGAGTAGGGAAACATCTGCTCTGGGCTTAGAAGGAAAAGCAAAACTTCATAATTCAAAGGGAAATATTTGATGAGAAGGTCATTGAATAAACAGAAAAAAAAAAAGATGGAGTTATGTACTTTTCAGCTTTTCTCCTACACTAGATGCAGTAACAACAATCTGCTTCCTGCCAGATGCTGATAACCCACAAATTTCTATTGAAAAATTCCTCTTTTAAGTGATTTGCCATCAGACTAACTTAATTCTTTGTAACATAATCACATTTCTTTCTTTTTTTTTTTTTTTGAGGCTCCCACATAAAACCCTTGGAAGCTGCAAATTTGACAACCAATTCCCCTTTCCAGTGTGTTTTATCTAAAAGATGAAAAAATGAAAAAGTCTTCAGGCTTTTCTTAAAAGCATGGGCAAAATTCAACAACTGATCATTGGCTCTGCAGGATGACTTCTGAGACTTTCCAATCACACAGCTGAAAAACTCACAGCAAAGCTCTGACCTGCAGCCTTACAGAGCAGATGGTTTGTTGCGGGAGATGTTGAGGCTTCCTCCTCTGAGATGCAGATCTGCTGTCACAAGAAAGCAAGGAGATGAGCCGGAGCAGAGCAATTTTTTCCCCTGAGACAAGTTCCCAAAAGCATTTTTCCCTGAGACAACTTCCCCAAAGGTCTCCCAGAGCTCCCTGCCACTCTCTCACAGTCTTCGGCCTCTTGATGGAGTGGGTGATGCAGCAGATGAGAACACTGCAGCCATAAACTAGAAACCACTATTTTGTACTTTACATACCGTCTTTTTTTTGCCCCAGGAGTAATTTGTTTACATTTACATTTATATGATATTGAAAAATATCAAATAATATATTTCCTAAAGTTATTCTATTCTTCTTCCTCAGAAATAAGCAGTAATTGCACTACCAGCCAGCTTCCAAGGGATTGATACCAATAATGTAAGCAGCTGTATTTTTACATTTTGTTTAATAAAATTGCTTTTATGTAAAGGTCTGCTATTAAACATTTGATAGCTTCACACACACAAAAAAGTCCCTGGTATGGAAAGGCAATTATAATTTGAAGAATTATTGCCATAAACTTTAATGTTTTTCAATTTCCATCTATTGTAAGGCAAGAATTTCTCTAGAGCAGTCGTATTCAATGTTGCATCGTAAAAAAGAGCAATGGAATAAAAAATACTGTGAGATGTATGGAATTTTATGACAAAAAGGCAAAAGCCCCCTCAGATTTTTCTCTGTAGTCATCTCTACCTTTAGTCTTATTAGTTGCCATGAAAAATATCACAAAAAAGTGCCCGTAAGCTCAAATAATTATATACCTGGTTGCATAACTTGTTGCTAGAAGCTGAATATCTAAATACTGTTTATACCTTGGCCTTGCAGCTGATTAATTCTGCCACTACTGTCTCTAGATTTATGTGTTTTAGCTAAACTCTTTTCTAGGCACCAGAGAGGAGTATAACAGAAGCTGATTTACCCTTTTCCTCTCTTCTGGCATTAGGTACTCAGCTAAAAGCAGTTGTGTTTCACTCCTGGGTGACTGAGATCTGGGGAAGTCCTCCTCTGGGTAATTAATTTCTGTTTCTGTTAATTTAATAGAGAACAATGCCTTCAATGATCTTGACACCACTAGGACTGCTCAGGTCTTCCTGAGCAGTGCTTCCTCAGCACTGAGACAGGGCAGCGGATCAACGAAATCAGTGTGAAAGTAGGTTTAGATTGGTATTGGGAAGAAATTCTGTGGGGATGGGGAGGCTCTTGCACAGGGTGCCCAAAAAAGCTGTGGAAGGCACTTCCATGCCTGGAATTGTCCAAGGCCAGGTTGGATGGGGCTTGGAGCAGCCTGGGATAGTGGAAGGTGTCCTGTGGCAGTGGGGTTGGAACTATGTGATCTTTGTGGTCTCCTCAACCAAAACCACTCCATGATTCCATAATTTTGTGAAAGAGGGAGTGAACAGCACAGAGTTCTGCTCTGGGAAAACAAACAGGGTCTGGCTGCTCTATTCTGCTCAGAAGCTACAAACCCTCACCCTGGAGGCACTGAGGGACAAGGGGTGACTTGATGTGCCCAAAACTCCACAGATTGTGCCAAGAGCTGAAGCGCTGCTCAAACCCAGCATCTCCCCAGGGATGCAGAATGACTCTGTGCTCACCTCCTGCACAGAGCCCAGCCCTACAGAATCAAAGGTTTGGTGCTAGGGGCTGACTTCAGGGTGTCACACCTCACCTGTTTTTGACCTGCTGACAAAAAGAGCAGCTGGTGACCCCATCAAAGCAACTGCTGGGCTAGAAATTAAAAAATAGAAAAACCATTTCAGACAGCCAAAGGGAGGACTGTTTGCAAAAACCTATTACAGTTATTTAAAAGCTAAAATTGAATGATCAAACAATTTCATGTTCCACATCCTTCCAGTGATGGATCACAGTCCAAACCCTGTGGCATTCACATTCTCTGAAAAAATTCCTTTGTCCAGGATTTTTCTCCTGGGAAGCTGAAAAGCCTCAGAGAAAAGGAAAACAATTCTGATCTCATTTGCTTCTCCTGTGTTGTGCTCATGTGGAATGTGTTTGGAGATTGTTCACCCACAGGTGATTGTTCCATTGCATTCTGCTGTGAGTTGTTTTCACTCTTTGGGCAATGAGGGCCAAGCTGTGTCAGGACTCTGGAAAGAGTCAGGAGTTTTCATTATTATCTTTTTAGCATTCAGTAAGTATTCTTTCTGTTATAATATAGTATAGTATTCTTTATTTTAATATAGTATAATAAAGTAATAAATTAGCCTTCTGAGAACATGGAGTCAGATGCATCATTCCTGCCCTCATTGGGGCATCCCTGCAAATACAATAAAAACCTTCCAGTTATAAAGCTTCACTTTAACAACAGGCAAAAAAGAGAGAAGTGACAAATTTGAAGACCTCTCCAGACTCCAGTGATGATAAAACTTCTGATCTGCTGTAATTCATCAGAGCAGTTGAAAACATTGTTATGTCCAAGCTTGCAGACTGGCCCAGTGATTTCAATGCATTTTATTAAATACACCCAGTTAAGTGCTTTGCTGGCTCCCAGCATGACACAAATGCCTCTTAAAAAGACTCTCAGGGTATTGCTGTAAAAGAAATCAGTGACTAAAGTCATATAAACTGGAGCCTCCAGGATGCCAAAAAAAGATTTTGTGTGACCATGAACATTTTTCCTTGGGAATTAATGTTCAAGTTAAAAAAAAGTGTCTTCACTATAGTTACAAATTCTTATTTTGCAATCAATATCACTCTCTATTTAATACAGGCAAATAAAACAAACAAAAATATTTAGGAGTGTTTTTGTTGTTGTTGTTTCTGGGTTTCTTTTTTTCATTTGGACTATCACTATAACTCTTCAAATAGAAACCAAAGAAAAGAAATACTATTTTTCTCTTCAGCTGTCCTGAATTTGAGTAACTATCCTTTTTATTTACATACAGATGAGTAAATAGTTTCAAAAGTTAATTTATCTGAAGAGGATAAGTTATTTCAACTACTTGGTAAAAGGTAGGGAGCAAATTTGTATTAAAATTTTATAATAAATATTAAAAATTTCATGGTGCTTTATGTCAATGCTGTAAAAAATAGTTTCAAAAATAAATTCCATTTAAAATATAAAATAAATGGAAGGGTTAATACAATACAGAATTTGAAATTAAATATTTGTTTTTGGGATGAAAAGCAATTTTATTTTAATTAACCTAGGGATATTTGTTATAAGCAAGCCCATTCCACTTTTCTCTGTCTCAAACACACAAAAAAATCCTTTCCCTGTGCCTGTATTTCATTTTACCTCAGGAAAGCCTCTTGCACTGAGCTCTGTAACTGAACACAGTCCAGGAGAGCAGGTGCATATGAGACAAAGAAATATAAATAGAGTGATTTGTCTAATAATCCTAAAATATCTATTTTGGAGGTTAATATAGGTAAAGTAGCCTCCAGAAAATCTCTGCACAGTGATTATGCCACCTAAGAGCCCAACGGTGAATGAACCTGAGGGGATGCAGAAGAGATGATTGATGTTTCTGCCTCTGTTGTAGAGGTGGGCTTTGGTTTAAACATCTTCTTTCTAATTTTAAAAATCAGCATTTTCATGGGGATTGGTCACGATGCTTGTGAGGTTTAAAAGGAATGGCAAACACAACATCAGGGCAGTCATTATCCAATTTTTTCAGCTATATTTTCTAATACACTTTCCAGAGGGGAAGAGAGCACAGTGCAGGAGGGTTGGATTCTCACTGGGCTGGTCTGTGGCCCCAGGCCTGAGAGGAGATGATGAAATTGCACAGAGCTTTTCAGGTCACTCAGGAGCTGAGCTCCTGATCCCTCTTTTCCAGATTGTGTGCTGCGGTACTCATTTGATGACTTATTTCTCTAAATAAATAACAATAAAAATAAAATATTATTTTTATCATTATTATCTCTAAATAAATAATAAGAATAACATATTTCTCTAAATAAATAATTGCCTTTTTTGGGAAAGCAATGGAAGCTTCTACAACTTACTTTGAGACTTGCCTGTTTTTCCCAGATGTAAAATGTTAAACTTGGCACCACAAGCACCCAATTTGGAGCTCCCTTGAACTCAGTAAAGCTGAATGAGCTTGAGGTGAGTTCATGGGTCTGTTTTCCACATTTGGCAGATTTGTAGGTCAAAGGAGATCACCCAGTTGGGAGGAACCTCATGATTGACACCCCAATAATTTTATATTAATTGTGTAAGTGATGAGTGTGGAAAGAGTCATATGGGGGGATCTTGGCCAAGACAGCTCAGGCAAAGACATCCAAGTGAGAAGCAAATCAGTCTGATCCCTGATTTTCATGGAACCAGCAACCCATCACTGCAGTTCACCTGGGACTACATGTGCCAACATTGTGGAAAACTCAGCATGATTTCAGAAAGGATTGTCTGACTGCATTCCAAGCAATAATTGGAAGAAATTTGGCTGATGCTTACTCAAAAATGGAGTTTTGGTTCCAAATTATTTGTCTCTAAGTAGAATTATAAATTTTGGGTTCGAACACACAGAGCCTTTTTTTGTTGTTGGTGGTGGTGGGTTTTTTTGTTTGGTTGGGTTTTTTATGTTTATTTTGCTTGTTTAGGGGGTTTTTGGTTTTTTTTGGTTTTGTTGTTGTTGTTTGTTTGGGATTTTTGGGTGTTTTTTGGGTTTTTGGTTTGGTTTGGTTTTTCTTAAAGAAATTGAAGCTCTAACCAGAAACTAAGCTGAGAATTTTTTGACTGGCTGGAGTCTCATAATAATTCTCACAAACACCTCTGATATTTTCAAGTACTGAACTTTTGGCTTTGTATGAGACCTATGGTTCTGCCCTAGGGAGGATGTAAGGCCCAGGGTTGTTTGTTTGGGTTTTTTCTTTCTTTGTTTTTTTGTTTTAGTTTTTTCTGGGGTTTTGTTGGGGTTTTTTTTTGTTTGGTTGGTTTTTTGGTGTTTTTTGGTTTTGTTTGTTGTTTGTTTGTTTGTTGGGTGTTTTTTTGTTTTGGTTTGGTTTGGTTTTTCCTAAAGAAATTGAAGCTCTAACAAGGAACTAATCCGAGAATTTTTTGACTGGCTGGAGTCTCATAATAATTCTCACAAACACCTCTGATATTTTCAAGTACTGAACTTTTGGCTTTGTATGAGACCTATGGTTCTGCCCTAGGGAGGATGTAAGGCCCAGGGTTGTTTGTTTGGTTTTTTCTTTTCCTTGTTTGTTTTTTCTTTTTTGTTTTGTTTTGTTTTGTTTTGGTTTTGTTTTGTTTGTTTGTTTTTTTTTTTTGTTTTGTTTGTTGTTTGTTTCTTTGTTTGTTTTTTGAGTGGTTGTTTGGTTTGGTTTGGTTTGGTTTTTTCCTAAAGAAATTGCATCTCTAACAAGGAAATAATCAGAGAATTTTTTAACTGGCTGGAGTCTCATAATAATTCTCACAAACACCTCTGATATTTTCAAGTACTGAACTTTTGGCTTTGTATGAGACCTATGCTCCTGACCTAGGGTGGATGCAAGGCCCAGGGTGGTGAGAACCCAGCAGCCCAGCCCAGCTCACTTTCATAAAAAGCTGTGTTAACCTTTCAGAGGTTGTTTGCCATGCCCCTGGTGTGGTGACCACCTGCAGGCTTTGAGCTGGGGGTCCTTAGCAGGTGAATCCCTTTGCATCTATTGTGCTAAACAGCCTCAAGTTTCCGTTTTATTTTTTATTCTCCCTCTCTGCAGCTGACCTGCACAGTTGCATTTCAGCTGCTAGCAGCACACAGGACTATGTTTGAAGATGCTGGGCTGAGTTTAGATAATGATTTTTAGGCCCAGACACAATTTGGAAATACAGAATATAACAGAGAACATCAGCTAAGAATGAGAGCCTCCTCTGCACTGACCATCCAGCCTGCTGTCACAGCAGCTCTTAAACACTTTTTATTTAACTTAAAAATATTGCTGTTTATGTGCAACTCTTGGCAGCTTTAATCTGAAGTGCCAGACTCAGCCACAGCATTTTGCAGCATTTAGGGGATTTGAATGAAATTCAAATCAATAAAAACTGGCATGGTGTGATACATGTGGTGTTTAGTAAACAAAGCAGATGAGATTGACCTGACTGAAAGCTGTGATCAGCACAAACACACTGAATACAGAATGTTGATTTGTGGCACAGCTGAGCTGTATGTGCATTTATCCAGCTACTTTGGGAAGATCTAATAGTTTTTAATAGTGAACCAGTCTCAGGTGTAAAGCCCTGTATCTTGTTTGTAAAGTATTCACATTTGTCCCCATATCCAAAAAATAAAAATGAAAATGGGTTGCACCGAGATCTTCTCAGACATTACTGCTTTGCTCAAAACTTATTGGATTCCCTGTCCTGCTCTTGCCACTTATAAATTCCCTAAACAGAAAAACAGGGTAACAGAAATTTGTAAAAGCTAATAAATTGAAGATGGGTTTTAGCTGGCTTTTGGGTGGAAAAGCATTACAGCAAAAAATCCCTGTTAAGTAACTTTGTCAGATATAGGTTTTACAGAAAAAACTCCATCAGGTTTATTTGGGTTTTCTCTCTCTTTTTCTCTTTAAAGTAAACAAAAATATGGAAAGTCTGTACAGGAGGGAGCAAATCTTTGGCACAAGAAACAAAACATTTTGCTAATTAAATGCCTGTTTGTTTTCCCTGGTATTAAATTCTAATTCTTGTCATTTAGAAAAAAAAAAACCAGCTATGGAAAAAGAAAACAGAATACAGCTCCAGCTGATGGAGGTTGGCAGCCTGACACACCTCATGCCCCTCAGAGTCCATGGAAGTGTTTATTTCCTACCCAGAGCTGGGACTAAGGGACTTCAGGAAGTTTCTGACAGAGGAAAAACATTAATTGATGTTTGAAGGGAAGATAAATGTCATTATATTGGTTTTATAGGTGGACACCTGTGGCAGAGGAGCCACGTGCTATGAAGAAGTTCCTATATCAGGTCAGTAGAAAACAATTCTCCTCAATCCCAGCTATAAATCTCTCTGAATAACTCAAATTCTGCTAATAAATGCATTATTAACTGAAATACACCACCAGCTGATTCTCCAGGGCATTTGCTATGAAATGAGCCCAGATGCACTCACTAAGCCTGTGAGATTGTCACCTAATGCAAAGATAAAATGAAATGCTGTCATGAATTCTGAGCAACATATTCCAGACTGTTCTTAAACTAAGGTGGCTAAATATTATCCCAGTTTGAACTTTTTTTCTGCTGGGTTTTCATCTGGATTTTCTTTTTTCCATTCTAAAAATCAGATTATTCTTTACATGCCCTTTAAAGCTCTTGGTTAGGTCAATTTTTAACCTGCATACTGGTAATATACATAAGAAATGGCGTAGGAATAGAACTTGTTGTCTTCCCAAAGTTCCAGTAAAGTGACCAGGAGACAAACCCAAGTTCTTAGGCTGATTCAAAATAAGGCTCAAGTGACTTTAGGGGAGATCTAAGCAATGATCTTTAAAATATCTGTGCTCTACCACCCCTAGAGGCTTTTAAATTGTATTTTCTGAATGATTTTTTTATTTTATGTACAAGCACAAATGTCTTAATCTTGTGATGACCAAATATCCTATAAATGGCTTTGGTATAGAAAGATTTCAAATAATTTACAAACTCAGAGGTTTTGATTTAATTAAAATGTATTTAACTATTCCAAGTGGAGACAATATCTGTTTTTTATTATTAGGATATCTGCACTATAAAAAATGGTGATACTTTATTCTTAGCAATGAAAGGGATCTTTCAGCACACAGCTCTCCAGGCTCCAGTGTACACAGAAAATGAAATTTGAATAGTTATAATGTTGCCATAGTATGATATTTAAGAATAGATGGTAAAATATGAATTTTTTTAACGTCTTAGGAGGAAAATTTCTGTCAATGTCTACTTAAATTTACAAAATTACAAAAATTCAGGTGAAGGATGTCAGAAATAAAAACAGAGCAAGAGGGAGGATGGAGAGCGGGGGATCTGATCTACCACTACTGTCGGTGACCAACATTGTGACCATGGATATTTCTCCTTATTTTCTTTTTTATCCATTTTTGCCTGAGTTGATAAATCCTTCCAGGTCACAGACAGGTGGCAACATTTAGTCTTGTTCATCCATTTCCCCAGCAGCCGTGATATTTTGGGGTTATCCAGAATGGCAGCAGGGGATCATCCTGTTCATCTGGGAGATTTACAAGGAGCAGAGGCCTCTTGGCTGGATGTTATCTGGAAATCTGGATGTCTTCTGCAGCTTGTTTCTACTCAGTTCCCCGAAACAGGAAAATGGATTTGTCACCAGTCAGGTCAGCAAAACGGGAGATTCATTAAAAGATAATGTGGCCGGATGGAGCTAACAGAAAACAAGGACAAAATTGATGTTGTAAGATATTATCTTATGAGACACAGGAGGCTTTTACAAAATACTCTCTGTTAAGATATTTTTCCACCACCTATTTTTGTCTCTGTGCTTTTGAAACCAAGCTCCATTAAGTTTTCATGAATCTTAGGACAAGTGCTGTGTTCTGCCAGGAGCTGTTACCTGGCAAATGGTGTGTAAAAAAAAAAAAAAAAAAAATAGAAATCTGGACAGGGAAAACCACTTACTACAGCATGTCACAATTAATTTGTTAATTTATGAGGGAGTTTTAATCCTCTATCCAGAGTTAGCTTATACCATGTTTCTAACACAAATGACTTTTAAAAAAATCTTTGAAATCTTAAATTAAAGAGTCATGGAAAAATGACTCTGTTACCTGGCAAATGGTGTGTAAAAAAAAAGAAAGAAAGAAAGAAAGTAGAAATCTGAACAGGGATAACTACTTACTACAGCATATCATAATTTGTTAATTTATGAGGGAGTTTTAATCCTCTATCCAGTGTTAACTTATGCCATATTTCCAACACAAATCACTTTAAAAAAAAATCTTCAAAATCTTAAATTAAAGAGTCATGGAAAAATTTCTCTTTTCCCAAACAAGGATAAACGGCTTCCTTCCCAGTCCTGCTGACTCTCATCTCACTGTGGTCTCTGGGCCCTTCATCTCTGTGACTGGTTTGGACCAGGACCAGATGTCTCTCTGGAAGTTGCTAAACCAGCAAGAAGCCAACCAGGTAAAAAAAAGAGAAAAGGACCAAAGAAAAGAAATTAGTCACAGTGCTTTTCTAGGTTGGCTTTCTAACTAATGCATTACAGTAAAAGTCTGGATCTGCATTAGCAGGAATAAAATATCAAGCAAGGGAAAATAGATTGAATTATTTAATTTTCCAGTTTCTCAGGTGCCCATTCTTTTATTCTTTTTAAAATTATATTATTCTCTCCTCTCATGAGGAAGTTGCACAGACAAGTTCCCCTGTGCATCAGAAACCAACTCCAAGCCCTGTTGCCAACACACAAAACTCAAAACTCTTTATCCTCTGCCTAAAATTGATTCAGCTCATACGTCCAGAAAAGCTCTGCACTAAGAGGAGACAAAGAATTGACTTACACCCTGAACAAAAAAAAAAAGAACAAAAAAGAAAAAAACCCTGGTTATTTTCCTGTATGATCCAGTGAACACCTCCTTGAGCCACACGGGAAGGAGGACCTGAGAGCAGAGCAGGGCACTCAGTTTGGTCATTCTGGTGGATTTTAGCCATGGCTGCATCTTCCCACTGCTGAGAGACAAACCTGGCTGTTCCTGCTGGGCTGGGACCTGTTCCCATTGTTTCTCTCTAATCTGTGGTGGTTTTGCTGCTATAAGGGGCTTTGCATGTTTCTCTCATGCCACTGGTTCTCCTTCAGCAGCGTCTTCAAACACCCTGCACTCTCCTTTACAGGCTACCACACTGACATCCTTCTTTACATGAGCATCAACTCTGCAGCTGCTGGCATCAGAAAGGGAAAAATAACTCAAAAAACTCTCTAAAGATAGGAAGTTCCCTTCATCGCCTTCCTGCTGTGAGAAATGACATTTTCTTCCACTCTTCTGATGCTCACACAGGGAATCACTCACAGGGTTTGCAAAAAGTTCTATGTATAGAAGGAAACAATACTTTAGTAACTTTGAGGCACTTTCTGTGGTAAAAATAGGCACAAGTGATACAGCAACTGTTTGCTCAAATAACACAGGGCGTGTTTCTTTGGAGTGAAAATAGTTAATCATTGGCACACTTCACTTGAATCCTCCAGCAATGGTCTTTGCTAAACTTCAAACTCAAAAACTATAGAGACAAATGTGGAAATGTATGGATATGAAAACCAAATAAGACTATGAATGGGAAAGAGAAATTGTTCAGTGAAGAATAACACTTGCAAAGTCTTGATCTTTGGAATTTTTTTTGTCCCAAACTGCTGTATTCAGCCTTTGCTCTAGGGAGCTGTGGAGCATTAGCAGCAGGTAAATAAGAAAAATTTGTTATTCATAGTCCTAAACTTGCTACAAGGGGAACTTTTCTGTGCTGAAAAATACACAGGGAGTGTGCAAATCCTGGGACTGGAAAACACTGGACACACAGGCAGGAAATGGCTCCTTTTGCCATCTCACTTGTTTTCTGAATAATTCCAGCTATTGAAAAAAACAACACAAACCAACAAATACACTAAATATGAATCTCAGCCTTATCCCTTAGCTGCAGCAGGAAGATTGAAAATATCAACAGAGTGGAATCCAGAAATTAAAGGGCAAATGGGATTTTCACTTTCCACCTTAAGTCCCTTGAATCTACTAACCCAAGTTAGTTGCTATTAATCCATTTTCCAGCACTAGACAAAAATGTTTTCCATCCAGCCAGTAACATGTACATATTGTATAATTTTTATTACTAGATCATAGTCAGATTTAGTGGAGCAGCCAACTGCATAATTTGATATCTAACACCTCGTTGTAGTCTATTTCTGCAGGAAGTCTTTGCCCTTCTTTCTCTCCAACAAGAAAAAAGATCACAGAGATTTAATTTCCTTTCTTCCTCCTCTTTCCCTCACTTTATATCCTGATCATGATGCCATAAGGTCTGGAATATCCCTTTGGTCACTTGGGGTCCCTGTCCTGGCTGTGTCTCCTCCCAGCCCTCCCCAGCCTGGCTGCAGGAAAAGCAGAAAAGGCCCTGGCTCTGTGTGATCCTGCAACAGCAAAAACATCTCTGTGTCATCAACCCTGTGCTCAGCACAAACCCAAAACACAGCCCCACACCAGATTAACTCCACTGTTGTATTGCACTTTACTCTCCACCCCAGCCAAAACCGGCACTTGCAGTAAAACAGGTTGGTGGTTGATTTTATTGCCTTGATTATTTTTTTTCCCCCATCTCACAGTTTTTCCCAGAGATGAGAAAGGAACTCACTGTGCATCTCATACACAAACACAGCCAAATATTTTGGTTCTTCTCCCAGAACTGAATCCCCAGCACTGCTGTGAAGCAGCTGGGAGCTGGAGATGCAATCTTGGTGCTGGTGTGGCAGGAGGCATGCAAAGCAGCCCAGCTTGGGCTCTCAGATTCCTGGAGCTGCTCTGAGTAACTCACAGTCCAGGGCAGGTTTTTGCCTGCTGAGGGACTCATTATTGCAGTCCCCTTTTCTGTCCTACGAATCTTCAGCTCTGCTCTTGCTCATGTCCTTCTCTCTGCTTTAACTCCTGTCTTAATCTCCCTCTTTGTCCCCGCAGGTTTCTGTCATTATTTCTGCTTTATTTTCTTTTTGTCCTTAAAGCCTTCTGCAGAAAAAAAAATGACAATTTACACTCAAAATAGGTGTTCCATAATTCTATAGGAAAGGGTGTAGCTTGGCACAGGCACTGGGAGAGTCAGGAATTGTAGATTAATATCTTCTGTTTAACTGCAATTTAAGCTCTCACTGTGTTTGTGTTCAGAGCTGGTACAACTGGGGAAGGAAGATGTCGTAAACATCTTTTATGGAAAAATCCTTTCCTTAGGATTTTTCCTCCTGAGAAGCTGAGAGGCCTCAGGAACAAAATGTAAACAATGGTTATCTGCTGCTGTGGAATGCAACAGGTGCATCTGGGATTGGTCTCATGTGGTTGTTTCTAATTAATGGCCAATCACAGTCAGCTGGCTTGGACACTCTGTCCAAGACAGAAGCTTTTGTTATCATTCTTTTGCTTTCTATTCTTAGCCAGCCTTCTGATGAGACCTTTTCTTCTATTCTTTTAGTTTAGTTTTAATGTAATGTGTATCATAAAATAATAAATCAAACCTTCTGAAACATGGAGTCAACATTCTCATCTCTTCCCTCATCCAAGAGCCCTGTGAACATGGTCACAGGAGACCTCCCATCTCCAGTCAGATAAAATGGTAGATGACAGAGATAATGAAATGAAAGTACCAAAATTCAGCTATGTCCATTTGTATATTTTAGCATAAACAAACTGGTGCCAATGCTGTTTTGCAATCTTTATAATACATCAAATGTCTTGCAATAAAAATTAAAGAAAAATTATCTTTTACTGCCACAACCTAGGATGCTTCTGTTATTTGCAAATTTTGCCTGAGTTTCAAATGCAGCTACTATCTAATTTCTCCTTTCTTGCCAACAAATGCTTGTTGCTGCACAGATGTGGAAAGCTAACTCAGTATGAACATATGTGGAAATATATTTCCACATCATCACTATCTCAGTGTCCTAAATACAGAGCTGGGACAACCCACACATCCTCAGCCTAGAGATTCTGAGGATCATGGCTGGAGAAAGTGGAATGGGAAGAGATGAATGGGACAGGAAGGACCCCTGTGACCTCATGCCTCACATACACAATCTTTTTAAAATCTTTTGTAGAGAAAGAAGGAAAAAAAACCCAGAGAGCTCAAAGATGTGAACATCCAGACCCTTTGTTTTCATTGCTGTATGGCAGTTGGCACTCCAGATGCAAACCTTCTGTTTTCAGGCTTGTATTTGAGATGGCCAACATGCCATCCAGAAAGACAGTGCTTCTATGCCTTGCAATAAGGGAAAAAAAGATATATGGAAAGTAAAAAGTTCAAATCCAAGTCTACCAGCTAAAAAAAAGCAACTTTTCACCTAAAAGTAAAAAGCCTTTCTAAGCCAGAAAGAGGTCTTGCATGGCAGGTTTTACAATCTAAGTAGAAATAAGAGATAGGAAAAAATCCTTTTCCAGCCTCCCAAGCTGTTCCATCTCTGTTATGCATTTTCTCTGACCTTGACAACTTGAGTCTGGTTTTGTTCAGCTCACCTTTTTGTTTTGGCTTTTGCACACTGGTCTGTACATGTCCCCATGTGTGTCTGGTGCATCTGATAAGCCCTTTATCTCAAATCCTTTCATTATCACCATTCTACTGCTCTCTGTGATTAGGTATTCAGAAATTGATTCCCACTTTTGTCCTGCCCATTGCACAAAGATCCATTTCCAGCCTATTCAGTCTGCAGTTATGTAGGTTCATTATTTTTCCATGGGGAAAATGCTGGGAAGAAACCACCTTTTCTTTCCATTGTCACTGGTCAAAACCTCCTTTAGGATTTTCCCTCGTCCTGAAAAATACTTCTGAAAAATCTTGGTGGAGATTCTGATGTGTAAGAAGTCCTGCCTCCCTTGCAGAACAATAAACCACAAATATTTCCCTGAACTTCCCAATCTGTGTCACTGTCATTTATTTCCTCCAGCCTCCTGTAGAGATTAGAAGCTGCTTTAGATCCACATTTTAAAAGTTTTAAAGTCAGGTCCTGACTTGTGTGAAAGGTCATAAGTGTCACCATGGAAATTATGAGGATGGATAAAAAGGTGCTATCTCACTCTCAGAGAGAGTTAAATCAGGAAGACAGTAACACATCAGTGGCAGAGCTGCAACTTAGCCCCCATCTTCTGAACCCCAAAATGGGCTTTTTGCATGAAAACAACCTTTCTTGCTTACTAAATATGCATTGGAGCTGTGCATTCCCTCTCTCTGTGTGATGCAGAGTGTGATTAGCCATGCGGAGGGGCCTTCATTGCCATTCCTTTCTGTCGGTGCAGAGGTCTTTCTGTTCAACCCACTGCCCATGCTGCCTTTAAGCAAATGGAATTGTTCTGCCACTTTTCAGAGTCCACCATTTATCATTCCAGGAGTCAAAGGCAAAAATAAACAACTCACTCCTTTAATCAATAGGATGGCCAATTTTATTTATCCCACAGTCCCCTTCACTCTCCCTGCTCTCAGAAATGCTGAACTTCTTGGGATCTTTTACCCATTTGGCTCTTCACTTTCCAGTTCCCTCACTTCTTTGCTTGTTACAAAGACAGATGTGTGTTGACTTCTGTAAAGCTGCTCTAATTTAGGTGTATGGTCTTATTTATCTGTTTATTTTATTTTATTCATAGCTACTGAAGTGTCAATATGAGCAATGCCAGCATCTAACATTGGCTGTCTTGGTCTTACAGTATTTTAGAAAGCTATACATGGTGGTCAAATTTAATATTTCAAATTTGTCAGTAAGCTAAGTTTATCTGAAGAAGTTTGGATTTGAATTTATTATTATTATTATTATTATTATTATTATTATTATTATTATTATTATTATTATTATTATTATTATTATTATTTTATTATTATTATTTTAGACCTGAAATCATAGCAAGCATTTTTTTAATAAGGAAAAACTTTTCTGACTGTCAGTGATGACCTGCTCCTGCTCTGTGTTATTGTAAGATATACATACTCTTAAGATTTATAACATCTGTGAATGGATGAATTTTACTATGTCTTTTTAATAACAGGCTAGATTAGGCAGAAGGCAATCAGCCAGCACTTCTTGATGCACCTGCTCAGTCAGTTCTGTGTGCTCTGAGACCTCACCACTTGTTTTTATCTCTGGCAATACCTATGCCCCATGGAGACTAATACACACAGAGAGAATCATAGCACTGATTAGGGGGTCTGAAAACACATTTAGATATCCACCTTCCAGGGCAGAATTTTATGGAGAACAACATGTTCTTTGCAAGCTGTGTTTCAAAGCCCAGGATGTCACATCCCACTGGCACTCAGCTGGTGCAAACTGGAAGGGTCCATTAAGTTCCCCATGGGGAGTTAAGCATTACCAAAGTGTGAGCTCTCAGAAATGATGCAGCTCAGGAGGGCTGTCCATGTGAGAGTGAAAAATGCATTTTTTTGGTAATAGCAGGGGTGCTGGCAATTCAACACTGTCAATTTTAAACTTGGATGGTTCTTTCCTGCCTAGTCTGTCTGCCCAAGTTATGATGGATTGTAATCATCCTCAGATTGCTTGGTTCCAAACTGACCTGACCATTTTATAGACATTCAGATGTGCCTGTTCTTTCTGAGGGGTTCCTGCTACCTGTGGTGATGCAGAGCATTTCTCTCTGGAGTTTGAAATCAAGTGGAAACACTAGAGCTGAGTGCATGCACAAACCCTCATAAATTAACTTTATTGCACTTGGTGGAGCTCACCATTAATGGCTGGGTAGGCTCCCACATCAAACACTTATGCAGGGCATAAAACAGCTGTAAAGAGAAGCTTTGGTGAGCACTTCAGGAACAAATATCTACATCCATCTAATATAAAGCGATGAGACTCCCACAGCAGATATCTAGAAGTTTGGCATTTAAGTTGCATTAAATGCAATATTTCTGCACTGATCTTCTGCCTCAAGTGAGGGAACAAAAATAGATCAACTGATGCTTTGATTAACTGTTTTTTTTAATATTTCATCAATCCCATACTAGCTGAGGCTGCTAAATTCTATTGCAAAGTTTGTCCAATAGATGTTCTATGCAATCTTTTCATTGTTTGGATTTCTGGGATCAATAACACCTATGAAAGGTAATTTGTTCCACTGTTCTCTTTTAAGTTCCAGTTCTTACACTATAGCAAATAAATCTAGATATTTCTTATTATAGTATTTTCATAAATTAAAGCTGGGCATTAAAACAGAAAAATCTTTCATGTGGAGAGTCACCAGCAAAAAATTTGTCAAAATTATATAAGTAATTAATCATATAAATAAAACAAAAATTTCTGTTGAAGAAACTGGGGATAAAACTGAGCAGGAATTTTTCTTTCACATAAGTCAATGCTTTTCTTGTGTTTATTCAAGGTTGTTGATATCTGCCTTAAACACAGAGGGAAACAGATAATTTCCATGAGTTATGAATTGAATATTAGTATTTTTAAACTAATCCATGAGACCATTGAGGTGGCTTTAGGGAAAATGAGATTAATTTAGCAGTGGCAGTAATCCTGAACACAACAGATGCCCACACTGTTCATTTCCTGAGCCACAGTCCAGACCAGGGGGCAGAGAGAACCTTCAGCCAATTTTCAGATTATGCTAAACTATGGGAAGAGGCTGAGATACCAAAATGTGGAGTTTCGGCCCAACAGAGTCTGTTAGTCTGGAGCACTGATAGTCAGGAGACAACTTGCAAAGTCCACCAAGGAGAAACTGAAGTTTTTCACGTGAGCTGGGAAATGCTCCAAACCCTTGCTCCCTGCTGGAAAGGGCCTGAGAATTGCTGTGGAGGGAGTAGGAGCCAAAGATACAGAACCACAGGGTCACAGAATGACCAGGTTGAAGGAGACCTTCAAGACCATCAAGTCCAACTTGTTCTCTGACATCTCAACTAAACCCTGGCACCCAGTGCCACATCCAGGCTTTTTCAAACACACCCAGGGATGGTGACTCCACCACCTCCCTGGGCAGATCATTCCAGAACTTTATCACCCTTTCAGTGAAAAAAATTTCCTAATATCTAACCTATATTTCCCTTGAAGTACAGGTTCACCTAATTTTAGGTTAATAATTTCTTAGTATCTAGCCTATTTTTCCTTCTCATCCTGAGTTAAAGCATTTATGAGGCTCAGGTCATTCCATGCAGCAAAGGAAGAGGTTGTTCATGGAGACTGAAATCTCCACCCTCAGAACTTTTAGCCTTGGCTAGGTAAAATTACCAGTTCTATGGCTCATGTTTGCCCACAGTCCTACTTTGATTCAAAGGTTGAAGGGTTCTAGAGGTTCTTTCCAAACAATATATAAATAATTCTCTGTCTACATCAGGCTCTGCAGCTCTGAGTTGAAGATAGACTATTTCTCAATTAATGCAAGTCCCCAAACCTGCACATTTCAGGTCAGTGTGCCAACCTCAGCTCATGTTCTGGGAGCAGAACAAGGCTGCCCTCATTGAAGCAGAAGTATAAGTTCAGGAACAGCATTGTGCTGACATGATTGCTGAGTTTCTACATCAAGAGCTGTTTTTTCACAGTTAAATTGAGTGTCTCTGCAGACCACTGTTGGAAAAAGGCTTTAAAACAAGTAACAAGCATTTCAGTCCATGCTCAAAGCAGTAATTCCAGCACACAATATCTGTAAAGTACTACACTAGCTTTTGTAAAAGAAACTAGAATTTTGAGGCAGCAGCAAATTTTATGAAACTTTAAATTCATTTTGGACACCACTGATATAAATTTTATTGCAGAAATATTGATAATAACTGCATTACTATTGAATATAATAAAAAGTTTGAACTGATATTTTGGTTTAAATTAGTATTGGAGGTTTATATCAGCATTTCTCTTTGAGATCCTAATTATTGTTTTCCAAACAAGATTAATTATTGTCTCTTAGGGAAGCAGGGTTTTGAGGATGAAGAGGAGACGAGAATTTTGACTCTATAATTAGAAGACTTGATTTATTATAATATATATATATATTACATTAAGATTATACTACAAAGAGATAGAAGGAAGAAGTTCTCAGAAGGCTAGCTAAGAATAGAATAGAATAGAAAGAATGAAAACAAAGCAGCTATCCTGGGCTCTGTCTGGGACAGCTGAAGTCTTTGATTGGCTACCAACTATAAACATCAGAGATGGGCCAATCACAGGTGCACCTGTTGCATTCCACAGCAGCAGATAACAATTGTTTACATTTTGTCTTTGAGGCTTCTCAGTTTCTCAGGAGGGAAAAATCCTAAAGGAAGGATTTTTCACAAAAGATGTCTGCAACAATTAATCACGGAATTGCTAGGACTGGAAAAGACCTCCAAGGTCATCAAGTCCAACTTCCAATCAATCCCTGCCTTGCTAGCCAGACCAGACCACTGGTGCCACATCCAATTTTTCCCTGGACACTTCCAGGGACAGTGACTCCACCACCTCCCTGAGCCACCCATTACAATTTCTGACCACCCCTCTCATGAAGAAATTCTTCCTGATGTTCATGGAACATTGGAATAGGTTACCCAGAGAAGCTGTGGAAGTGTTCCACATCCCTGGAAGTGTTCCAGGTCAGCTTGGACAGGGCTCTGAACAACCTGGTCTGGGGGAAGGTGGCCCTGCCCATAGCAGGGGGTTGAAACAAGATGGTCTTTAAGGTCCCTTCCAACCCAAACCATTCTGTGATTCTGTAACTGCGATTTCCAGCCAACCTTTTAGACTTTATTTCAAGTAAATAAGCCAAGACTATTATGGTTCACATGTTAATTTGTGGAGGGAAATCTGTTCCTCCCAGTCATTCAGCCATTGTCACACTGCCTGTTTGATGCTCCAGAGTCACAGGCTTTGGGTTGGCTGCACATTAAACACTGTGGAGCACAGTTTCCATGTTCTGAGCTTGCCATAAGGAAGAGATGCAACTTCTGTTGCTGCCCCCAAGGACTATTACAACATCCAGCAAGATGCCATGGATAAATAATGGGTTTTACACCACATATGTTAAATTTTACATTATCCTCAGAGGAACTTACTGAATACATGGTTTATAAAGTTGTTAGAGGCATAGCCTATCTAAATCTTTCTTTTAAGACACAAAATCACCCTGACTGACTGAGTGTGGAAACTACTTACAGGAAACTCAGCTGTTTAGACCTGATCCTCTGGATGAGTTCTCAGTTTTCAGTATAACAAAGGTTTTAAGCTTTTTTTAAAGCTTCCTTAGCTTTAAAGTAATTACTCTTCAAGTTATGCACAAAAGCTTAAATGCTTAAAATCTGTTGTCAGTCACAGTTCATCTCAGAAAGAATAACCATTGTACTGTGCTTTACCTGTGAGACAGTTCTCACGAAAAATAGAATAAGGTATCACTTCTTTCTCCATTTCTGCTTGAGCAGACAGTGGAAATGTTAAGTATATGGTTAACTGCAGTAGCAGAATATAAAGACTTGGGAATACTTCAGTTTAGGACAGAACTCAAACACAACTTTGTTTTCTGCAAGCCATCTGTATTTTTGTAATTGGCTCCTATCGACCCCTCAGAATGTGTTTTCACACTCCTCCAAGACTTTTACATGTCAGTCAGTGGCCGTGCTGACACCATTCTGCTGCAATAAGCCACAAGCAGGTCCCAGAGGACAGATCCTTACAGAGCTCCTTATGGCTCCACAGAGCAGTCTGGACACAGTTCCAGGAGTGCCCTGAGGTCACTCAAACACCTCTCAGAAAATGTGTCTGAGTAGTTCTGGCTGTGCCCTTACCACGCTCCAGCTTCCCCCTGAAGGATGCATCTCTCTGAAATATCGCACATGAGACCTGACCCTTCTCATTTACTCAATTGCTCTCCCCACACACCTCACCCAGCTCTCTTGAAGAGCCATGGAACCTCGTGACAAACTTCTACAAGGGTGAGACTGATCCCAGATGTGCTTACAGCCAGGATGGAGCTCTGCATCAGCCCCCAGAGAGAGCTGAGTGGGAAATTCAGTACAGCAACAAACTGCAGAAGCTTTGCTCCTTCCTTGACAGCTGTTTATTGAGTTTATAATCAAATGCTCCCTAGGGAGGAGCTCCATGAGCCAACAGGCTTGGCTGAATAGAGGTTTTGTTTGCCAAAGAGCTCTGATTTGATTGGCAAGCAGAAAAGTCAAAGCCGAAATAGGCACCTAGTCAATGCTGGTTGATAATCAGAATCACAAGCCTCCTGAAGTTAGTGTAAGAAGTAAATGAAACTAAATTTTCCACATGTGGAATAACAGGGTACTTTCAGATACTCCCGAAATTTGGTCCAGCAGGCCCTGCTGTACTTAGACCAACTGATAGGCATGGCTTGTATGCTCATATGTGTTAATTAACATTAATGTGAATGAAGAGCCTGACCACCCCAGAGATCTCTGAAGGAATTCCTGCTGCAAAATTGGCCATTATGCATAGATAAAATACTTGTAAATAATCCATGTAGGTACAAGAGGCTTTTGGAATATCACAAACCACTTCCACATGTGCTATAAAGTGGAAGACTTTCCATTTTTGAATCTAAGGGGATAATAAGACTTTCCATTTTTGAATCTAAGAGGTTTATAAGATTTTTCCAAGTAAAAATCTCACCTCAAGATTTCAGAAAACATTATATACACACAACTGTGTTTACATTTGCATTGACATACCAGAGATCGCAATCCTAAATTTGGCCAAGCCTCTTTTTATTCATTTTAATGGATTTCTAATCTTATGTGGCTTAGTCTGGCAGGACATAAAACTGTTACCTTTGAAATTGGCCTTTGAAATCAATTTTAATATTGTAGCCCATAAGAGGCCAGCACTGTCCATGGTACATAAATGCCAACAAAGAGTGAATCAATCTAAATAAAGCTCTTTGGGACTAATGCTAATCGAGGTCAATGTGTTAGAGAAGATTCCATACAAATATGTGCAAGCTGTTTGCGTACGGCCTTCAGTTGGAAGGGAACTGGAATGGGTGGATTTACAGCATTTATTGGAATGATTTACACATTCACAAAAAGAATACATTTGTCAAAAATGTTGGGGAAAGATGCTACTGATTGGATAGTGGAAGATCTTTCTTATTAAATTGAAAATAAAATTGAAAATGTCTACTATTAAATGTTTAAGAGATGTATCTTGCCTTGACTATGACCTGCAGTCATTGCTGGTGACATTAGTAAAACACTGGACAAATGTTGAAACTAGTGATATATTTCCTTAGGAGGAAGAAAGGATGCTGAAGGAATGCTTTTGGGGTGAAAAACCAGCTGGGGGAGATCAAAGTGGTTAAAGAGTGTGAGATTTTAAAAATTCCTGCACAATGGGCAGATGAAGCGAAAAATAGTTTACAACAACCACATGAATGGATTCCCTGACATGATGGAGGTTCATCTTTTCTCAGAGAAATGTAGACAAATTAATGAGGGAAAGCATGTACTGCACCAGAAAAGCAATGGCAAAATCTGAAATGAGATAAAAGCACAATGTGAGATTTACCAAAGTGACTGCTTGTCACTTCTGCAATTTGTTATCTTCCTGTTTCAGCTCCATTTCATAAGAGAAAAGGCTATTTAATGATTCAAAAAGGGGAAAGAGGCAATTGCAGAACTGTTTTGTACATATGGCCTGAAGCTGTAGGGCTGGAATGAGGTAGAGGTTGGTTCTTTGAACTCCTGCCTGAATATTTTTGAGTATTTTAGAGCAATAACCTGTCAGGAGGAGGGGGAGGAAGGTAACGGTCTATGAGATAATGCACACAGCTGGGCTTCATGTGTTTATTGTAAGGCTGGAGGCAAAGAGCTGAGTGCAAACAATGAGGCTTAGAAACACAAGGGTATAATTATAATTGCTATAAATATAATTACAGAAACAAAAAAATAAAACTCGACTGACTAGGTCTTGGATTCAATTACAAAAGAGCAGTACATTACTTCTGAGAGTAATTTTTTTAGGTCAATGTAAGCAACAGATACATGAGCAGAAAAGATTAGGTAAAAAATTGTTTGGAATAATGTGTCTTTGGGAAAGAAGTGTTGAATGTGTTTAAAATGTTCTTAAGCAAGAAAAAGAAAATAACTAACTTTAAGTGAATTATTAAAGAACAGTAGAAAATGGAAAATGTTCAGTTTATATTGCTAAACTATGCTTACAAGGATAAATCCATTTAATCTTGTTGTAATCACTCAATTTACAGCCAGAGGAAGAAGTGGACTTTTCTAGGACACAATTCCTTTCATCCTCATGAAGACATCCAAATTAGGCCAGATGAATTACACTTGAGCAGTGACTGTGTCATCCCAATGAGTGCAGAGAACATTTAAATGCCTGCCTCATATGTTGATATCTACATTTGTAGGCATTTCCAGTCGTGTGATATGAATCTCACTCCAAGACTTTATTTAGGGCGGCACAGGAGGACACAAGTAAAGCAAAAGCATTGGGTGAGAAAGGATTCCTAACGTTACATAGCCAGACCCAGATTCAAGAATTGGTACAAAATTGTCAGATAACAATATCAAACATCATCGAGTCAGAAGAGTTTCTCCCTAAGATATGGACTTCAAGCAGAAAAGAAATATTAACAGTGTCAAAAGTTTCATGTAAAAAGGGGGGGCATTTTTCAGCCCCTCTTTCAATTTCTTACCAAGTGTATGTGTTAGATTATGTATACAGTAAATATAAAAAAAAAAACAAGAAAAGTGCACTTCATCAAAACCTTTTCACATTGGTAGAAATGTTCATTTGATTATTTTTGTTGAGACTAGCAAAATATATCAGTGTCTTTAACAGGAACCAAGGAACAGCTGGGTAATTAAAGACAAGAGCAAAAGACCAACTTTTTTGGTATTTTGGGACTTAATGACATCCACCATGGCAAAACTATTTAAGATGGGATTGGATCTATGTTGTAATTTTTTTTCTCAGTATCCTTCTCATAGGAAGGAAGGAGATAATTGTAGTTTCAGTAGGCAAGTCACAGCTTCCTAATCAAAATTTTGGTTTCCATGTATGTGTAATCTTTCTGTCTCACTCCCTCTCTGTCTTCTCCCAAAATGCAGAAGTAACCCCTAAGGAGAGACAAGCAGCCACCACACCACAAAGAAATCTGGGAATAGGGTGTGTAACTGTCAGATTCGTGCAGTCACACTTGATTTGTATTATTATTTTGGGAAAAAAACAGAGATGTACTTAAAATCTTTATAAATGGGAAAGTTCTCGTGTGTTTGGAATCCATTAGGCATTTGATGCAAACCAGATTTGCAGCAGAAAATGAATACAGCAGGACTTAACACCTTGAAAATTGAAGTGTAGGAAACAAATGAATGGATGCCTGTGGAGTGGTCTTCCTCTGGCAATGAGAACAATTCAGTGCTGCAGTAAATTAGACCAGATTATTTCTGTGAATAGAACTTTATTGCAAATGTCTTCTCTTGTTTTGTTAGTAAATAGCTTACAATTGGTTGTGAAACCCTACAACTATGTTGTGTTTATTATTCATAAGGATTTGCCAAACAGATGCACTTTTAGGTAATTCCTAAGCTCTGAATCACTTGGTAGCTGCTTCTCAGAAGCTGTACTACAAAAACAGTCTGTCACATGCTTGATCTGGGATTAATGGAATTTATTGTACACTGGACTTGGGGTCAAGCCATATTCACAAGTCTGTGTGCATTTTATTATGTTGCTTGCTCACACATTTTTCTGAGACTTGATTAGGTGACAAATATAAAAAAAAGGAAAGGGAAGGAGAAATGTTTATTTATTATTTCTGTATTTATTATTTCTATAAAAAAATACAACTTGCTTTTTAAAATTAAAAAGAAGTGTTGGATTTTATAACCTCTCAGGATTCAAGAACCTTTTTGCAAGTGGAAAGCACATGTTCAGATACAGACAACTAACAACACTTCATGAATCAGGCAGATTGGATGCTGTCTCTTCTTTCCTGCAATGAATTCAGCAGCCATGGGAATCTAGACCCATGTTTGGCTTTGGTCTGGGAAAGCATAGGATAGGTAAATTTAAAAAAAATTGCTGCTTCAAAAATAAAATGTGCGCAAGGAAAGAGATACAAGACATAAACACAGAAAAAGGAGTGAGGACATGTTCTATAATTTTATTTTGAGGATAAGGTAGATTTTGTTACAGAGCAATAAATTGCATTGTCAGTCAGGAATGAGCATGGAAGCCATGGAACCCAAGCTGTTGATGGCACACCACCAAGTGTTCCTCAAAAATCAGTATCTTGGCAGGTTTAGCTCTCCCTTGTTCAAAAACTTACTTGTTCCTCTGTGAATATACTTGCAAAGCTTTGGTTACCTGGTGCAGGTCCATTTCTGCTTTCCTTCAGTAAATGGGGACTGCCCAAGCTGCAGTGAAGGTGGTGGGGAGGATGTATCACCCATGGTGATGCCAGGTGTTGGGAAATGCAGATGTAACTGCAGAAACAACACTCTGCACTGCATTTGGAATGATTTCACTGCTCCTGGAGCCACAGTCTGCTCTTCATTTGTCCAGCCTGCACACCTTTAGGTGTTCAGCTTCCCACCTCTCTGCTGCCCACAGTTCCTTTCCTTGGGACAGTGGACAATGTGGTGGACAGGGAAAACCAATGCACACAACCCTAAGCAGGCTTTAAAAAATTACATAAAGTTCTTGCTTTCATTGCTTTCATTCTGTTGATTCACCAGACTGAAAAAAAATCTGTTTTTCTCATTATTCCAGTCCTTATATGAACTATTAAATAATTTCTGGTCAATTCCAAATTATTTTACTACCAAGCCCCAAAGAATTGTAACTACTCATTCCTTCATCTCTCCAAAGGCAACATAAGCTCCAAGCAGCTCAGTAGATCACTGTGGTGTTGTGAGGTCCCCAGGATGAGGTGAGTAATGAGAATTTGACTCCATGTTCTCAGAAGGCTGATATGATACGATAGAATATGATATGATACACTAAAACTATACTAAAGAAAGAGAATGACATCAGAAAGCTAGACAAGAATGAATAATAAAAACCCGTGACAGACACAGAGAGTCTGACATATCTGGCTGTGATTGGCCATTAATTAAAAACAATTCGCATATTTGAATAAACAATCTCCAGGCCACATTCCAGAGGACCAAAACATGGAGAAGCTGAGGCTTCTCATCTTGCCAGGAGAAGAAATCCTGGTGAAGGGATTTTTCATAAAATATCATGGTGACAGATCACAACAAAGGTTTTAGTGGCATGGGATGGTCAAACAATAAAAACTTGTGCCTATGAAACTGTCATTACTTTTTTTCTCAAAGAAATGATTCATTGATTCAAAATACATGGACTGATGGGCCTTCTGATTATACTGTCTTCATCAAATCCACCCTGAAGCAAGAAAAAAAAAGCTAATGGATCATGGAAAATGAAACAGTAAAGTCACATAAATGCAAGCAACATTTCTTTCCTTTTAAGCCATTAATGTTGAATACCATAATGTATCAATTCATATATTTCCTTCACTACATTCAGAATCAAATCCCCTCACTTGCTCTGAATGAGGTAAAATTGCTTTGTTTTTCAGGATGCTCATGGATCACCAAATGATCTATAGAAGATAAAGTAGGTTAGAATAAAAAATATATATTGAGTTATAAATCCAGTATTTTGACCTAAATAGTGTCAATCTTTTTATAAGCAAAAATTTTAAAATCTCTACATTTTTACAAAAAGGATTTCAGAGCATGATAGTATATATAAATTATTTTATATTTTCTTGAAGCAGGAAGATAAATGTAGCATATGTCTGTAGATAGAAACTCTAAATGCTAATGTTAATACTCTTTTAAAAAGTGATTCCAGAAAAAGTGGGGGGAAAAAGTAATACACTGTGATTTTCACATCAGGTTGCATTTTGAACATGACATATGTTTGTGCCTGTGCATGCATATCAATGTGGCACTATGTAGTACAAGATCTTTGGTAAGCATTCTCTCTTGAATGATTGTATCCCTGTTTTTAAATCCATTGAAAATCAATCTTTAAATTTTGTTCACAAATTGTAGTTCAACTTGCAAATAAATATCTCTTATTTCAGACTTTTCAGGAGATTGCATCACTGTTGTAACTGTAAGCCAAGGCTGATCTTCAGATATTAATTTTTTGAGGTTTTTATTTTAGTCCTCACATTTTGTTAGTACAAAACCCATGCTCTGTAACTGATTTTGTTGTAAGAGGGAAGCCATTCATGGGACAGCTGAAGTGTGATTCATTGGAAAAAATACAGACAAGATCATATCCAGCCTTCACCAGGCAACCCCTTGGATACTTCACATTCCTTTCAGCAAACTGGATGCTTTTAGATAGTTGTAGTATCTAAATCATAAGATATAGAAAAATAAAAATTATATATAATGATATATAATCATTTCTAAACAAGAATCTTCCACAGGACTCCTTCCACTATCCCAGATTGCCCCAAGCCTCATCCAGCCTGGCCTTGGACACCTCCAGGGATCCAGGGGAAGCCACAGCTTCTCTGGGCACGCTGTGCCAGGGCCTCACCAACCTCACAGGGAAGAATTTCTTCCCGTTTAGATTTTCCAAATCTAAATCTGTCCTCTTGTTTAAAGCCATTCATCCTTGGTGCTGCTGTCACACAAAGTCACACTTGGGACTTGTCCCAGTCCCTCTCCAGCTCTCCTGGAGCTCTCCAGGCACTGGAAGGGGCTCTGAGATCTCTCTGGAGCCTTCTCCTCTCCAGGCTGAGCACCAGCATCTGCCTCACCCCGCCAGCCCCCCTGTACCATGGAAATGTGCACTTGAGTCCTGGAAGAAAACAGAGAATTTGATGATGCACCAGCATAAAAGCACACTCAGATAGGAGGACAGAGGAATATTATTGTCTGTCTTTCTTCCATTTGCATGGCCCATGTGAAAGGATGTGGTGAGCAATGAACACTTCTAAAGACTTCTTGTCACCTTAAGGAAATGATTTGCTTATTTTGTGTCTAAATTCATGTGCATAAACAGCTATCAGCTTTTACCTTTGAGTTCATTTCTATTGTATGTCTTTAGCGCAGGATTGGTCCTTGCGATGTGTTATCTTCACGTCATTTCCTAAACAATTCTCTGCTGACTGTGAACCTAGAGAGAAGAAAAAAAAAAGCCAAAATAATGCAAATAAGGAGGTTGGGATGTTTTTTAATAATGGCAGTCAGTGGTAGATCCATTTTGCACATTTTAAACTTGCTCAGAGATTCCAGTTTCAGCGCTCAGATGTTATATCAGCGCTCTCAGACATTGCTGCACTGCAGAAGTAAGTCACAGTCAGCTGAATGACTATGAGGGAGAATATTACATGAAATAATTCCAAGGGAGAATGTTAAACTTTGCATTTTCAGATGCAAGCAAAGTGATGGTTTGATGAAATGGTATCAGTAGCTCAGGAACCTCCAAGGGCCCCATCAGCAGCCACAAAAGGGGCTTTAAAAAGACTGCAGTAATTGCCTGCAAAGAACTGTGTGATCATTAACTGTTAACCTGAAACTTCAGTCATGTTTTATTTTACCCATGAGTGCTTTTTTCTCTTTCAGAGGGAGCTCTGCTATATTGTAAATCTTCCCAGAAAAATTCCCTCAACCTTGCTGGCGCTGTGGTATGAAACTCCACCTGCTCTCTGGCCAAACGTGCCCTGGCCAGTTGCTGGCACCAGCAGAAAATTGGGGCATAAAATCATCACTTATGCAATGTAATTGGAATGATTGCCAAGAAAAATGTGGAAATTTTTTTCTGAATCATGAGGAGAAAATAAAAGCAAACAAACAAACCAAACTGGAGGTGATTTCTAAACAAAGTCTATCAAAAAATAAAAAAGGCTCTTAAAGCCTCTTTAAACTGTATTATACAGTTATCCCCTATACCCTCAGACTTAGCATGGATTCATCACAATTTTTAAGCAATATGAAACTATAACTTTGTGTCCTGGAAACTTTCTTGCCAGGTTGGCAGGTGTATAGGCAGCACAAATGCAGTCAAATGCACACAGGGAAGCTGAAGTTGGTGTATGAGCTCTGTTTCTCCCATCAACACTGAAGGGTGTGGCAATTCTCTCAATTTTTCTGCAGGTCTAATTAGCTGAAATGGGTAACATATTTAGGTAATAGCACTGCCATTAGCTCAGGAGCTGCCACATTTGCTGGAAATGTGATTATCTCCTGGTAAATGCGCTCTCTGTATCAGGGATAATTACGCCCTTGTAGGATGCAATATAATAATTTGGTTTTTAACCTAAGGATGACAAGCATGGGCTTTGCTGTCTCCTTTGCAAATTCAGATTCCTACACAAAAATGTCCACCAGCACTGCCACATTATTGAAAAAGAGTAAATAAAGTCATCTTCAGTTGTCTTATTCTCTAAAAGGGAGTAGGAAATTTGATTATTAAAAAAGTTTATGAAAAAGTGTAGATGAATTATTTGAACTTAGGTTTCATAAGAAGATGAAATATTAACCCAAATTTGGGTTTTGATGCCCAGGATGGGTATCCTGTGGTGTTTTTTTGGTTTTTTTCAGAGAGTTTTAACATAGGCAGTCATTTCACGAATCTTTTTCTTATGGGACAGAATATCTTTGTCCTCACCTTTTCCTGGACCAAATAATTAATATCCAGTGGGTTTTGATGCCTAAAAAGTGACTAAAGCATAATTGCACAAACAATTAAAATGGAAGATGAGCTAAAGTTTGAAGTGTTCTCTTATTGCTTTGGGCTCTGATGTTCTCATAGGTTCGGGCTTCAGAGATGGATTAGAGAGGGGGAAAAAGGAAAAAAAATAGAAAATAAAAATAGAATATTAATACAATAGATTTAAACATGGACTAAGTGGGAATAGAGCAGAGACATTTTTGATTGCTGCAATTAGCAGAATTGTGGAGATGCCATAATTTATCTCATGCCAGTCTCTGGGGGTAGCCTGGAAGTAGATGTTCTACTGCAGAACAGTCCTCAACAGGAGTTAGCCTAAACCTTCGACTTGCTTTTCTTACATTTTTCCCATTGAAAATGAAGAGATTCACACAAGCTGGAAGTCTTTTACAGTCTGAATTCACATCTCTGTCTGCTGTGAAAACCCTGTGGTTCTAAGGTCAGAAAGAACTTCCTTGTACTGCTGCTCTCATACAATGCTCATATCAGTCACTGAGCCTTTCTCAGACACTGGATGAAAGAACAAACAGAAATAATCTCATGAATATGCATTTCATAATTTATAATGCATAATTTCAAAATAGAAATAGGGCATAAGCTCCATGATCTTACCATTAGAACAGACTGAACAGGGGTGTGTGTGTCTTCTGTATATACTTAAATGTGTGTGTGTGTTTAAATAGAATTTTGATTACATTTTCCAATATCAACAGAAAAATTATGTCTTCTAATTAAATTTACAAAGCTCCACAAACCAATCTGTGGCTTTCTGGTCTCTGCAACAATACAGCTGAAAAATCATTAGAATTAATACACATAAAGAAGCTACAGGTCATGCTAGGTGATAGGTTATAGAATATCTAAAGCAATAGAATTACGATTTTAAAAAACCCTTTTTATTTCTTTTTAAACTATTCAGCTAGTTAGTGATGAAGCCTGTGGAGAAACAGAAATATAATTTTGTGATTGAGTTACCCAAAATTAGGTTGAATAAAGCTTCTTAAACAATGCTATAGAGAACAATTCCACACTAATGGCAGTGAACTTAGATGATCTCAGATTTTCTTTTCCAAAGCTGATTCTTATGGGGCTACTTTTTTAGCTCACACACCCATTAACAGCTTATAAAGGAGAAATAAAGAGTGTGAATACAAAAGCTGTTAATCAAAGAAATTTTCCCTAATTGGTCAAGGGACCTTTTTACACTAAGACATCCATTAGAGTCTCTATCACCTTGATCACAGTGCTATGTTACAGATTTTCCTTAATGTAAACCGATTTATGTGTTATGTGTTTGTGCATTGGAAAGAAAGTTTGAAAAAATCAATGTAGAAGGTGTTTAATTTGTCATATACTTTAATGATTTTTTTTTTTTTAAATTTTCAGTCCCTTTTTGGTCCAGTAGGTTTTATTGTGTGATCAGCAAAGAGACTTTGGAATTAAACCCAAAGCACAGCTCTCACATGTGTGCAACTGGGATCCCATTTAGAACTTCAATAGTCCCCACAATATTAACAGCCACCACAAGCAAGGTCATCTGGGTTTTATCCCCTCTGCTGCAGAGGAAGAGGAGACATCCCAGGTGTGAAAAGTAACTGCAGCTATAAAGTCCTAAATGGCTGCAGATGTGCTGCAGTGTACAACAGTTTCATGGCGTGCTGGAAATGAAAAAATTGGAACAAGTCATGGTGTGACCCCCAAAAGAGAACTCCCCAAACCCACCAAGGGCTGCTCTCAGGAGCCATTGCTCACCCAATATCTGCCATTGCAGAAATTGCCCTTGTGATAAATAGGTATGATTCGTGCTGATAAAATTGAAAGAGTAATCAATATTGGTACCGTAATTAATATTTGGGACTAGATAAAATGGTTAAAAGTTGTAATATTAAAAGAAGAGAGGGAGAGGAGGGACTCCACCCCCCCCGCCCCCCGGCAGATGTTCACAAGGACAGGGCCTACCATATAATAATTAATATTTGGGAAAAGTTGTAATGCCAAAAAGAAGAGAGGGAGAGAGGAGGGGGTCTACCTCTCCGGCAGATGTTCTCAAGGACAGAAGTTGGAGATATGTTGCTAAAAATGAACAAAAAAGAACCAGAGCCTGGTTGGGTCCCAGGAAAATGCCAGCTATAAGGGATTTATTCCTTTGATGCTCAGATGTAGTAATATGTTAGTTTTGTCTTACGGTGTATTGGCTTGGTGCGCATGTGTAACCCAAAGGTGAATTAAAGGACATCGAGGAAGAGGAGAGGCCTTCATCAGTGACGACCCCCAAAGACTGGTGCGACCACCAAAACCAGTGGGGGAGCATGCACAGTAAAGGCTGTGATGAGGGCGGAGGAAGAAGTGTGATGAATCGAAAATGGGAGGAGATGGCATTGACACTTGGCATATAAGGGGAGAATCTTCACTTGGCAAACTGGTACGCGAGGTGGCACGGGTCCAAGAGCCCTGCACGCCATACCCTGCCGTTATCCTTTGCTTATGCGCTATTGTTAGAACCAAATTATCCCTTCTTTATATATTTTCTAAATTATTCAATTAAAATTGCTGCTATCTCAAATATTGTTTGGGGTGTTTTTAATGAGGGGATAATTGGGCAAACATAACACCCTGTAGCCACACAGCGTTGCCCCAGGGGCATGGTGCTTTCAGCCCTGTTGAACACTGCTGCTGCTGCGGCTTCTCCAAACTTTTCTGTGTTGTCCTTGGAAAGCAATCTCTTGTCCTCATCAATAAATCAAACCATGAGAGCTGATGAAGGCAGAGTCTTTGTTCAGTAAAATATGAGTGTCACCCCTGGTGTTCACTCAGTGAAAGCACAGTTGGTTGCACTTTGCAGAGGGTGGTTTGGGGAGGCACTGCCAGGAGGCCAAGCATCATCATCTCTCCCCAGTGGGATGTTCCCAGCTCGTCTTGAGGCTGATAAATGAATCCCAAATTACTTGAATTCCTGTGAAGTAAGTGAGCTGCAAAATCAGAATGAAGACAAGGGATAAATGTGATCTCTAGGGCATCAAAGGGTTATAAAAATTGCAGACCAAGCTTTTCCACTGTGCTTAAATTGTACTTCATTTAGATTAACACTGCATGGACTTCAAGTCTCATCTGTTTGCTAAAGGATTTGCAGGGTTCCTTCCCATTGTCATTGTTTTTATTCATACTAATTGCTTTTATTCCAACTACTGTTGTGGTGATGGTGGTCCCAGGACGAGGTGAGAGATGAGAATCTGACTCCAAGTTCTCAGAAGGCTGATTTATTATTTTATGATATTATATTATGAGAAATTAGATGTTAAAACTATACTAAAGATAAAGGAGACATTAGAAGACTAGACAAGAATGAAACCTGTGACTGACCACAGAATCCAATGCAGCTGGCTGTGATTGGTCATTAATTAAAAACAATTCACATGGAACCAGTCAAAGATGCACCTGCTGGTAAGCAACCTCCAGACCACATTCCAAACAATTAGATAATTATTGTTTAAATTTCTTTTCTGAGGCTTCTCAGCTTCTCAGGAGAAAAATCCCGGAGAAGGGATTTTTCAGAAAATATCATACTACAAACTACCAACAACTCCAGGGTCTGCTCTAACAACTGGGAATCCCAGACACCCAGCTGAGCACTCATAAATTGGACTAAAGAATACAAGTCAAAACAGAAATATTTTCTCACTATATTTACAGCTGACTCATAACAGCCATGTTACTCATAGAATCATCATGGAATGGCTTGGTTTGGAAGGTCCCTGAAAGCCCATCCAGTTCCAACCTCTCTGTCATGGTCAGGGACACCTTCCACCACCCCAGGGTGCTCCAAGCCCCATCCAGCCTGGCCTGGAACACTTGCAGGGATCCAGGGGCAGCCCCAGCTTCTCTGGGCACCCTGTGCCAGGGCCTGCCCATCCCAACAGTGAGGATGTTCTTCAATCCTTACTCATATTCAGGTGCAGATAGCACAACAGCTTGAGTCCTTACATGGTACAGACCAGAGCAATTGGTCCTGTTGTCATTTTCCTGCCTTGTGTCTATCCAGAGCCTGTGTCTCCATCATGATGTCACATCTGTCATTCTATAGAAGAAAAACCCCCATCTGTGCAACCCTGCAGGAAACCTCTGCTGAAGAGCACACAGGTCACTCAGTCCTGTGCAAAGCATTGTCTGAAAACTCTTCCTCATTTTTACAGTTACAAAATAAAAAACATCTTGCAAAGACATAATCAAATAAAGCAAATGCCTCTCAGGAAGAGAGAAAATCATGTTTAGATTCTATTTTTTGTGACTTGTACAAATTTAAACAAAGTTGTCAGCAAAGAGGTGTTTTTCTGTTCTTTGTTCCTGAATATTTAATTTTGATGTTCTCACAAAAGAAACTTCACCACTGAAAGGACTTCAAAAACTTAAGAAAGAGTAGGCAGCCACTACTATCTGTATTTGTGCCACAAAAGATGAAATAATTTTATGAGATAGTGAACAATAAATTCTCCTTTGCTCTTCTGATATGAGAGCCACATTTTCTGAGTACAGAGTGTATTTAATTACTAAAATATGTTAAAAATGACACTAGGTATAGTTCACTCAAGAAGCTGAAAAGGCAAGGCAGCATGAGTCATCTTATTCAAAGTGGCAACAAGAGAAGAGCTGTGTTCTTTGACAAAACAAAACTGGACCTAAACCATGGAGTGTGCATTGCCCATTATTTGAAATTGCCAGTGGGAACCCTGTGATTCCAAAGCAGATTGGACATTGTCCACAATTGTCTTCCATTGTCTATGGGAGATGATGGGAAGCAGACAGTAGCTCATTTTAGCCATCCTGCCAAAATCAATAGTATTTTAGAGAGCTCCAGTGAGAAACAACTTGTCGTGCCAGCAGCTGAAGCAGTGAGCGTCAAAGAAATTAAACTCTTCTTTTTACAGGCTTTGGTGTAATTTAAGGGAATGTGAAGGAGGTATTGCAGACCTAATAGGGATGGAAGTTCTGCAAAACTTCTGTTCTGCAAAACTGCCCTCAAGGTCAGCAAAACTTCTGTCTGAGTAAAGGGCTGGAATAAGAAGTTTGTCTAAACGTGGGCAGAGTGATTTGAGCACTTTCCTTTGGAAAACTGACCCCAGACACTCAGTGTGAGCTCAAGCAGTCCCTTTGTTTTTAAAGCAAATGCCTCTCAGGAAGAGAGAAAATCATGTTTAGATTCTATTTTTTGTGACTTGTACAAATTTAAACAAAGTTGTCAGCAAAGAGGTGTTTTTCTGTTCTTTGTTGCTGCATATTTAATTTTGATGTTCTCACAAAGAAACTTCACCACTGAAAGGACTTCAAAAACTTAAGAAAGAGTAGGCAGCCACTACTATCTGTATTTGTGCCACAAAAGATGAAATAATTTTATGAGATAGTGAACAATAAATTCTCCTTTGCTCTTCTGATATGAGAGCCACATTTTCTGAGTACAGAGTGTATTTAATTACTAAAATATGTTAAAAATGACACTCGGTATAGTTCACTCAAGAAGCTGAAAAGGCAAGGCAGCATGAGTCATCTTATTCAAAGTGGCAACAAGAGAAGAGCTGTGTTCTTTGACAAAACAAAACTGGACCTAAACCATGGAGTGTGCATTGCCCATTATTTGAAATTGCCAGTGGGAACCCTGTGATTCCAAAGCAGATTGGACATTGTCCACAATTGTCTTCCATTGTCTATGGGAGATGATGAGAAGCAGACAGTAGCTCATTTTAGCCATCCTGCCAAAATCAATAGTATTTTAGAGAGCTCCAGTGAGAAACAACTTGTCGTGCCAGCAGCTGAAGCAGTGAGCATCAAAGAAATTAAACTCTTCTTTTTACAGGCTTTGGTGTAATTTAAGGGAATGTGAAGGAGGTATTGCAGCCCTAATAGGGATGGAAGTTCTGCAAAACTTCTGTTCTGCAAAACTGCCCTCAAGGTCAGCAAAACTTCTGTCCGAGTAAAAGACTGGAATAAGAAGTTTGTCTAAACGTGGGCAGAGTGATTTGAGCACTTTCCTTTGGAAAACTGACCCCAGACACTCAGTGTGAGCTCAAGCAGTCCCTTTGTTTTGGAGGCAAGAGAAATCTTCACCCCACCACAGCCATTCTCAGGTGTGTGTGCTCCAAAGTGTGGGGCTTGTGAGGGTCCCCAGGACAAGGTGAGAGATGAGAATTTTGACTCCATGTTCTCAGAAGGCTGATATTATATTATATTATATTATATTATATTATATTATATTATATTATATTATATTATATTATATTATATTATATTATATTATATTATATTATATTATATTATATTATATTATATTATATTATATTATATTATATTATATTATATTATAAAACTATACTAAAGAAAGAGAAAGGATACATCAGAAGGCTAGGCAAGAATGATAATGAAAACTCGTGACTGACTCAGAGAGTCTGACACAGCCGGCTGTGATTGGTCATTAATTAAAAACAATTCACATGGAACCAATCAAATATTCACCTGTTGGTAAATGATCTCCAGACAGCATTGCAAACCAATCAGATAATTATTGTTTTCATTCTTTTCTGAGGCTTCTCAGCTTCCCAGGAGAAAATCCTGGGCAAAGAGGATTTTTCAGAAAATGTCATGGTGACACCAAGGATGTTTGTAAACTGACATCTGTGAGCCCTCAAAACTCAACTATTTCCAGCATGCATTAGGCTTGTGGTTACTTATGTACCTGTCCACCTTGTCTCACACCTTCTTTACCCAGCAGTGCTCCTCTCCACCGGCTGGAATGCAAGAGGAGGCTGGGGCAGGATCCAGCACCATCACAGGCAAATGTTTCTCCTTCAAGGAGTCAGTTCCTTACTGAAAAAATATCAAAGTACACAAAAATAGGAACTCCCTTAAGTCTCCCTCTCTAAGGCCATTACACATTTGAAACAGCTTCACATTCCCAGTAACAGTCCCAGTGCCTAAAGGGGCTCCAGGAGAACTGGAGAGGGACCTGGGACAAGGGATGGAGGGACAGGACAGGGGGATTGGCTTCAAACTGACAGAGGGCAGGGTTAGATCAGACATTAGGAAGAAATTCTTTGCTGTGAGGGTGAGCAGACCCTGCCCAGGGTGCCCAGAGAAGCTGTGGCTGCCCTGGATCTCTGGAAGCGTCCAAGGCCAGGCTGGACTGGGCTCTGATAAACCTGTGATAGGGGAAGATGTCTCTGTCCAAACCATTCTATGATTCTATGAAATCACCTGCAATTATTGAAGGGCTATGTCATTAGTTTAGTTGCCAAGACCAATATTTGTCTTTCAGGACTAAGACTGAGCTGTTTTACCTCAACTTGCTGAAAGAGTAAAATTACAGAAACCCTATAAAATAAAAAAATGCAACATTAAAAAAATTATAGGTTTTTATTTTTGCCCTGAAGGAAAATGATCCATAACAAAGAACAATCTTTAGATTTGGTGATTTCTAGCCATAAACCTCCCTCAGAGAGTTTATAAGGCCTCCCAGCCCAGTACCTGCAATAACAAAGGCTGTAAAACACGGGACTGTTCCTCCCACTATCCCCACCAGCCACTCCTCAGAGAAGAACAGGAAGAATTTATATTCAGCTTTTCCCAAAATGAGAGGTTTTGTCACAGAAGGGACCCACTGTACTGATAAATTTCTCCAAAATCACACATTTCCCTTGTTTCAGCATTCTTGCATTCTTTGTATCTCTGCTGACTGATGTATCCTGTATCACTCTCCAGCTGTCCTTCCATTGTGACTCTAAGTAAAACAACAAAACATAAATGTAAAAATACAGAGCTGACTGACTCTTCAGGTCTGGGATTGGAAAGAAGACCATCATGGCATGACTCAGCGCCTGAACATTTCTTTTTCCTCATAATTCTTTAGCTGAAAAGAACTTCCAGTGAGCTAAATAGTACTAGGTTTAAATGTAATTTAATTTGTCATGGTAAGTGGGATTTGTTCTTCATTCTCTTAATAATTTACCTGGAAAGATTTATCTCTGAGTGTACAGAAGTAAACAGGTTCAAAACCCACTTGGCCTTATTTTCTGAGGCATTCATAAATGACAACTAACATGTTTAAAAACATTTCACCATGACAATAAAAACAATAAAGCCTAATGTTGTTAGGCTTTGGAAAATGTAATTTTTTTAGAGAACAACAATGCCACACCTGGTTTGTCCAGTTATTTTGGGAGGAAGGGATTTTTAGCAGCTTAAATAATCTGATTTAAAGATTTTTTTCCTAAAATAATTTTCATTTAAAATTTCTGTATATTAAAGAAAATAAAAATGTAAATTGTAATTATAAAAATAAAAATGTTAATTATAAATTCTATTTTATAATATAAAAATAAAAATTTTAATCTTGCAGTGTAAAAATAATCTAATGAAATTCTATTTTTTTTGTCATATGGGACTTTATTATACAGCTTTTGAATTTACTTCTGCACCTTGCAGGGGGTGATAAATCTGTGTGTCCCAACAACAGCAGCTATTCAGTCACATACATGGTGGCTTCATGACTTCGGAATGCTAATTTTGACCACTAGTTTTAAAGTGTCAGATCTCAGGTGATTACTTTCCCAATGTTTATTTTCAGAGCCTTTTTTTTAGACAGCACTGAATATAAACATAGGTATGGCAACAGCTCAGCGCAAACTGTGCTAGAAAATAATTTATCTTTGCTTGTTGAAATACTTTTTGTAGATATCGATTCACATTCAGTGTTTTCCATGCAGACTCCTTTTAATGCAGCTACTTCAAGAGTAGACAATAAATAAAGTGTGTCCTTATTGGAATAATTTGCATCTTTTTTTAGATCAGTAGTCTATTTAAAATGGAGTTTGTCAGGCTTAGATCTCATTGCCTATTTGTTCTTTCGTGGTAAAAAAGAAAGAAATAATAAGTAAGGAGGTGAATACATAAAATCTGTGAAGCTCCACTTATTTGTTCTACAAAAGAAAGCCAAGGTTTTTTGCTGTCATTGTGCCCTGAATGAAAAATGCTGACTGCACAGTGAACATTTAACACGGACTAACCCTGGTGTGAATGCAGCAGCTGCGTGGATTTGGGTGTGATGTACAGTGCAGTGGATTTTAAAACGGATTTTACTGTTCAGAGCTCTCTGCCAAGAGACCTCAGACTTCTGTTGAGCCCTTCCACAGACTGCTCAGGTGAATGAGAACTAACTTAATGTCTTCATATCATTGCTTCTCAGCCTGAGCTCCACTTTAGGGATGTCAGTTTTCATAAAAGGTGAGAATGAAATCACAGTGAAACATTCATTTGATATCCAACAGTTCTGATGAATATTTTTAAGGAGAGTAAATATCCCTTCCTAATTGTTATCTAATGTTAAACAAGGGAAAATACCTTCTCTCTAATAAAGTCATAACCTCTGAGCACTGAAGCACAAGGATGAAGAGGATGCTTAACATTGCCCTATCTAATGGAACTGAAAAAGCAGGGTTTAGCCAGACACATGTGTGTGTTTCTTTTTAAAAAAGAAAAGAAAGAGAAATTAATTATTTCTTCTGAAAATGGTCTATTGTGCTGAATTCACACAGTTAATGGTGTGGCAACAGTTCTAGATGAGGCTTGCTTTATTCTCTCTTATTTTGGGATTAGCTATTCCCCAAGAGTGAAGTAGAACATGTGTGTAAGCTGAGCAAAGTACAATATTTAGTTTACTGCTGCTCCAGAGGGCATTTTTGTGCTGTTAAATGTTAGCATTGACCCTGGGGACATTTGACCTTCCCTAGGGTTCCCTTAATACCTGTCCCAAGAATTGGCCAACACCCAGATCTGCTTTTCCCAGCTTCTTGTAAGGCAATACAGCAAAACAAAAATGGATTATAAATGGATTATTTGGCATCAGCCAGTACAGTCCATCTTTAGTGGCAGTGCTATTCCAGCACAGAGTGCTCTCCTGCACGCCAGGACATTAAAAATATTCCCAATTCAAGGCAGTATGTGTAAAATCACACCCAGATCCCAATCCTAAGGCTTTCTAAGTGTTCCAGTGCTTCCTTACACCTTGATAGCACATCCCTACACTTCTGCCATCAAAATCACATTTTCAAACCTTACTTTTTTCTTGCATGAAACAGTGCATGTCCTTAGGCATTGTTGAAACTACAGAAGTTTTAGGGATTTGTGTGGTTTCTAGGCAACTAATTAGTTTTAAAGAAGTATATAGTTTCTAGGCAACAAATTCCTATTAACTTTGAGGGCAATTGGTTTTGTTGCCTTACATTCTTATGAAAAATCATAGACAGGCATACTTATCTGAAAGGGGAAATAATATCTTCAAGGTATTTAGAGGTATTTAAAATACATTGCTTTGTTGTAACTGAAACATTTCACAATAGTGAATATTGCTTGAAGGATTGTTTTTATTCTGCTGAGGAGCAAAAAAAACAAAATTCAAAACCTTGAAAAATGTTGAAAGCTTCAGCGAGTAAGAATTCCTTAAAACATCAGCTGTGGTTTTCTTGGAGCAAAAATAGCAGATAACCTGTTACTGATTCACACAGATACTGTCTGCACACACTCATCATGCCTCCAGTAAAACCTGGTCTGTCTTCCTTCCATACCTTCACCAGAGGTGTGTGGGGAGTGGTGAAAATAGCTCCTAAAAAATACGGTAAAGAGGGAATTTTGTCATTGGGATGGATTAAAGGTTTTGACTAAATAAATTGCATTGCTGAAAGGAGTTTTAAACTGTGCATCACCAAAACCATTTATTTGACAGTCCAAGTCATCACTGGTGTCAAGGTGCAGGTCTGCAGGATAGATTTAGCTATTCCCACAAAATCCCTTCCCTTGGCAGGAGGGGCAGCTCCCAAAGACTCTGCTGAAGATACACAGCTGTGCAGAGCCATGGAGGTGTTTAAAAGTGAGGAAATAAGGACATTTCTCAATACTTCTGAGGAGAAAGTTATCAGGCAGATTTCTTCTCAGATCATTGGAGACAAAGGATTTATTTTCACAGCTCTTTCTGCTACTACCCTGACAATCTGTATTATATTGGTTTGAGATTAAGAGCAGGACACAGTCATAGAGTCACAGAACAATTTGGGTTGGAAGGGACCTTGCTCATAACCATGTTTGAGCAGAAGCATTTGGGGAAATGTCAAATGGATCAGACAGAATGGAATTTCATCCTGTATTCATATTCCATATGGAGAAAGTGAGAGAAATGCAGTTCAGAAGGAAATGAGTGGGGCCCGCAGGGAGGGTGGAGAGGGACTTTGTATAAGGGCAGGCAGTGATAGAAGAAGGAGAAATGAACGCAAACTGAAGGAGGGGAGATCCAGATTAGATGTTAGGAAGAAATTCTTCCTGTGAGGGTGGGCAGGCCCTGGCCCAGGGTGCCCAGAGCAGCTGGGGCTGCCCCTGGATCCCTGCAAGTGCCCAGGGCCAGGCTGGATGGGGCTTGGAGCCACCTGGGCTATGGGAGGAGTCCCTGCCCATGGGACCATCGATAAGAGGGTCTTTGGGGCCTTTCAACCTAAACAATTCTGTGATTCTATGAAATACAAGACAGTAAGATAGGTTGAGATTTTGACGCAACAAAAAAACAAACAAAGCAGTATTTTAACAACAACAACAAAAAAATTAGACTCATTGCTTACACACTGTTTGGCTTTCCAAATAATACTTGAAATTTTATTATGACATTCAGTGATTGAGATTTGCCATAAGCTGTCAGAATTGACTTATAACCTTCATTTCACAAGACTTCAATGATCTCAGTATGGGTAATCTACAAGCAAACAAATGTGGCATTTCTTAAATATTGTTAGAATTTGATAATTTGCCAGAAAAAGCTAATTTATTAGAACTCAATTATTTCTATAAATAGAAAAGCTCTGTAAAAATCCATCACTGAGGAGCTCCACTATTAGTTATTTTTATTATTAATGTTTTCCTCCAGCTTTTCAAAAATTCAGCTTCACCAATAGCCTCTGATCAAAAGTTTTGGCATTTTATTTATAAGAAGAATGAAAGACAAGAGAACAGAGCAATTTGCAAGAATAGATAAGGAAGAAATAGGTATGTTCCTCCATGCCAAACATCCAGCACTAAGTGTTTACAATGTTAAGCATTAGCAGACACAAATGTCTTTATTAACATTATTAACACCAATTTTAGAGTTTACAGGAGAAAAAAATTACTCTAGCAGGGACTTTTTACCTAATTTCTTTGAGAAATGAGGTTCATGAGTTCATTCTTTCTTTGTTAGTCCGTCTGGCACTTCTGCTCCCATTCCTGTTGAACACATTTTCCAGTTCCAACAAAGAATCCAGCAAAAGATGACAACACCTTGTGAAGAATTTCTTCCTAATATCTGGTCTAAATCTATCCAACAACAATGCACACATATCCTGTGCAAAGCAACCTGGTGGCTTTGAGATTTTTACAAATTAGGTGGAATCAGGCATTTCTGCTTAATTTTTAAGAAATTAGGAAAAGATCAAGCTACGCTACACAAAGCAATCTATTTAACTCATAAGCTGCACTTTTACTCAGCTAATTAAAGCTTCATTAATGAAGTAATAAAAAAAAGTCATAAAGATTAAATCCATAAATCAATGTTTTTAAGCTTTTAATTAATCAGAATAATAGAGAAATTACTATATTAAATTTTCATTTAATACTGGAAGAATTGTTCAATTTTTAGCCTTTTCTCGGCATTCTTTGGAGTGTGGAGTGCCTGGTATCTTTTTATCTGAGAGTGAGAGTTCATCCTGTCCTAGCTGGTATCTTCACAATTACAGATCAGTTGCAAAAAAAAAAAAAAAAAAAAAAATTTAGATGTCCAATGCAGTTTGGAATTCTGCATAAAGGAACAATCAGGAAAAAATTGGTTTGCAGCCATGTTGAGTCACTAGATGCCTTGAAATTTTCCTTGTCTTGAGGAAAAAAGTAGACTTGGCATGATTTCACTGGAAGGTTTGGCTTTCTGGGCACCACACATCAATGTAAGATACATCCATGAAAAAATTGCGTGTGCTGACTAGGAATGCCCTGGCATCTGTACAAGGTCGGGCCTAACAGCCAAAAATTTCCTGTCCTTTAACATCTGCATCATCTAAAAAGAAGTAGATAACCGGCTTGTCTTTTTAAAGGAAGTTAAGAGTGGTGCCACTTCACTTTTCCACAAAGCCTCTTATTTAAAACTTCAGACCAAAAAAATACTTGTAAGGTTGTGACACATCTGGTTTAAACCCCACACCTTTCATATGAATTCAGTCCTCTTCAAATTAATTATTTGATTTAAGTGAAGAGAACCTTATGTTTGTTAAAGGTAGGACAGGGTGGCAAAAGGATTGGGAAATTCACAAGATGAAAAACAGATGAAGGAAGAAACATCTTGTTAAAGTCTTCTTTGAGACACAGGCACCTTTCATGATGTAACAACTTATATTTGCTTTAAATTGTGAAAAGTGGGGAAAAGATGAGAGGGTGGGATCAGCATGCTTCTGTTGTGTGAGTCCATCCATTTTTTTACTTTGTGCATTCCTATTGACTTTGATTTGCTTTAATTTCATGTTCTATTGAAACCAAAGTTATCTGATATGCCTTTTTTAAAATGCTGAGAATATATTTCTGAAAAAAAGGAAACATGAAAAGAATGGACTTTTCCTCTTGTTTTCAATCAGTTATTTTTTATATAAAACCCAACTCTAATACCCAACAAAACAGAAGAATGTTGAATTAGCTAATGAAGTCTTTTTCTCTATTTAAACATAGTTACTTTGAACATTTGACTTTTTTAGCAAGTCTTTGTTATTAGTTAAAGAATCCATTCATTTGCTTATAAAATTTTCATAGGCCAAACAAACCTTATTTGCAGAATACACTTATTTTTTTTTTTTTAAATAATAGGAAAAATATCTACAGCATTTCAGGAAACTTCACAAGTTCTGCAGTTTGGTGTTTGTATATTGCTGGCCAAATTGCAGGAGGCAGTTACTTAATGTTTTAATTTTTCTTAAACCCTGGAAATGTGCTTCATGGATTGAAAACTCATTTGAATACAGCAAAGAATTCTTGCATAGAAATGAGTCGGTCAATCCCTTCCACAGCACCAGCTCACAAATATGTGTGGATAATAGAAAGATCCTGCTTAAATTCTTAGCGCCAGCAGAAACAAAAAGCACCCAGGCTAAGCCATTATTAAGATATAAATAGGCTTGTAAACAATTTAATTGCATAAAAGAGTTGGTTTCCTTGGGACTACAGCAATTTGCATAATGAACTGCAGCAGTAGCCCTTCAATATTCTCTGCTGACACCAAGGGAGGTTGTCAGCTCTTCCAAACTAGGCAATATTTGCTTGCAGTCCTTCATTCAGGGAGGAGGAGCCCTGAAAAAAGAGGAAGTGTGTGTCTGGGGGCAAGGGCTGTGGAATTTTTCAACATATTTGGTTTTAGGATGGTAGCTGGTAAATTTACACTTTCCTTTTAAATAATATCTTATTAAGAATGATTCTCTCTCTTACCCAAACTCAGATGTCATAAAGAACCTCTCAGTTCTACCTGGTCTATTTTTTTCCTAGCCATGCCTGAAAAATTGACTTAGACCTGAAGGTTTCCCTTTTTACAAACATCATCTGCTAAAGAGTCTTTTTATTTACAGTTTTAACTGTGGGTTTGTCCTGTTAGGTGAATGGATATTATCCCATTATTTAGTCATCTAAACATAAGTGTTTAGCTCCATTTTGGACAATCCAAGGATAATCAAACATGGGAATGAGACTTAAAGAGTCACAGAATTGGAAGGAAGTCTCTGGCCTGATGCCCTGGCTCAGAACCAGGTCATGAACCAGATCAGGTTGTTTAAAAAAGCTTTAAAGCTTTTTCTATTCTGACCTTGAAAATCTCAAAGTGTTTTAATCCTGCAACCTCCCTGGGCAACCTCTTACCCTGCTTCATTGTGCCTCAGCTCTCTCATTTTGAAGGGGAAGCTGCAAGTCAGAAAATTATTTCCTAGAGATATTATAAAACCACTAAAATTTCTGAAATTGTTAATAAGGAAGTAACTATGGTGCTGCTGATGGATATTTCACCTAATCACACAAGGGGATCTGAAGTTGCAAGGCTTTTCAACTCATCTTTCATCTTTCATCAGCAGACTTACCTGCAAAACTTACATATCCCAGATGCTAGAATTTCACAAAATTTTAGTAAATGTTGCATTTTATGAAATGCTGCAGGAAATAGGAAAAAAAACCTCCTAAAAGTAAAAAAAACCCAATCTTCATAATATATTAGTAAAACCACATATATATTGATATAATATATATTGTTATGATACCTTGTAAATTTAATTCTCAAGGCTCAAAAATAGTCTTGGAGTGTTCCATAATTTGGGACAATTTTTGTTTGTTATGTTTTGTTGGTTTGGTTTAATTTGATTTCCTTGGGTTTGTTTTGATCCCAGAATTAGTACGAGTTTAAAAAAAAAAAAAAAGAAACAAAAAAAACCCAACAAAAAAAACCCAAAAATAAACCCCACCAAAAACCCAAAAACCCAACCAACCAAACTAACAAACAAAAAAAAACAAAACAACTTTATCAGGTTAGGATGTTTTGCAAATAAAAATGTTCCCAGAATTTTAAATCCTTTTTGAGCCGTATTTCAGTGCATATCACTGTACCAATGACCCCACTTTGACTAACCAGGATTCTCTGGCCTGGGATTCAGCATCAGCAATATAATGGTAGTAAATGAAAATACTGAATATAGTATTTTCTTTGGACATCAGTGTAAACCTTGGATTCCTATATTCCTATCTAAGTATGTCTCTTGGATGGATGGCAGAAAGGGGATTTAGGGGATGATTAAGGATAAGTCCTCTTCAAATATATTTTTACATGTGGCCTTGGGAAACTCATCTGTAAAAACACACAAGAGTTATGAGAGACACCATTGACTGCAACCCTCACAGCCTTGGTACTTTTGCCTACCTCTTTTCCAACAGTTTTCCTTTTGTTCAGAAATATTAATTCTGCTTTCATTTTCTCTTTATAAACTCAAATAGTGAAAAATGACTGATATAGGGTTGAGGGTTTTTTGTCTTTTAACCATCCTTAATGCCCAATCTGGAGAATGTTTAGCAAGTGTGGTAAATGCTGAACTGATGTTACCTGGATGTCAAGGGCCAGAATCCTTCCTAGGATGTGTAAAATATTCACAGCAGATGCACAGGCCCACAATTTGCTGGTGCAGCACATAAAATAGTTTTGGAAGCTTTGAGACCATAAGAAAGTGGAAAGGACTTAAGGGTGATGACTGCATTAGCACTGCACATTTCAATTTCACTGTTGTCCTGATACATTTATTCAATTTCTCAGAATGAATAACGTCATTAACACTGAATTTCTTCCAGAGGAACAACACAAACATATCAACTAAATTCATTTTGAATCCATTTCCCTTCCTACTGCCAGCCAGTGCTCTTGGTCAGACACTTTGGAAGATTATTTCCTGGACAGAAAAAGAATGAGAAATGCTATTCTGTCTAAAATTATGTTGCATATAACATTTCTGAAGGATTATAAAATTCATCCTCACAATAGTGGCTGATTGCTCCCTGTATTTTCATTACTTTTCCCTATTTTGATCTATTCATGGTGGCATTGGAGGGAGATTTAAGAATTTTATTTCTGTGTGGCTGTGGGAAGTTAGATAAGTACTTTTTCAGCTTGCAGAAAACTATTATCTACTCCCATCGTCTTCTTAAAAATATCCATTTATACACAACTGCTTTGCTCATGGAAAAGATAGCAGCAATGTTCATGAGATTAAAGGTTCACACTGCAGTCATGCCTCACTCTGGATGCAGAGTGCACAGTCTGGATGCAGGAAGCTGCTGCTTTATTCTGTCCTCAGCAGCTCCTCAACTGTGTCAGGAATTTCTGCGCCTTCCTGTTTCCAGCACACCAACTTCTGTGCTGCCTCCCTAGTCAGGTTCAAGCCCTATAATCAAAATTATTAGTGTGTTTTCAATGTTTTCCAAACCATCTTTCACCTGTCTGATAACAGAGTTACTGTGGGTGTGGGTGGGCTGGGACACCTGGAGGAACCTTTTGGAGGAAGAAGGGAGAGAAGCTGAGGAGTCACATGAAGCAGGGAAGAGCAGAACACAGGTATGCAGAACTTGCAGCTAAAACACCCCAAATCTTGCTTCCAATTACTCCAGATTCCTCCACAAGAAATTTTAACCCCAGAGGGGGAAAATCTCTTGCTGTGAGAGGACCTTGAAACAACCCCACGAAAACCCTGAATCCTGTTATGAACTTGAGAGGTGGAAGATAATGAGCACCAGTTTCTTTCATGTTCAGATTTCCCCTTTATAGGTGGCAGGTTCCTTTTATTGCTATGCCATTAAAGAATTTAAGTTGATTCATTGTTTTTCATGAAGACTTGTCCAGGATAATGACAGTGATGATGATGGAAGTCTTCTGTGGAAGAGATTAATGGCATTCCCACTGAGTCTTGTAGAGGCAGAGGCTGGGCTTTTGTAAAGGGGCAATGTCAAGTTTTATCTTCTTTTTTTGCCAGGGTTGGGATTAAATGCTCAATATGGTATTTCTTGTCCAGACTCAGATGTTTGTTAGTTCTTATCTATGTTACAGTCTCACAAGCCATGAGTTCTACAGCACTTATCTCTAACAAACTAAAAATGGAGTTCTATCTCCTCTCTCTTTACAAGAGCCTTTTAAGAATAAATTGTCCAATTAAGAAATAACATCTAAATTATTTTTCCTTTTAACCCTAATAACCAACCACTCATGCCCCACAATGTGAACCTTTTTATCCAATTACACAAAACCACCCAAACCCATGGAGAAGAAGGTGAAGAAGAAGGTGGAGAAGAAGGTGAAGAAGAAGGACCAGCCTCCACCCTAAAACCTCCACCTTGCTTCACATATACCACTATATTCTAAAATCTTAAACTCAAAGTTTTCCTGCCTGTGATATTGCACACTTCTATTCAAACTCCACAGCCACAATCCCAGTTCTATCATTCCATTTTGGAAGCCTTCTTTGCAGCCCCAGGTCAAATGCAGTGCTCTCCTGGGAGTCAGTGTCTGTCAGCACAAAAATTCTCAATAACCAGGGATCCAAAAGGACTATATCAATTTGTGAGAAATTTTGTCTTAGTTCTCAGTCTTGGTAGGGGAATCTGCCTTTGGTGGAAGTCTGCTTCTTTACATAAGCAGTAAATTAAATCAACTTCTTAACAGTAGTTTCTATTGATAATAAAATACTACATTACTATAGTAAAAATAAAATACTGTCCTCACTAAAATAAAAAAGAGATCATTTTGAATAAAAAAAGCATTTTCAGACTGGTTGAAAGCTAGTAAAACTGATTTTGTTAAATTTGAAATTGTTCCTTTTCTGCTTGCCTCCATTCAAATAGTGTTTCTGTAATTACCATGTCGTAGCAATTGTTAAAAGAGGGGGAAATAAAATGGTTTCACTACTGTCCAGGTTTAGGGCAAATTTGGGAGAGAAAAAAGAAATAAGAAGAATAAGAAATAAGAAGAAATAAGAGAAACTTATTATTCAGCATGAACAGAAGAAGACGATTGGGGATAAAAGCATCATATAGTCAACCCAGGACATCTACATCACTTTTTTTCATAATATTAAAGCTATTCAATAAGAAAATTTATATATTTTCTTCCCTGGGAGTGAAAAAATTTGAAATACATCTTACATAGGTATTGCAGAGATAACAATAGCATACCATTATTAAATGTGTCATTATACAGAAGCTGCATGCCGAACAAAATAAAATGAGATCAATATGACACCTTTTAATTGTTGTGTGTGGGATTAAGAATTTCTGAGCAGGTTTTAACAGATGCCACATTCCACTGCTCACAGCCCTGCTGAGCACCTTGATAACACATTGCCCTCTGTGTGGGACTGAGTGCAACCTCAATCCAAGGAGAAATGTAAGGATTGGGAGTCTGGGAATCTGTAGGAACAGCTCCCAAATCCATGCCTAAATTCCTGTTGACTTTGCAGTCAGAGCTCACTGTTTCTGAAAGATTCTCTGGACGTTTGTATTGATTTGTCTCCTGGAAAATCTTGAGCATTGTTACAAAAATCTCAATAGCATCTTTGACTATTGTGAGAAGTTATTACCTAACTTTTGCTCTGGAGGTTTTTTCCTTAAATTCATACCTTTATATAAGCAGGCTCATCAAAGTTAGAATTTTTCATAGGTACAAAAGAGCACAAAATTGACAGGTGTGTTGTGAGTGATGGAGTGAGAATTCATAGCAAGAAGTAATTTTCCCATTGTTATTTACCAAAATAAGTTTAATTTTTGCCTTTGTTGAATTTCTGGGAATAAGAGTTTATAAAAATTGGTTTTCCTAGTGCTTTGTTTCACTGTGGGTTTCATATTTTATGTGGGTTGTTTGACACATTTGGAGATTTTGATGTCCGTGGAATATTCACCACATCCACTGAAGAAAAATGAGCGCTGCAGAAGCTCAAGACCTCTGACAAAAGAGGCTGAAGGTACCCCAAATATTGATCAAAGTTACAAAAATGACTTTAGTTCCAGCTCCTGTGAGCTCCTGATTTTGTCACTACAAATCTGCTACAGATGTCAACCACCATTTTTAGTGGATAACAATTGCGCTGCTTCTGAAAATAGTGGGTGAAGAACTTTTAACTTAAAACTCTTCTGGTGTAAAATGGATGTATTTATGTGACAGTGTTAAGAGTGATGATACCAAGGAAAGAATAGCAAATATTCATATTATTAGCAGTAATAGTTAAGCATTTTTTGCTGTGAAGTTACAAGTCAAATGTTCATAATTTTTAATCAAAATTATGAAAAGAGCTAAGGGAAAAACTGTTCTCACACAATATCAAAAACGTCAGGAATATAGTAACTTAGAGAAGCTAATACATTGTTAAGGGTTATTTAATTAAAATATTAAAGAAAATTGGAGGAAAAATAGAACTTTATGAGCAAGTTACCAAGGAAACCAGTTCAAACTGAAGTCCACAATTTTAGCCTTTAGCATTGGAGACACAAACACAGACATACAGAGACACACACCCCTAATTTTAGTGTCTGCAGTTATTTTTACATTCTGCCAAAAGCTAGAGTCTTCAAGGATTGATTTCATATGCAATAAAATCAATTTATATTGCTTGAAATGTACTTTTGACATTATATTAAACCACATCAATGCAAATTCATTAGATTGAATAAATGGATCATTTAACTGTTCCACTAAAGTTTGTAATCTTTTATTTCTTTATAATCAATGCAAACACTAAAAGAAGTCATTTTCTTCATAGTTGTATCTTCAATACACAAATGTACAAATAACTGATGGAAATGCTGGTGTCTCTGCAGCAAAATAACACAACAGATACTTCATCCATACAGTTCCCAAAACAGTATCTGCACTCAAGGAATTTAAGTCAGGAATTGTTTGATGGCATCTTGATGGATAAAAACATGGCATAAGGTAAAACCACAGCAAGAAAAAAAGGGGGAATATTTCTAAGTCCCTGCCCTTGCACTTATTTTTAGTAATGTAGCCTTCTTTATAAGCCCAGGCAGCATTTAAGTCTCACTTAAGCACAGTATTATTTGCCTACCAGTTTCTGGAGATCCTTGATGTAAAAAAAAAAATACCTTGAGAAGAGCTTCCAGAACTTTAAAGGATATTTTAAAATGCTGAAAAACATCATGGCAAAACCAGCCAGAAATCTCAGGGTCTCAAAGGTGAGGGGAAAGGTACTTCTGTGCCATTTTAAGTAAAAGAAAAATGAAATAACAGGAAAGAAATCAGGCAGAGGGAGGAAGCGAAAGAAGGAGGAACCTCATGTCCTTACCTCCAGAAGGGAATGAAACAAAAATGAAACCAAATTTTGGACAGATGGACTGAGGATGCTGTGGGAGCAGAGAGCCCTGGGAACATTTTCCACTGAGTCATAAAATCACAGAACCACGGAAGGGTTTGGGCTGGAAGGAACCTTAAAAATCAGGATCCAACCTGCCTGCCACAGGCACGGACGCCTTTTGTTTTCTGTACACGGTAGAAGTAATCTCATAATTATTTTTTGGGATATTTAAAATTCAGTGAAACCTTTATAAAATTTCCTCAGCACTGGGACTGAGGTCAGCACCAGTCCCACCACCCTGCAGTGCCACCAAAGCCAGCTCAAACCTTACAGCCCATGTGGAAATAAGCACTGAGTGTGCAGGGACACCCCTCTAATGCTGGGCACGAGCTGGCAGTGAGGGCAGAAACACTCTTTGCTAGGCTTTACAGCACTTTTTACTCACAGAAGTGTTTCAGAAATCTTTACTTTGATATGAAGTCTGATTTTTTTTTCCCCATATTTTCTGTGCAGCATATCATCAAGCCATGTTCTGTCTATCACCTTTTCACATCTTCTCTTCCAGTGCACTACTCTGTACTTGGCAAGAAGATGCACTTTTCACATCTTTTTTTTTTTTTTTATTGCCTTACAAAACCAGCTAAGACGTTTTACTGTCAGTTGCTTATTTGCAGCATTTCCCCCTTTGTAGTACAGACAGAACTCTTCAAGTGGAGAGACACAATGTGAAAATCTAAGTAACAAAAAGCCAAGGCAGACCTTCAGAGGCACTGCTTGATTTTTATGGCATAAAGGAGGATATATAAAGTTTCTAGTAGGATAAATGGCTAACTTTTCATAAGTGCCATGTACTGCCCTGAAATTGTTTCAGTGTTTGGCTTAGATAATTAAATAGTATTGTCTCATTTTAAATTTTGAAATACAGTCCATTAAAAATTAATTTACCAGCCTTTAGCAATGAAATCCAGTTACGGTGCTGCACTGAATAATAGAGACTCTGGCAATAACTAATTAATTAACTAACAGTAAAACAACTTTCACCAGTTACTGCTAAAAATTGATTAACATTTAAGGATGATCACATGGAAGTCACTAATCCAAGATTTCCTCACTCAAGAAGTAACAGGTATGAATTCAGACAGACTGGTACTGTGGCAAGTCCAACATTTTATTCTTTGATAAATCAAACTGATCTCCTTATCTTTTTTTAGGTCAGAACATCAAGCTGACTGACCCACAGATTTAGAAGCTACATTCAAGATAGATATTCTTTATTTAACATTTATAGTTCTGAATAACATTTCAACTGTCAGGAGAACATCCTGTGGATCTATTTACGATCTCAGAGCAGAATTCACAGAAATAGTTTAAGTGTACTGCTCCACACAATGACCTTAAGTTGAATGTTGTGGTTTAAATTCTTTTTCTGCAGCAATCTGCTCTGATTTGTTAATTTGATTAGCTCAATCATTTGATACATCTGATTAATTAATTCATATTTAGCTACCATTAAGTAACAGCAAATCACTAAGGGATTAAACATCTTTCTGTATGAATGCAGCTCAATTTCTTTCATTGTTGGTATACTTGCTTCTTTTTTCATCTTTTTCAGATTTGTTTTTCAGAATTAAAACCTTATGGATTCCCTAATTACTTGAAAAATATTCAGGAATTAATTACTTCAACTGATCAATACATGTTTATTTGCTTGGAAGGCACTTTGTGCCTATGAATCTACAAAAAAAGATATCTTTGAAAATTGTAGATTAAAGGATGACAAATAAGTATTTACCATCTTATGCAGGACTGAAGGGAAAATGCAACAGACAGAAACTTTCCACAAGAAAAAAAAAAGGTCTCAAGATGAAAGATCAACAAATACTTGCTCAATTTTAAACCTTTATTTTTATTTTCTCTTTTCTTTTTATCTAATTCAGTTTTCAAATAACAATTCCTGATCAAATACTCTTCATGTCTTTCTGGTGAGTCATAAAAGCGGTGGCAGAGAGCAGAAAAACATCCCTGCTCTTCTAGAAGAAAGAACTGCCATTGGACTCTAATCTCACCATGCAGACAAATCTTACTGCAAAATTCAAATGCAGGAGAAAATGTTTGGAGTGAAAAACTGGGCACAAGCAGCAGTGAAGAGCTGCATTATCCAGGAAAGTGAAATGGACTTGTGCTAGATCAAAGGTGTGGGTCTTGCCTTTAGACCATGGAAATATAAGACCTTACAAATCGGAGTTCAAGCTTGGATTCCAAGCTCTTAATCCAAAATTAATAATAATGCATGCATGAAAACAAGTAAAATGAAATAGGATATTAAGTTAAGAAAAATTAATTAATTCCATCACAAAATATGTTGCTGTGTTATCTTTTACCTCTATAAATTCAATTTGCTAGTAACCACAGTATGGTATTAACTTTAAAATTAGTTCCAATATTGTCTGGACTGGTTTTATAATGGAGGATCTTCCTGCCTGGGAGGAAAATGAGGTTTGTGTCAGGTCCCAGACAAACACACCTGCAGGGGGACACAACATGACCTGCAGCAGCCGTGGGGTGGATGAAGGTTTGAGAAATCCTGATGCTGATAGAAGTCAACATCATTAGATGACAGGGACCGGCAGTTTTAAATCTCTCAGATTAGTCTGTCATTCCTATTTCATTTGTCTTTTAATCATTATAATACACAACATAGACAAAACCAAACAAAAACAATTTTTGGAATCTTATTTTCTGTATTTTTACCATAAAACCATGACACTTGTTTCAGATTTCAGTGTGATTTCTTGAAGCCAGACATATGTAATACTCTTTTCTAATAATAATAATTCTACAAAAAATATGTCTTCATACCCTTTTTTTTTTTCTGATGAGTAAGGGAGTGCAAAAGTTCTGCTTCAGCCTATCAGACATGTATTATTATAGTGTGAAATTGAGAATTTACGCTGTGTCCTGGGGTGGAAAGAAGACAAATTGGATCTTTGCTTAAGAGAGGAAATTCTGGAATAGTGTGGGAGGCCCATAAGCAGCCAAACTCCATTCTGGACACTGATGTGTCATGAGAGGGGTCACTGGGGTGAATAATCCTCAGAACTGCCAGCATGATTTGTTTGTACTTTGCTGAAAAAGGAACCAGGAGGGGATTGATGTATGGGCAGTGTGAATGGTGATAGCAGCAGTGTCCAGCTCTGAGAAATTCTCCACCTGGGCATGTAAATTTATTGGTTTTTACAGACCACCTTGCTCATGCAGCAAAGATTCTCATCCTAAAGAAAATAATTGCGGAAGTCTGTTGGTTTGGGGTTTTTTTAAAGGTTATGGAGTCAAAACTTCCCCAGTGAAATGCAAAGGGACTGTGATGATGAAGGCTGTCAGGGACAGAGCCCCCATCCCTGCAGTTAATATCAAATGTCTTCCTCAAGCCCTGTTACTGACTGGAGATGCTGACACCAGGACAGGCCCATTCCACAATTATTTTCAAAGCTTCTTTTTTTTATAACATTGCTTTGGCTTGGAAAACAACCACCAGTCTCCATCTCATTGCTTCTGCAGTCCTTACTGGGCAGTCACAAAGCAAACATTAATCATATTAATGACCTTGTACATCACTGAAATGTTAACCTTCAAGCCAATAACTCAGATCCAACGGATCATTTTGGTCCAGGCTTCTGAATTTGAAATGACCTTTCTCTGTCTGAGAAAAATGGACACTGTCCCATTTAAGTCACAGTTTGTCAGCCTGGATGGTCACAGACAATCAGTCAATGCAATTTGGACTGGCGTCTATGGAGGCAAAAAGAAAAATAAGTCTCACAGGGTTCAAAAGAAAGCAAACAACACAGTCAGGGCAGTGTGGGCTAAGCCATAACATCGTAAAGAGGAGCACCAGCCCAAAAGGAGATGACCCACACAAACAGCCATAAGTTTGCTGGTGAAACATTTAATGTTTTTAAAAGAGGCAAAGATAAAAAAACTTTACTCCCATTTTTAATGGGGCCCAGTTCATTAATCTGCAGATGGTGAATCTGGGCATACATTGAGCCATCTCTGAAAAAAAACTTTCAAACTCCCTTTAAAAAGGGAAAAAAACCCAGTCAGGAGGAAGCTTGCTGGGGTTTTTTTTAGATATTTTTGTTGTCACTTCTCTTAACAGTTGTGGATTAGGGAGTTAGGGAAAGAGATTTTCATTATGTGCATTGCTGAATTTCTAACTCAGTGTAAAAAAGTGTTTCCTAGAAACCACAAGTGAAATATACCTCTGAAAATATAAAATAAACCAAATTTTCACTTGGATACCTTTGTGATCTTCCTAAAGTTTGTTTCTAGGATTTGAAGTTAGAGTCATAAAATCAGAAAATCACAAAAACATTTTGTTGCACCTCTTAGTTGAATGAACACCTTGTTTTGTGTCTGTTGCCAGAAGCTGAGTGATAAGCAAGAGACCAGTTTTGGTTTGTTTGGGGTATTTTCTTTGCATTGTGATTTTTTTTTTTGTTAAAAAATTGAGGGAAATTTTAGTTTGTTGGGGTTTTTTTCATTCATAAAAATGTTGTAATTTAACATTCTCATTAGATTAGGAAAAAAAAAATCAAACCCAAACAAATGCAAAAATCCTACTCCCTACTACCATTACAGTGGAACCGTTAATTGTTTTGTACTGCTTCTTATATTCTCAGACATCATTTTAATTGTAGGGTTAAAATAATAAAGGTCCTGAAACTTTTTTGAAGAAAGTAATATTCTCTTCTAATGTTCATTTTGTCCAAACAAATAATTCATTTGAAAACAAAAAGATTTAACTAATGCTTTAACTGGTTCTGTTTCTCTGCAGAGTGAGCTTTTCTGAAGGTTTCTGATTGGGATCTACCTTATGTGAATTTTAACTCACATAATCTCACATTTGGACTTGTAGAAAACACATCCGTAGCACCTGTTGTGGTAACAAACAGACATCAGGGTTGTAAAAAAGTGAAGAAGAAAGCAAAAATATATCTTAGAACAGTTACCAAAGTCAGTCCAATTCCTTCTTTCAGCTAAGCGAAGCCATCCTTGCCCTTGGCAGAGCGGGATGCTGAGCTCTGAGGCTGCTGCAGTGCAGAGCTCGCACGAAGGAGATCTTGTTCTCTTTAGCTCTCTACACCCCTGAAGCTGCATTTGGGCTGCAGGATGTGCAGGTTTCATGTGGGAATTCAGCACATCCCTCTGGGATGTTGCCAAAAGCACCTGGTGGCTTGACTTTGACCCTTTTAGGGATCTGCCACCTGTTTGTAGGAACATGGGAATCACTTGGGTTTGAATAGTTCGTTCACAGGGTGAAAAATGTAGATTTTAGGATTTTGGTACAGGGGGGTTTGGAAGACAAGATGGAGGATTCAGGCCCCGACCTCGTGGTCTTTTCTCCTTCTTCTTGTCATCCATTTTCTGTGTGATGTTGGCACTTGGGGATTGGCTTAGAGTAGAAGATCACTGTCTAACATAGGTGATGGGCATTGGGAGATAATTGTAAATATGTTATACGTAGTTTGTGGTATAAGAAGGCACGGCTGCCCCGTGGGCGGGCAGAATGCCTCAGACGATCCTGCTAAGCTGACCTCGTCAGGGCAGGAGAAAGAATTTTATAGATAAGAAATAATAAACGACCTTGAGACTGTGAAATGAAGAGCTCAGACTCCTTCTTTAAGCACTGGGCTGGGAACAGAGACTTTCCAACCATTCTCGGGGTCACTCAGACAAACTAACAATCCCACAGTTTCAGGGGGAAAACTGATGGCAGGTAATGCAATGTTCCATTAAATGCTGCAGAAAGCCACTCACTGTCAGCTAATAAACTCCTAAAGAAAAGGGAGGATTAGATTGTAGCTTACATTCGAGTAGATCAAAGGAGTTGTTTTCATTTATACTCTAGTAAGATGGAGAAGTCTCAGGACCTATTTTTTACAAAACCTTCACTAAACCAAAACACTGCAATTCATCGCCTTACACAGAAATATAATCTGCTGGTGAAGTTTTGATCTTTGAATTCCGATACATTTTCTTCCTACATTCCCCTGCAAAATTCAGTTGCTCTGCAGCAAAAGCATCATTGCATAATAAATGTGGAACTAAGCAGAAAGTCTGTATTGGGTTGTGGGGAGGCGATCACTACGGAAAATTTTAGGTTAAGTTCCAGATAGTGAGTACTCCACTAACCAATGTCTTTTGTTGGAATTTTAGTTTCATCTAGAAAGATAAGTACTGGTTTCAAAGTTCAGACCCAAAATACAAAGATGTTGGACTCCAAATTCAAATCCAAAACTTGAGCTCAGTCAGTTTTATAACTGTTTACAGAAAAAAGCAGTTCCTTTGAGAATTCTGATGTAACTCTGAAATTTGGGGATGATCCATTGTGCTTTAGAACACACTCATCTTCTTTCTGGGGATAGCCTGGGGATCCATGTACTGTAAAATCAAAGAGAATAAGGGAAAACACTCAAGGCCAAGGTTTAAAATAGTAAAATAAAGGTTGTATTATGTAATTCAATGGGAAAAACAATTGCTCATTAATAAGAAGAGGTAATCCACTGGCTGTGTGCTGCAGTGGGAAGAAATTCACTGTGATCAAGACACACGATGGGGGCTCAGCCTTCACCTGGGAAAGGAAGGATGTGGCAGGGAGAATTCTTCTTTTGGGAGCATGAGTGAGGGACAGAGTGAGGGACAGCCTGTGGGAGCTGTGCTCTTGTGTGCCCATCCCATGGCACTGCCTTCATCTCTTCTGAGAATTATTCTCAGAGACATCTTGTCAGGATGGTTTGTGAGGAGCAGAGCTCAGAGCACAGCACATGGCAGGGTTTGGAACCTGTTGTGATACAGTTAATCTGACCTTGAGGTCCTCATAGCTGAAAATATTCCAGCACTAATCTTCTTGTGTTTTTTACCATTGTGACAGTCTTCTTCTAGTCTGCACTCATCAGTACTGAGCCAGCCCTCAAAGCAAGAGGACAGCATTTCAGCAAGTGGCTTTAGGTATTGCAATCTACAGCACAGCAATGTCTAAAATCTCTGTATGAGCTGTTTAATGGAGTTTATAGACCTGAAGAGTCTCTAAAGTCAGTAATTTCATGAGATATGGAGTCTCAGAGCCTGAAATTGTCTGATGCATTTAAATACTTCAGCAGAAGAGATTGCAACTAATCATTCCCACAACCAGAGAAGCCCCCTTCAGTGACCATACTATGAACCCTTTCCAGATTTTTTTCTCTCTGTGCTGTAGTAGAGGAAATAGAAAACCTGAAAAACCTTAGAAAAAGGGGCTTACAAGGGTCTTTGAACTGGAGTGCAAGCACAAGAGCAAAAAAGGAACTTTTCTTGAAATGTTGATTCTAGATCCCGTTCCCTCATGTTTCTCAAGGAATTTATATTTAATAGTTATTAGCAAAAGAGCCAGAATTTAAGAATCAGAATTGCAGTCCCTTTAGCTGCAGCTAAATGCTGGCACTGACACCAGAAACTGAAATTCTTGTCTGCTTTTTTCCAGGTTGCTGAGTCTGAGCACTGGGCTGAGCAGCGATGCCTCCTGCCTTCTCCCAGCACCAGCAGGAGGAACAAGGTTTCCATAAAGATGAACCCCTCAGCTCCAGGGGTGAAGGTGCTTTGGGTTTGCACCACACAACAAGGACAGGATCAAGGCACCCCACCTGTAAGGCCAGCATTATTGCCACTTGGTTTTCATGAGAACTTCCAGTAGCACTTTCTTAACTCAAGAATGTTTTGTGGAAGTGAATAAGGCATGGAGCAAACATTTATAGCACATTAGGCTTCCTTTGGATGCCAAGGCAAAAAAGGAACTTTTCTTGAAATGTTAATTCTAGATCCTCTTCCCCCAGGTCTCTAAAGGAATTTATGTTTAATGGTTATTAGCAAAAGAGCCAGAATTTAAGAATCAGAATTGCAGTCCCTTTAGCTGCAGCTAAATGCTGGCACTGACACCAGAAAATGAAATTCTTGTCTGCTTTTTATCCAGATTCCTGAGTCTGAGCAGTGGACTGAGCAGTGATGCAAAGATTAACCCCTCAATTCCAGGGGTGAAGGTGCTCTGGGTTTGCACCACACAACAAGGGCAGGATCAAGGCATCCCAGCTGTAGGGCCAACATTATTGCCACGTGGTTTTCCATAAGAGGAACATCCAGCAGTAGATTTTTAACTCAAGAATGTTTTGTGGAAGTGAATAAGGCATGGAGCAAACATTTATAGCACATTAGGCTTCCTTTGGAAGCCAAGGCAAACACTTAGTTGTGATTTTCCATCATTAACAGACTTGGAAAGAGGAAGATATTTAGACACCCAGTTTAGCAAGAGTGGCAATTTAGGAGGCCTGAGGAACACAAGCTGAAACTGGAGGTGTTAATGGCTTCTTGAATGGTAGATTGGATTTTCCTGGATCATTCTTTTAGCTCAGGTTTCTGGGTTTTGCCAAAATGGGCATGTGAGGAGCTCAAGTGCCCTGCTTGACGTGTGCCAGATGCCGTTTCTCCAGATGAGGAGCCAGAATTCACTGCCAGATGCTTCTCATGACTCACAGCCCTCTCAGGCAGACACAGCGAGCAAGGGGGAGAGCAGGGGAGGCGCATTCATCACCTTCTGCACCTGCTTTTCACAAATCAAGGCTCTCACAAAGGCGCTGCCACACTTTTCCAGAGGTAGGAGGCAGGAAGCCACATCCATCACCTGGAGAATTCCTTGGCTTACAAGCTAACAGGTCGACACTGAAATTGTGCAGGATGCTATCTACACACCCAGGAAGGAATTTATAGTGCAAGTTTAGTCGTGATAAGGCAGTCTCTTTATTGAAGCAGATACAGCAGGAATGGCCAGTGACTTCCAGACTGTGCATTAAGCTGTAGAAAGAAAAGGTAAAAGATGGTCAAAGGCATCTCTGAGATACCTTTAGGGGTGTGTGTGGATCTTAATGCACTTTTCTAGGCAATGTTTTTAAATAAGGGTTTAAAATCGTTATTATTAGCCAAGAGAAGAAACAAATGCTGGACAGAAACAACATTCAGAGCTGCTTTGACAGTACAGGGCACTTGTCAGTCTCCCTGAGCTTTAGGGGTAAAGTCTCTGCTCACTTAAGCATGAAAATGATGAAAAAAATTAAAACAATGTTTAATTAATGTGCAACAAACTGAGCACGTTACAGATTTAGAGCAATGACTCTTCAGAGCCTTTTCAGATTGGAGGTCTGGTTTTGGAGTCTCCCCATGGTCCTGAATTTAAGCCACCAGGAACATTCCCTAGGGAAGAGACAGTGCTCAAGGTGAAAAAAATATCAACAGCAGTGACAATTAGCCAGCTAATTCATTAAGAGACAGTCTGAGCTGGAGTGCAAAGGACACCCCAGTGAATTACAGTGAATCGCTGTCTGTGATTCACCTTTGCCCTCCAAACGTGCCATGGGGTCATGAGAGCTCCTGGCAGAAAGATTAAATTACACTTCATTACAAACCAAGCAGCTGAAGGCTGAGAGCATTTCAGGAGTGAGATTTAGATGCTCGCATCACCTGAGTCCAGACCTTTTCATCTACTGAGCTGCTTTAGTTCCAATCAAACACAGCTAATTAGAACAAGGTGTTCTTGAGGATATTGATTTCATGTGAGAGAAAGGATCTTCATTATAAAACTGGTTAAACACAAGGAGAGGGATGAGCAATGGGGATGGATCTGCATCCCTGCAGCTCCTCAGAACTTGTCTAGGCAAAATCCTGAACAACCTGATGTTCACAAATGTAATATCATACCTGTGCATTTATGCATAAATCTAATTATACTAATGCTGAAAATAAACATAAACATCTATAAAATTTCAAGTACATGTTGAAATTTTCTTACTTCATAGATACCTGCTATAAAGAATGTAAGACACCAGCCTTAGAAAGGAATGACACTATAAATTTTTATTAGATGGATCAGAAATATTTTCATGCTGTGGGCAGTGTGGGCTCATAAGAAGCTATAAGAAGCAGATAACTATCTGCTGTAACAAGGAGCATTAACTATGATTAATGAGCTGACTTTCAAAGTCAGACCATCTCCAGAATATCATCTTTTCTCCTCTAAGGCAATTTTTAAAGAAACTTTTAAATATTTAAATATTTCAGCAGCCCTCTGAAGCTGGTGCTGTCTGAATGTCTTCAGAAATTTCTTTCTAGGTATAAATTGAAAAAAATACCATCTAGTTGTCCCATTACATTATGTGAAGAGGAATAGAACATGTATTTTAATGTAATTACATATTGAGAAAACTCAGGTCTGGTAAAAACATTCATGACTTTGTTAACTCTATTTAAGCTGATCTATATATACAAAAGTTTTGCATTCATTTTATTTCCTAGTAAAAAAGGGAAGAGTGTCACTGACTCCTTTAAAACAGGATTATTGACCTGGTGATTTGAGCACAGAAGATCAAACAAACCTGGAAGGAGCTGCCCTGCCCATGAAGGCAGAAAGAGCTGCTGCCCTACCAGAGCAGGGTAAAATGTCAGGTTTTTTATGTCCCAGAAGGGAGCATGAGGTCAGGTGAGCTCTTACAGATTCATTCCAAAATGCTCTGATGAGAGGGGTCAATCACGTTATTGGTGCAGGGCTTGTAATGCCATTCTCAAATTTAAGTTTTGAAACTTTGATGTAGCTCCTCAAAAGCACTGAAATCTGAATTGAATGGCCAGTGTGTTCAACACTCTCTGGTTTATACTTTACATTAAACTGTGGCTGGATAAAGCTGTTCCCATAGGAGTGATTGGAACAGGATTGTCCCCACCTGCAGTGTGGACAGCTGAGCAAATGCACTTCAGATCCCTCTGACACAAAATGTTCTTAGGGCAAGAGAGGAAACTAACCCACATGTGCTGTCAGTGAACACTCTAATGCTCTAATCATTATATAAAAATATAGACAGATGTGCAAATATATGAAAGCTATTTTTTAGTATTACAGTACAAGGATTTATGCATTACAGTAAAAGTAGATATGCATTGCCTTTGTAGATATGCATTACTCAAGCTGTAATAATTTGGATTAATTTCCTCAGGGGATCCAATGGAAACTGCTCTGTGTTCTGTCCTGACAGCACAGTGACATTTTTATGGGTTCATCCACTATTTATTTCCTTGTCTGGGGGTTGTCTGGATATCCTACATGTGTGGAATGGACTCACTGACATGCAGTGAGTGATGTGCATTTCTGCATCTTGATGAACTCTACTCAGTTCTGCAATCTGGGTCTTCTCAGGTAATCCCAAATATCTGAGTTACCACCTTGTTAGCAGCAAAAACAGTGAATATCTTGTGTGTGCAGCTACAGCAGCCATAACACACCAGAACCACAGCAACAGCCCCACTCAGGCAGCTTCAAGCAATATCTTGTAAAATTGCTTTATCTATGGCTTGTAAGTTGTTTAAATAAGGTGTTTGCTCACACAGAAAAATCATCACCCTGGATGGCACTGAGGAAGTTAATTTAAAAGTTAGCTATTTAGGACATGACCCCTAAAATCACCCAGATTTACAAATGTTTCTGTTTATGCTTTAAATCTGAAAAGGTAATGAATTTGTACTAATAAAGTGTGTGTGCTAATAAACAATTATTGCTGTTCACTCTCAGAGAGGCAGGCATTTCAGGGGAGAGCCAAGGAACACAGCAGAATTAAGAATTAAAAGTTAAGAATATGGGCAATTTCATAATTTTCAGAAAAATGTTCCCTTGTATTTCTTCCTAACATGAGTTTGTGTTTTCTGCAGTGCTCTGGGACCTTTGCAAATGACAGGTGCCAAAGAAATTAGGGTGATAAAATAGTTACAATTTCACAGTTCCTTACATCTTTTACAGCTTCTTATGTCTGCTTAGTCAGCCCTTACTGAAATATCCAGACTGGGAAACTCTTGTTCAATATTTTGATTTTGCAAAGGGGAGTTAAACATAAGGAAAGACTATCAAACCATTTTAATATTTCACATTGGTCACAGGAGCAGGAAAAGAAGGGTGGCCACAGCTGAAAATCCCTGTGTTTTATTTCCTCAAACTTTTATTTAGTTTTTAAGTGAAAACCAGCACCGGCAGCAAAGTGCAATAGACTCCATGACTTATGCTGTCCATAAAGCCTATGGGATTTACACCGCCATGGGGAGGAGGCTATTTCCATGTTAAAAAGCCATTTATGATACTAATAAAAGTCCACAGGATTTACTTTACAATGTGTGAGAAGCCATTTATGATGTTAAGAGTCAATTTACAATGTCAACAATTGTGTTAGCAGTAAAAATGCAAAGCAGATATACAGCATTGATTTTTTTTTTAAACTTGTATTGTTGATATTCTCCTGACTGTGATTCATGTCTCCACCACAGAGATTTTCTGGTTTATGCTTTAAATGAAAAAGATAGGGGATAAATTTTTGTTTTCCTTAAGGGAGGTAATCTCAGAGAAAAACCATTTATACAGATGTGTTTGGGACACCTCAGTAATATGGCAGAGATTTCTGACCCATTAGGCAAATTCTTCTGGCTGCATCAATTTCCTACAACACCAAAGATGTTCCCACTATTCACACACTCATTCACTAGGACACTGAGTAGTTTTGATCTAACAGCAAACTTTGAGTACTTGTTTCTATTTTAATTTTTTTTTAATATTTCTTGGATGAGATCAAATACCAGAGACCTCTAAAGTATATTTTGCTGCCACTTTTAGTAGGATACTGAATAAAGAAAAACAACATTTCCTAAGTACTACTTAAAGGCTCTGGAGATATTGTTTAACCAAAACCTTTATTTATATACATTTTGATTACCCAATGTCAAACCCATTGGGTAATCACAGTAATAATTTCACATAACTGAGCTGTAATTTATTAGTTCTTACTGTGGCACCAACCACAATTCATTTTCTGTTTGTTTAATCTGATCCACTGTGGGAGAAGGATTCTCCTCTCTGGGCTGAACAGCCCCAACTCTCTCTGCACAGGAGAAGGGTTACAGCCCTCTGATCTTTTTTGTGGATCTTCTATCAAAAAGTTTCTTATTGTTACTATAATGAAGGCCTTACATAATTATTATTAACACAATAAAATTATAAATAAAAATCTAATTAATAACTAGTATTGATTTAATTTAATCTTTACTAATAATCATTATAAAGTATGAATAAATTTATTGTATAATTATATTAACACAATAAAAATTCAATACTTTTTATTGCTCTAAATCGAATTGCAACAGGAAAAGAAAATATAGAAATGCAGGTAGAGTATTTATTAACAGAAAAAGTGACAGGAATAGCAGTAACACAGTTAAAATCAGAACAAGCATATGTAGTTACAACTCCTACTTGGAGGATTATTCCCACCTCACTTCCTGCTATAATTTGCATTTCTTATTTTACCAAATGAGTTGTTTCAGCAAAAAGCAAATCAGTAATAATCTGATTGCTGACATAAAGGAGAAGTCTGAAATCTTAAATACACTAAAAGACAAGTTTACCCTTTTTCTGAAATACAGATCTTCAGATTTTCTTATTGCTTAAATGTTCTTAAGTCTCCTTTTAATAAACAACTTTCCTAAGTTTGTGAAGGAGAAAAAACAGCAGTTTTTTAATGGCTGTACTTAAAGACTCTCAGAATTAATTAAGATTTTAAAAAGTGCATCAAGGAGGCCTGAAAAGCTATAAAAAGAAAGGATTTTGGATTTAATTGAAACAGAATCCCAGATGTAGTGTAACTCAATAGGTAATATATTATATTCAATTAAACACTTTAAATTTTTAAAAACATAGACGTTTTTATTCCATAACATCAGCAATTAAAGTCTGCTGGATGTGTTTGAAGCACAATATCCATGAAATTAAGAAGTTCTATGGTTGTTATGACCAACTCCTAAGAGCATCCAGCCAGGGAAACAGAAACTAAACATTATGAGCTGCACACATGGATGGACCAATCGCATTTTTGTATCCCAAAATAAGCCATGAAAAACAAAGGTCGTGAAATATTTGGAATTAAATTGAGAAAAAAGTGATGTCTAAATATCTGAGCTCATCTGTTGGGTTTTCAAGGATAGGTAGGGAGAAGTTGCCAGAGTCAAGAAGCAGAAAATAATCCTCACTCTTTCCATGTGCTCCCCTTTTCAGTTTTACAGTGTGTGTCATTTCCCATTCTGTTCAATTCCTCAAAAAAGCAGGAAGCAAACAGCTGAGGGAAAAAAAAACTCCACAGTGAGAGCAGAGAACCTAAAAGAAAAGAGCACTCCAGCTCAGGTGACAGCATGAGTGGGAATTCGGAAAAGTGTTGGCAAAATAAAGCTGGAAGTCATGGCAACTGATCAGATTTGTAGCTTTTATTATTGATTTTAGCAGAATAAAATAACAGCACTGAAATTCAACTTCTACTCCAAAGCATCAATTTCACTGACATCTTGAACTTACAATCAAAAGTGACAAGAGATTTTTGGAAAGTAGGTTTTTGATTATGTCATGCAAATTGCCTGTAGAGAGCTGCACGTCTACATGTCAGTCCCAGAAAATAGCCAGAAACCAGCAAACACAGCAGCCAGCCCCAGTCATGAAGTTCTGCCTCTAAATAAGAGTTAGGAGTGCAATACATCTGTGTTGATGTGCCAAAAAAAGAGCTTGGAGGATAACAAATCTATCCAGCTCTGAGAAAGGATGGAGAGGATGCCTGAAATCTGTGCCTGATAGAGTGCCTGAGTGTGTTTAGCAAACTGATAAGGGCACATTTTTCTCCCTGGGGCCAACTTGGAACAGCACCACTTCCTTCTGAACCGCTAAACTTGCTTATTTCCCCAAAACAGGGTGGTGATGGAAAAACTGCCTTGTAGGAATACGTCCTGGGAATGGTGGGCTTACACCAGTGAGAAATAAAATCACAGCAGTGACAAATGACAGGGGCTGGACACTTGTCAGTGATTGCAGAAGAGCTTCCAGGCTTTCCTCCACACAAAGTCCACGGGCCAAGGGATGCTTGGGGAGCACTGCACAACACTGAGGGGAGCCTTCAAATATTATCAATATCCTGGAGGATTTGCTGTGACAACCTGAATTTGATCTAGATAATTTCTTCTTCAAAACTTCAAGGAATTAATGAAACTTCAGATGGCTGAGAGAGATCTGATTTATAGATGTCAGCTTCATATGGGCAAAGCCTTTCCCAGCTTTAGGCAGCAGAGGTGGGGAGTTCTGGCCATAAATCAGAAGGAACAGCATGGTGGCCACTGCCTCCATCCTGCTTGGCCTGTGCCACTGCTGTGCTGGCCACTTCTGCCACTCCAGGGGCAGGGAATGGTGCCTGATACTGGGGATTAAAGGGAAAAATGAGACTTTCAGTGTTGCTGCTCACCCTCAATACTCCATTTTCCCTCCACAGCAAGGGGTGCTGGGTGCCTCTTCCCTTCCTCCACCTCAGCCCTTCTCCTTGTCTCATCCTCAGATCAGAAAAATTCATGTTTTCCTTTTCTGCTCAGAGACACAGAGTGCATTCCCATGTGTTCACCTCCCAGAAAGCACAACATGGAGTTTACATTGAAGTAGGTATTGACTGGCTTTTCTTCTATAAAAATAAAACATTTTTCACATCTGTCCCCCCTTTAAGACTATGGTATTTATTTCTCTCATCTGATAATGTAATAACTCTTTCTCATTCCTTGATCCTTTGGGCTTGATTCTGATTATAATTTTGCTAGTTACACTTGAAATGTCATAGGAGGTTCAAAGTTCCAGAGAGAAATATCCACTTTTGTTCAACGAAGCTCAGAGCAGCACAATCAGTCATGTCCTTCAAAGCCATTTGCTGAATTTGTAGTGGGCATCAAAGTAACTCCAGTGATGTTAGTGGGGTCATATCTGCATCACTACAAATTAATGAAGCTTCACTAAAGAACTGTATCACTTCACATCGCTGTAGGTTTGCACAGATCTGACTTTGTTGTGATGGGGGTCATACATGAAAGCTGAAGGAAGATAAAGAGGAGGGAAACATTAATTCAGAATTATGTGCTGTGATCCCATTTTAATTTTTTCTCCGCTGTATTTTGGCAAGTAAAATGTCACTGAAAATGAAGTCTCAGCCCCAGATGCTTCCTGAAGCACTTGGAAAACAATCCATCAGAGAAAGTTCCACACATTTAGTACTGTATGCCTCTTCTTTTCTGCTTCTCTCTGATCTCTAAATTTGTTACCTCAAATGCACAAGGATGAGGCTCTGTCCTGGGCATCTCAGCTATTCCTGCTGCTCTCCCTCACCTGTGCTCACAATTCCCTCCAGTGACATTCCTGGGAGTGACATGGCACAAACCTCAGTGGGACTTCAGCCCCAGGAGGAGCAGCAGGAGTGGAGATCTGCCAAATCAGACATGACTTTTTCTTGAACTAATGATGTTTGAGATGGGTGAGGAGGTCACTGCAGGATACTGTGAGTTCTGAAAACCCCAGGAACCATCAAAATAATAATAAAATGTGTAAGTGCTTTAAAATGCTTGAGTACATTCAAAAATTTTATTTTTTGTCACATTGTTCCATTACTGTACATTCCTGTGATTCAAAAGATGACAGTTAAAATGCTTCCATGTGTTTTTAAACTCAGTTGTGCAGCTTCCCCCACTGTGATGCGTCTCCCTACACACTCCTTGACTCATTCTGAAAACACAGAAATGAAGTGCTAAGAATGGAAATCCATGGCACTGAGATTTCCCAAAGCCCAAAACCTCACATCTTAGTTCAGTCCCTTTCTATTTTTCACATTGTTTTAATGCCATTTGGCCTCACTTGAACTTATTTTCCCTCAGCAAGTTCCAAGTCAACACCTGAATCATCATCCAGAAGTGTGGACGGTGTTCCCAGGGGTCTGAGGATGAGGCTGAAGAGATGAGGATCTGACTCCATGTTTCAGAAGGCTTGATTTATTATTTTATAATATATATTACATTAAAACTGTACTAAAAGAATGGAAGAAAGGATTTCATCAGAAGGGTAGCTCAGAATAGAATAGGAAAGAATGATAACAAAGTCCTGTGGCTTGGACTCTCTGTCTGAGCCAGCTGACTGTGATTGGCCTTTAATTAGAAACAACCAACATGGGACAATCCCAGATGCACCTGTTGCATTCCACAGCAGCAGATAACCATTGTTTACATTTTGTTCCTGAGGCCTCTCAGCTTCTCAGGAGGAAAAATCCTAAGGAAATGATTTTTCCTAAAAGATGTCTGTGACACAGAAGGAGATTTGTTCGCTTGGCCTTCATCTCTCCCTGTAGAGCACTGTGACAAAAACCCCCATGGGCAGCAGCTCCAAGTGTTACATGTGGAATTATGGTGTCACAATTAGGGACTGCAAAAACACAGGGCTGTTCTCTGCAGAATTCCAAAATTCCAAAACTTATGAAGAAACATCAGAGGCAAACGAAGCATTGCAGTCACAATTTCCAAGTAAATGAATTTGCAGGGCAGTGAGATTCTGCTGGACCCTGTCTTGGTCTAGAATATAAAGTTGAAAAATAATTAGGGAAGGAATCACAACAACAAAAAGGAGATAAAAGTCTTAAACCATGATCTTCTCCTCCTCTGGCACTTTGCAGGAACAAAGAGGGGTGACCAGACAGAGCTGTGGAATGAACTTGAGGACATGAGTTCATTTTTTGGCTTCATCCCAGCCTCTCTGTGTGGCTCTGGGAAAGCCTCTAAATCTATTACATGTGCCATTTTCAGGCTATCAAAGCTGTGAGAGAATTTTCCTGTCTCACAGGAATAAAAACCATTAACTACAGCAAAGTGCTCATCTCTTATAATTAAGGGGATTGTGTGCAATGAGTACCAAGACCAGGGGCTTTGAAGCTGATATTGAAAGATATTTTGGTGTTTAAAAATGCTGAGCAATTTAATTGAAACCTGGGAATTAAGAGCTTTTGAAAATCCCAATATATAAAAATCCTTAATTCTGCCTTTACAACTTAATAAAACACAGCTGGAGTAGGAATCACACCATGGAATTTGCTGTGACAAGCTTCCCATGCCCAATCAGGCAATGTATAAACAGGAATCTAAAGTTCTTTGGGGTCTTGCTTTCTTCAAGTGATTTTAAAATCTCTCTTAAATGGTTATGAGTGACAGCAAAAAATTCCAATTTTAAAACTCTTTTGGAAAATGAGATTCAGGGTTTAGGGTTCATTTTCAGTGACAGATCAACACTTTGCAAGAATAACCACCAAACCTCAATGCTGCTGAAAGACCCTAGTCCATTCCTTGCAGATTTAATCTATTTCTCATTTGAGGGGCACTATGTATACAGGTTTTATCTATTTAGAGCAAAAGATCTGCATTAACTTATTTAAAAAAACAAAGTATTAAAATCTGAAAAAGCACATATTTTGATTTATTTGTAGTAGAGGCAGGGACACAGAGAATGACTACAGAGAATGACAAACACTGAACAGAAAAATCACAGCCATGGATTTACTGATATTGTTTTATTATAACAAACCATATAATGCACTTCTGAAGTGCACACATGTTTGAATTAAATAAAAATTTTGTATTTTATGTATAACAGTCTTATTATAATGGATATTTTGTACTCTCAGTGATTTATTCCTCCATCCATCCATCCATCCATCCATCCATCCATCCATCCATCCATCCATCCATCCATCCATCCATCCATCCATCCATCCATCCATCCATCCATCCATTTCTATGACATCAAAGTAGATTTAATTAGTAATGAACTTAAATATTATAACTTCATTTTCTAGTAATATTCTAATCTTAAAGGTATTTTTACTACTTTTCACCACTTTTAAAATATTTTTTATATTTAATCATTAAATTATTTTGAATATTTTTGGTAGGAGGGTTGTTTCAGAGTGACAAACATATGATGCATACATATGCTGAACTGTTTTCCTATTGTTATATTTTAAGATTTGGGACTCAGGGATATTAAAAAGTGAGAAAACAAGCAGCCTATTCACCTCTAAAAAGAATTAACTTATTTTTCAGGGCTTGGCTGGTGTCTGTGTCTCTGCATTAGCTCATGATAGCAAATTTAGTGTATGAAGAAGTCCAAACTTTTTTATTGAATTCAGGTATGTACTGGTGAAATGAAGAACTTAATTTAATCCTAAATTGAATGAGAAGAAACCCAATGTATTTGGCTAAATTATGCTGCTTATTATAAAGTGCAAAATTGAGTCTAATCTTTTAATATAATTGCTCCTTTTCCTAGGAATCATTCTTCAAACTGCTGAAGTGATAGTTCAATTGTTTTGCATAGGAAATTTCATTTTTTCTTTGGCTAACTGAAAATACTCAAATATTTCATTTCCACCTACACTTTTCACTTTTCTTAGAAAACTTCCTTATTAAGTTCATTTGGAAACAAATAAGAGCATTATTTTGATATGATGAAATTTGAAAGAAAATAATTTGCAATGCAAATATTTTCAGGTCTTGATTAAAATATATGGTTTCCCATGGAAGAAAACATTTTTAAAAAGAAAAGCATATTGGTTATTTGATGACCTCTCTTGAAAAAGCACAAAGAGAGCAATTAGTTCTAAACAAAAGGAAAATTAACATAATTTTTAAAGTGTTTAGTGAGAAAAATGTCTCAGTTTTCTTGATAAATGCAAGCATCTGATATTCTTCATAATCTTATCTGCAGTATCAAATAGGTGTAACAATTTTAATGACATCAGAATCTAAATAAATCAAACTGTTCATTGCTCTTCAGAGCATGTAAATATTTCCCCACACTCATTTGAGCTCTCTGAAAAGTCTCATGTTGGCCACAGAGAAAACAATCATGTGTTGGTGTTGGTGTGGGTGTTGTTGCCATTAGTAGCTGCAGTGGTAAAAGAGTAAATTTATTGTGAGTTGAATCCTAAAATTTTACAAATCAGACATCAGTTGCTCAAAAATTGTCATTGGAGATTTATTTGATGGAAATAAAAAGTCAGGTGGTGATATCCTTGCTAGAGACACCATGTCAGTGGTTAAGACAAAGTGGGGGAAGGCTCAAATTTCTTTTCTCCATGAAAGAAGCTGCTTTTCAAAGTCACCTTTTTATTAATTTGCTTTTTTAAATGGTCATCCTCATTTGAATGGAATATTTCCTGTAAACACACACACACACATTTAGGTGTTTCAGCTTCATCTAATCTCTTTCTCACTGTTTGGTCTCACAGTTCAATTATTCGTGTAATTTGTCCATGCACATTTCCCAGAATGAAGAAGCAATTAACATCTGGGCAGAGCTGCCTCCCTTCTTTATTACAGCGATCCCCAGTCCTTTATGAAACAGAAACAGATCTCAAAAACCACCCCCATGTATCCTGAGATATTTGCATCAGTGGAAAATACGACCCATTACATTTACTTACCAACCTTAGTGTCAAATTATATTTAAAGAGAATGTTAGAAAAATAATCTTGCATGTTTTAGTTTGGTTTGGTTTGTGATTTTTTTCTTTCATTTTGTTTTGTTTTACACTGCTTTAAATCTACTTATTTTTCCCATCCTGGGGAAAAAAACTCTAAATTCCCAGGAAAAAAAAAACTTTAAAACCTTAAGTGCCCCAAATTCTCCATTGGTCATTGATCATCCAGAGCTTTTAATAGCTTCGTTATTTTTACTGCATTTATACAAATATTCTCAGTGGGAATGCCCCACAGTCAGTGGAGCAAGTTCTTCACACATCCTGCTAATGCCCACAGCTCAATTTTAATGCAGCATGGACCCTTTGAGATTCACTGAACTAATCAAAAATAATGTTAATAATTGGCTGTAGGGATTGCCTCTGAACAAAGAAAATTAGTGTTTACTTAACTTCTGTGGCCATCAACAAACTTAGATTTTCCCACCTGCTTGATATTTCTCCTGGTTTGGGTTTTTGGGTTGTTTGTTGTCAGATCACACTGGATGAAGCGATCCTGAGAAAGTCCACGAACAAATCTGGAGGTGGAAATGGCTTCAGAAACTCCAATACTGGTGAGTGGAAACAGCTGAGCCTTAACTGCTGCCTGCCGGTTGATACCTTGAGGGGTTTGGTGATTCCTCACTATTCCAGATCCTATCAGAGCACGGGGACCTGAGATTTTGCCTCAGGCAGTGCTGAGCAGCCTGTTCCAGTGGGAGGTGTCCCTGCCATGGCAAGGGAGCTGGAGCTGGAGGATCTTTAAGGTGTCCTCCAACACAAACCTTTCTGCAATTCTGGGATTCTCTGATTCTGTATTTTGTGGAAAAGGAAGGAAAGAAAAGAGTGTTTAGGCCTACTAAGCACACCATGCAAGTATTCCCTACATCTTCTCTTCACCTGAACACACTGATGTCTCAATAATAATTACACTCTATTCTTAAATCTTCTCTTCACCTGAACAATAGGGCATTAAAATTATTTTAGTTGCAATAACTATAATTATTAGAGTAACTGTACTCTACTCCTCCTTACGCATGCTACCTGCAGGACTATCCCAGCCCCTTTTACTCTGCTGCTATGCAAAAAGTTTATTAACAGCTGCAGTCACCGCATCTTTCTCCTTTGTGCCTTGGAAATAAATGTGAATTTCTGGAATTCATAAAAGGGAATGGACTATAAAGTGTGCAAAGCAAAGATCTTTAATGTGGTGCTTTTTGTTTAATGCTGTGGTATTTTGTTCCCCTAAGTGCCTGCTGTCCTTGGTAAGAGGCGTTGTGGCCATAAGTTAAAGAGCTGGCTGGGGACTGTGAGAACCTGATTTCAATTCATGGCTTTTCTGGTGCTCTGTGGAGTGACCTTGAACAAATGAATTTCTGTCTCTACTCCCTGGCTTTACCATCCATTTAAAAAAGCCACAGGGATTATAATAGTGACCTTTTTATAAAATGTTGTAAGCCGCAAAGTTTTTAAGTGATAATATTGATGATGTCATAATAGTATTTTCAGAAAGTTGCTATAACCACTGTTATTATCATTATTTAATATATTTTATAATGATAACCCACAACTGAACTGAAAACTAAGATGCAAAACTAGAAATATTGCCACTTATTTGAAAACAGGCAACTAAAAATTATTTCATCTTTTGTTGTGCTGTTGTGTCCCCAGAATAAGGTGAGAGATGAGAATTTGACTCCAAGTTCTCAAAAGGCTGATTTATTATTTTATGATATGATATGATATTACATTATATAGTGAAACTATACTAAAGAAAGAGAAAGGATCCATCAGAAGGCTAAACATGAATAATAATGGAAGCTCGTGACTGACACCTCAGAGTCCTGACACAGATGGCTGTGATTGGTCATTAATTAAAAATAATTCACATGTTTGGATTAACAATCTCCAGACCACGTTCCAGAGGAGAAAAACATGGAGAAGCTGAGGCTTCTCATCTTCCCAAGAGAAGACATCCTGGCAAAGGGATTTTTCAGAAAATATGACAGTGACAATCTTGCTTTTTTCCCCCCCCATGTTTAGAGTTTCAAACATCAGTGAATTTCAGATTGATGGGCACAGAAAGAACAGGGCTGAGAAAAGGATAACCACTCTCCATGGTTATAGAATCATCTGAGCTCCATAGAATCAGAGAATGTTGTGGGTTGGAAGGGACCCTAAAGATCATTTCGTTCATGTACTGCAAAATACAACAGTGACAAAATACAAATATTATATTAGTTGTCAACAAATCTTCTGCACATCTCTTGCTGTTAAGAAAAAGTCATAATCACTGCTGCAGTATTAATGGTCTTAAAAGGCAAATTAATAAATAAAATGCCTGGACTTGCTCTCTTCTGCCAACACAAAGCTTGAGTGAGTGAGTGAGTAAGTAGTGAACAGGAGGTGTGTTTTGCATCTAAATTCAGAAAAAGCTGTTAAAGCAAGTCATACTTATGCATTTTTAAAACAACAGCTTGAAAGTTTCCCAAGAAGGCCTTTCAGTCATTACAAACATCTATAAATATTTCAAAGCTGCAGAAAGAGCAGAAAGCTTTAAAGCTCTGTGAGAAATGCCTGCAATTGGTGAACCAGCACCAGGTTTCTCTGGAGGGGAATCCCAGCAGGTCTTGTAAGGACCCCCACAGGGTTTAAAGGGATTAACTGTAGCCAGGTTTAGTAAAACAAAACCCACAGAAACCCTTCTGAGTCTGCTCTAACTTTTAGCATTGCAGAAAGCCTTAGGGTTCATCCATCACCAATTCAGACATCTGAATTTCCCAGATATACACCTCCAGTCTCCTATCGCTTCTAGTGCACAAACAAAGAAATCCAGAAATTTGAGATTCCTGAGTCAGTCATGGGATGGTCCAAAGATGCAAAAATCCAGGAGGCAATTCTAGTAAAACTTCCAGGAAAATTACCCAGCTGGCCCAGGGTTAAAGGGAGGCTTCTTCACACTTCTCAGGTGCTGTTCTAGGAAAAGTGTCCTATTGCTATTTAAATTATTGCAGTCCCAGTGCTCCCCAGTTGTGGTACCAGCCCATCTAAAAATTCCAGCTAGTTCCAGTAAAAATTCCAGCTAGTTCCAGTAAAAATCCCAGCTAGTTCTAGTAAAAATTCCAGCTAGTTCCAGTATTAACACATGGGCCCAGATTTGCACAGATTTCCTGGTTCAGCACGAGCATCACTGGCATCTCTGAGTTTAAAAGGATCAGATAAAAGAGGGTTTTACCATATATAGGTCGATGTAACCTAGATTAAGTTTTGTATAATTCCATGAACTTCACTAGAGTTGCTCTGTGTTAGCTCAGGCAGGAACATGCTGCTCTCATCTTGACATAAAACTGCTTTGGGAAAAGGGATCTCTTTTGGTGACAGGCTGCATTTGCATCTGGCAGCTGTGATTGATATAGTGCTGGCCAGTCCATAATATCACTGAGCTGCAAATGTCACATCTTTTAGAGTCACTTATCACCTGAGGTAAGACCACACAGATGGGTGCATCAAAAATGCAAAATACATCTACTGGGAATACCTGCTGGAGCCAGGAGCACCTGCTCTCAATTTTTTCATCTCTTTCTACTTTTAAAGCCACATTTTACTACTGGGAAAAAAAAAAACCACTGTGAAAGAGTTTTGTAAGAAGAGAGATCTGCCATCAAAATAGAACAATGTGATGTGGTGGTTTGGTCACTGTCCATGGAGATATTTAAAAGATCTGAAGATGGGGTGCTTATGGACATGATTTAGTACTGTTGCTGGGTTAACTGTTGAATTTGACAACTTTAAAGTTCTTTTCCAGCCTAAATGATTCTCTGATTCCATGATTCTGTGAATGACAGTAAAAGCAGATATTTTCATGTGATTCTGACTGGTTTATGTAAAAGTAATTTTTAATTTCTTGTTCCCTCTCCTGAATTACTGAGGCAACTGGCCAAAGAGAAGACTATTTAGTCTAAGTTTTCTTAGACTATTTAGTTAGAAAACTAGACAGGCTTCCTCTGAAAAGCAGCATGGATGACTAGCTTGGAGGAATTAGCACAAACAAGATCAATTAGTGCTTTTGTGAACTGAAAAAAAAGAGGAGAGCTCAAGTTCTGTAGGAGATTCCCACTGACTGAAGACCATGGAGCAAGGCATGGCTCCTGTGACCAGACTCATACATTTATTAAATCTGTACTCATATTATTAAATCTGTCCAGGTCATGCTCTGGGAGCTTTGACAGAATTTTGGAAGGGAGTGATGTCTTGTGTTTAACTATAACCACCTCTAAATCCAGGCAGTTTTTCCACTGCCTTGATTCAGGCCTCCAAAGGGGCAGATGCAAGATTTCGTGGGAGTGTGTGCACAGTGAGTTTTGCTTTGGTTTTCTTTTTCTTACTTTTTACCCTCCAGAAAACGTGAAGGATAAGCAGTGTTAGAAAAGACATCAGAAATTTTGGCTCAGCTCTGGTCCAGATGCCTGCATCTTTGCTCACAATTGCATCTTTAAAACACAAGAAACAATGCCCCATCCACTTTGGGGATACTCTAGATGAGAACAAAAAAAAAAAAAGAAAATTTAAGCATTTGCTGGCAAAGAGTGATTCTATCATCAGGCCAAACATTTTTTAAAAGCCTCTGGGACTGTGAGTTTAATTTTGCTGTAAGGCTCCAAATCCAGTAAAGCTCTCACTGGAATCACATTTGTGAGGGCAATTGTCTCAGGATGGCTGGATAGGCATTTTGCCTTTCAAGCATATGTCTCTGAAATGGTGGTTGCCACCTGGCAGACTGTTAAATTTCAGCAAGGGATGGAAAATTTATGATTATTTTTCTTAGCCTGAGGAGGAGAGTTTATGATTCACCCCTAACACGACTTTACTGCTATCATGCAGATCTTGTATCATTTGTGCAGGTCCTGTTTCAAAATCCACAAGAATGGGATAAAAATCAGCCCAAAGAGATTTTTGCATCATAATCTCACTGGTGGAAGTGAGATGTACAACAAATCCCCTGAAGAGACATCTGCATTAATTGTCAAATCAGCTTTCATCACACTTAGCTCCTGTAAGAAGATGAGCTGATACCAGATGGTGCAGCTGAAGATGATCTTGGTGTCATACAGGTTCTTTCAATCAAATGCACAGGAATCAGCTTTTTGAAAATTAAGCTGGCAAGTTGTGTTAACTTCTGGGCGTTCAGCATAAAGTCAGTAGAATTCAATCTCACTTTTCTGCTCTCTGACCATTAAGGGATGAGAACTCCCTCCAAAGTCAGACTGGGCGCAGATTTAAACGCAGATTTAAACACAGGCTGACAACGAGGAGGTCCTGATGCTGGAAACCACCACAGCAATCTTTATAAAAGTGTCTCTGGAGTAAGGTATGGAACTGATTTTAACAAATTTCAGGTTAGTGCAATACTTCTTCGCTGTTTCCAGGGATATCTTCTTCCAGCCCTTTTCAAGAGTTCAGGAACACACCAAGTTTTCACAGATATTACTTCTTTCAAACTTAATGTTTCTATAAATTTTGAAATTTGCCACTACAGTGGATATTTTCTTCATTTTTGTTAGATTTGGAGCTTTTAGGCTATAAAAGAAGCCTCAATGTCACTAAAAGATCCTTGAGCTTTCATAATTCAAATATTTGCAGGATTTAAAAATTTTATATATATATATACATACACAGCTATATATATTTATGAATATATATATGCTCACACATGTATACATGTATACCTGTATATATTTATTGCATGTAAACAGCAAAAAACATGAAAAAGAATCACATTAACATGTCACCACATGTGATAGAATATTTTTCATGGGTTTCATTCCTTTAAATCATGAGGAATCAATTTCATAAGGTGATTTAATGTACTAATTTGATTTTATTTTTTACTATGTTTCTGCCATTTGTTCTCATACGAGTGCCAATAAAATCTCTCATTATTTTTTTTCTTTTAGAAGCTCTAGCCCTATCTGATCAATTGGTTTGACTATATCTGAAACACAAGGGCTGTGAAAAATCTCACCCACATTGAGGTTCTACAGCTCATCTGACAGTCAAGATTCTGTGGAAGTGGAAGGAAATAGAGGTTGTTAAAGTAGAAATTCCTCTAGAATATTTTAGACAGTGGTAATTCATATTATTTTAGTACCACATGTAGATATCCACATTTTATCAGAGGAATCTCTTTTCTTCTTCCACCAGGTACCAATAAGGCACAAAAATGGGCAGGTGATCCATCTGACCTGTGTTAAACATCCTTTGGGGGTGAGGAGGCTCTGTCTCTGAAGGTTCCTCTTCCCACAAATTGTAGGGGGATAATAAATTACTCCAATGGTTTATATTTGATCTGATTATTTCCAATTTGGGCTGGTAGTCATGGTTATCACCAGGTCAGTCCATTCCTAGAGAAAACAATAAGGTGAGTGGTTGGTTAACAGATTGCTGTTTTCATCATATTTTTGTTTTGCATTTTTATTCTAAAATATGCTTTTCCTTCACTTGAAGAAGCAACAACCTTATTATTTCCTCCCTCAAAATTGTTTCCTTTCAAAAGATTACCATCAAAACTACTGAAGATTATAACAGTGCTGACAACAAAGTCACAAGTGGTCAATCGAACACCTTCAAATGATGAAATCACTTCAACTACATTTTGTTTGTGTACTGGTTTCCAAAGGCCAGGTTATTCCCCTCCTTTTATTCAAGGACATTCTATTGAGTCAATCAATTTTAGTTAAGCATCAGATTTTCCATTTCTGTTTCCACCTCCAAGATTAACTGGCATAATTAAAGTGTGGTTGCTAAGCAAAATGCTGATTACCTTTTTGATGGGTGGAAAGCTCCATCTGGATGTTTCATAGCTTTTATTCATTTTACACAACTGATTTATTTACCTTTAAATAGTACAGAAACATTTTATGGTTATACAGTGTAAAACAATAGCAAATTCCTGCAAATACCCTTAATTTTTAGTTCCTAGATCTAGGAGGAAGGAAAAGGGGAATGAACCAGGATAAAACCAGCAAGTACAGAATACTTGTATTTCAGTGAAATACTATGGTAAGAACTTCAAAATTTGCTTAGAGAGTAAGGTAAAATCAAACTCAATGGTGGATTTTTAAAAATTATCAAACATTGATCTAAATCTAAAAACATAATCTCCTAAATTTGAGTTTGCAAAAAGGAAGACAGAAATCCACAGAGTTATGAAAGAAAACAAAGTAAAAGAATATAAAGATGTAATTCTTGCATAATGAAATTTATTTTTAATGTTTAAAATCTATATTTAATGTTTAGAATTTTACTGCTGAATAAATAAGTAATTTTCTATTGAATTAAATTCAGTTTATATAAATCACCATATACAGGGAGTCTGTGGTTGGTTATTTAGTAGAGATCTACCAATACCTAGACTGTGAGAAATTCTTCTGAGTTCCATGAAAAACATTACAAAACTTAAATGTTTTCATAGCACTGAATGAAATGTAAGAATTGAAATCATATTCCAAATAGAAGAAGCACTAAAAATATACTGAAAATTACATTTGAACTTTCACTTTTATTTTATGAAAGAAGATAGGAAAAGAAATTGCCAAGATGGTGGGAGTTCCTTATTTTGGATTCCTTTTTCTATATGAAGAAGCATTGTTTTAAAGCGATTCATACCAGACACAAAGGAAATTTCTCCTTGCTTTGGTAAACTCTTGATCTGAGTTATGGCAAAGCAAATACATTCTGGCAGATGGAGTAAGTGGCAGCAGATTTTCCCTTCTCTTTGGTGATACACCACCAATCCCACCAACAATTGGAATAACAATATATTTGCTTGCATTGCTCTGCTGCTCTTGGGGTCACACTGCTCCAGCAGCTGGGGCAGCAGAACATCCCTGTGCCAGAAAGTCTTGCAACCTGGAACTCTGCTACTCCTGCTGATAATAATGACTCCCTGTATATGATGATTTATATCAACTGAAATTTATTGGGTATTAATAAAAAATAAAACAACTGAGAACACAAATAAATGGGGGAAGGCACTCAGCTATATTTTTCTAGTTCATATTATAGCTTTTTATAATATAAAATTGCTTTGTTTTCTTGACCAATATTTCCATACTACCTGGAAGGTTAGTTATGTGGAAAATTAATGAGCAGGCACAATGTATTGCACTGCAGGCTCCCTGTGTTGTGTAAATTAAGATGATGGTGAACTTCTCACTCCCATCATTTTTCTTACAGTTCTGTTACTAAACCTGCTGCCATTCTCCAAACAGAACATGAAACTTCTTCCCTTATGTTTCATAGGCCACAATCAAAAGGGCAGCGGTTTATTGCACATGTAATTAGAACTTAATTTTCCCAAAATTCCCCAAAATTTGATGCTTTACTGGACACACATTACAGGAAATGTATCTGTCCTTACAAATATAAAAATATGGCAATGTGAAGTAGTATCTTTATAAAGAGATTTCTCAAAGCCAGTATCAGGGATTGGATACTAAATAGTCCATGAGTATAAATGGAAATTGGTGCTTGACTGTCCTCTAGTTCTTTAAAACTCCTCCCTTAGTGATATGAGCAAACTTAAAGAGACATCTTGTCTCCTGCTTTAGGAGCAACATGAGGCTGGATCCCAAGCTGACATAAATCAACACAGCTCTGACAGGTCTCTGCTGATTTACACCAGCTGAGAAATTGTGTCTCTGCACAGATATCTATCGCTCAGCTGCTGAATGATTAATATTCACATCCTCATTTAGCTTTCCACCTTTGTCTTGGGTTTGTTTTTCTTCACATCCATCAGATGATTCCTGAAAAGGTATTTGGTACTAATTTATCTCCACCACATGCAGCTCTAAGATTGTCTAAAACTGCAGTGAATGTTTCCTGAAACTGTTGGAACTGAAAATGTTTAGAGAGCAAAGTAAAAACATTTTCTTTTCTAAGCTGGTTTGGTTTTTTCTCCAATTTGTGCACACAATACTTATTCATTTGGGAGCAGGGGAAAACATTGCCTGCCAACAGAGAAGGAAAACATTTATTGCTAATAGAACCTTAACGTGTCCATACCACTACATTTCTCTGATTTATATTAAAGGAACCATATTTGCACTCATTACAGGGAAAATCGTCCATTTTGCATGAAAAGAGATGCTGTAATTATTATCATATTGGCACAGAAATGCTAAAAATGGGACAGGATAAGACAGGAGGACTTAATAGCATGTTTTAATAGCATGCCCTTCACCCCAGACCTAATTTAATTTTTTTTGTAGGCCGTCTTTAAACCAAACATGCAGATGATGTCCTCTTGCTGTGAAGTTGACTGCAAAGTGTTTTTCCTTACCCACATGTGTAGGTCTCTGTACAGGAACCGCTCCAAAAGAGCAAACTGTATCCCACTACTATTGAAAGAATCCAAGCAGTGCTTCCATCAGAAATTATGAACTCTTCCTCAATACAATAAAACCCCAAACCAGCAAATGAAAATAGAGGCAGTGGCATTCAGAGCTGTTGTTTCTAGAAGGAAAAAGGAGGGGAAGCAGCAATGAAATGGTGCCAAAGCCATAGGTCCACCCAGGCACATGGGGGAGCTGATACTTTACAATTAAGAATCCAAACCAGCTACAGTTCAATTAAGTTCCCTTCAATAAAACATCTGTCATTGTGGAATTTGCATAGGCATCCTGCTTCAAAGAAATATGCTTACTTAAATAGGAATTAGATCAATAGCAGTATTTTATGTATTTCTTCCCAGATCACGTGCAAGGTATTGATGATTTTCTTGCTTAATTTTCTTCAGCCTGTCTCCTGTGAGTGATTTATAAAGAAAAGTCTCAGAGAAGCAAGAATAATTCCTTAGGGTATAAATACCACATCTGTACACAAACCTGACTGATAGCATGGTGACAGAAACTTAATGTTTATTTATGTACATGGGAGATTCAATTTAATATTGGCTCAACTTTTTTATCTCTATTTGTATTTGCTTGCATACTGAAATATAGGTAATTTCAGAACATGCATAAATTCTTCCCAATGAGTTAAAGAAGAAATCTGATAAGTTTCCTTGCCTACACATTTCCTGGAATTATTAAACTATTTTTAAGTCTTACCATCCTGATTTTTCTTTTTAATTTAATTGATTGGAATACAAATAAATTAAAAGCTTGCATAACGTGAAACTCATCCCTGTGCCTCTGTAGCTATTTTAATTATTTAATTGTAATTTCAGAATTTGTGTTCAGGCATTATTCCGGTCCCTTCCTCAAGGATTTTCAGGACACCTCAAAGCTGATTATGACCACTATGATTTTGTTTTTCCCCTGCACAACAGGTGAGGAGCAGAACCAGGTATATCAGATCATGTAGATATGGGTCTGGTTTTCCATCCCTGGAAGTGTCCAAGGCCAGGTTGGAATGGGGCTTGGAGAAACCTGGTCCAGTGGGAGTTTCTGTTCCCCAGGGGAAGATGGAGCTGGATGATCTTTAATGTCCCTTCCAACCTAAACCATTCTACACCTTTGTAATTTAATATTCTCTCTCTTAAATGCAGATGAACACCTGGCGTGATGTTATATATAATTTGCTGCTTGTTTTGCTGGAGGAGATCTACAGAGCACTCCTAAACGACTAAAAGAAGGATGGCTAATGGAAAAAACAGGACACAAGATGTCTCTTCAAGTTTGCTCATATCGCTACAGGAGGAGTTTTAAAGAACTAGAGGACAATCAAGCAATGGAAACTTCCCCAGCTGCTGTCCCAGGATGGAGATGGAAAGAAAAAGCTGCGGAGAGGGGAATGTGCAGCTGTGGCTGTGCAGGTAAAACATAGAGGGATAAGTATAAGTGAGGTCTGGGATCTCAGCCCTCAGGACAGAGGATCTGAGGGGATTGGTGCTGTCTGGGTGATGCATTAAGTTTTAGCTTTCATAATTTTTAGATTCTGTACTCTCTTAGTGTGTGCCTCTGAAATCCGTATAAAGTGTTAGCAAGTTCTCCTCGCGGTGTGGTCAGACAACGCAATCCTTTTCCAGACCAGGGACACCGTGGCAGCCTCAGTCCCAAAAAGTGCAAACAGAGAATTGAGGAGAGCAAACTGGGAGGATGGGACTGCATGACCTGAAACTGTAATTGAACAATTAACCCCAACGTGTAAATGGACCAAAACTTAAAAAGCGTGAAAATTCGTGATTCTGGGTCCATCTCGTGTGTAACCTTGGCCAGGTTCTTTTACTGCCCAAGGTTTTCCTTTGAAAGCCTTTTAATAAATACCTACTTTATGTTTTTAACTCTCTTTAGCCCCTGTTCTAGCTCAGCCTCTCAGGCCTCACGGGGAACCTGGGAGCTGGAATGGTGTGGGGAGCACCCAGCAGTGGGAAATGGGGAGCAAAAGCAGCTCAGCTGCACTGCAGGCTCAGCTGTGCAGAGAGAGCCTGAATTTGGCTGAATACCAGAGATAAACAGCATTTACAGAAGGGGTAGGGGTAGGGGAATGGAAAACAGACAAACAAAAAAAAGTAGGGACACCCACCCCCCATATTATTTGAGTTGTCCCAATGACTCTGAAAAATGAGAAATTATTTTGAAACTCTTCAGCATTATCACACGTTCCAGTGGTTGGCTGGATATGTTCCTCTGTGGTTCTGCCCTGTTCTTTTTCTGCAGCTATGAAAGATAAATCTGAAAAGTGTTCTAGCTTTCACTGCTTTTTAAGCCAACGTAGGAGGTTGAAGATTCTGTGGTTCAAACACAAAAATCTTATTTTTTTACTCTTTTTTTTTTTAATTGGGAGCTTCTCATTTATCTCCAATGACATTTTTGCTGCCTTTAGTATTCTCCTGCATTTTCTAAATGCTTTTCTGTTAGAAGCTTGCAAAGCTTGCTGGTGTCTACATTAAACCAATCCATCAGCCCTGGCACTCAATCACAGTAAGTGAAACACATCTTCCACCTGCAATGTCTCCCTAGAAAGAGCTACAAAGAAATGTGTTTTATTTGACTTTTAGCACTCCTTGATTGACCACAGTGTATTTGGAGTTAAAACCTTTTAATTTAACTGGTAGTTACAGAGGAAATTGTCCATCTACAATGCTGACTTGCTCAAACAGGACTTTGGATGTCTCCCTTTAGTTCTCACCTATAATATAAAAAGGGAGATTAAAAAAAAAAAAGAAAAATAAGAGTTGGAGTTGCTTATTCACAAATCAGACTTTTTTCAAATTTTAAAGTGTGTATAAATCCTACTCAAATATTTACAAAAAACATTTTTAAAGAGCACTGATTAAATGCCCAAATACTGGCATTGTCAAGTAGCTCCATTTTTGGTTTTGGTCTTGCCTAGCTTTGTTTGGTTTCAATGGAAAGACCATAGAAGAGAAATAGCATAGAAATGTCATAAATTAAGAAACAAACCTTAGTGCTGACCATATCATTGGTAACTTTTAAAAAAACCCCATGAAATAAACTTTTGCAGACACAAAACCTGCTTCAGAAACAACTTCTGACTTAAATATAACTATTAGAAAATTGGTTATGATGATTTCTGAGGTTGTTGTGGTGTTTTCCTTCTTTTTTCTCAAAACCAAGATGTATTTGCATAAAAATGCAATATAATTTCCTGGGTTATAAAGAATTTATAAGATTGATTTACACCGAATGAAGGAACAGTTGAGGCTGGAAGGGACCACTGGAGATCATCCAGCCTAACTAAAATTCAGCCCTGATCAGAGTTTTGGGATCTGACTGCTGAGGACCTTTTCCTGTTTTTCGTTTGGAGCTGGTAACACCACATCAGGTGTGGGATGTCAGTATGAAAACCACTCAACACATGAGATATTTTTAAAAATTGAGGTGAGCGTTTCAAGGACAGCATTTCTCATAAGCATTTGGAAATGTCAGTGACTACAACTTATCTGTCAAGCTTACAGATTGACAGTTTTAGATCCAGATATTGCATTAACCATCAGCTTCCATCCATTGATTTGGCTTCTGTGTCACTCCTTCACAGCACTGTAATGTTGCTGTCGGCCTAAAAACTCTGTATTACTTGATCACATCTTTTGAGGCCATTCTCAGGCAAGAGAGAACATTGAAAAACTGCCAAAATAAAGTTTTCAAGGTGAGGGGTAGAAAATTTTCACCGAGGTAAAAAATTTCATGGGAAAATTTTGTTCTAGAAAAAAATGAAAATTCAGAGCTTGGGTTTTAGCTTTAAATTTGGGGGTTCTTTGTAGATTTCAAAGCAATTTAGACAACTGCTAAATATGACTCTCCCTGTGTTGCAATTGTGGAAAAGACCAAGTCAGATTATTCTAGTTGGGGTCTCAGGTACAATTTTCAGCTGCTGAGCAAAACCAGCTGGATTTGCAGAAAGGCAGAGGGAGCTGAAGAAGGCTCATTCTAGGGAGCAGAACTTCAACTCCAGTCCAGGCCAAACTAATCACAGAATTATTCAGATTGGAACAGCTGGAATAGACCTCCAGGGTCATCAAGCCCAGCCTTTGACTGATCCCCTCCTTCTCAATCAGACGAGAGCAGTAAATGTCACACAGATCTCAGCCTAAATTTTGCTGCAGCACTGAGAACAGCCTGGGGCTGTCCTGAGGGATGAGTGAGGGCTGTGGCAGATGTTTTATGGGTGATGGAGGAAGGGCAAGTGGTGCTTTCAGGAAGGGCTACAGCTGCCATCACATCACTTGTTCATGGTGTCACAGCTCTGTCTCTTTTTCCCAGGGACAAAGCACACAGGAAATCCCTTTTCTTGTCTGGCTCCCACCTGCCTCCTGCTGCACTCAGCTGTCTCTCCTGCCTGCCTCAGGAGCTGATAACCCTCTCAGCAAGCCAATGAAAAAGGCGCAAATCACCTGCCAGTCAGTCCTGCCTGTCACTGGGTGGCCCACTCTGCCACCCAGAGATAAATCTATTCTGACCACATTGTCACTGTCCTGGAGGTCAAAGCTGATACAAACCAAAGGCACCTGCTTTATGCCTCCTGAAAATAAGGCCCATTCCGTCTATTTAAAAACTGAAAGGCATAAACAATTACAAACACTTCAAAGATTTCACTGTCCTACCTTGTAACAAGCTCCAAAGCTTATCTGTGTTGGTAGCTGACTTTTCCCTCTCCTCCTGCCTGATTTGCTTGTTTGACCCACTTTTTCAACACTTTCCCTAAAGGTAACTCAAAACCTTTCCGAGTCGCTCATGCAAATTTTGATCATATTTAATAACCAGGACCTCGTTTTGAAGGCTGTGTGAGACTATTGGAGAAATCCCAATGGCTTTTCATTGTCCAGGGGATTATTTGCATATTGGGTCAGGCAACAGATCTCAGCAGCTCCATCTCTCAGTCAAATATACAGAACTTGAACAGAAAGATGGGATTGGCTTCTTTTGTGTATGATCTTGTTTTTTCCATCATCAATAATTCTCAGTTCTGGAAACACGTGGGATTATGGATATCTGATAAATAGCAATGTATCTAAAATGTGCTGAATGGGTTGGCAGACAAGACAACTGGAAACTTTACCTACTGTCCCCTCTTCATGTTTGCATTTTTACATAGGGCTCCAATGATTCTGTCTCAAACACCCTGTGAATTACACACTTGTCCCTTTGAGCTGACAGGTCACACTGTTGGCTCATGTTCAACTTGCCATCAACCCAAACCCACAGATCTCCTGTAAAGATGCTCTCCAGCCTCCTGTCCCCCAGTTTCAGTGTAAAACCAGGATTGTCCTAGGCCAGGTGCAGAATCCAGCCCTCTGGAGACACTTGTGTTACTCCCAAACTGGTACAGGAGTCTGTCACTGTGATATTTTATTAAAAAAAACCCTTTTCCAGGATTTCTTCTCTTGACAAGATGAGAAGCCTCAGCTTCTCCATGTTTTGCTCCTCTGGAATGTGATTTGGAGAATTGTTTACTCAGCATGTGATTGTTTTCAATTAATGGCCAATCACAGCCAGCTGTGTCAGACTCTCTGAGTCTGTCACAGTTTTTATTATTAATTTTCTTGTCTGGCCTTCTGATGTCTCCTTTCTATTTCTTTAGTATAGTTTCAGTATAGCATATAATATAATATCATATCACATCATATCATAATATAATAAATCAGCCTTACAAGAACTTGGGGTCAATTCTCATCTCTCACCTCGTCCTAGGGACCCTCACAACACCTCAACAACTGGTGTTTGTTTGTTTACAGGAGTCTGTAAGTGACTAGCTCAAATTTTAATGCTATAGAATGATAGAAACAAAATGTTTTGGGTTGGAAAGGTCCTTTAAAGGTCACATAGTTTAAACCCCTGCCATGTGCAGAGACATCTTTAACTAGATCAGGTTGCTCAGAGATCTGTCCTGACTTTGGATGTTTCCAGAGATGAGGAACTTCCACCTTTCTGGGCAACCTGTGCCTTTGACCACACCATTTAGTAGCAAAATACTCACATCTAGACTGAATCAACATTTTTTTAGTTTAAAACCACTGTCCCTTGTCCCATTTATCTTTTACACACATGTAAGTTGAAGCAGTCTTGGTGTACCAAATTGCATTCAAAGCCCTGTGATCCAAATGTTCATTAATATGTAGTAAATATTGGTAACACCCTATGACAATTTTTTATGTTTCTTTATTTTGATTTTATCCTGTCAGCTAAATGCCACATTGTCAACATTTAGTTATGAAGTGGGGACTGATATTGTAATGAAAGCAAAGCAGAGAGCAGGCAAACTGCCTTTTTTTAGCAATTCTTTCTTTTTATTTGAGTTTGTGAGATGCTATTTGAAGTGTGGATTCAACATCAGTGGCATAAAAATAATTTTCTACACAGGAGGGAGTTTTCTTGGCCAACTCAGACCAAGTCAATTCATTTAATGGAGTTTGGGAGGATTTCAGAGAAGGAGTTTTAGCCCCTGAGGTAAGATTCTGTGTTCCAGGGTTAGCTGCTTGAATGGAGTGACAGAACCTCATCTGTAGAAAAAATTCTTCTTCTTTTCTGGAATAAGTCCTCATATTTCTGCACTCAGGAGATATTAGAAATCCTCTCATGAGGAGGGTTGGGAGTTCAAGAACCTCTTGGTGGATAAGGGAGAAAGGGCTATAACAGATATGCTGATATTCTCAGCTGGGAGCATCAGGATATATTTCCCTGTTGTTTGCAAGTCACTGGAAATTACTGTGGCTAATTAGTGAAATCACTTTAAGCAATGGATGGCTCTTTAAAACAGGAGCCAGAAGCCAGTGGAGATATGTAGGGAAGAAACCTCTCAACACTTCTGTGGCTAATGGAGAAGACAAACATCTCCTGAAAATGGTTCATCCTGGCTTAAATAAGTTCTACAATTCCCTGTCTATACCTCCTCATACTGTACACAGGGAATATTTGACTAAGGCAGATCTACAAGCCTATATTTGTGATTTTTGTGGTAAGGTGACAAGGATCTCAACCACACTGGTCAGGTGACATGGGATAAACCAGAACTTTAAGATTCAAAACTCAAGTGAAACATTCTAATTAATCATTATGGAACTCAAAGAAATCACATGTTTTTCATGTGAAATGTTTTAATTGTCAATCACTCTTCAATGAACCTGAGATGTCTCATTTGATTAAACTTTATTTCACTCCAGCTTCTTTTCTTTGTCTGTTCCTCATTATTATACTGAAAGGTATGAAACCAAAAAAGATTTGACTTAACCTGAAACCTGGAGTTATTAAAACCTGAATGAAGATAAAAGTGGGGAGAAAAGGAAAAGAATCCAAAGTACCATAAAAAAATACCAGAAACTTGTGCCAGAGTATTCCACATTACCTTTATCAATGCAGGAAATGTAAATGACAAAGAAGCCAGTGAAAATTGAGAAAAGGCCATGTTTATAACAGAGCCTAATAGTGTACTGCTGTCATTCATGCAAGTAAAAGTTAAATTTAACTGTTCTGATGTCATTTTTAACTAGAGGAATCATTACCTGAACCACAGCTTTATTTCTCAGAGGGAACTTAAAGAATGAATTTCACCTGAAACAGCAACAGGTTTTTCTTTCAAAAAGTAAAGTCCAGCAAAGGATGCTGGAAGTCAGAACTTTTGCTAGGACTTGGTTGCAGGTGAAAAATGGAATATAACTATTGCATTTTACAAAGAGTCAGCTCCTCCTCTATCCCATTGACTTTCAGGTTTAACAGCAGAGGACAATTCACAGCAAAAAGGCATTAACTTCATTTGCATTGTGAGTTAATAACAGATGAAGTTCTTGCCAGCCAGCTTCTTTCAATGCACTGAGTCAAGCATAGAATTGATTTAGTACACCCAGTAAAATTAAGTGGACATTTTGCAATGCCTGAATTAATTGCAGGATGTATTTTTGTTTATTACTTCCGAGGGAAACTTCAGTGGTTCTCATTAAATGCATGGATGGATGGATGGGGGGGGGGGAATGATTGATGATACAGGATCAAATATAGCCAATTATTTTTCCATTTCTTCTGGGCATATTGCTCTATTAAGAACCAGAATATAGCAATAAAAATCAAACTTAGCAGAGCCATCCTTATTTGCTCTTTAAGGCTGAAATTCAGCCCTGTGAATATGCACAGCAAACACCCTTTTGCATTTCTCCTTCTTCTCCACAGACACTTGTATTCATTAACAAGACACTGACATTTACAATAAGGACAGATTTTCAAAAGTGTTTGCTTTTAGAACTGCAAAATAAGTAATCACATTTTCCAAGGAGTTTGCTCATATTGATCATTCCCAGCAAATGCCACCCTGCTTCAAAGAAATCACCCCAGCTGCCCACTCAGGCCTAGGAGGAGCTGCCTGCAATCAAATGTCATTATCCTGTTTCAAGCCCTTCCTTAAAATCTGTGACGTGGAAAGGAATAGATAAAAATAGTGGATAAATGGATCTGTTCAATAACCAGGAAAGGGCTCAGTCTGTGGTTTTTTGTCCTGGTGGGGTGTGACCGTGTCCGCAGGGGTTTGAGGATGAGGGAAGAGATGAGGATCTGACTCCATGTTTCAGAAGGCTTGATTTATTATTTTATGATATATATTATATTAAAACTATACTAAAAAAATAGAAGAAAGGATTTCATCAGAAGGCTAGCTAAGAATAGAAAAAGGAGTGAATAACAAAGGTTTGAGTCTCACAGAGTCCGAGCCAGCTGTCTGTGATTGGCCATTAATTAGAAACAACCACATGAGACCAATCCCAGATCCACCTGTTGCATTCCACAGCAGCAGATAACCATTGTTTACATTTTGTTCCTGAGGCCTCTCAGATTTTTTCTCAGGAGGAAAAATCCTAAGGAAAGGATTTTTCAGAAAGTATCATGGCTTCAGTGGGGTTCAGCAGTGACAAGGGGATGCGACTTTCACCCAATGCATTCCAGCACTGAGTCAGGGCTACTCCCTTGTGCTCACAGCTGGGCACAGCACTGTTTGGAAAGCTGTTTTACCATCTAAAGAAACAGAAAAATGCTTCAAACTGGAAGAAATTGCTGCCTTGGGTCTGTACCCACACCTGGTTAATATCTGTGGCCTCACAGCCTCTCCTTTCCCACTCTGTCTACAGCCAACCTTTACTGAAGACCTAAAATGTCATTTTCAAACACCAAAGCCCATTTTTGGCCCTTTTTATCATGGTGAATCATGATACAATAATTAATTCTCTCCAGCCCAATTAACAGCGCCCAGAAATCTGTGAATGATCACACTTTGCTTTCTGGATCTCCATTCACCCAGACTAGAATTCGGTTCAAAATTTGGTAACTGGCAACTGCTGCAGCTGTCACTTGAAACTTCAACTCACTTTTGTGTGGATTTTTTTTTCTAATTTAACCTTACACCTATTTCTAGTTTCTAAAGTTTGCTTTAGCTTTTGTGTTCACCTCCCCAGCAAAGGTAAACCTCCCTCTGAGTTCAGACATTCTTCTCCCGAAAAAATCTTCCTTCCTCCCAGCAGGTTCCCACTTCCACCTTATAATCACATACTATGCCGCCTCTCCAAGGATGTAGACGTATATACAATCCCAGAAAATGTCTTCATTCTGCCTGAATTTCTCACATTTATGGACTTTTAAAAACCCATAATTTCTCTCTCAGAGCTGATAGTCTTGTTTTACATAATTTTAAGTTTTTAAATTTTATTTTTTTAATATTCTCCAAACTGAATCCAACTGGTCATGTGCTTTGCCTGCATTCACCTTAAATATAGGTATGTCAGAGCTTATAAATGTGGTTGTTTTGATCCCACCATCTCTACATCAGCTATAGGCTGTTTTGACAACATTTTGAATAGAAATTTCTGGGGCACAGCTCATATGTGCAGCATCATTTCCAGCCATGGTCTTGTTTTAGCACTTCATTGTAAATAAGAAATAAATCTGCTTCATCATACCAGGGTAGAAATGAAATAACAGAAGGTTTAGTAACATGAGAAACATTTTCTCAGAAGCTAGACCTAGTCAGCTGCAACCTCTACACACTGAGCTCTTTAATCAATTCTGCATTGACTTCACTAGTCAAAACATTTATTTTAAATGTCATTTATGTTTAAATTGATTCCTTTTATTTGATCCTTTTCTGAACTGATCCTGAGTCTTTAAAGATATGGCTTGTTTATAGATATTTATTTAATAACTGGGATGATTAACTTGTAGAGTTTTTCTTTTGTTGCATTAGGAGGTTTTCTATATTTTCTTTTGTTGTTCATTGATGGCTTCTAAGTCTATTGTCACTGATCTTTGCTGTCCCAAAACAAATGCAAATATTTTGGTTGGGAGCCTAGACATTTTCATGGGAATCCTTTTGAGGAACAGTGCTCTTGAAGAAATATTTAATCAAATGGTGCTGAAAAATCTGTGAAATGTTCAGGAGGGGTGAACACAAATCAAGGCTGAGGAGTTCAATCACCACCATGCTCAGACTAATTACCATGAAAGGATCCCAGCATCAGATTTGTACCCATTGCCAGGCACTGTGTGTTTCCCAGTTCAAATATCAGTGTTTGGATGGAAACACAGAGATAATAATGCACAGGTGAGGAGGAGGAGCCCAACCCTGTGATCCCATCTGCTCAATCCATCTCTGAGATGACAAAAGCCAAATTTTAACTGCATCTGCTTGGGACAGCTGAGTTTGGGGGTCTGGTGCCAGGAATTAATTGGAGCCAAACCAAATGATCATCCAACTTGTGTCTTGATCTAAGGACAGCCACACAAAAATATATTTGTGTTCCAGCTACTCCAGTGTGCAACATGAGCAGGTGATGAGGCTGAAATCTGTCAGCACAAAACTGGAAGGCGTTTGAACTCTTGATGGTAGTTTAGCCATAGCAGAAGTCCTAGAAGCTGTCATGCTTTCTTGTTTTATGTATCCAGATAAAATTCACCAATTTTCCTTTTCAAGTATAGCCAAAAGCTTATTTTAATTAAAAGGTAATAAAGTTTCTTTGAGATTAAAAAGACAGCCACTCTTCTGAGAAATATGAAAACTGCGAGGTGAAAAATTTAAACCTGTATGTAAGAGAGTTGCAGTTGTGATGCTGAGGTTAGAGTGAAAGCAGCTTTACAATTAGATTCTTGAGACTCACACACATCCTCCATCTGTGTTTTGAACTAAGTCTCCTCTATGGAATTTCCAGCCTAAAAGTCACAATTCTGTGGGCCCCAGACATGGTCCTCTGTTTCCAGTTCACAGATGTTTTCTTGACAGCAGAAGGGAGTGATCTATCTCTACTTTAGAGCTTCCAATCTTTACAACTGGGAGATCTCTTGCTGAGAGCTGCAGAGCTCCTGCTCTTTGTGCTGCCAGTGAAGGCAGGCAGGTCTGGAAAATCTGATTTGGGCTGAGTCATGCTCTGGTTCTGCCTGGATTTTTCTGTTGTCCACATGAGTGAGTCTCAAGCAGAGAGTTTAGGTTTGTGGCTTTCCAAAATTAGGTAAATAGGATAAATTTAGGGTTTTTTTCTAGAAGTGAAGAGACTGGAACAATCATGGCAACATCACCCAAAACTTCTGCAGTGGTTTGGTAAAGACAGAAAAAGCCCCACCCAAAAACATTCATTATAACCAAATAGAAAAGAGCCTCTTTTCAACTCTCTTCTAACTCTCACAAAAACATCAACAGTGTGTGAAAAGGTTGAAGTAGATATTGACTTGATCTGCTCAGGTTTGTTTGCTAAAAACCTCCTCCAGCAATCAATGTCTGTGCTCTCTGGAAGTGCAGTGTCAATTCTGACCTTCAATCATGGACCAAACAGTCTTGATTTTTATCAGGAAACAAAGAAAGAAATGGATTCGTTATTTATCTGGTAGAAATTTTCTCTTTGACATGGGAATATATTAGGCTAACATAGGGTTTGGTAGCTGCAGCACTTCATCATTTTTAATTTGGGAAATCACAGAAGAGAAGGTAACGTTGCATTATTTCATGGCAGTAGTTATTACATGGCTGTCATTTAGACGTGACAGGCTTCAGCCTGTGCCAGCTTTTTTTCCCTTTCTCAAGCCAGGTTTTGCTTGTGTCTGCAGCCTATTTAATATATTAGTGATGAAGCAAATATTTCTGCAGAAGCAATCACCCAACCATAGGAGCATCTGCATGAAAAATTCATGTGCCTACACAAGAGCATGACAATCTCTAATAGGAATCCACATTCCCTCATGCTGGAATCAGGTGCATTGCTAACAAGCTGCAGGTGGAGACATGAGGAAATTAATTGCAAGGCCCTTGATAATTGTTCAGACTTCATCTTAAATATGCTGGTGAATCTGTCATTTTTTGGAAATTTACTTTTTGTTGGATTCACAGCTCACAATAAGGAGCCTCATCTCTTATCTCCCTCCAAGGCACGTGATGGACACAAAGGCTGTCCATGAAGAGAAGGAAAATGAAACACAGAAAAGGAAAATGCAGATTCAGGTTAGGAGATAAAAGCTGCGAGAAGGAAAAAGAGACAAACACAGAGTTGTGATAGGGAGGGAAGAAACAGAAACCTAATTTTGGGGGGATGGAAATGTGCCAGCAGTGGGACAGATGTGTCACACTAGAGATGTTAGCCTGTGCAAATAAGTTTAAGAGGGGGAACAAGTAAACAAGGATTCAAGCTCCACCACACTGCAAAGCTGAGTAGATTTTCTGATAACATAAAAGCAAATCCCAACTCTGAGATTTTATTTTTTTTTAATTCTCATACCACAAAAGAACTGCTGCTTTACCTCCTGTGGGACTGATAAGAGGTGTATTGCCAGATCCAACCAGTGAAATAGCTGCACGTCTTACACATTCTCCTTCTTGGGCCCAACCTGATGGTTGTATGCTTGATTGCTTCTCTGCAGGGAAGTCTGATGATCCCCTTTCCTTGAAGAATATGAAAGCCTGGAGTGGCACAGAGCACACCCACCCTGCTGAGCACAGAAAGGTGCCCTGCTGGTTTAAAGGAGGCAGTGTCTGCCACTGCTCTGTGCTCAGCCTGGCACAGCACAGCCTGAGACGGCAAATCCTCCTCTGAGCTGTGTGTCCTATTCAGCAAATCCTCCTCTGAGCTGTGTCCCCAACACAACCATCACAGGCAGCCTCTCCCTAAATGCCCTCTCACCTCCAGCTCATTAAATTTGTGTGTCCCCTCTCCTGAAGCATCCCAGAGCGTCCACCTGTGCTCAGGTGCATTTGCTTTGGGATCCAGTGGCTCTGAAAGGTTTTCTGCACATCCCACAGCCTCAGGGATACTGTTCTCTCCATTTGCTGGGGGTCAGACAGGATTTGTCTCCTACCAGAAGTGAGATCCATCTCAGCAAATTTGTGTGCCTGGCATCTCATTTTGGTTCTTGCCTGGGTTCCCTCTGCATTTAACAGAGAGCTGCTCAGTGTGGAAGAGGTTTTACAGTGACTTCTGTGAGCCAGAGAGAAATTTGACAAGATCCATGTTTACCCCTGAATTTTCTACCAAGATCATTGACATAGAAACCAAGAAAGAAAAAAGGATAAATAAGAGAAACTTGCAACTGCCTATTCCAATAAACTCCTTTGTTTGTCTTCAGTGACCAGTGAGTAAACTTATGATTTTGTAAGAATGTATAAAAAGCATGCATGCTAGAATAAAAACAGTTTGAAGCCTGAAAATGGAGTGTTGCTTTGTATTGTCTCTGTCTCAACTTAGACAATTCAGGACATGATTCATCTCACCTATCTTGGACATTATTTGGGGTTTATGTGATTAATCAATCTCTGCTGGTGTTCATCTCAGTTAACTGGCCTAAACACTCAGCCAGGAGACACCAACATTTAGCTGGGGTATTTCATATGCATGACAAAATATTCCTGTTGTTCAGCTCCATGAAACCATGCTCAAGTCAATGGAGCTTAAAATTCAAACAAGAACAGCAGCTTTTGGGGTTTTTTGAGCTATCACTCTGCTGAGGGGTTCCTCTCTTGTCACATTCTCCTACCAACAAGCTTTGACTGTATTGCACGTTTCAAAAAAAAACCCAAACAAAAACCCTTCAACATAATTTAAATGGACAAAGGTAGCCAGATGAAACCCTAGGAATAATCAGCTTTCTGCCCCTCTTGATATGAAGAAAGAGGGAGGCTTCTTGTCCAGTCCAAATGATGTTTGTAAATACTGCATTAAAACTAATTAATGATGACACAATTTCCTTGTTGTCTGATGAACCTTTATATCCATCATTTTCTGTAAACTGCCCTCAAATGTAGTTTCTCATTTGGCACAAAGCCCTGAGAAGGGGCAGAGCCGCTCAGCTACAGCCCCTTGCACCCACCAGCACGTTCACCTGGGAAGTTTTGCTCTGAAACAAACTGGAAATGCCCATGGGAATCTTCCTAAATGCTACTTTCTACAACTATCTTCAAAGTTTCTGTCTATTTGAATTACAGAAAAAAGGTTTAACATCCAGTATCTGATTTTGTTTGTTTTTTGGTTGGGTTTTTTTTCATGGTCATTTGGTTGTAGGGCCAATAAAAATATATTCCACATCAAAAGGTGTGACTGCAAAAACTGTTGCAGGTTCTTCTAAGTCGATATTCCATAAAGCTCTTTGTAAAATGGATTATCAACACTGACAGAGAAGAAAGTGGGCAACTGCTTTCTTTACCATTTATATATTGAATTTTACTATCTGAGGACCATGTGAAGTCTTCGGGGATACTGCAATAAAACACTTTTATTGTTCCATACACACTTTGCTACAGTTATTATTGGATTCAGTTTATGAACTGATGTTACCTGCTTAAGATACAATTCTGAGAGAATGCATGCAGAGGAAAAAATATGCTTTTGCAAGGAAGATATTAGATAAATATTGTATCTTTGTCTTTGTAGTCTGGTTTCCGTAGCAACTTGAAGTTGCACTATCATTTGATCAGCTCTTGACTGGAAAGCAAAACATTACTTTGGTCCAGAAAAAAAAAAAATAAGAGTTATTACCATCTTCAGTAAAACATATCATGGTATCCTTGGTAACATCACCCATCAAAACCAGAGAGCATGCACTTATGCTGAAAAATCAGCATGGATCCTGATGTTTTGAAATTTGTAAAAGGGGAGAGAAGGTGAGGGAAGGACTAGGAAAAAAACCTTTTATAAAAAATCAAAGCTGGATTGAGGTGCCAGGGCCACCTGGCAGAGGGACGGTGGCATCTGTGTCCTGAGGAGCTCTAAGAGACACCATGAGATGAGTGGGAGGGATGGTGCAGAAATCAGATGTGCCCTGTACAAGGGACAGCTTCCATTTCCAGTTTTCAGCTGGAATAATTGTTCCTTTTCTGAGCTGAAAGGTCAGGTTTGTTGAAAATGAAGCTGCAGATTTACATGTCTCAGTTTTCTACACTGAGGGAATGGAGTTCTTTCATATGTAAATCTGACTTCAAGAAAGATGTTAAACCCAATGAATATACAGTTAAAATACACTGGAAAATAGTCTTTTCTCCACTTAGTGCTTATCCATTTTTGATCAAGTCTTCAGAGTCAGATTAATAGATTAATTTTGATACAAAGGACTGTGTCAGAAAAACCCTTTCCTTTGGAAGCTTTCTGCTGAAAGAGGTCCCAAAATATTCCTTTGGAGTGGGACTATTTGATAACATGCAAACTTTTGCATTGAAAAGGACACTTTAAATTCAGAAAGCAGTTTCCACAGCAATTGGGTAATTGTATAGAACATTTGTAAGCATGTTTCTAGTTTTCCAGCCTGTGTGACTTGAAGCAGATCAGTCCCACAATATTGTAAAGGCAGGGTGCCCCGTCAAAGGCAGGAATGATGCATCTGGCTCCATGTTCTCAGAAGACTAATTTATTATTTTATTATACTATATTATATTAAAGAATGCTACACTATACTATACTATACTAAAAATACAGAAAATATACTTATTAAAATGCTAAAAAGACAATAATGAAAACTCCTTACTCTCTCCAGAGTCCCAACACACCTTGGCCGCGATTGGCCAAAGACTGAAAACAACTCACACCAGAATCCAGTGAAACAATCACCTGTGGGTGAACAATCTCCAAACACATTCCACATGAGCACAACACAGGAGAAGCAAATGAGATCAGAATTGTTTTCCTTTTTCTCTGAGACTTTTCAGCTTCCCAGGAAAAAAATCCTGGGTGAAGGGATTTTTTCAGAGAATGTGAATGCCACACCACAACTCTTAGGGATATTTAAAATCAAACAAACTGGGCAGAAAATGCCTAATCTTGATATTCCAAACATGCCAGGGAATGAACTTGATTTTATGGTGTCACAAATTACCACTGGACATGATTATAACTTCATTTATACTTCACAGTCCTGTGCCAATGAAGGAAAATTCCTGGCAAATCAGTACTGCACTTGCTCACTCTCTTTTTGTCCATCTTATTTTCTCCTAGATGCTGACAAGGCCCAATTCATGAAAAAGATAAAGTTGAAGCTTTGCTAAATGCATGACAGTTATAATTGTTATTTACAATGCTTTATTTCTGAATTCAGATGAGCAGTTCTAGAGCTAATCTCTGATATTTTGCATTCATCATGAGCTGATGTTTCCTAGGTATTCACTCAAGATGTGATTTACATTCACAATGATTTTCTATAAATGCTGAACTTCTGTGCCTGACACTGGAGTGCATTCTCTGAACCTGAAAATAGAAAAGTCATGCTTAAAAACAGTGCATGGAAATTTAAAGTCAACAGCAACCATTAAAAACTATCATTTTCCCCATTTCCAGAAAATATCTGCAAGAATATGAAATTTGGCTTGATTGTGCTATTACACTCAGCACCAAGGAAGGGGCTCTTGTGTACATACAGAGCAAGTATCAGATATTCAGATCTTAATTTAACTCTAAGGCAGGCAAGTTCAGTGTCTGAATTAATTTCCCCCACTCTGCTATGCAAATCTACTCATTTGATACAAAGGAATTAACTCTGGACATGGAAGAAGACAAGAACATGCTGTATAAAAAATCAGCCAATACCTACAGATAGTTTCTTTCTTTCTTCCTTCCTTTCTTCCTTTCTTCCTTTCTTCCTTCCTTTCCTTCCTTCCTTCCTCCCTTCCTTCATTTCCTTTCCTTCCTTTCTTTCTCTCTTTCTCAAAAAACCATACTCATTTAGCCAAAACACTTTTCTTTAGTCTTCTCTTCCCTCAGCTTCTGCCAAGCACAGAAACTCTGCTGAATGCACCACAAGCAGCCCTTTAGAATATCAGCTCTTACCCTGGCCCTTTCTTATCAGAGAAGAAATGTTTTCTGATCAAATGGATATCAAACTTAATGGCACTGCTTGCAGTCACCATGCAGGTCTTGTAGCCAGTTCTCAAGCAATAAAGGGCACCAGCATCTCCACACAGCCAAAAATCCTCAGTGTGCTGAGTAAACAAAGCTGATAATGATCATATTTAGCATTCCAGGGAGATAAAATGTCACTCAGACTCTAATAAATAGATTAAAGCAATACTTTTTGTCAGTTTATAGGACCTGGAGTCATTAAGAATAAATTACTTTTTTAATTAAAGATTTTTTTTATTACCTAATGAATGAATTTAAAATGTAAACTACTGATTGGAAAAGGAAAATGGATGTCAGCCAAGACTGTGAATTCCAGGTTATAAGAAAAAAATTGATGATAGCCAGCCACACACTGCATTGACCTTCTCCAATTTGAACAGGTAGTTAGCATGTTTAAAGAGAATGGTACATTAACATAATCTGAATTATCATTATTAAAACCCTGCTTCTGGTGTAATTAGTATTTTATTACCATTACTGTTATGACTTAATTCCTGTACTAGACAGATTTCATCTAGTGTTGCTTCTCTCCTGTCTTCGTGAACTGTGAGTTCAGTAACAACTAACAATGGAAGCTGTCACAGTTGTCTCACAAATTAATAGATCTTTGAGTCAGATGGAGCTCTCCCAGGAATTTATTCCCCAATCCAATTTGCCTGCACTGCCCTGAGATTCTATAGCCCTGAACAAACCTGTGCTGACTGCTCCTCTAAGGTTTCCTTTCCACAGTGGTCACAAATATCTCAGGACAGTCAGAGGACACAATCTCAAGCTGCTTCAAGGGAAAAATACAGGTTGGATATTAGTAATTTTTTTTTTACAGAAAGTGTACAAAATTCTGGAATGGCTGCCCAGGGAGGTGGTGGAGTCCCCATTCCTGGATGTGTTTAATAAAGCCTGGATGTGGCACTGGGTGCCAGGGTTCAGTTGAGGTGTTGGGGCTGGGTTGGACTTGATGATCTTGAAGGTCTCTTCCAACCTGGTCATTCTGTGATTCTGTGAATATTCAAGCACTCATGTCTTTGGAGGCACAGAAATTATGAGGTGAAACTGCTCTGCTGCTGATCAGCCCCATGAACCTCCACCTTCCTGCAGCCCACAGCCACCTGCAGGAAGGAATATTTCCCTCATATACCATAAACCTGTCCTTACAGCTTGGCTTTGTTCATCATTTGACTGTCATCATGTAATTGTCACCCTCCTCCCTTTCTGGTGATGATTTCAATCACGCCACCTTGCCCCGAGTTCTCACCCTGGCAGATTGTCCAGGTCAGAGATTCTCATACAAATTGAGTGAGAGGGTCATTCTCACACTCCTCACATGCTGTACTGTCACTATGATATTTTCTGAAAAATCCCTTCACCAGGATTTTTCTCCTGAGAAGCTGAAAAGCCTCAGAAAAGAAATATAAAAATTAATTATCTGATTGCTTGGAATGTGGTCTGGAGGTTGCTTACCAACAGGTGCATCTTTGATTGGTTCCATGTGAATTGTTTTTAACTAATGACCAATCTCAGTCCAGCTGTGTTGGACTCTGAGTCTGTCATGGGTTTTTTATTATTCATTCTTGTTTAGCCTTCTGATCTCTTCTTTCTCTTTCTTTAGTATAGTTTTAGTATATAATTTTCTTATAATATAATATATCATAATATAATAAAACAACTTTCTAAAAACTTAAATTCTCACTCTCACCTTGCCCTGGAGACCCTCACAACCCCACAACGCTGTACCACAGCCAGCCAGGCAGAGTTTGATACCATGAGCTTCCACCTTCATGTTTTCAGTGATAATTAAAACCATCACTTTCCTGGGGATTTATTCCTGGCTTTGTTTTTCTGCCAAGCCTTCCCAGAGCTCTGCTTGCACCCAGCAGACTCATCACCACCTCACTTGGTGCTGGTCTTGGCTGAGAGCCACTGACAGGAACATGTGCAAGCCCTCAGGAGCCACCACCACTGGGCACTCACCCAGGGCACCACTTATCTTGGCAGATCTGTTTTCTAGACTTTTCTTTGTCTTGCCTAAAAAAACCCAGCACATCCCTTCTAGAAAACCATTTATTCTCACATAAAAAATCACCATACTCAAAGGCAAAATGTCACCCTGGTGAATTATCTCCTCCATTTAACTTTTGCCCATGTTTTTAATATGTACCTGTTTAGTTTTTACTTCCAGTCACTCAATGTAGTGATTGGTTTATTCTGTTTTATGTGCTGGGTGTTTTTTTAGATAAAAAAAATCACTTTGCCTGATGGAGCCAGTGATAGGCTATGAATTGATCACCTCTTTATCTTCTCATAGAAATGATATTTATATTAAATTTCATTAACTAGAAGGAAAAGAAAGAAAAAGTGTATGCATATATATATACACACACATACACACTTTCAATTTTTGCTGATTTTTCATAATTCTTTCCTTCTTTTCATTTCCAGATAGATTTTCTTCTATTCTTTAAATTATTTAAGCAATAGAATTTACCAAGACCAGCATGGCAAAAGCTGAATGACACTTCTTGTTGTTCCTAACTTGTCTTTATTTGCTCATAATTTGCTAAGGCATTTCAAGCAAGTTGTTACTTGATTGTCTTCTCTGAACTCTAAAGGATTATAGGTTGTGATGTGCAACCATTAAGAATTCATTAGGGTTTCTAATAATATTTTTTAGTTTGGTGTCACTGGGATCTTTCTGAAACTTTCACCTTTCTAATTTTTTCCAAGTTCCTTCTCTGCCTCAGGTTTTTCTTCTTAAAATTTTTGAACAAACAGAATTGTTGCTTTCTCCTTAAGCAAGAAGTGATGAAAGGAAAGAAATCTGTCCTGATGAAAAATAAAGTGCTCAGAACTTGTTTGAAGAGCCCTTTATGCTTAACATTTGGGGATTAAAAACCAGTTTGTCAGAGAGAAAATTTAAAAGCTTCCTTCTTCCAGAATAGACTGAATGATATTTGAGGCACTAGAATTTATAAAACCCCAAAGTAAAACTTTGCCTATTTTGAGTTTCTCTCTTCTTTTGATATATATCTGGTGATGAGCACCTTTAAACCAATCTGAAATTTCTCTCTTTTTTTTTCTTTTTTTAAATCTTAATAAATTGCATAGAGAAGCACCATATTTGAGGTGCTGACTGTTAAAAGTCAGCTGTCATGTGGAATAGCAGACTGCTTTAAAAAGTCAGGATTTTAAACCCAGTGCTGGTCTCTCTGGTGTTGCCATGTGGTGAGACCAGATGAGATAACAGCATCCAATGCACAAGGAGACATTCACAGATATTTATTTTATGTGACTTCTCATCTGTTCAGCTTTTGGTGCCCAGGCTCTGGAAGCTCCTTCACGTGGTAATTCCTAATCCAGAGGAGTTTGGACTGAACAACCTGATCTAGGGGAGGGTTCTGCTCATGGCAAGGGGTTGGATCTGGGTGATCTTTAAGGTCTCTTCCAACCTAATCTGTGATTCTACAACTCCAGAGAAAGCATGGTACACAGGAAAAACACTGGATTGGAGCAAGGTCTGCACATCCAAAACCCTGTTTCCATCAGTGACCTGTAGTTAATTCCTAGAAAAAAAACTAATTACTGGGGATGTGCCCAAGAGATGGTATCCACAGGAAAAACACGTTGGATTGGAGCAAGGTCTTTTAACATCCAAAACCCATTTTCCATAAAAAATATGACCTGTAGTCTTCCTTCCATTAAATTGTCCCAGCATCTCTAGGGACAATAGACATGCTGGGACAATTTAATGGTAGGAAAATTATTGTGCACAGCTCTTTGTGACAGAGATTTCCACAGCTCAATGATTATTGAAACTCCCTATATTATCCTCCAGCAGGACTTGAATATTAAACTTTTGTAAAAATACTTTGAGCAAATTGAATGATTTTGATTCTTTTTTGCAAAACTGTTAACACTCATATATATATATATAAACTATAATATGTTTTTTTGTGTAGCTATTATTCTGAATAAATGAAATACATTTAATGTAATTTATTTGAATATGTCTTCCTTCCATTAAATAGTCCCAGCATCTCTAGGGGCAATAGTCATGCTGGGACAATTTAATGGAAGGTATAAAAAATTGGTTGTTGAGGGGATCACAGTGTGTTGGCTGCTTTGAGGACAGAGATTTAGAGGACAGCTCAATCCCAGATTATGTGAAGAAGAAGCTTCCCTATATTACCCTGTAGATTTGGGGAAAAGGACTTGAATATTAAACTGTATTTTGGATTTGGGAAAAAAATATATCATTTGGGGAAAAGGACTTGAATATTAAATGTTTGTAAAAATATGAGAATAAAATATTTTTTAAAGATGAGAATAAAAGATTTTTGTACTTAAACTGAGAAAAGCTGCAAAACTGAACCAACATTCAGAAATATAGATCTATTTGTACTATAATATGTTGAACATCTATATAACTATTATTCTGAATGAAATTCATGAATGTGTCATAATGTAATTTATTTGAATATGTCCTTCTAGAAATGCTGCAACTCTGTAATTAAAAGGGAAAAGGGGAATTGTAGGGGGAGAGAACATAAGTAAAGGTAGAAGTAATCTTACCCCCTAAAGAGTTGCAGCTGAGCCAATTATTAAGGATTAGGAGCAGGCCTGATGTTAGCAGGCTGCAGCTCTAGCCAATAAGAACAGTGTTATAAAAGAGTGGATTGGGTGGTTGAGGGGAACTGGACTCAGTTGGCTCCTGAGGACAAGGAAGAGTCAGTGCCTAGAGGAGCTGCCTACAAGAAACATCCAGGAGGCACAAAACTCTAGCAATATGGAACTTTTGTAGTGCAATGGCAATAGAACTCTTGTGCTATATGACAGCAGTTCTGGACCTGTTTCCTGCCCTGTCTCTCACTGCCACCCCTGGGTTCAGCACCAGCAGCTACACCTTAGCCCCAACCAAGGCAAGACATTCCATAAAAGTCACACACCATTAAAATTTCCGTTTTTCTCACGACCCACTGCAACCTCAATTTTGCAATAGTCAGAGCAACCTATGGATTTTTTATCTATTTCTGCATAATTGTGGGAGATAGTGAACATCCCAAGTGTATTTTATACAAACTGAGACACAGTAATCAAAGTCTCATGCAATTTTGGGTGTCTTTTTTTTTTTTTTTTTTGGGAGGAGCAATAACTTGTCTATTTTATGTGACTGTGTTTCTAATTTACAGCAGAATCTCCTAGAGCTTGGAAAATGTACTTTCTTATATAAGTCTTATAAATCAAAACACTAATAAATAAATATTGCATATACCGGGCAAGCAGCAAGTCTGCAAATCATTTTTTTTTTAAGTGCACAGTAAACCTTACTTTGGCAAGGTTGTACAGGTGAAGTGTCACTAAGATTTATAGAAAGAAAAGTATGCTGGCATATGCAGGATTTTAGATTGAAGTTTCCATGTCCCAGTGCTCTCAGCAGCCACTTTTGCAGGGTGCTCTCATTGTAAATAAGGCAAACTGCACCCTCATCTTCCCAAGGAGGAGTGGGGGATCAGATATGGGGTGTTTTTTATCCATATTAGTGCCAGTGAAGCTGCACCTAAAATACAGGTCTGGTTTTGGGCTCATAATTTCCAAAGGGATGTGGAGGGAGAGATTTGAGCAGCTGGTGAGGGAGCCTGGGATTGTGACCTGCCTGGAGAGGTGGGGGAGCTGGGTCCTGTCCTCTGGTGAAGGGGATACCAAGGAGCTGATCTAAAGTCAACCTGAGCTACTGCAAAGAAAAAAAGTCAATTTTCCCCATTACTAGCAATGGCAGTGGAATCTTGGGAGGTTCAGCTTGGATATTGGGCAAACCCTTCCTACCAAGTGGGTGCTGCAGCACTGAACAGGATCCCCAGAGAGGTTTTGATCTCACTCTTGGACATTTCTGGACTGAGTCAGACAAAGGCAAGGCTGACCTGATCTGTGGAAATCCATAAAATCAGAGGGTTTTGAGAAAGCTGCAAAAGACAGCCTCAAAGATAGCAGAACTGTGATTAGAGCTAAGCAGCAGCCATGAGATACGTCAGCAAAAAAAATTATGTAAGAAGTAGAAAAATAAAGACAAATAGAACAATGGGTTGTGTATTAACACTTTTCTAAAATAACTGCCTAAGTCATAAGAAAGTTTATCTAGCAAAATATTAAGAAGTTCTAAGCTTAATAAGGAGCTCTGTGCATTGTGTTTTAATGCTTGCAAGCATTGTTTTAACCAAAGGTACGTGTGCTTATAGTGATTGGATAGAATTACTGTCAATGTGCTTTTGCTTTGTGTGATTGGTCAAAAAATTTTAAAATTAGTTGTAACATTAAGTTCTTTGTTTGCTGCATAAGATGTGAGCTGATGGCATCTTCCCATTATCATAACCATGTAATAAAACTAATGCTAAAAAATAAAACAGCTCAATACACATTCCTAACAGTCCCATCCCATTTGTAATTTGTACACAGCCCCCAGCCAACAACAGCCTGCTCCAAGCAGGAGGCTGCACTGAGTCACCTCTGGAGTATTTTCCAAGCAAGATCTCTGTGAACCTGTGAGGAAATACAGAATTTCTTAGCTCAGGCTGATGCATGGTCATGCACCTACAGTGAATTTAGCATGAAGTTGTTACTTTTTCACAGGGCTTTGCTGTAATGCACAAAAACAGTGGGTAGTGAAATACCAGAGCAAAGGTCCTTTTGTCACACTGCTTTTGTGGAGGTATCGGCTGTACAAACACTCTTTCCTCTGTCTACAGATTTGAGTCCATTCTGAGGGACTGCGACCTGATCACCTCTGGAAGTGGGGGAGAAATTTATATTAGGTTTTATAAGCTATGAGTTTTTATAAACTTTCATAAATTTTATATTGTTTATTAATATACCTAAATTCTTTCGTAATATATCTAATTCTCTCTGTTTAAATTAGGAGCAGAACTTAATAGATGGTGAGGGAGAATTGCAACTCCACTCAAAAAAGATTATTTTGAAGGCAGTAGAAGGAAATTCAGATTCAGACCATTCCCACCTGCCACTACTCAGCTTCTTTTAGTCTTTTGGAATTTGCCTCATAGGATGAAGACAATTCTGCAAGAAAACAATATTCAGTGCTCTCCCTTGGGGTGTATAGTGGTTATAAGTGTGGTTATTGCTCACACTTACTTTACAAAGAGCTGAGTGAAGAGCCACATAAAATGCAGGCAATTTACAAGGCAAAATAAATAGGATTTGCAGGTGCAGTTTAATTTACTGACAGAAAACAAAATATCACGTTGGAATAACTTGTTTCTGAGCAGGAAAAGTTACAAAACATGAGCCCTGGTGCCACTGCAACTTTGGTGTTTCTCTGCTTCTCCATCATGGAGCAGAGGGGCTGCAGTTTATGTTTGAATTGATGGAACAACAGGAGGGCAACAGGAGATAAATCAGAACAACCTAATCTGTTTTGATGAGACAGGGGATAATTAATGACTAATGAAACTAAAGATATGGGGCAAAATCTTGCAAAGAAAAATAAAAATACAGCACCCACTGAAAGCTTTTTAGTTTTTCTCAATCACAGCTGCAATTTGGTGTCACTGAGACCCCCTCTCCTAAAACCACAACTACAGTTGATGGAAAAGTTCCTTTAATGGAACTTTTTCTTTAGCATTTCCCAGAACTGTCCCTCAAACCAGCAGCATTTAGGAGGCCTCTGTGGGACACAGTTTCAAACCTTAATAAATTAATCGGGGAAGAACCTCTGGATATGGCAGCTGTATTTTTCAAGCCAGAGGTCCTGTATAATCAATCCACAAACTCCTTTGGCCAGAAAAGCTAAACTGAATGGACAAATTCCAGGTGATATGAAACTGCCTAAGTTAATACAAAGACTAAGATGTCCCTTTTGCATCCTAGACTTTTTATTCTTCTATTAAAAAATCTACGAGGACATCTGTTCATCTTTGTAGTATACTCTTAGGGCTATGAAACAGAGAATGCATATTAATTAAATAAAGTGGAGAAGAAAATTTAATTTTATTAAATAAAAATACCTATGAGACTCTTTTTCTATGTCTCTGTCTTTTTTAAAAAATTTCCTCTAGATCCACAGTTTGAGCAATTCTAAAAAGAGGCACTGAAAAATTGCTGGGATAAAAGCTCATGCATAGGTAATTCAAGTCACTTATTTGCTAAGAAAGAAAACTACCTAATTTACCTTGATTTACCTTTAAGTTAGGATAACATCCATCAATTCTAGCTAAAAAAAAACAACAATGCAGACAATGTCTTCAGCAGATCTCCATATCTGTTCAGAGATCTATAAAAAATTACAAAGGTTTCTATCACTATTGATTATTAAAAAAAAAAAAAAACTAATTTTTATGTCTTTCTTTGAGCTGAGAAGAAAAAGAAAATAATGCAATGATTGGTACAAGACTATATTATCCCTGGTAGGCAGAACTAGTTCTCATGAGGGAAGCTTCCAGAGATACAACAATAAAGGCAGGGTGGACTTCCAAGTTTGCAGCAACTTGACCAGTTCCTTAGTCACTGGACTATCCATTTACTCACAGGATGGAATGGCTCCCTGCAGATTTACTACAGCCTTCAGACTGAGCTCAAATTAAAGTGCCCAGTCCAAAAAATGGATGCTGAGTCCCTAATGCAGAGAGGCAGAGCTGGTTGATCTCCATTTATTTCAGATGTGTGCAGATGTCTCCTGCTGACCCAGTGGCCTGGGCTAACACTGCATATAGTGAGAGTCCACATTTTACACTTTTAGGTGCAATGAGTTTAATCCCAGGTGCTTGAACTTGGTCCAGTCACCAGATCTGGCAAGTGATGGGCTGAGAAGTGAGAGAAATGATTTTATAATCTTTTATTTCCTCCCATGGAGACCAAGCTAGAGGCATTTCAGCAGCTTTTCCAACTGGAGAAAACTTTCCTCAGACAAAAGGAGCTGCAAAATGTTCCTGTTTCCCATAAATTGTAATTGTGGATAACAAACATTTTTAGAGCAATGATTTTTGTCTTTTTTCTGAACCACTTGATGCGTGTGTGGTGCTGTGCTGTAATGGAGTGAAATGAGCACTTCTGGAAAGAGCCAAACAAAGCTGCTGATGATTCTCAGGAGTAATTTAACAACCCAGTCTTCACTGTTTGAGGTTCTTCTGTTCCCTGATGAAAATCAACAAAATGACCTTTTCCTACCATCAACAAATCTGAATTTCTACATTTAGTTTTGCTCCAAATGTTTCTCTCTCTCTACATAGTGGTGACATTGTTTGCTGAGGATAAGCCAGTTCTTCCTAGAGACAAAAGTGGCTTGTATTAAAAAACTTATGGATTATGTAGGAACACAATTTCATTATATTGCCTACTTGAAGTGCAATAAAAACACTGAAATAAAGCAGTCCTGAATGGCATAAACAATTTCAGCAATTTTAATAAAACCAGCTAAATATGTCAGTGTGCTATAAATATATACTTAGCATTTAAGAAGATGGTAATCAGGAACAATTATTGAATGAGAAACAGAACTGGGTTTATTTTGAACTGATAGTCTCCTTACAGTAAGTAGTGTAAAAGACTTACAGATTTTTTCAGTTCTGTACTTCTTACTCACAAAACAAAAGTTAATTCCTTCTACTGGCTTCCAAATAATCCCTTTGAGTGGAGTTGCAATTCTCCCTCACCATCCATCAAGTTCTGCTCTCTGATTTAAAGAGAGGACTTAGGTATATTAATAAACAATATAAAACTTATGAAAAATTATTAAAAACTCATAAAGCTTATAAAAACTAATAAAAATTTCTCCCACTTCCAGAGGTGATCATGACACAGTCCTTCAGAATGGACTCAAATTTGCTGTGGAACAAAACCTGCATCATCTCTTCTTGTTGCCTTTTTTTTTTTTTCCAAGTCATTTTTCAAGATTCTTTCAAGCTAAATGCCTGGAAAACGATCTTCAGAAGTCAAAAATGCTCAGTGCAACTTTCAATTTCAAACCAATCCTTTTTTTCATTTTTTCATCTTCCCACAATGATTCTCTTAACAACACCGAGGAAAGAGGGAGATGCTCAGATTTAGGTTGCACCTGGAAAATGCTGATTGCCCCAGGAGAAACTCAGAGCCCAGTTACCCTACAGCAGAGTAGTTCCAGTTACTGGAAGTGCAGGGAGGTGTTACTGAAATTATTCATGCCATGAAAGACGCTCATGAGAGTGCCAAGGACTGCAGTGGTGATGAACTTTTCCTACAAGGAGTCAGTGAGGTTTCAGACAGGGTTGGGTTTGAGGAGATGTTCTCTGCTCTCACCATTTTCCAGCTCCCCAGCTGGTTTGGTCCTTCCAAGGGCTTCACTGCCTTGATAAAAGCTGTACCAGAAGGCAGCACTGAGTTTCCTTTTTCCTCCCACTCTCTCATTCAACAGCACATGTCCTGCCCTGCTTTAATCTCAGGATTCTATCACATCCTATCACAGCTGCAGCAGGGCTTTTGTGCCTCTGGTGTGGCTGTGGATGGTGAGCAGTGGTTCTGGCTGCAGGAAAGGGGAAGGTGCACGACCCAATTTATCTGAGCTGCAGCTGAGGTGACAAAATCCCCACCTGTCCTGCAGCTATGCAGAGACAGCAAAGAAGTGGTGACAGAAAAGTGGCACTGTGCTGCAGGTGCAGTGTCACAGCCAGGTGTCCCTGAGCATCTCCTGCTTGTCACCTTGAGCTCTGTGCCACACTGGCTGCTGAGCTGGCCCAGAGCTGCCTCACAGGGGTTTGGATGGCAGGCTGAGCAAACTCTGGACAATTCTGAAAGCACCAGCTTGGTTTTCCCTTGTTGTTCCAGATTGCAAGGCAAGATGTTTTCCATTACCATCTGTATGGCAGATTGTCTTTTGTCAAGTGGGCAGTTTGCCTGATCTCTCTCTTTGAGTGACCACAATCACACCTCCATCGGTAGGAGACATCTGCTGATAACAGCTACTGAATGTCACTGCATGGCTGATAAGAAATATAACATCCCATTGTGAGATGCTCTGCCCAGGGGGAGGAGCCAAGCATTCCTACCTGGATATAATCCAGAGGTTTTGAGACACCGGCATAACTTTCTCCACTGGATTCCCCAGAGGAACAGCAGCTGCCTCTGCTTCCACTGGGTCTTCAGAGGAAGAACACATCCTTCTCTACAGGATCCCTGCTCCAACAGAACCACCCCTGACACTGCAGGAGGGCTGCAGCCACAATTCCAATGGGACTGCCACCAACACCCTGACCCACAGGGTGTCAGGTTCAGTTCTGACTCTGGCAGTGTTGTTCTAGTGTACTGCATTGTTTATTTTATCCTTTTATTTTTCTTCCCTGTAAAACAACTTTTATTTCCTGCTCCCATATTTTTTGCCTGAGAGCCCCTTAATTTAAAATTTAAAGCAATTCAGAGGGGTAGGGAGGGTTTACATTCTCCATTTCAGGGGAGGCTCCTGCCTTCCTTAGCAGACTCCTGTCTTTCCAAACCAAGACACTTGTAGAAGTGAGCCTTGCCTTTGTTAGTGGGGAGGTGATGGGCTGCTGAGAACTGCACTATCCAAGGCAAGCCTTTCCTGCCTGGGATGTGCCCAGCATGTCCCCAGGTGAGTCACAGCAGTAACAGCAGTGTTCAGTAACACAGCACATCCACACAGGCTCCTCTCCTTCCCTGGAGCAGATTTCCTTCCATGTCTGCAAACTCTGATATGATTAAGTCAAAGAAAGCTTTGCAAACACTAGGGAGCTGTTCCAGGTCATTCAGACTCAGCCACATCATGGATCTCATGTTTTTCTCCTCCAGAGGAGTCAGACTATTCATTTCATCAGTCACTTACGTGCTACACTGGCTTGCTCTCACATTTTCTGTTTCAGCCATCTAAATATCCCTTTCCTACACCTTGTAATGAAAGACTGTGAAGGTTTTGTAGTATGCAGTTATTCAGCAGTCTTGTCACTCTCCTGATGTCTCCCTTGCCGGAATGAAGGTAGTCCCTGCTGCAAGAGATGGGATTGTTTACTGTGGTCTGCAGTTAATTGAGTGGCTCTGCCCTCCACTCTGCCTGAAAAAAAAACAACAGCATCTCCCTTTGCTCTGCCAGAATCCAATCACTGAGCACTTCAGGCAGGAGGGAGGTGGACAAGTAGGAAAATGTGACCCCGAACAAGCACTTTCCAAGGGTAGAAATTCTTTCCTTCTGCCTCATTAAACCTCACCCATGATTTGCCTCCCTTAAACACAAGAGTACAGAATTGCCATTTGAGAACAGAGCAATGGCCCATCCAACGCACCCTCATCAGCTGGCCCCCACAGAATGCTTCAGGAAGGGATGCAAAACCCCATAATACACCTAATTGGGCAATAATGCACCGCAGGGGGAGATTTCTGACTGACTTCAGCTGGTGATCAGGCCATTATCTCAAATATGAGAACACACACCCCTTGTAATTTTTCATTGCAGCCACTGTGTTACTGCAGCTGCTGCTCCTCGCCGTGGAAATAACTGTGCCATTGCTTTCAGTGGGACAAAACAGGTTTCCTCTTATGCACCCACGCTTTAAAAACAGCCACTGTGTGTGACATTAGGTTTCTTTCCTGGATTCTCTTATGCTGCTTTGCTGGTGTGTTTTGTCAGCATCTGAAATGCGGGGTCAAAAATTTGTGTCAATGATGCTCCAGGTTGTTTGTTGCCTTCTGAATTCTTAGAGAAAGCAGAAAAACCCCACCCTTGATAAATAAAAAGTAGAATAAAAGCAAAAGAAACAGGTAAATGAAAGCAAAAATAAAGAAATACAAAACTAGCCATATATAATGCTAAAAGAAAAGATAAAATGAAATATTTATATAGTATATGGTCAAACATTTGCAGGCTTTTGGTGTGACTTTAGGATAAACTCTTGCAACTACCTTCTTCTGCAGATATCAGACGTCAGTGGTGTTGCAGCAACTAATCAGAAGGATTTAATACATGTCATACACAAATAAAGAGCCCTTGTGGGACACCACCTCATCCCCACCTTGAATCCAGCAGCTCAGAAAATGAACATTAGCTCTGATACAATATTTGTACTTTCAGTGGTTTCCCTCACAGACATTGTTTAAGCCTTCCAGAATTGTAAATAAAAACCCGTGGTGATGGAAAACCATGCAAAGAGCTAAAGCAGATCTGAGTGAGGTTACAGCAATGGCACAAATGCACAGAACCACACAGCACAGGGCACTGGCTGCAGCACAGGGACCCTGATTTGTTTTGCCCTTCAAGTGCTGCACATTTGCCAACCTGTCTCTCACCTGAAAACACAACCTCAGTATTCTGGCAATAACTGTGTCTAAATCTACGACTTGATTTGAATGTACAGGCATAGAGAGAGCCTGAAATATCAGTTCTGTGAAAATATTTAGGGTATAAATTCCATCAGTTGAAATATTAATAATATTTTAAACCTGCTTTTTTATTTTTTTCATGATCCACAACAGAAGAGGATCAAGGGGTAAGCTAAGCCTTAGACTTCAAAATTTTTTAACAGATTTTACTAGCATGCCTAAATATCAGGCATCAACATTTTAGGCTTAATTCCAAAAATCTAGTGTTTAAACACCAAAATAAATCAGAATTTTGGGTAATGGATCTTATTGCATTCAGGAAAAGCATGAAGTCTTGCATTTATTTTTGGCAGATTCTCCTGTATCATCCTCTTTGCAGTCTGGGGTTCAAGAATGAAAACTCTTTCTAAGATGTGCCTGCTTAAAGGTTATACACTGGGTTTGAGGCTGAATTAAATGCCATCATATTTTGGGAGTCTTTGAAATAAATTTTGCCCTTTGGGAAACAAATTTTTTTAGCTACTTTTAACCCCTTCACTGCTTTATTGGCAACTACTTATAGAGTAGTCTCTTGCCTTGTTTTACAAAAATTACAGGGGATCTACCCATAAACAAAATTTGGGATAACCTGCAAGATCCCTTCTCCTTGCTGTCTTTTTACTTTAATGGAACTTCACGCATTTTTTCAGCGTTAAATGAGTCCAGATGGAGACTTGTCCCTTGGCAACAGCCTCTGGCAGCTTGACCGGGCTGGAGCAGCCACAGCTCCCTTCCAGCCCCTGATGAGTGCCTGGGAGCACACCAAGGGGAGCTGCCAGCTGACACACCCCACGTGAGGCCTCCGCATTCTCTGATAAAATCCCTTTGCCCAGGAGTTTTCTCCTGAGAAGCTGAGAAGCCTCAGAGAAAAAAATGAAAACAATTCTGGTCTCATTTGCTTCTCCTGCGTTGTGCCCATGTGGAATGTGTTTGGAGATTGTTCACCCACAGGTGATTGTTCCATTGCATTCTGCTGTGAGTTGTTTTCACTCTTTGGCCAATCGGGGCCAAGCTGTGTTGGGACTCTGGAAAGAGTCAGGAGTTCTCATTATTATCTTTTCAGCATTCAGTATCCTTTCTGTATTCTGTAGTATAGTTAGTATAGTATTCTTTAATATAATATAGTATCATAAAATAATAAATTCTCCTTCTGAGAACATGGAGTCAGATTCATCATTCCTGCCTTCCCTGCAAATACAACACCCACAGAAGGAGGCTTTCCCCACTTCCAAGAGAACGTGAGGCCAAACAGGGGCTCAGCAGTACCAGAACTCCTGGCTCCCCAGTGTTTCCTGCCTTGCTCAGCCCATTTCACTCCAGGACGTGCTGGCAGAGAGCTCGTGCAGAGCAGAGCCCAATCAGCCCAGGGAACCTGTGCTCTGACCAACCCACACTGCATTTCCCACTCACTGCTGCGATGCTGCTGCTGCTCAGTCTCTGAGCTAACCCAGGCTGGGAGTTTTCCATGGCCCTGGGAAGAGGTGGCATTGCAGCAGCGGCATTCAAGTAGCTTTTTTTGTCCAGAATAGAGTCCAGGCTATCAGAAGCATTGCCTAAATTGTCTTTTCCTCCAAATTAGGTAAGAGTTTGGGGCTAGAATGACCTTGATCTCTTGTATTTATAAGTGTACCTTTGAATCATGCATTCAAATCAATTCACCAGGATTAAAAAATAATTGCACCCCTGGTATTCACAATTTCCTCTCCATCCCATCAACTATCCATCAACAGGATCCAGGCCACTTTTTGACATTTTTTTCCCTGCCCTAAAAGCTGTTTGAGGACCAAAAAGGCACAAAGAAAGCCATGGTGAGATGCAGTTGCCTTCTATCAGCACCAAACCCTCAGGAATGAGCATCACTTACACTCTTCCTCTCTGCCAGCTTCTCAGCTTATGCAACATCTCAGCTGGAGCTGCATCAGTAACTTGATGCCCCCAGAGAGCAACAAGGAAAAAAAAAACCAAAAAAACCCAAAACAAGGCACATGTCTCAGTGTCTGGTCAGGCAAGTGTGTCATTTCTGAGGTGTGAGAGCTGGAGGGGACAACAGCAATAATCTGCTCTGACATCCTTTATTACAGAAGGAGATCAGGCAGACATCGCCCTTTACTTAGACATTGTTGCCCTGGGCAACTTCTGCTTGAGCTAGAGCAGACTGCCAGAAAATGCTTCTTTTTAAAGGCATGGCCAAAGCCTTTCAAACACAGCAGGAGTCTTTTGGTGGCACTTGGAGTTTGTTTAGTGGTGGCTGGGATTAACCAGAAGCATGTTAAGGTTTGCATTTGTGTGTTTTTCTCCCAAACACTAATCTTTCTTGAGGAGGATAGGAAATAATCCAAGCAGGCAAGTCTGCATTCCCTTTTTGGAGCTCGTGGAGGCTCCCGAGGGCTTAATAAATCCAGCTCCCCATAGATTCTTTTGCTCTAAGTAACTTCTAAATAAAAGAGTTCTTTAGAATTACTGATCCATTTCCCATCCCTTTTTTAAAGGAAAATATTTTCAAAACTGCTGCTCCTCAGAGTTGTGCAAGGCTTTGCTATCTCAGTACAGTTGGTCAAATAAACATATATTGATATGAGTTTTTTTCTTCTCTCAAATACCATTTTACACAATTTTCCCACTATTTTTTTGTGTTAAAATAAATTTATGTATTAAAATAAATAACAGCTAAAAGAATCATATTTTCATTTTGTAAGACCAGCTAGAGACTAACTTTACAAATCAGTCTGAATATGATAATGGTGGGATTATATTCAATGTCCCTACAAAATGGGAACAATGAAATATTCAGCTTGCATGCAGAATTTTGTAAACAAAAGCTCCTCAAAGCTATGAAGGTGCTACATTCCTCTTGATTTCAATGAGATTTGCCATCAAGCTAATTTTTGGGCTGGGAACATGAGCAACCCAGGAGATCCCATTACTTCTAGTAGGATTTGTTCCTCTCAATTAGGCATATTTAAAATAATTCCATCTATCATCTTCCAGAAATGTGGCACAAGTGACCTACTTCAATGCTGAGGAGCAAAGGAATCTTTCAATTTTTGAAGATTCAGGACACCAGACCTGCGTCAGGGCTGTGGCGTTGCCTTGCAGATAAGCCAATATTCACCCTCCTGGCACTGAATTTACCTGAAAGGCCTTTTCTAATGCAGGGCCATTTGTCACTGGGCAGTGGAATGATAATTTTGATTTGAAACACCCTAATTACCTCCTGGCTGCTTTCACTCCTTCCCTCAGCTGGTTCTCAAAGGATAGGAAAATTCTGAATAACTGTGAGAATCTACCAACTCTTCATTTTTAGTGTTTCTTTATGAACTTTATTTTTGAAAGTTTTTGAAGGCACTAAAGCAAGTTCTCATGCACTTCCTAGCTCCCTGTCATTTTATATCTCAGCAAAAAATGCCCCATTTCACTGTGGCTCTCACTGATGTTTCTGCAGCTGGATTCTCTCAATTCTCTTTCACTTGTCCTTAGGCTCCTACCCTGCACTTAAACAGTAAAATTCCCATTTTACAGGGTGTGGCATTCACATTCTCTGATAAAATCCCTTCACCCAGGATTTTTCTCCTGGGAAGCTGAGAAGCCTCAGAGAAAAAGGAAAACAATTCTGATCTCATTTGCTTCTCCTGTGTTGTGCTCATGTGGAATGAGTTTGGAGATTGTTCACCCACAGGTGATTGTTCCATTGCATTCTGCTGTGAGTTGTTTTCACTCTTTGGCCAATCAGGGCCAAGCTGTGTCAGGACTCTGGAGAGAGTCACGAGTTTTCATTATTATATTTTAGCATTCTGTAAGTATCCTTTCTGTATTCTTTAGTATAGTTTAGTATTCTTTAATATAATATGGTATCATAAAGTAATGAATTAGCCTTCTGAGAACATGGAGTCAGACTTATCATTCCTGCCTTCGTCTCGGGGGAACGCAAATACAATAACAGGGAAGGATCTGAGTCACAGGAAAGTGTAAGGATATTTTGAAAATGTGCACAAGGCAGGGAATTCATCTCCCTACTTCTGAGATCTAAACAATGGGGCTGAATTAACCCAAAGGATGAGGAGCAGATCTGGGCACTGAGAGGAAGCCAAAGCCTTTCTGCCTGATGGGGAGACACACAAGGGTTTGTTTTTGTTTGGCTTGGCATCAGAGACAGCACATTAATCTCCTGGAGATCCAATTAAAGGACATCCCACCCCACATCAGCAACAGCAGATGGGCTTGAAAATACATTCCTGAGCTGCATAAAATAAAGGAAGCGGGAAGGGGCTCCTTGTCACAGACATATTTTCTGAAAAATCCTTTCACTAGGATTTTTCTCCTGAGAAGCTGAAAAGCCTCAGAAAGGAAATGTAAACAATAATTATCTGATTGCCAATGTGGTTTAGTGTTTGCTTGCCAACAGGGGCCTCTTTGATTGGTTCCATGTAGATTGTTTCTACTTGATGACCAATCACAGGTCCAGCTGTGTTGGGACTCTGGTCAGTCACAAGATTTTGTTATACATTCCTTTCTAGCCTTCTGGTGTCTCCTTTCTCTTTCTTTAGTATAGTTTTAGTATATTATTTTCTTTTAATAGAATATATATTGTAAAATAATAAATCAGCCTTCTGAAACATAGAGGCAAGATTCTCATCCCTTCCCTTGTCCTAGAGACCCTCAAACACCACCACAGCTCTTTATCTCTGTAATACCCCATTTAGTGCAAGAAGCTCCTACTGTACCCTTAGACTCATTTTCATTAATTTCTCAATGTGTGAAGCTCGATATTAGAATGGAGAATGCTGATTTGTTTGGCTGACAAAAGGCCTGTAAATAGAAAAATATAATAATAAAAAGAATTAAAAAATATATATTCCTAACATCTGAAAATATTTGATCATGGTCATTTCATAGGATGAAATCATGCTCAAACATTTAGACAATTGCACCATTTGATATGTAAAAGGAATATGACAAGGCCATATAACTCTATGTAAAAAAGACTGAGAATTGATGCTGTCAGCATCACTGTTTCAAGCTAATAACAGTTCAAATTCATGGATATCTATTTATCAGAATTTTTTTTGCAGAACCAAAATTGACCTGAAATATCATTAGTGTTATAGTATGTCTTCTGGTTATTTGTATTTCAGCACACCATAATAACTCAGTCATTGCTTGCTGGATAAAAGCAGATTTTCACTCTGGTGTTTGTGCATTCAGTGCTGCCTTCCTGCTGCAACTGTTCTATTACAGCATCCCTTATTTATTTGATTAGTAGTTCTTCATGGCCCCATGGCACTGGGCATTGCATACATGGCCAGCAAACCACCCAAGAGGGCTTTCTAAAATAAAATCTGTTATAAAATCTCACACCTAGCCTTTGTTTCTTCCTACTTTTTTTTATGTGTCTTAGATTTCACAAAACTGCTGAATACAGACATTTTAAATAACATTTTTTAATGTTTCATCTGATCTCTTCCAGAAGATGCCTGGTCAGCTTTTCTTGACACAATCTGTTGGGTGGGTGAGGCAGACTGAAGTGCTGGCTTAGTAGGAAAGTTGAATTCTTAATTTGATTTTTGTATCCTCGTGTCCATAATTAAAGGCTCTGGATTTGGCTAGGCATTATCACTTGTCTGGAATGGGTTCATCTCACACCACAGCATCTCAGCCTAGAGATGCATGCTGCATCTCGCTGGAGGCAGCATGCAATTTGCTGTCAAGAAAGATGTAAGAAATAAACACTTGGTATTTAATAACTAAAATACATTAATATTTTCAGAGAAACAGATGAAATAGGATGCCCAGGGAAGCTGTGGCTGCAACTGGATCACTGGAAGTGTCCAAGGCCAGGTTGGATGGGGCTGGGAGCAACCTGGGACAGTGCAAGGTGTCCCTGCACAAGGCAAGGATTGGAACAAAATGATCTTTAAGGTCCCTTCCAACCCAAACCATTCCACGATTCTGTGATTTCTATGTTTGAGGAAAGACCAAATAGTGCCTGGTGTGCCTGCTCTGTCCAAGTGAGGTGGAACTGGAAAGCTTTGAGAACTCTGCAGAAACTCTTTGGCAGGACGTCACTGAAGGTTTTGTTGTGACCATTCTGCACAGGTTTGCACTGCTCTGCCTTGCTTTGTGAGAAACCTAACTGCAGGCAGCACTTCTGGGTTCAGATCAAAGCCCAGCTTGGGGCAGAGGTTCTGCATTCACTTTTCTAATCCCAGCACCCTGGAGAATCTGCCTGCCAGCTCCCTCCTGCCCCTGAGACAGGAGCTAGAGCAAGCTGGAAAGTGTTTTCCTCAAGAGATGCTCTATTGAGATGCTCTGCCTTCACCCCTCTGCTCCTCTGACAGCAGCAGGAGCACAAGCCTGACTCTCTAAGGTTTTTTTTCTCTTCCACTTCTCTGCTTTTCTGCTGTTTTCTCCCACTTTTCCCTTCTTGCATCAAGCCCAGACCACCAGGGTGCCTTCTCTTCTGCTGTACATCAATATTACTCTGCCTGAAATAAATATCCAGACACTCTCTTAAGTCCAATTCTGCTGTTTCTATTTTAAGGAAAAAGGCTTTTTTTTTTTTCTTTCACTTGGGCTTTAATTCCAGTCCTTCATAAATTTTGACCATTAGAAGAAATATTAATTTTCAGGTTCTGGAATGAGGAAGACTTTGAGGTCTTCCAGAAAACCTGCATGCCATTTTTTTTGGCATTTCCAGCAGTAATTACACTATCTATGGCACATCTTTTCACCATGTGACTCTAACACACTGTGAATGTGTATATTTTACATTCTAAAAGACAACCAAACCATTTCTTTCCTGTTTCCTAGGAAACAGCCACCCAATCCTTTTCAGTTAAGCAGTGAGCAGTTTAGTTTCCATTATGCCAAAATGATCACCATAATTCAGAAAGTCCTCCCTGGAAGAATTACATCACTTTCAGAAAACAATGCATTGAAAAGTATAATGTATAATTACCTTTTTCAGAAAGAAAATGGCCTTTTTTTTCCTTCTCTCTTTTGCCAACTCAGAAGTAGAACTTTCAGAACATTTTCAGCAAAACATGTTGGTCTGTCAAAACTAACATTTCACTGGTTTCTGTCAGCTTTTATGACATTTTTAGGTAAAGAAAGGAGCCTTCTAAACCTTCCTGCTCTTTTCATGACCACAGTTATTGTGCTGGATACAAAGCCATCAGGGATGTTTTTTACCCATTTTTTCCCACTGGAAGGTCCAGCCTTAGCCTCAAATCACAGTCTGCACTTCCACAGACAAAAGAAAGTCAGAAGAAAAAAATCCCCAACCAAACCCATATGTTCCAGTCAGAAAACAAATTTTCCACAAACATTGCAGGCAGAGTGGAAATAAATCAAAACCCTTTATTTCTTGCTGAAGAAAACATTTATACTCCAATACAATGCCCAGGAACATTGCAATGATTAGGGCAATACGTTACAGCAATTAATGGAAACTGTTTTCTATTGGATTATCATGAAAGGCAGACAGTGCTAAATTTAAGATAATCATAATTTTCCAGCAAGGAAGAGTAATAGACACTACTGAGGAAAATAATTACCCCTTTTCCCCCCTGAAGCTTCTCTTTGCCTGGTGATGTCTCCATGGTCCTGGAGCATCCTCTGCTGTCTCACAACTCTAACCCATGCTCATGGCACCAGAGGGTCTTTCTAATAAAGAACGCAGGGGTTTGTGGTGCTCCCAAAGTACCTGCTTCCCATTCTGTCTATAAATGCACAAAGGTAATGCCAGCCCAGTTTCAGAGTAGCCACAAACCAGCTCTTCTTCATCCTGGAAACAACTCCCTAAACTTCCCAAATGGTTCGGTTTTCCACCTCTACAATCCGTCCAAGGAAATCCAAGCAGGACTTCAGGTGAGGGTATTGAAAGGGATCTTCTGAACTTATCAAGATGCCTGCTCATCTTGATAAAGTTAAAAGTCAAAAAGTCTAAAGTTGATTTTTTTTTTCTCTGCTTTCTCTTTTTTTTAATTTCTTTTCCTTCCCCCAGATTTACCCTCCAGCTCAGCACTTTTTTTTTGGCCTCTGACAAGGAGTGCTCATCATATTGCAGCATGAGATGCCAATCATAAGTGCCCTCAAAAAAGGAAGACTGGCAGGGCACATTTCCTCACCTGATTCATGTCTGGCCTCCTGGTTTTCTTTAAGTTTCCAGATGGTCTTTAAACCAATGCATTTCTGATGAATCATCTCTTTGAAGAGAGAGAGTCTAAATCAGAATTGCCAATATTCCCAAATACAGCCGATATAAAATTGTCTGTGCTCCATGAATACATTTAAAATGAAGGTAACACCCTGTATTTTACAGTGCTCCAGCCTCCTCCCACTTCCAGCTCAGATTTACCAAATATTCAGGAAAAATATTCTTGCGCCAAGTTAATGATAAATTATATATTTATCATGCATGTGTGAGGAAAAAAAAGATGCAATTAGCTTTTCATTGTCTTTTCCATGTCAATTCTGAAAGAATTGAAAGTTGAAATTTTTTTCCTCCATTTTTTTGGCATCAATCCTGTTTTTTTTTTTTATTTCTATGCTTTTCCTCCAACAAATTGGTTTATCTTGATTTTATTTACCCACACTTCACTTTTTGTTATGCTGTCTCCTACCCACAAAAATCTGCTGTGTGCATCTACCTTCTCTTCTTTTAGGATCCTTATCAAGCCTGACTTTTACCAGCAAAATAATTAGCATGGAGATAGCTGATTCTTTCAGAAGGAGACGTGTCATCCCACACCCTTTATTGCTGCTAATTTCATTTGCATAGTGATCAGGGAATTGCCAAGGCTGTCAGGGAACAGGCTGATATCAAAACATCCTGGCAAATACCAGTCTGGATAAATTGCTAGTGATAATTTAGGTGTTCTGGGTGGGGTTTCTGAATGAATAAAAGGGGTGTCCCCAGCTGCTTCTGATGAGCTCTTCCCCTGGCTCCAAATGCTTAGAAAAATTCACAAAGTGGAAATTATGGCTAAGGGCTCTCAGAGAACCATTTATGTGCTCAGAACCGATGCAGTGTAGAGGGTTAGGATTTAAGATTTTAGAGATAGCTTAACAGTGACAATTCTTTCTAAAGGGGATAATTTCACACACATTTGGAAACATTCAACAGCTGACTCAAGAAACCTATTAAAACAAAAAAAAAAGGGAAAAAATAGCATTATGTCTTTGCCTCATAAGCATCTGATTTATTTACCAGACCATGTCATCTTTTCCATGTTAAATCATTCCCTTTTCTTTCAAGACAAGAATTCACCATTAATAATGACTCTGGAAAGGTTAGAAACTCAGCTCCACTGGGAATGTAAATGGAATTTCTCCTTAAAAATGGCACTTACTCCATTGGAATGGGAGAGGAGAGGAGAGGAGAGGAGAGGAGAGGAGAGGAGAGGAGAGGAGAGGAGAGGAGAGGAGAGGAGAGGAGAGGAGGCTGTAAACTCCAGGAGTTTTTATTTATATTAAGTGGAACTACTTTATGTGAGCACAGTTTGTTGTGTTCCAGCTCAGAGTGGGAGCCTCTCTAGAGCAAAGGAATTAAGTCCATCCTGAGACTCCCTGCATGGATCAAACCCTCATGGGATGCTGAATCATATTTCATTGCAAGAAGAATAAAAAAGGAAAAAAACAAAACACTTTTTTCCAGCCAACTATTTACTCATTTTCTCACTGTGCAGAGGCCAGGGGCCTCTCAGAATGCAGTCCCCCAATAACAAAGGTGAGAAATGATCCTCAGGCTGAGTGGTCTCTGAGATGGCCGACACTGACAGGTTGTGTCTGCCAGCAATGCTTTTAGGGGTGGTGTTAGAAACCATCAGGAAAAGAAGTGACTTTCTCACTGATTTTCTTTCTCATGCATAAAAATCACCATAACTTCAGAATTTAGAAGTGCCAGTCCAAGATCTTCCTTGTTCAACAAAGCCACAGGGATCAGTTGGAGCCCTCACAAAGTAGAGATGCAGCCATTTCATGGAAGGAAATTAAGGAGTGGATTAGTCTGGAAGTAATTTATCCTGGAAACCAGCCATGTGAAATGTGGGTGATATGAAAGGGTCTTTTAGGTTCTAATCCTCTTTTTGGGGCCCTCAAGTGATATTTGGAAGACACCTTTTAGGACACTGAGCCATTTTGCTGGTATCACAGCTGACTGTTCTATCACCATTTTCTCAAATGCTATCTCCTCCTGAGCATTATTTTTTGCAGATCATTATTCCCAATTGCAATTTGTGTAATATTCTCTTTTCATCTGACATTTGTAAACTTTCTTCTATTTCACCAGCTTAAAGCTCTTCCTTGGTAAACTTGTGCCTATTTTATAAAATTTCAGTGTTATCCATTAGTTTAAATAAGCTGCACTTTGCTTTTCTTTACAACCTGGTGTTTATTCACATCAAATGGAAAAAATATCTGATCCACTTGACTGCTGTTGTGCTTGCAACTCTCTCTGGCCAAAATTCAGGGTAGTAAATTTTAGAACTTAGCTAAAACTGGGCTGATGATTAAAAGCTTTAAAAAATAAAGGCCTTTCTTAAAAAAACATGAAAAACTAACCAGAATTGCTACTGACTGCTGTGTCTACCACATTCTTTTGTATTAAGATAACTTCTGTGTTTTATTTCAGTGGCACAAGGGAAATGGCTTTGTAAGCAATCTAGCCCTTACAAAAACAAACAAAACCATCCCCAACCAATTAAAATAAATGTCATGAGTTTCCTGCTGCAATTATTTCAGGTGCTTTGTTTCCATCTGCAAACTCAACTACTAATCAGCTACTCATTAATCTTAACTATCTTTGTATGTCATCTCCATGCATCTTAAACAGATGAATAAACAAGCCAAATTGAAATGTAATGGGTTTAGGTTATCTACTTCTTGGAAAAATTAAATGAAATTAAATTTAGTGCACCAGTTTGCACATGTGGATATAAATGAGTAGAGGGCAAGAAGTTCTCATGAAACTATTGCAGCTAAACCCTCTCAATATCAGCCTGAATTTACCAATATAAATTTTGTTGCTCAGCTCTAATAAATATCTGTAATTGTTGGTGTAGCCATGAAAGATGAAATTTTCTTCTGAGCAGAAGGATGTGAATGTGTGAGGGTTTCCATTATCTCCTGCAGCTCAATAGTTGCTGTTTTATTTACTGCTCAACTTCTGCACCAGCCAAGTCCATCCACAGAAGTGACTTTGCTTCCTGAGGTCTTTGTTTAAGTCCTGAGATCAGACCTGCAGAGGAAGGGAAAATCACAAAGAAAAGTGCAAAAATGTCCCTGTCTCTGCTCCCTCTTGTGGTATCAGCTTTTCAGCTCACAAGGGAAAAAAAAGCAAAGTACAACAGAAGAACTACAGCAGCAATTTAAGGGTTTCTTTATCTGAAAGGCCATGATGGGCATTTCCCTGATCCTTTGCCTCTCTGATTTCTTAGGGTGGAACTGATGGGTTGTTTTTTTTCCCTTCTCTAGTTTCCTTTCTATTTACTTTGATGTGCCACAGGGTTAAAAGCTATGCACCTCTGTTTTTGTGAAATTAGCTGTGAGTCATGGGGGCATGGCAGGCTTGGGAATCGAAGAGCGCACTCAGGACAAAAAGGAAATGCAGCTCTAAAGGACGGCCAGTGGGAGAAAATCAAGAAGGAGAAATTACACTGCTTTAAAATGAGGATAAACAAAGTGCATTTAAAATTAGTAATGTGAGTTAGAAAATCCATCTGGACTTAGATCTCTGCAAGTTTAAGCACGGATTCCTTTTTACAGCAAAACTTCACACAAGTGTTGTACATTCTGCACAGAAATTGCACCAATGGAGGGCTTCTCTCCTCCCTTATGATGTGGGATCCCAGCCTGTCATCCATCCATGGCATCACACAATCATTAAGGTTGGAAAAGCCCTCTGAGATCATGGAGTCCATCCATTAAGCCAGCACTGCCAGCCCCAGCACTAAAACATGCCACTTTGTGCCACATCTCCATGATTTTCAAACATTCCCAGTCATGGTGGTTCCACCACTTCCTTGGGCACCACATTCCCCCTTCCAGTGCAGAATTTTTTCCTATTATCCAAATTAAACCTCTTTTGGCATAAATTGAGGCTGTGTGTGGAAACCCAGAACATCCCTGTGGCTGTCCAGGATGGCCAGGACCCCTGCCAGGGGGCTCAGAAGCCCTGGCACAGAGCCCAAAACACCTGTGGGTTTGATTATGACCCGTGGAACAAATTACCAACCTTACATGAAGATCAGCAAGCCACAACAGTTTAGGTAGAATAATAGTGAAGTTATGACAGGTTGGAAAAGGAGATTTTGGGGTTTTTGGTATGGGGTTCGGGAGACAGGATGGAGGGAACTGGGTGTGTCCAGCCTCTCTCCTTCTTCTTCTTGGCCTCATCTTCTGCTGTGATGGTGGCACTTACAGATTGGTCTAGAGTAGAAGCTCACTGTCTAACATAGGTGATAGGCATTTGGAAGTTATTGTAAGCATTGTACACGTAGTTTTTAGTATAAAGACATAACACCGCCCTGGGGGCAGGCAGAGTGCCTGGAGCTGCCCTGCTGGACGGACCTCGGCAGGGCAGGAGAAAATTTTTTATAGATAAGGAACAATAAACAACCTTGAGACTGAGAACTGAAGAGCTCCAACTCATTCACCAAGCTCCTGGGCCAGGAAAAGAGACTTCCAACAATCTCGGGGTCGCAGTGACCCAAAAGGCCCCAGGAGCTCTGTGTGTGTAAGTGGAGAGGAAAGGTCTCCCCTCCACCACAGCCAGCTCCTGTCCTTCCTCATTCCCTCTTCACGTGCACTGCAGGACAAACTGGCTCTGCACTTTATCCAGGTTAAATCAGCCCAGTGACACTGCTGCCAGCTGGGGATGCAGAGGAACCAGCCCATCCACTCACAGAGCCAGCAGGGCTTTGCTGATCCTCTCCTCCAGCCTCCTGATTGTCCCTGTCCATCTTCCACGTGCCTCACGTTAGCAACAAACCACCTTGGGAAAAAAAACTCCCTTGGAAAGCAAACCCAGACATTAAAATTCAGCTGCAATACACTTGAGTGGGGATATCAAAAGGATTTAGACTATATCCACTTTAGATTGTAACTTTTGATACAGTGCCTTTGGGAAATATATGTAAAGCTGTTAATATTTTTAAAGTTAAATAAGGTACATTGTATTGCTTGAAAGTATTGAAAGAAAAAAAAACCCAAGCAAACCCAAACTGCCCATGGCTACAGTCTGTGTGTTTTATCAGTTACTTACTCCTTCCATAATGTGCAAAAGGAATCGTTGAAAGCAGCTGACACAGATAACCTCATGCTAATTAAAAGAGCTTTTAGAACTGAAATTGCAGGATGGTGGCTTGGTGAGTAAATTGGTTTGCAGTTTGAAAACAAAAAAATGCAAAAAAAACCCCAGAAGAATTGAGTAAAAGGAGGGAAAGAGTTTATCTTCCTAGAGGAAGAGAAGATAGGAAGAGAAGAAGTCACTATTAATAATCTGATTATCTGGGCCAGTCTGGCACAGGCTGCTCTGACCTGTCCTCTGCAGAAGTGCTGCATCACTGAGGTTAGAGGAAGGATTAAGGCAGAGCTTTGGTGATTGAATTAAAGAAAATTGCATCACTATTATAGTGGCAAACCACTTAAGGCAAATGATTTTACACTTTCCTAATGCATTTTATTTTCTCTGACAGGCAGGATCAGATTGCTTTTTCCATGATATATGGCACATGAAAACGTTTTTAGCTACAGCATTTACACATTTTGGGCAGCTTTTTTCTCTGTCATTTGAGCAGAGATGTTGTCACAGACTCTGATTATCCCAGGCCATATTCTGAAGGAAATGGTCTACAGGACAGAAAGTGTTTGAAATGCTTTAGTCCATGGCAGGAAACCTGGACTCTTGGATGTCAAGGGAAGGATTTTCTAAATAAAATCTTTTCATTTTTAGAGCCTCAGATTAATGCTGCTGTCCTGGAGCCAGCACTGCTCCCAGTGTTCACTTCAGTGAGAGCAAACAGCAGCTTTAGATATGACTGAAGTTTCTGTTCACTCTGGATGAGCAGCAAATCTGCTGAGTGCCAAATCCCTGGGCACAGCAAATTCCACTGTGGATGCATCCCCAGGCTCATTCCTGGCAGAGCCAGGACACAACACAGGCACAGCCAGCCCCACACGTGGCTCTTGGGTTTCCAAGCTGTCCCTGGAGGTCTGGTGGGGCAGAGTGGCAATAAAACTGCACAACACACCCAGGACACCTCCCCAAGATTGTTTGTGTTATTTTAATGGGCTAAAATGAGCTCCAACAAATAACTTATGGATCTCTGTCTTAATTAGCAGGTTGTGTGGGTTGGTGGCAATTCCATCTTCTAGAAAAGTACTGATATGTTTACCTTTTGCCACTAGGAAAAGTGATTGCTTAATGGATATTTTTTATTCTATTAAATTTCACCTGAAAAAACAAAATGCATTTCCCTTTTTTTATTCCCTTCCCCTTTTGTCTTCTGTGTTCTATAAATACTGGTGAAAACCCTAAACTGTTCAAATACACTGTCATTTAAGGAAAAGAGATTTACCATTGTCATGATGCATTATTTGTATTATAATATATTCTAATTATTATATATTATTTTAGTAACACCAATAATAACACTAGAAGACTTTCAGTCAAACTTAAAACACCCTTGATTACTCAAGTTTAGCATTAAGTAGAAGAAATGCCCTTCGGCATTTATGGTTTTATGTGTTTGATATGATTCTGTGTCCTTTTCAGGTAAAGGAGGAGATTCACAATGATTATACTGTGATTCTTGGTGAACCAAGAAGAGGAAACAAAATGAAAAAAGACACCCAAACCCCAAAACAAAACCAAAACAAAAAAACAAAAACAAGCATTAAAAAAAAAAAAACAAAACAAAAACCCAAAACAAAACAAAAAACCAAACTAAAACAAAACAAGACAAACAAACAAACAAAAAACAAGAACTGGCAGCCAGAGTGTTGAATGAGCTGAATTCCCAATGAAGTTTTTGGGGTTTTAAGTGAAGAAATATTAAAGACTTGGCCATCATTATGGACATTTCAATGTTTTGCTGTGCTCAGTTCCACAGTTCCAGCACGTGCACAGCATCTGAGCCTTCACCTCTAGTGTGGTCAGGATAAGGGGGAAAAGAGGAGAAGCCACCAAGATGAAGTTTGAAGAAATAAAGTCATGAAAAGGCAGTGCAATCTTACCTGTGTAATAAGAGAATTTAACAGAGATTTATAATTCTTTCCACATGATTTTACACCATTTCCATGTCCAGAACCCTCTTTAATTTAGGATTCCTGGAACAACCTGTTCTCCACATCAAAGTCCGTGGGAAGAAAAGAGGACAATTCAGAGTCAATCCCAAACCAAGGCAGAGCCACTTGCTAAGTTAAATGGAAATGGCACTAAGAAAAAGACAAGACTTAAATTAAGAGTAAAAAGAAAAAGAAATTGTCCAAATTGGTTCCAGACCAATTTCAAAGGACTCATGAATCCTTAAACACCTGGAGAATAATGGACAGTTTCACACTGAATGGGGGATGTTACTGTGAGTGCAAATCACAAGCTGGAGGCAAAGTTTTCCACAGAGCCTTATGTTAACTTGACAAATATTAAGAAAAAAGTTGACTGAGCTGCAAGAAATTGTCAAGAATTGTCATAGCCTTCACCCAAGGTAAAGGATAAGCACAAATTCTCCTCTGTGGCACTTGGGAAGTAATTAGAGCCATTCTGGAGGTACTCAAGCAGTGACATTTGCACAGACCATTGGGATCATGCACCTTTCCTGTTTAGCACAAGGAATCTTTATCTCTAAAAGCTCATTATTTCAGAGCATTCCGAATTATAGGGCAGGGCTTTATAGATAACAGATTTCTTACCTGATGTGTACTCTGCAAACCAAAGTCTCAAAATTTATGTCAGTGTTTGGTCGAGCAGTAAATATCGGGAATGCAAGCAGAAAAGCTGCTGAAAAACAAAAGAAATGCATTGTAGATGAGGTTTTGCTTTATCTCTGGGGAAAAAGAAATCATAGTATGAAGTTTTTTTAAAAGAAAACTATGAAGTTTTTCTGGGAAAAATTTCATAATAATGCTGAAAATGTCCTGAAAATTCCTTGGTGTTTGCAGAATTATAGTTGACTCTTAAAGTGGTGTTGTTAGCTAAAGAAACAGAAACAAAGTGGTGTTGTGGGTGGGGATTTTATCTACATTAACATCAAAATAAAATTGTGCAATTAGATAATTTTTAAAACAAATAAAACATAGTCTCAAAAAAAAAGCACAAATGAAAAGTGTGAAAGGAAAAATATAAATAATTCAAGCTCTTTGTTTTTCTTTTGGAATATTTCAAAGTCAGTTAAAATATGTGCCTGAATTTCCTCTAGTCACCTCAAGTTACTCTCACATGGCCTGAGAATTTTCTTTTATTAAAATTCTGTTCACATCACCATTTTCTATTGGTAAAAGTTCTAGGCAAAGTTTCAAAAGCAGTGTTTTCAACAGAAAATTTTAAATTTATTTTTTAAACTTTTTTTTTTGTAAAAAATATTTGGCAACTATGACAAATGATGGTGTTTCGTGAACAGGAGAACCTTTGCATTTTGTTGTGTGGTTCTGCTTTAAGCATGCTCACTGGACAGAATCAATAGTGCTTGACTGTTAGGCTGTTTCAAGTGAATAAAAACACCTTTATTCAAACAATAGCAAACAGTTCCCTGGTGACAACACTGTTCCTCATCTTCTGTTCAGTTCAGAGCTATTTGCCTGAAATGCAAAGTTTTCCTAATATTTCATTACATTTTAACAGAATTCAGCCATTTTATTCTAATAGTCTGAAAATTTGCTACTAGAAACACAATTAGTAGGAATTGTTAATAGACTTATTCTCTATTATGTAGAATGTGAAATTATTATGGCAATGATAAGAGTTATCACATTTCTCTGGTAGTTTATTTTTGAGACCTCTTACTGTAGGAATTAAGGTTTTTCTATATTATTTCACCCTTTCATGTTAGAATTTCTCTGGTGTATTTTGGGTGGCTTTCACTGATACACAAAAAATAAGTTGCAAAAAACTCAAGAAAAGCTTTTTGTTGCTCCCCTAAATAAAAACAACCAACAATTTCATCCCTAATTTTGATTTTTACGAGCTGCCTGTATTTTAAATTACTGCTATTTAACAATTTCCTTAACTTCCCCTGCACTTTCAGCCTTGGGCAGCTTCGTGAGAGGAATCTTTCCGTGGAAAACATCAATTTGAAGACGCAGCTTTATAGACTCCATATCAGGAGTCTGTCACTGCATCCTGAATAAAAGGCAGCCCCTGCTCCCAGGCCTTGCTAGGGCTCACAAAGGAGGATTTTCTGACAGGGTGGGTGGTATCAGCTGCTGGGATTAAATCCTGTTTGATGGGAGGTTCCATGGAAGGGCAGAGCCCATCAGCTCCTCTGTGCCCCTGTTTGCTCTGTGTGCACAGCAGCGGGGACCTTCAGGGGTGACAGAAACGCTCCCGGTGGCTCTGCCAGCAGCCCATGCAATGGGGAAGGTGGCAGGGCTCAGAGCACAGCAGGCCCTTTAATTTAGGCAGCTGTAAAATCAATAAATCAATAGGGAATGGGGTATTCGCAGGGAAAACCACCTCTCCCAAACAAACAAACAAAAAACAAAACAAAACAATAAAACCCAATCAAACAAGCAAAAACCAAAACAAATATATTAAAAAAAAATTTAAAATATATTTAAATTTTTAAAATATATTCAAATATATTAAAAATATTGATACAATTAAATACATTAATAAAATAAAATATAATAAATATTCTACTAATAGTAATATTAATATAATAAAGTATGTTAAAAATATATAAATATATTAAAAATATATTTAAAAAACCAAAAAACCCCACCAAACAAAACAGAAAAACCCCAAACAAAACAAAAACAATAACAACAAAAACCCCCTAAAATACCCAAAAAGAATCCCCAAAAAATTACCCCTTGAAAGGTAAATATATTTTAAAATACATTTTAAAAATATATTTAAAATATATTAAAAATGATTGATACAATTAAATATATTAATAGAATAAAATATAATAAATATTCTACTAACAGTAATATTAATATAATAAAGTATGTTAAAATAGATATAAAATATATTAAAAATATATTAAAAAAACCCCAGCAAACAAAACAGAAAAAACCAAAACAAAAAAAACAACAAAACCCCTAAAATACCAAAAAGAATCCCAAAAAAATTTACCCCTGGAACAGTATTTCTTTCCAGAGCTTGGAGTTTAAGGCTCAGGAGTTAACAGCTTTGAGGACAAAATTTCAGCAGGTCAGAATGTGCAGAGCATCACTGGAAGAATTTGTGTTAGAACGAGGGTTCAAACTCATTTGCCTTCTGCTAAAGCAAAACTATCTTGTCCTAAAGAGAATGGTATCACTGAAATTTAAAAAGAATGCTCAAATAAATCTTTTCAGGCTCAGTTTTTAAATTATCCAGTTCCTCCCTCTCTCACCCTCCCACCAAAAGCCTTTTCTCAAATTCTTTGCAGAGTTGATGCCCCATAATGAACCTCCTTTTCCTCTGGGTGTACCTGGCCAGGTGAGCACCCATTTGCTCTGTAATAAATTCCATCCCAAGTGAAGCCCGTGGGCAAACTGCTCTGTTACTTTGTGCCCTGGGCAGGTAATTTTGTACTTTTCTATATAATACAGAGAAATGTTGTACAAATTCTGCAGACTAACCCTTGATGCAGGTTTTGCTGCAGTTTTCCCTAGCACAGAGGTGCACAATTAAATCCCTGTGAGCACAGTAATCCACAGCCCCATTTATCACCACTGCTGTTGCTTTCAGGCTTCTTTTTAATAGCAGAAGTTGATGGCTTCCATATTTCTGAAACTTGTTTAAAACTGAAAATAAATTCACCTGAAAGAGGGGGGGAAAAAGCACAAAGTTGAAGGAAAATAAAAGAAGGCAGCAAATCTGACAAAGCTGGAAGTGTGCAGTGGCAATTGTCCAGCCTTAATATTAGCCTCAAACCTATAATTCCCTGGAAATATCCATAGAAATCCATAGGAAACAGGACTGTACCTGTTCATGGGTTGAAGGATGCTGGGATTAGAAATGCTAATGCAGTGTGGATGGAAATCACCATCTCACCTTGCCTGACACTTTCAGTTCTTTCCAAAGGTTCCAAAGCCTTATGGAAAGAAGCTTTAGTCAAGGAACTACTCAGCTGGAAACAAGAATGGTTCCTGAGCACTTCACTACTCATTACTGCCTGCTGGGATGCTGGTACTGAAGGAGGCCTGGATCAGCTGAAGTGCCTTTTATCTTTGAATATTAGCAGTTTCCTGGATTGTTTCTAGCATCTGGTAGAATTTAAAAAGGGTTCCCAAACCCATTCTTTATTGCCCTGGTGTGCTGGCTACCTAGAAGCCAAAAAGTGCAGCTCTTGTGTCTCAAACAAGTGCTGTTCATGTTTGATCCTGAACGTTCCCAAAGAACCATGGGTGCAAAACAGCTGTTTCCCCAGTATCTGCCTTTCTTAAAAAAAAAAAAAAAAAATAGCAGCAATAATGTATCCCTTTCAAAAATAATTAGCCATTTGGGGAATTGATGGTTTCTATATTTAAGTTTTTGAATCAAGTCCATTGTGATTTGCAGAGAGCAGAACATTACACGTTCTGGTAGCTGGATAATAGGATCAGTACACGGGGGACTTTTCTGTCTGTCCCCATGCACAGATGTTCTTGTGGCAGGAACCACAGGGGGGATAAAAATCATCTGTTTCACGGGAACACCAAGAAATTGATGGGCACAAAGACCTCAAAAACAATGCTCCTAGCTCAAGATAATGACCCATTGACAAAACCACATTTTGGGAGAAAAAATAAAGGGATAACTTGTAGTGTTTCTATCCAGGGATTAGAATGTCCTTGGTTCTGTTCCCAGGGCTGACACTGGCCTTCTGAATGACTGTCAGTCACTTTGCAGCTAGATGTCCCAGTTCCCAGTTTTACAAATTATTCCAGTTCTTTGTAACACACCCATTGAGATCTGCTGATAAAGTCCTTTTATTCTTGGTAATAATTGCAGAGCTTGCATTATCATCTTGTGCATGCCTGAATTTGCACACACCTCACTGAATGACAAGTTTTTATCCAGCACTGAGTGTAGCAGCTTCCCCTGAATGTATTGCCATGTCTTCCTGTTGATCTGCCAGTGTCATTATCTCACTTTTTTATTCATGAGAACCTAGTTCTGAAAACTGATTATTGCAGTTTATAAGAAGTGTTATTATTTCTGATAACGGACATCCTAAATTTTGGCTTTATTTTCATTTCAGTGTTAGGGATTGGAGCATCTGTCACTGGGGAGAGGCTGAGAGAGCTGGGAGGGCTTGACCTGGAGGAATTAAAGCTCAGAGGTGTTTTTTCAGTGCATGCAATTACCAGTGGTGCTCAGAGATGGGGGAGAAGCTGCTGGGGGGAAACTGCTCTGGAAATAGTGGCAGCAAGGAGGGTGAGGAGAAGGGTGAGATCTTGTGAAATGCAGCCCTTGACACGAGCAGAATAACACAAGTTCTGACTGCCTGGCTCCTCCTGAAGTTTATTAAGTGGCTGAAAAGTGATAAATTGGTTTAGTGATGTGCAGAGAGGATCCATGGTGATGTGCAGAGAGGATCACCATGGATCCAGCCCTTTTTTATTACACAGAAGGTAATTACAGAATCCCCCACCTCTCATTTGCTTAAATCCAATGCCAGTTTTGGTGTGTGTTTGTGTGGAGTTGTGTTGAATCAATATGTACACTGAGAGTACAATTCATTGAACCTCATGGAGTTGAGAACTGAGAAGTTTAAAGAATATTGGTGTGTCCTTCTAATGCACACATTTAGGGCTTTTTTACATTTGTATTATTATATAATTTTTTATCTTCCACTCTCAACTTTAAAGAAGTAGTTGAAGCAATAGAAACCTTCTGGTCTTTTTTTCTTTCCTAGATTCTCTTTTAAATGAATGAAATTTTTTAATGGAAAATGAGCTGCATGAACAGAAATTTAAGCTGAATATTTGCTGTATATAATGTGATGAAGGGGAACATACTTCTACATTTTATAAGGAAACAAAGTACTACTATTTTTATATAAAGTCGCCCTAAATGGGAAGAAAAGCGTCTGGATTCTGTAGTAATCTTCAACAATGAACTAAACCAGTCAGCACCCTGTAGATCTGTCCTCAAAGACAGATTTGCTCTCCTATAATCTCCCTGTTTAATGCATTATAGTCAGAAACATGGCACAAACAGTTTAAGAGACCTGAACATGCACAACACCCACACACAAACCTTCCAAGAAAGTTTTTTTCCCCTTTCTCTTTTTTTACCTAAGCTTTTCCTGCCTCACTGCAGGGCTGAATTTTTTACTCTGTCCTGTCAGGAATAATTGCACAGCTTTAAAGGATTTGCAGAACACTTGTTTCAGGTTTGACACCACCACATAAGATCTGATGATAAACATCACACCCAGACCTTACTTCCACATAGCCAAATAAACAGGACCATAAAGACCATTTGCATTTTTCCTACCTGGCTCACCTCATGTTTGAATTATTGCTGTGTTTGCTTTGGTTCAGGCAGTCAGGCAAGGATTATATGCCTCAGTGCAAGACATTTGAATTTCTTTATATTTACCTAGGGTGGGTGTCAATGCTACAAATCAGAGTTGCTCTGTCTGAAGAAAACTGATCCCAGCTCCTAAAGGTGGAAGGGAAAGCCTGGCAGGGGAAATTATCAGTGTGTCCTCCTTTTCTTTTCTGTCCATATTTTTGAAGTGGTTTCTGATATATTTAATGATTTTAAACTGCTTAGGTGGATTTCACTTAAGGTTTTGAAGGGGAAGAATGCACTACATGAAACTCAGTAATGAAGTTTACTTTAAGTGATTTAATTACCTAGACATTGCCCTGCATGAAAATATCAACAAGTAAAGGCAAGAGTGAAGTGTCATCCCCTCCTGAGACAGCAGGAGGTCACAAATTATCCTTGTTGTCCTTTGAATAACTGACATGACATTTTTCATGGGTCATTGACTTTCCTATAGACTGAAAAAGGGATCTTAGTAAAGGGATTTGGGTTCTACATATCTAGAAGGCTGATTGTGTAAAAATGGTGACAGATGTTACAAAAACAGTAGGAAATGTGATCAATGTGTCAAAGCCAAACCTCAAAGGGCATGAAGTGTTTTTTTGGCTGTCACACCCTTTCAATATGTGATGGCAAGTGCTTGGGCTTTTCTGCTGGTGTTGATAAACATCCCTCCTGCTAAAATAAAACTGCTGTTAAAAAATATGGAGGTTCTGTCTTTGAATTGGAAATATTCAACTACTTCAGTTTTAACGAAGCACATTTTTACAAATTTGCATTTTTTTTCTAAAAGGGAAAGAGATGAATCTTAATACATTTGAATACTCCTCACAGCCAACCTAAAATAAAGATAACTGAGAGCTGCCACAGTGAGTTTACTCACTGCATCACTGTTGCATCAGCCTCCAACATATTTGTGCAGGAGTGGTGGTGGGAACCACTCTGAGACCAAACAAACTCACCCTTATCACTTTAGAAGTTTTGTGAATCCTGCCCATCTCGATGGGCCGGGACTCAGTGGATGCACAAACCAAGAGCAGATTTCAGCTGATGGCTGTGATAAAATTCACATTGGAGGGGTGTGCAAAACAGGCAATTCCCTGCAGAAACTGCTAATCCCTATGGAAGGAGTGCCACTCTTTCAGCATTAAGCCTCATCCATTGTTAATGAAGAAGAGAAACAATTAAATGGGAAAAGGGGACTATTAAAATACCACTTAATTGTGACAACTTGATAAAGTGTCCCACCAGCTAATCAATACAGCTTCTGGGAGTCTAACAGCCTTATCAATTTTACTGATGTCTGCATATCTGCTAGTTTTAAGTTCCTGGACTACATTTACAGAGTGCCAGGGGAGAACTTTTTATATTGCAAAGGAGCTGGCACGAAGGAGAACCCAGAGGACAAGAAGTTTTCATTGATATTTTTGAAAACCATTTGTATCATCCTGGTTCTTCTTCCCCAGAGGGTGGCTGGGCGCTGACCAGGCTCCCCAGCAGTCACAGCACCAGCCTGGCAGAGCTCAAGGGGTGTTTGGACAATGCTCTGGGGCATAGGGTGGGGATGTCTTGTGCAGGGCCAAGGCTTGGACTCAATCCTTGTGGGTCCCTTCCAACTTGGAATTTTCTATGACATTTTTCTATTGTATTTGTGGGATGCCCTGATGAAGGAAGGAATGATGAATCTGACTCCATGTTCTCAGAAGGCTAATTTATTATTATATTGTATTGTATTGTATTGTATTGTATTATCATAGAATACTATACTATACTATACTACAGAATACAGAAAGGATACTTACAGAAGGCTAAAAAGACAATAATGAAAACGCCTGACTCTTTCCAGAGTCCCGACACAGCTTGGCCCTGATTGGCCAGAGAGTGAAAACAACTCACAGCAGAATGCAATGGAACAATCACCTGTGGGTGAACAATCTCCAAACACATCCCAAAGGAGCAAAACACAGGAGAAGCAAATGAGATAAGAATGGTTTTCCTTTTTCTCTGAGGCTTCTCAGCTTCCCAGGAGAAAAATCCTGAAGGGATATTTTCAGAGAATGTGAATGCCACACTTTTTCTTTTCTTGGTAAGATTTTACCCTCCTTTCTTTTTTTCTTGTGGAAAAAAAAAATCTAGATCAAAGCTGAATGGGAGATTTGATTTGTAATTTACTCTTTTAGAAATAACATAGTACTATTAAGTAAGGAAAACTACTACAAACAAAGCTGTGTGTTGGCCACATTGATTATCAGAAGAAAAATAGGAGGCTGGAGATATACAATTAAAAAGTTGTACTGGTGCTCAGTTTCCTTCACCATGCCTGTATCCATGACAAATCAACTTCCAGTCCTACCTCTTGTTTCCACGTTATCAAAGACACCAGAGGTGTCATTTGGTAAAACTGCAAGTATTTAACGAAGCTACATGTAGTTGTAATATTAAATTTGGATCTTCAGTTCTCCACAATTACTCAGTCTGGCTACTGCAATGGACTCAAGTTTAGTGGTAAATTGTGGTTTGGTGTAAGTGAGCAGCCAATACAGTTAATAAAATGTAATTGATGCAGGATCCATTTAAGCCAGTAAAAGACTCAAGTGGACATTACTGAGAATTCATGTTTGTTTGCCTGTGAGATGTTAGAGCAGGACAGGCATAATAAACACTTTTATCCTTCAGTCTTATTTTAGCAAAGGTCTCTGAAAAACAAAGTAGCAGCTACCTCAGTGTATTAGTGGTAATTATTTGTAGATATTTTTGGAAAAGCATGGGAATTACTATGGAACTTGTTAGGCCAGATTTACTTGCCCTGCAAGTGGCAGACACCCAGCTTTAGTATCAACTTTACATGGTATTTGATAATTCTGTGTTGAGACCACAAAAATCAACTTCTTCATGTATTCTGAAAACTTTTCATAAGAAATCTTAAATTTACTTCAAGATCAGAGTTTCCCATTTCCACAGTTTTCCAGCAATGTTTTCCGCTGAGTCTCTAAATGCATGAAATGTTCAACTTGACAGTAGAGTTTAGAGAAGGAAATAACCTGAGTCTGGTCCAAGAATGACATGAGCAATTCTTCAGTTTTCATTAAAAGTGGCATTGATGAAGGCAAAATAGTTTTCATTGAACTTCTCTAGACTGTGATTTGATTGTATATTGAGCAGAATCGTAGTTTTTCTTACACTGATACCTGAGCAGATGTTTCTGTGAGTTGAGGTTTGTTCCCCTCTCTGTTCCATGGGTATTAAAAATCTCTGTCCTGTGGGAACTAACACCACGAGCATCCATCACACTGGGGATGTTTTCCTTGCCCCTCAATAGGGAAATTTTCTCAAATTGCCTAAGTTAATTAAGGCAAATCAGGGACTAAAAAGAGTTGTTTCTAACCTGTGCTTAGCTTGACCTTTGCCTCAGAGCAGAAAAGAGGCAAATATGTTCAAAGCATTTTTTTTCCCAGCTTTATGAAAAAACATGACTTCTCTTTATATATCTACACATTCTCGGGTTTAATTTAATTCAGAGCAAGGCTTGTTGGAACAAATGGTGACAGAAAAAGTATTGTAGACACAGTAAAATAAGCTTTATGAAAAACATGACTTCTCTTTATATACCTACACATTCTCGGGTTTAATTTAATTCAGAGCAAGGCTTGTTGGAACAAATGGTGACAGAAAAAGTATTGTAGACACAGTAAAATAAAAATGTTCAAGAGGAGAGCAGCTCATCAAAAGTGGTTTCTGGATTAAAGTGGGGGATGTCTTGCTAAGGACTGAGAGGTGAAATTGTCCAACTTGTGCTTGTGTAAGGATTTCCAAAAGGGATTTGATACAATTGTCTAACAGTGTGAAGCAAAAAAATAGTTTGTTAATTTATTTCAGTGCAGACCTCTGATATACCCCTTGACTGACTTTTGTACTCACCAAGTAGAATAGGAGTAGAGATGGAGAGACACTGGGAAAACAGGAGAAATCCTGGTGATGCTTGAAGTGGAGGAAGGAAAATAAATTTCTATAGCCCATAAGAGAACTTGTTTTCATGGTCATCACTAAAATTACATTCTTAAATCAGTCCTTTTACTGGAGGAATAATGAAATAATTTAATAAAAGGTAGAAGTCTGAGAGGAAAATCATTTCCTAAGATTTAAAATACTCAGTATTGCTACAACTTTGTAGTCTTGACATATAACCCTGGCCAAATGAATGCCAGGGGTGATCTAAGAGATCCCTGCTGTGGTCCCATTTCCTGCCCTTTTCCCATTCCCTCCTTTTGGCTCCATTCTCTTTCAACTTCCTGCAGCAGCTCTGGTACTCATCTGACCTTCAGTGAGCCTTTTCTGTCCACTTGCTGGGCAGAAATCTAGGCCACCAAGGAAAAAAGGAGAAAAAGAGAAAAAAGAAAAGGAAAAAAATATATGGAAAAAAACCCCCAACAACCCATAACAAGCTCAGAAATAGTTTTTTTCTGGTTTAGTATATTCACATTCTGAAGTTTTTAGAAGTTCAAGTCTTTGGTATCCTGCTCCAAAGCCTCCAGCACAGAGGCAAGCCATGGTCTGAAAGATATTTTGCAATATATAATATTGGTTTTTTTACCCTTTGAGCATTATGATACCTGTGTTTTCTCATATGTCTTTTGGAGTCACCATAAAATTCTCATCATACATTCGGAGAACATGCAAATGGAAACACATGCAAGCTAAAAAGGAAAAGTGGACAAAATGAAAAAAGGAGTGGAAACGAGTAGGGGGGGAAGTGCACTTGAAGACAAATACAGGGAGGGACATGGAAATGACTTCTGAACATTCATTCTGTTTGGAAATATCAGAAAAGACATATGAAATCTGTGAGCTTTTGGCCTTTAAGCTTGGAAAGATGCCTGAGTTCACCTGGGGAACAGCCTGAACAAATGTCATTTGCAGCTGGGGGAGGTGAAAGAAGGAAGAACTAAAGTGCCTGAGTCTGAAAAGGAACTTAGTCACACAGCTCCTGGTACCTGCAGTGAGATGTTAGAAATGCATGGGATTGTGAAGGGGAGGCAAGGACTGATTTGAAGCACTCAAAATGAAATACAAATAAAGAAAATCAGGTATTTTGGTAGTAGTCTGGCAGCTCATTCCATCAGTGGTTATGTACTCTGTGATTTCCCTACATAGATGCAGAGAATAAATCACAGCCTGGTGTTGGAAAGAACAGGTTTTTCCTTAACTGGCTGCTTAAATGTCTACATTACCAAACAATCCAAACCTGTGTGACAATACCTATTTTTCATAATGCCACACTGGCGAGCACTACATATAAATCCCATTTTCTGACTGTGAAAGCTATTCTGTTTCCTCTGGACTGACCTTTCTAGTTTCCTGATCTCCCTCCTCCCCAACACACCAGGTTTTCAGGGTAATGTACTTTTTAGGTGAGTGATTAAATTGAACCTGTTTTCTACAGGACCTGCGGGTTCACGTTCCTCAAACAATCGATTCAGGAAATTTGAAGTTTTATTCTCTACCAACTTACATCTTCTTCCCTTTCAACACAGAAATGTGTATTTAATTAATTTCATAATTAATGTTTAATATATCACCTGTGTTGAGTGTGTTCAGGGCCTTATTTTTCCTTTAGCACTCCTTTTTTGTGTCCTCTGACAAAGCTGGCTGTTAGGGCTGCTGATACAGCTTTTTTCTTTGGTCATACATGGCCAAATGATTACTTCAAGCTTTCTCACTGATCATGAGTAAGGTTGTGACGCTGGCAAGGGGGGTTATTTACAGACATGAACGAGACAGGGCTGCTGTAGAATGCATCTCGAGCTGTTTTATTTTTCAGCATCAATCTCATTACATGATCATGACAATGAGAAGATGCTAGCAGCTCACGTTCCAAGCAGCAAGCCAAAAACTTAATGTTACAGCTTACTTTATACGCTTCTTGACCAATCACACAAAGCAAAAGCACACTGACAGTAGTTCTATCCAATCACCATAAGCACACGTGCCTTTAGTTGAAACAATGCTTGCCTATTTCAAATACAATACCTGCTTGTAAGCCTTAAAACAATGCACAGAGCTCCTTATTAAGCTTTAACCTTCATAATATCTTGCTAGATGAACTTTCTGTAGCTTAGAGAGCTGTTCTAGACAAACGTTAATACACAGACCATTGTTCTATTTGCCCTTGCTTTTCTGCAGTTTAAACACTTTTTCTGCTGAACCTATCTCATGGCTGCTGCTTTAGCTCTACTCACAGTTCTGCTGTCTCTGAGGCCTGCCTTTTGCAGCTTTCCCAAAGCCCTCTGATTTTGTAGATTCTCACAAGGTTGCAATATACACTCACTTTCACCAACTCTGTCTTTTCCTTTCACATCAAAATCCATATATAAATGTACACAATGAATGCTAGATGTCGGCTCCATATTTTTGTTACTTCTTTCCTATCTTTATCAGCTTAGGTGGGATTTTTGCTTGGATTTTTTTTGGGGGGGGGGTGATTTCCTCTGAGGATCCACCTGACTGCAGGGCTTGTAGCACTTTCCCTCCTAACCTGTCAGTCTGTTTTTGAGCTTTGGGAATGGCCTTTCTTTCAAATTCCCAGTGCACAAAAGTCTCTCAGGGATGCCAGAGCTTATTTACAATAACAACACGAGTAGCACTTTCTAGATAGATAAACAAACCCTTTTTTTTTTGTCTGCTAGGAACTCAAATCAGGTACTTCCTTTCAAGAAATTATGCCCCAAAGGTAAAATAGAGTTTTATTGCCAATTATGAAGGGAACTGTATCAATTCTCTTAACCACTTGCTCCAGACCATCTGTCCTTTTGCAAAGGCTCCTTGGCAAAACATTTCCCTTTTGTTTGGTTTTCAGGGCACTCAGCTGTGCCCTTGTGCCACAGCAGCCCCCAGCAAGGAAACACCAAGTCACACACCAGGACCCCACTGGGTAATAAAGCCTTTTTGGGTAATTTCTCTCCTGGAGTTTGTGGCCAAAGAGATGGGTTTACTCACCATTCAATGAGTACTCTCAGGAAATGCTGATAAGGAGAGGTGAAAGGGGCCAGAGATGGTAACTAATATGAAGAAAGATCAAAGCAGCCTCCTCCTGGGAGGAGAGGAGTGAGCAGATGGGCCACATCACTTGTCTTTAGGAAAGGAGAGAAAGTCCTGGCCTGTTTTATTGACAAATACAGAAAAAAAAATCTGCAAAAGGAACAAAAGTTCTGCAGCCATGGCTATCTTTCCTCCTTCCAATTTTCATTTTCCCAAGCAGAAATTCCTGTGGCAGTGCTGCCCATGATGTCACAGACAGCACCCAGGCTGTCTGTGCAGTTTTCAGCCTTGCTTTCAAAGCTGTAACGCATCTCTGAGCTGAACCCTGACAGAGCTTCCCAAGCACATTTCTAATAAATCCCAACAGATCAGTTAGAAGTCTGTGATAAGGTGGGAGTCACTTTAGTTTTCTTCTCTTCCCCCCATGGATGCTTTTTGTGAGCCCACATCAGGCATTTTGATTGAAAAATCAGTTCTCTATAAATAAAATAAAGGACTGTATTAAGTCAAGTAGCTCCCCTGATGCTACTTGCTTCATTAACACTCTTCCCTGGTCTCCAGTGGATGTTCAAGTTCTCCTTGGGGAAAATAAACACCTCTCCAATCTGTTTTTCACCTCTCATTTTTCATTTATTTACTGATTTCTGGTGAGCCTAAAACATGCTATCAAGCTTCAGGAGCTTTTACGTTGCATTTAATTTTCTTCCAAGGTGCTTTTCTCTGTTGGATCCTCTGCAGCACTGTCAGGGTTTTGTTTTGAGATTAGTTCTTTCTTAGCTGAACTGATTCCTTCCTTCTGGGGTAAAATAAACTGCACCATGAGCCTTTTTAGAAATGGGTAGTGAAGCATCTGTTGTGTTCGTCAAGCCCTACCTGACCCTTCTGCAAGAGCTGGCACTCTGGGGTTTTTTCCTGTTTTTGACTGACCTTTTTAAGGTTTCTATTTCAGTTTTGCTGGCAGCCTAAGGTAGGCAAGGGCCACAGACAGGTTAGAGAATGGTTCTGTTAAATGCTCAGCAAAGAGATGAAGCATGATAGCAGCTCCAGCCATGAACCCACAGGTGTTCACAGGGTTCTTGGATGAGGGAAGAGACGAGGATCTGACTCCATGTTTCAGAGGGCTGATTTATTATTTTATGATATATATTACATTAAAACTATACTAAAAGAATAGAAGAAAAGGTTTCATTAGAAGGCTAGCTAAGAATAGAATAGCAAAGAATGATAACAAAAGGTTTGTGGCTTGGCTCTCTGTCTGAGCCAGCTGACTGTGATTGGCCATTAATTACAAAACATCCAACATGGACCAATCAAAGATCCACCTGTTGCATTCCACAGCAGCAGATGATCGATGTTTACATTTTGTTCCTGAGGCCTCTCAGCTTCTCAGGAGGAAAAATCCTAAGGAAATGATTTTTCATAAAGGATGTCTGCGACACACAGGTAAAAAGAATAAAAAATAATTAAATAAAAAAAATTTTAAAAATAACAAATGCATCTGACAAAACCCAGCAAAGTTGCTGAGCCATTTTAGCAAAACCTGGTGTGTGCTGGCAATTCAGAAGCAGCAATAACCACAGTTCCTGTCCTGCTCTGTGAGTTTCAGATGACAATTTTCTTTGGGCATTTTGGCAGGGGTGATTTTAGAGGATGTGAAGGAGTCCTCTACAGAGAGGGTTTAAACATGAAACTTTTGCAGTCTGGCCTTAAGAGGCACATACAAATCAAATTCCAGTTAGAGTCAAAGACAACATGATCAAGTGGAAAAGTGGATGGCACTCTGCTTGACTCAAAATTTAGTAAATGTATTAGAAACAGGATTAGGGATGAGTCACTGTACATGTTCTTCACAGAAATTACAAAACAGCCCAGCTAAACCCTGTCATTCTCATTGTACTTCCCTATTCCTTATGGCATCCATTATTCTGGCTTTGTAGGTGGATGATTTTCACAACTGAGTTGCTAAATGTACATTAGAATGGCATTAGAAACTTCATTTACAATTGCTTTCACTGGTCTCTCTGCATTTAATAAATGTTTAGAGATCAAAACCCTTCTGTGGTAGCAAACCTGTGGGACTTACTGTAAATGTAAATAGTTTTCAAGGCTTGTGAATGCAAATTTCCACACCGTGCATCTATTTCCATGATTTCCATAGGTGGAAGTGGTTTAGCTATGCAATGTTTCACCCGTTTTCTGAATTTGGGGACCACCAGAGCTTTGCTTTCCATGTGCTACAGGGACAGAGAGGATGTGACACCTTAATCTCCACAGTCAAGGTGGGCTCAGTTAGTTACAGCTCAGCTGGTAACCCAGACTGGGGTGTAGTTGCATAAAGCTGGATTTTTAAATGCTCTCTGAGCTGCCCTCAGCACCTACAGAAGATACTCGTAAAGTCACTTGAAATTTTGAAAGGATGCCCAAAGCATAAAAAAGGGGCAGCAGGTGTGGGCAAATAAAACATGAACTAAGGAGCTCCATGGAAATGTAGTAAATGTTGGCAAAGGGGATTAAGAGAGTCTGATCAATTGTTGAAATTCAGTTCTTTTCTTTAGAAGAGCCTGAATAACCTGGTTGCACTGATTACAGTTTGTGAAACCCCTTCCCCACGAAACAGGAGACACAGGAGACCTATACACTCCTGGAAAGCAGAGGGAATATTTTGGGGAATGAAAAGTGTCACCAGGCACCAGTAATTGGTACAGCTGGGAAAACAAACTTGTGCTTCCTTGGTTTGCTTTAAAAAAATCTTCACTGCAACTTCAATTAGCACTTCAACACTCCTGAAAGCCAGTGTACGTGAAGTGTCCTGGTTTTTTTCATTATAGAATCAACAATACCTTCTTTCAGATCGTTCCTTTCATCAAGGACTTCAAAGCCCTTAATGAAAACATATTTTGTTTGTTTGCATTGCATAATGGATCATGGCACAGTAATGCCTGATTTCACTGAAATGCAGCCACAAAATTCAACTTTTTGTTTTGGCCTTAGTAGCCCAAATATATCACATCTGGTTCCAGTTTAGCCTCAGTCAAAGGCTGCCTGTACCCACTTTTGGAAGAAAAAGATGAAGAGATGTCAAAATGCTGCAAATACAAACAACAAAAAAAAATTCTAAATAGTTAATGGAAGATTATACATTTATTTATAGTGGAGAATGGCAGAGAAGCAAACAGAAAGAATCCTGATATCTGTATCATTTTGACTGATTTGCTACCGCTTCACAGCAAGTTTATCCCTTAAGAACATTTTTTCAAGATAATTCATTATTATTTTATATACACTGGTTGCAGATGGCATATGTCTGGAGGAAGATCCCATATGGAATTTAATTAATATCCATTTTTTCTCAAGTCTTTTAGCAAGTTTGGTTGAATTCAGCTCACTGGCTGAAGACATATAAATAAGGTTGTGCAGAGACAGTGAGCTGGGATGTCCCTCATGAAGATATAAACCACAATGAAGGCTTTGCTGGGAGTCAGTTTCTCAGGTCTAACCACATTCTCTGGAATATCTGGTGTATCCACAAGAGCCTCACCCACCAGCAATGTTTTACCTACATATATTACAAAAGTCATTTTGCATTTTTGGTTCCCCTGTTTTCAAATCCTCTCTCCACTGGAAACTCAGTCCCATCACCCCAGTTCTGCAGCTACAAAAATGAGGATGAAAAAGACCCAGGTCTTTTGCCTGTGGTTATTCCCAGCCCTGCCAGGTTCCTCAATGTCCCCTCTCCTAAAAGAATACAGACCTGGGGGCTGCAGTGGCTGTGCCTGTGGTGTGGAGGGGTGAAAAGAGCATGCCATGAATGAAAATACACTTTTCATTTTCCACTTATCCAAAACCTGAGTCTATTTGGGTTCAAAGAACACAAACCCTCTACTTATGGTTTGGGCTGGTGCGGCTGAAATGTCACATTCACTACTGGGAGCTGCAGCACTCCTTACAGGACTGTAAGTACCCTGTCATGCTTCTGGCTTGGAAATTAGACTTCAGCACTCTGCTGGAATCATTTTAAGTGACTCAGGTCTCCAAAAAACCTCTGTACAAAATATTGCTCTGCTAAAGAAATTTCTCTTTTAAGCTTGCTCGCTCATATCCCTAAGCCAATAGGAAATGAAAACTGATTATTTTCCCTTTGAATCACATGTGCTCTGCTCATTTTCTGCAATAATATAATTCAGAATAAAATAAAGGAGGGATATAAATTTTCATTGGCCATATTAAATTGAACAATGTACATACTTCTGTGGTGTTAGTTTCCATTACAAAGGAAATTGAACTGCAGAAGATGGTCATTTGAAGCTCTATAGATTTTTCTGCCCCATAAGCTGCAAAGAATATGTTTGAATGTGTTCATCCTTTCTTTATATGTTTATGTGCTTATATTTTTTTTATATATATGCACATGTGCAAATATAGATACACAAATAAATGTGCTGCATTTATGAGAAAAACAGGCTCTTGATATTTCACCATCTGGGAAGATGCACATGTTTAGTTTTTGTGTATTTCCCCCCATGTTTTTAATTTTTACAATTTTTCACGATATTCAAGTCAGATCTTTGGGTGTGGAGGGAGGCAAAAAAGAGAGGAAGGAAGGCAATAAATGAAAATATACGCTAAGCATCCTAATTAAGATTTATTTAACCCAGCCACAAAACAGTATTTAGCATCCTGATGGGAGCAGATTGCTTTCACATTTGATGCGAATTCCCATTTTTAAATAAGAAAAGTGGCACTGTGTTAGACCTGAATTATTGCTGTAGTGCTGTGATATTTGGGATTTCAGAGCATGTATTTTCTTCGGGGGTGGGTTTGCTCCAAAGAGCCCAGCAAAGGCTGCCTGTGCTGCAGAGCTCCCTGTGCCAGCTTCAGGGCAAGGACCTGCAGGAGGGAGAGATGGGCTACCAAAGGCAGCTCTCACCTGCCCTGTGGATCCTTCTTACAGCTTGACTTTGAGCATCATGGCAGGCAATGAAATGTCAAATGGGACCTGCTGCCCTGGGTGGGATCTTTGGAAAAGTCACGCACAGAAATCGGAGGCAGACGGCACATCACCTGTCAGCAGAGACCTATTCCCACCAGTAGATGTTTGGGATTCAGTTTCTTACTAATCATGCTTAGCATTCCCTAGGCAATACTGGGAAGAAATTGGAAATCTATTGGGAAGAATATCCTAATGTTTATTTAGATATTGGGAAGAAATTCTTTCCTGTGAGGATGGTGAGGCACTGGCAGAGTTTGCCCAGGGAAGCTGTGGATGCCCAGTGGAGCTCAAGGCCAGGTTAGGTGGGGCTCTGAGCAACCTGGTCTAGTGGAATCTGTTCCTGCCCATGGCAGGGGCTGGGAATGAAGGATCTTTATTTTCCCTTCCAACCCAGACCATTCAGTTGCACTTTTACAGCATCATATTAAACCCATGCTTGCTAATACCTTTGACAGTGATTCTTTAAGCGATCCAAATCCCCAACTCCCAACACCACTAAGTTTTTTTTTTTTTCCTAAAACCTGCACCAAGAAACCCCCCAAGCTCCCTGTATAGGTCAAGCAGGCAATCCCTGCAAACACAGGGAGGAAAAAGTGTTCTGCAAGTTCATAATCTCAAGGCAATATCAATTAATATTTTCTGAAGGCTTTCAATATAAAGAACTGCATTACCAGACCGAGTGTTTTCCAAGGAAAGAATACATGGGATGCAGAGGTATATTAACTGGGAGGCTTAATACATTTGGGACAAAGCTGAGCAGAAATAATTCCACCGGTATCAAGGAATAAAATGAGAAACATAATGATGCTGTTTAAAATGCCAAGGAGCTCCTAGGTTAAAAATATGACCATAAAGCCTGATTCAAAGTCATGGATTTAATAAAAAGAGTCATGATGGATGCAGTGATTCTGGAGCAAGGCCCCAGAAGAGCAAAGCACCACCATGTCCTAAGCTACAGGCACATTTCTGGAACATGAACCAATTTCCACCAGGGCTGCCTGGGTCAGTACCAGGCTGCACATTGCCCCCAGAGCAGGACAAGCCACTTGGTGCTCCTGTCTCTGTGTGACCTTTGGGACAAAAGACATCTGGAGGGCTTTGGAGCTCCACAGAGCCCAGGAGTTTTGGGCTGGAAAGGGCTTTGTGAGACTGAGTGAGGCAAAGCCCATGAGCTGTGTGTGCTGGTTGTGTCCTGCAGGCAGCAGGGCATGGGAAGGGCATCCTGCACAGAGCGCCCCAGGCTGTGCCAAGCTGGCTCACTGGATGCCACAAGGTCCTTCCTGCTAGCTCAGTGTGCTCCCAGCTCAGCCCCAGTCACATCTTCTGGAATGGGAATCAAGCCCACCACCAAAACCCTGTGAAAAACAACAAAATCCCTTCTTCTGAAACTTGCCGTAAAACAGGGGTGGAATTAAGAAGTGAAATATTGAACTGTTTCGCTGATAGGGAGCAGCCTACAGCTAGCAACTTATCCCCAGAGTTATCATACATATGGATCACATCTAAAATATTTAAAATTGCTTTACCTTTACTAGACCACAGTCTTTAAATTATCCTCCCAATTCTGTTAATAGAATATGTGGAGTTATTAAAATAATGTAAGCAGGAGGAATAGAAAGTAACTTTGTGATCATGCAACAGGTATTTCGAAAAGATCTGTACTAACTTCCATACTGTCCACTTCCTCCACCTCCTCCTCCAAACAAAAAAAATGCAAAAAAAACAAACCCAAAACAACAAACAAGCAAGCAAAAAAAAAAAAAAGGAAGAAAACAAATAAACAAAGGATTATATTTCCTTAACTACTATTAATTTCAGTGAATTTGGTCTTCAGTTGCTGCTTTTTCAGTCAGAGAGCTTTCATGTTTACCTGAGTTTTCTCAGCCATTAATGGTAGATTGTCCAGCAAGGTGGCTTTAAGCAAGGTGGATTTAAGCAAGGTGGATTTAAGCAAGCTGTGCTTAATCCCACTCACTCAGTGCCACTCAGCAGAGCTGCTCCCTTTCCACATCCCCTGAAAATCCAACTCTGTGCATGAGGGCCACCAGAGATTTCCATCTGGTTGTGTGGCATGGGCTGAATTTTGCCTGGTTTTCTTCTCTTTTACCTGCTACCAATTTCCACTGCCTTTTACTTCCTCCAGGACTTTTAGGGTCACACACTGCCCTATTTCTGCCTGAAGAAAATACCAGATTTTATTTGTTTATTTTTGACCTCCTCTCCTTCCCCCAAAATTGTAACAAACAGCATCTTTCATGACCTGAATGATTACCCAACATGCAGGTGTGTGGAAATCACAGCCATGAGTACACAAGATTCCATAACAGACAAGGATTCTATCCTCTGAATTTCTCTATTTTAGTATAGGTTACTGCAAATTTATAGCCCAGAGAGGGATCTAAAAACCCAAACTCAATAATGGGTCAAGAAAGAAATGAATCAGTGGACAGATTCCCTCCAAAGTTAATCCATGGCACACTCTGGAGTCACACAGGTGTCCCCAGAGACATCCAAGATCTCAAAGAAAACTCACGTGGAGAATGCAACCTGTTTAGGTACAGAGTACATACAGGACAAGAAGTCCTCACAGAGACAAATTTCATTTTGGATAAAAGTTAACCCCTTTTTATACCATAGAGACATCAGATGTTGCAGGACACCATCACTTCAAGCAACCAACACGCTTTGTAATTTCATATTTTGGCTGTAACAGCCAACAGATGATGTTTCCTTTTCTTTCAGACCCATTCAATTTTCTCCATTTCCACTTTTTCAGATGAGAATTTGTCACTACAGATTTGGGTTTATATTTATTGTCAATTCCTGAAGATGTCCAGCTTCCAGATAGCCCAGCTGTCCTTCTGAGAGGCCCAGCACCCAGCACCACTTTCCAAGGGTGTTTCTGGTTCCCAAGCTGGGTTTCCAGATTCCCAGCTCCTAGGCTGCCCGGCCTTTCTCTCTTCAGGAATTATCTTTTCTAACCAGGCTGCTCACATCAACATCCTGCATTCGTATTTCACTGCTGCAGTGACTGAATTCTTTCTCGTAAGAGTTGACCACAAAAAAAAAGAAAAGAAAAAAAAAACAAGAAAGAAAAGAAAATATTGATCTGTTTTTTTCTGTCTTACTTCCCAGGGTTTTGAAAAACATTTTTGACAACGACAACATTTTTGTACTGCCTGAAATATCCCATGAGAAACAAGCCTACTTAGGAAAGCCTTTATCCCCCAAGGATTTACCAGCCTCAAACATGTTTTTTGTGAGTGATAAGAGCTAAAGATAGAGAAAAGAGAGTCACAGGAGTAATGCCAATACCACAGGGAAGAGATGACATGGGGATCCCCTTTGTGATGCTCTACTTAAACCCTCACAAACCTTGGCACATTTTATGATTTCTGGGGGCACTGAGGTCTATATTCCCTAAAGTCTGCCTGCCCTGCTGTTTGAGGATTGCCTGAAGGCTGCCCCACACTTATCCAGGGTATGCAGCAGCACATCCTCCCTTATGCAGATCATTTATAAATTCTGCACCAAAGGTATTTATTTCAGCATAAATTTGGTGTCTGCCAAGCTCATTGGTGCCATGCATGGTGAAACCCTCTGGGAATCAGATTATGGATTTTCTTTTCCCTTCTGGGAAACGGAGTTCAAAAAAGATGGCAGCAATACATTTGGGACTTTTTGTTAATTGATTCAATGTTTTCATCATCTGTGGGCTTTCTTCCCAAACATGACACTGCAGACCATGGATGAAGCTGGGAACAAGGCAGGGAGAACATGGATTTCATGGCCATGGAACATCAGAGTTTGCAAAGCAAGGATAAAATTGAATTCCAAGAAATGGAGTTTCCAAGCAGGTGTTGGAAGCACGTTTTGAAGGCTGAATAGTTTGTGATTAATAGCAATCCCATCTAATCATATTAACACTATAATTCAGGATTGTTAAGAATAGAGTATCTTGTTAGGAAGATGTTATTTTTTGGATGCTGTGTATAAATTTGCAGATAATCAATTTAACAGCTGTCTTCAGGAACTTAAAAGTACTTAAATAATTTTAAGAACTAAAAATAAAAATGCTAATGACAGAGGTATTTGTTTTATTATCCTTAAATATTCACTTACATAACACCACTTTATAGCCCGTTAGCAAATGTTAATGTATTTTTAAAATCATGTACTTTTATCTGTAAGTTTTTTATAAATTGATTATTTTCAGTGTAACACAGGTAACAGATGATCAGTCACAGTCATCTGCTTCTGTGCTTTCCAGTGCTAATAACTGAGAATTACTGAAGCAAAAACAGAACTTCTATTAGCACTCTGTGTTAATGAAGAAGGTCTAATGCACACATACCACTTAGCTCTTAAATAAATTACAAGCCCTGGGTGTTAAGTGGCTAAATGAGTATTTTTAAACAATATTTGAATAGCACCTCTTTTCTACGGCTGCAGATGTTTACAAATGCCTGTATTTTACCTGCATTTTTGCACTAATCTCCAAAGTAACATTTTTAAATAACTGCTACGTTTTTCTGTTGATAGCTCTTGCTTTGTGATCACCAGTAACGATTCAGTGAGATTCCCACTGCATTCCCTCAAGCTATACCATGCAAGGAGGCAGTTTTCCACTTATTTTTATTTAAGCAGCATTTCAAGCACAAAACTTGAGAAGATTTTTCAATGGCATTTCTGTGTAGAAAAGGGAAGTTGTTTGAAAGAGATGAAAATTTGTTGCTCCCTCACCTACATATGAAACAAAACAATCCTTGCAGGTGGGCTGAGATTCCCTCCTTTGTACCCAGAAATAAAATATTAACAATCTGCTAAAGAATTTGGTAATAGGAAAGAAGGAAAAAAAACTTTTATGTATTACTGGGGATATTTAACCTCATTACAATTTATTTAAATGTTTCAATGCAATATTTAGTGCCATGGAAAATTCAAGGATCTTGCACTTTTATTCCAGGAGCATGGCATTTTTCATGTATTTCCTTGTAAATTAACAATAATGTTAAAGATGCACATTTATTTTCAATGTGAGATCTGTAAAATCAAATACAGAATGAGTTAGTTGTGGTGCTGCAGATTAGTGGAGAGATTTGACAGATCTGCTGTCACTTAGAAACTCTGAGTCCTCAGAGCTGAAAAGCATCAGAAGAGGCACAGAAATGTGACCCCAAGTGAATGATACAAAGCATTTAAAAGTCCAGAAGAGAGAACAGTTCTGGGGAGTTGAAAGGTATTTTTACATGTGCCATTTTTGGTTCAGTGCTCCTGACAGTGCCAAAATAAATGTGACTTAAAAATGAGCCTCAGTAGAAAACTTTTCTCCTCCAAGGGATCAAGCTGTGGGAATGATAGACAAACCTCAAAGAGAGAGTTTTGAGCTTAAACTCAGCCCTCCAAAAATTAGCAGTGTAAGCAAATCCTCCAAAGGCATCTGGTGTACTCTTACATTGGTGTAAGAGTATTTATTTACCTGGGTGAGTATTGGAGTTGCCATCCCCTCTCCTGCTGGGCTGCAGGGATATTTTCAGCACAGTTTAAGTGGCCCCAGACACGACTTTGTGGAAGGAGGTTGGTACAACAGCAGCATACCCAAGTTTAGCAACTTCTGGGTAAAGGTTGGAATGATTTTATCCAGCTTGTGCGCCTGGCATGGGGTGGCATCTCCTTTTTCCAGCCCAGAGAGCTCTGGTTGTCATTTTATGCCACAAAATACCAATTCCATGTGTTGCAGTCCTGGATGCTGAGAATTTTAGACTTTCTGTGCTGACGGACTCTGACTCCCAGGAGAGCACTGCATTTGACCTGAGGCCATGGAGAAGGCTTCCAAAATTGATTGATAGCACTGGAATTATGGGAGTGTAGTTTGATTAGAAGTGTGTAATGTCACAGGGTGGAAAACTTAGAGGTTAAGATTTTGGAATATAGAATATAGTAATAGATATATATATATATAAAGCAAGATGGAGGTTTTAGGGCAGAGGCAGGACCTTCTTCACCTTCTTCTTCCTTCTTCTCCATGGATTTGGGTAGTATTTTGTAAATGGACAGAAAAATCCACATTGCAGACTCTGAGTGTGATCAGTTACCGGGTTAAAAGTGAAAATAATTTAGGTGTCATTTCTTTATTGGATAGTTTAGCCGTAAAAGACCTTGTAACAAGAGATAGTGAGCCATTTTGTACCTTGTTAGTGAAAGACTGCAGAACTCACTGCCTGCCAGACTGTAACATAGATAAGAAATAATAAACATCTAAGCCTGAACACAAAATACTGTCTTAAGTGCCTTCAATCCCAACCTCAAGAGACGTAAAGAAGCTGAGAGCTGGCAACCATGCTGTAGGGTACAGACCACTGCTGGTGAGACTCACCAAGAGCCAAACTGCACCCCACAGTCACTTCTCCCTTTGGGATCTCCCAGTGGATCCTGCAGGACTTCAGGCAAACTCATAGTTCCACTCACAAGGATCCTGTTTTAGGCTTGGTCTCATAAAACAAGATTGAAGACAATGCATTAAATGGGCTAGAATTACTAGAGCTGGAAGGCCTGAGATACATTTTCTGTCTTCTTTAAATTGCTTGGAAATAAACCCAAACTACCCATGGATATCTTCAGGCTTTTGTGCTAGAATGAGCCTGACACTTGCAGATCTTCTGCTGAAAATATGGTTTTATTACCTGATAGAACCTGCTTCTTTTCAAGGAGAATGATCTGGAAGATACGATGTTGGCTGAATGAAAATTTGCTGACCTCAGAATAAATTATTCCCATTATTCTTCATTCCCTCTGAATACAGGGCAGCAGCATCAGTGTCTCTCTTCATAGTCCAGCAACTTTAGTCTTGATCTTAGTGACACCTGGCTGCCTGCTGCCTACCAAAAAAAAACCTAAGTAGGGTCCTTTTGAGTTACACTGGGGAAGAAAAAATCTGTATTCTAAATCATAAACCTCATACTCAAAAATCTAAATGTATTGACTTTACAAGTCTGAATTTATCTCAATATTTTACAAGGCCATACAAAGGATTGTCTGCTGTCCAAAGCCATAACCATTAACTATAAGGCAAAAGAAGAAAATTTTATACCACTAAAAGAAGCTGGAAGTGAAACACAGGGAAAGCTGTACAAGAATAGATTAACTTTTTAAAAGGATTACTGTTTTACTTTTCATAATGATTATATTTATATTAGGTTTTTTCCTGAATGAAATTACAGAATAGACCAAATAAAACATAAAGAATATACTGAAGCATCAGTATATATTTGTAGAAAAAAGGTGATAACTTATATATATTTGTCTATCACTAAAAGATGAAATAAAGAAACATAGAATATGCAAAATTTTCTGGAATTATATTATATTTGTATTAGAAGACACAATAAGTTATACCACTGGGTCCATTATTCATGGCCTGGATGGCAGTAGGCATCAACATGGACACAAAACCATCTTCACTTGGCAGCAACAACACATATTTTCTGAACAATGAAAACAATGAAAAATATCACCTAGCTCAGGCTCCTCCTTCCTGAGCTTTCTCAGTATCTCATAGCAGGCAGGAGGAAGCTGCCAAATGGCTTTGATGAGCAGTTCATGGAACTCCAAGGTGAGCAAAACCACCTGAGAGCTGCATGGACAATGCACAGACATGCAGGGAAGCCAGGGATGGGCTCACCCTTGCCCATGAAAGAGAAGGAACTACAGCTCTGAGGGCCTCTCACACTTCATTTTCTGGTTTTTCTGGGAAAAAACTTCCACCAATCAGGATTTTCTGAACAAACAGAACAGCCTGTGTATTGTAAATGCAGGTTCACTGATGAGGGGAGAGAATGATGCATCTGACTCCATGTTCTCAGAAGGCTAATTTATTACTTTATTATACTATATTATATTAAAGAATAATATACTATGCTAAAGAATACAGAAAGGATACTTACAGAAGGCTAAAAAGATAATAATGAAAACTCCTGACTCTTTCCAGAGTCCTGACACAGCTTGGCCCTGATTGGCCAAAGAGTGAAAACAACTCACAGCAGAATGCAATGGAACAATCACCTGTGGGTGAACAATCTCCAAACACATTCCACATGAGCACAACACAGGAGAAGCAAATGAGGTAAGAATTGTTTTCCTTTTCTCTGAGGCCTCTCACTGCCTTTCAACTTCCCAGGAGAAAAATCCTGGGTGAAGGGATATTTTCATAGAATGTGAATGCCGCACCTGCGCTGCACAGCATGGGAAAGAGGTGGTTTGATAATTATGTTTGATTCTCAGACAGAGGTCAGGTAGGTTTGGGTAACTCCTTTTCCAACACTGACAGTGATTATTAAGCTGTACCTTGAAAACTCTTCTATCTTTTGGCCATTAATGTGTCCCACAACAAAGGTTGTTCTCTTTTTCTATCCTTTTTAAAATAGAGAACAAAACTTTTTTTTTCCTTATCAGGCCAAATTTTATAAAATATGTCAATTACGTTTGATAGTTGAAAATTTAAAGTGAATTTTTTGAACATTTTCCCTTTATGAATTCCTGATTGGGCCATATGCATTAAAACTGTGACAATTTAGGGAAATTTTCAAATTTAAATTATTTTTTAAAAATACAAATCAAATTCAGTGTTGAAAATGGCCTTTTCCCCCTGAAAACTTAGGGTCTGCCTTGAGAACCTGCTCTAGAAAGAACTCCTCACTATCTTTTCCTTAATATTTTATTGATGTGATCTAGCATATAAAAGAATCAGAGTAAGATAAATTACTAATTTGAATTTGAAGGTGTTTTGTGTTTTTTTTTTTTTTTCTTAGCCCAGTTAGTGGATCTGTGTTTAGCAGCTAAAAATATTTGCAGATGGAAACTCGTTAGAAAATTGACAAAAAGTCTCATGGAAGCTATTTTAATCTCTTCAACAACACCTTCCTCACAATGAACATCTGGAGAGTACTGCAACATATGCTGTGCTTAATAGTGAATTATCCCACACATTTCAAGAAAGGGAGGAATTGTTAAAATTTCCTATTTCTTTAGCCAGGCTTTGCATACTTCAATAAATGCAATATTTTTATATCCTCTTTAGTAAAATGGCATTTCCATCCTCCTTCCATCATGAACATATGATGTTTGCATGGGCCATGGTGAGCCATTCCACGCCTTGGATTTTTTCCATCTTTATTTTGTTGGTGAAAACAGCCTTTCAGTTCCATATGAGGCCAAAGTTGGGCTCCCAGGAATTCTTTGCTTTCACTTTAATTTCATCTAACCTTCATTTAAGGCCAGTCATTGCCATGCCTACCCATTGAGAGTATTGGGTGTTGTAGGTGGGTTTTCCTGTGCAGAAAACACAAATTTGGATTTGTTCTGTAACCTGATGATCCTTTGGCACGACTCTTACAGATAAATGCGCGCACAACTGTTTTAAAATTCTTGCTATTTGTCATTTTATGGCTTTCTGCTGACCTGGGTTTGATCTTCCTGAAGGAAAACATGCCACAGAGCACAGTAGAGGGTATTGGTATTGCTGGTGTTTTCTCTGGGTGGTTCAATGCCCAGCTGACACTCAGCTGCAGCAGGACTGATATTCAAAGGAAATTTGGGGTGACTGGAGACCTGCCTCTTTTTCAAGAATAGGAAAAAACCTGCAGTTTGAATTTCAGCCTCCATTAAACCCATTCCTATTCAGAGTAATTTCATTTCCACTGGTGAAATCAAGAGCAGAATTATGCCCAGATTGTCTAGCAAAGAACAGGATGTAATGAAGGCTGGATTTACTTTCAGAAATCCTCTTAGGGTATTGCCTTGGGAAAGATAAGAAAAATAATTTAATTTCATCAACAGTTCAGCAGTTGTAAAATCCCACACAGTGAAACAGAGAGGAGACTTTTGGAGAGAGCCTTTCTTGGGGCAGCCAGCTGCTGATGAGCACCAGAGCATCTCACTCAAGTCCCATGTCCAGGCACACCTCAGACCAGTGCTGCACCTCACACTGTGCTATTTTGAAATTAAATGTGCTCTTCCTTTGACAAAAACATCACCTATTCTTGAGAAATTAGTCCTTTCTGTGCCCATAGCAATGAAATATTATTTTTGTTACAAAGAGAGGAAAGATTATTTTTCTCTGTTTATTCAGCATCTGAACCTATAAATTGCAGGTAAACAATATAATTCTGCTTTTTTTTCTCCCATATCTCTTGAAGTATATTTTTAAATTGCTAGAACAAAATTTACTTCTATTTCAAACCTGCTTTTGTATTCTCTACCAATTAATTTTCTGCTTTAAGGTATTTTAAATGTATTTTAAAATTAGACAAAAGACTATGAAAAGTGACTGTGAACCCTCAAACCAATTTGGGCTTGTATAATGAGGATAAATCATTCTAATAGAGCAATTTTAAGTCAATTATGACACCATTATTTTCGAACTCATTACTGATTTTATAAATAAACCAGTAACCTTTCAGCATTATACCAATAGATGGCTAGACTGCATTGTGTAGGGGGTGTCATCTTGCATCCTCAAGGCTGAACAGTTATTTCCCAGGTTATTACAGTATTTGACAACCCTGTGAAGTGCAATGCAGAATAAAAAAGTGTGTATAATTTCACTCAAATCATAGGGAACAAAGAAGTTTTTCCACCACACTCTGTTAGGTTGTCCTCCTCCTAATAAATGAGACACTAATTTCTTTATATTACACTTTTCTGCCTTTCCAGTTACATTTTTTCCATCATCTGAAGGTTGAGTCTGTGTAGGACATCCCAGCTGAAGACCGGTTTTCTCATTTGAACTCTTTAGCTTTTAGGCATTAAATCTGTGCTTCATTGAAGTCAGCACCTGCACTGAGAAATGAACACACACCTAGTGAGTGCCAGAGCTTTCCTGAAGGTGAGGTGGATAAAATGGTGAAGGTGGATAAAAATGGTGAAGGTCCAGTTCAGTGTCTCAATATAAATCAGAGGCAGAGATTAAAACTGAAGACCCCCACTCCCAGACCAATACCCCACTAATCTGCATCCCCTCACAGCTGTGCTTGCAGGAAAAAAAGTAATTTACAAGGTAAATTTTCATATAATGACAGTGATATTCTTCAAATGTCTTTTGTATCTTAGTCTGAAAAAAATCAAGTTTTCTACCTCTTTGGATCACCCCTGTTAATGTAAAAGTGCTGACCTTGAAAACAGCTATTTGGATAACCAGTTAATTATTGGAAAAAGTTGATTTTATAAACAGATATGTGGGTTCAGGCTGCCAAAGGAAATGGGAGTGTCATTGACACGAGGATGCTGACATTTCTGAGCAGACATCCAAGGGTAAGGACAGGTTAGAAATGAAGAGACAGAGAATGTGAAACTGAGATCCTCCCTGCCAGAAAAGGAGAGTGAGGTGTTGAACAAGTGGAATTTCACTCCAGTGGCCCCTCTTGAGATGTGGTGACCCTGCCATACTCTTCACCTGATCTCATCCACCCACCATGTAATCACAGAGCTGCTCAAAGCAGGTTAGGGAAGAAATGCAGAACCAGGATCTGCGAACATGACAGCCCCACATTCCCTGACCTCTGCAGTGCCTTTCTGAAGCTGTGCCTGTGCTGTCAAATACCAGTCTGTCCTCTGTCCTTGAAACCCACTTGTGTCTCACCATGGTTAACTCTCTTCCCTTCTTTGCAAACAGCATTGCCTTGTCTGTACTGAATTCTGATAAATATCTCCAGCCATGCTGCATTTCATATTTGGGGGAGCTCTTGCAGACCCGAGCCAGAACCATGCCAGGGAGCACAAAAGTAATTCAGCATTAGGAGCCACCTTGGGATGGTTTTGATTTATTAAAAATATGGATATTGATCTAGTACCAATATCCAGCTGTGATGGACAAAGACTCTCTAACAGTTTAAAGTTAGAAAGTGTATGTTTATTGTGGGATAGCTCCCAAATACACACCCCAATTTACAGGTGATTACAGAGTCCTTTTATCTATACAAGTATTGAATACCCAAAATGCATATTAATGACTTTGGTACATCCCATTCCTCGGTAATTACCGAGGGTAATTCCCACTGGTAATTATTTCAAAAGCCATTAAGCATGAGTAGTTTGTTCCTTGAAATGGGTCAGTGGTCCCTTTCATGGGGAGGGTCCCAAAATGAGGAAGTAAATGAAGTCTTCCTCGTTCTGACCTTTCTAACCTTTTCCATGCAAATATGACAAATGAACCCTTGGTAGAACTCCCATTCCCGTCTTCAATTGGTTTCAGAACAGAGGAGGCCACAATTGTCTGATGTTCCTAAAAGCTATTTATCAGTTTCTATATTCTTCATTATAAACCCAGCTAACCAAACATTATGTTGACAAGCAATCATTTATTAGTTAACTACTAACTCTTAACTTCATCAAGGCCTACCCATTTATTTTGATTAACTCCAATAAAGCTTATCTTTAACTAAAACCTCAGCTCCTCTAAAATCCCTAAATTCCTTAAAGTTTTGTCTCAGTTTTGAAGGTAGCTCCCTGGCCATCATTCTTTCACCACTGTGAATGAGTGACTTAAATTCTTCAGGGGCTCTAGAACACAAGCACAGGAGGTGAGGTCTGCACACTGGACCATAAATCACAAATGAGCTGGAGGGCTCCACCTGTCCCCTTTTCAACAACTGACAGACCAAAAAGCAGCCAGAAAGAGTGGGTGGTTTGTGATATTCACATGTTCTCTGAAGGGAGAGAGGCAGAGAAAAGAATGATCAAAACAATTCTTATCTCATTTGTTGCTCCCGTGTTTTTGAACATGTGGAATGTGTTGGAAGATTGTTTACCCAAGGTGATTGCTTGACTGGATCCTGGTGATGGTGTTTTGATGCATTGACCTGTTGGATCCACGTGTGGGTGTTGGGACTGTTGGCTGACAGTCACAAGCTTTCAGTAGTTAGTAGTTAGTTAGAAGTAAGTATTATGTAGTACAGTATCTCTCTTTAATATAGTATAATGTAATATAATACAGTTTTAATAAAGCGAGTATTCAGCATCAGAGTCAGATGCCAATCATTCTTCTTTGTTGGGGGCACCCTGATTTTACAATAGTGGTTTATAAAAATGACAGAGAGAAAGGAAAGCCCAGAACAAAGGAGCGTGGGCTGGAGGCTCCTGGGGAACTCTCAGTTCACCAACACATGCACAGAGGATTGCTGCTTGACTGGTAAAGGACCAGGCTTTCAGCACCACCTTAGCATTGGTGACACTGTAAGACAAGGAGGGGCTTCTTTTACACCTCTCTTTCTTTGGATTTCCAGGTGGGCACAATGACAAGAAATCAGGGGTGCATTTGTCCTGACTGTGTTTGCAAGCAGGCAGAGAGAGCCAGCCCCACCTCAGAAACTACATGCTGGGGTTGTGGCACATTAACTGTGCCCTGTGCCAGTCTTTGGGCATTCTTCCTCTTCAGAGCAGCCTAAATCAGGTGCAGAAACCCCACAACAGAAGGATTTTGCACTCATAAGTGTCAGGTGTTTGCCCAAGTACTGTGATACTGAATATCCATGGTGAGGCCATCGAGATCTGTGGAGGAATTAAGTGATGGGCTGATGGAGCAGGCAGGAGACTTGAACTTTACAAAGGGAAGCTGGTTGTTAAGAAACAGTCTCTAACAGCACAGACTGCTTTCAGGCTTCAAACCGAGGTTAGAAACTTTGACATTTCTGCTTGCCATGTCTACAAAATAATATTTTTTTTGAAAAAAAATTCAATTAAGAAAGGAGAATGTGCTACTTGAGCTGAACTACATACATGATGGGGTTGAAGTAAAGATGACCCATCTGTAATGATTTTCACCACTTGGCATAAGCCTGGTGTCCCATCTGCTCACTCTCCTGCCATTGAAGCTTTTCTAGTACAAGACCCAGTATCGTGAGATGTTGTTGATAATCTCTAGGAAAATGGAGTGAAAAGTAGCCCTGGTGAAACTCTTGGTCAAGATAAGACTGGGAGAGCAAGTGAGTTTTTTAGTGAGGGTTCAGCTAAATGGCTGAGCTATATGAATATTTAAGAAAATGTGTTGGAATCAGTTAAATCCAGCACACTAAATATAAACAAAAACTCTGTATGGGCTGAGTTGATCAAATGTCCAGGTATGGAAGAGAGTGACTGCTGCTTAAGGAATATTTTAATGCATTGGTCACACTACCACCTCCAAAGTAATTTACTTCCACAAGGCAGAACTCAAGAGAATTTAGGATTCCTGACTGCATCTATCCTGTTTACCAAATGATACACACTCAATGGGGACTTGAATTCCAGTGGATATTTCAAAAGATTTCTCTAAATAAATTAAAAATACTGTTGTTCCCACATCTGTTCAGCCATAAGCCTACTAACTCCTATTGTCTTTTATCTGAAAGATTTCTCTTCTATGAATGGTGAAGAGTGGAATGGAAAACTCCAAGCCAAAAACATGCTGAAGGCTGATCTCCATCTTCATATTTATACCTTAATATAAGAATCTTCCATTATTGGCTTCACTTTCTGATGAGATTTAATTGGAACGTTTCAATTAGGTTTTAGAAGTGCATGAAATATTTGAAGCATCAACACTTGAAAGACCCAGGGTGGAAGGGTGGAAGGGAATGTGTTTGTCCCTCCCTTTTCCCTAGTGCAGAAAATGCAGGAGATGTGTTTGAGGTGCCCCAGGGTTCCAGTACCACACACCAGCCCTTTACAGCTCTTCTGTTTTATATGTTCAGCCTCGTGGTGAAGGAGAGAGCACAATTTATGCTGAGAGCTCCAGCTCTCTGCTGTGCCTTGCACTCTCAGAAATTTTCAGACAATTTCAGAAGAATTATGACACGCAAGTCATGAAATTGGAAACAAAAAGCCACAGCTAAATCGTTTATAAAGCTACTGCTATGGAGATATAGATCCAAATCTTCTGAAGGCATAAACTGATGGAAGTCTTTTTGTCTTCAGCGCAGCAATAATCTCACTGGCTCACAGTAAATTATCCTCTCTCCATTTGAAAGGCAGTGCAGCAGCGTTATCAAGGCAGCCAAGGCTGCCTAAGAGCTGGGATCCTTCTTCAAAGGTGAAGTCAGAGAGTTTCTGAATGCAGCTGCAATGTGGGGTATCCTAAACTCTCTCACAAAACTATTTGAGTCATCTGCAGCTCAGCATGGGGTGTAAAGGAAGCAACTAGAAGGACTGAATTCGGTAAGTATAGGAAGGAAATTTTTAGATTAAAAAAAAAAAAAGTTATTCACAGCTCTTAGTAAGTTCCTGAGAGAAAAAGTGCTTTGAAGTCTTACATTTCTTCATCTTTATCTCCTCCTCCTCCTCCTTTTATGTACATAGCAGGGTTTGGCTCTGAGGTACAGTGTCAAATGAATTTTAGTGCTTTGCAACCAAAGACACAGGAGAAGGAAGTTTTTCCTCGGCCTTCTGCTATGCCTTAAACCATCTCCAACTGCCCCATTTCTTTTTAAGACTTACTAATCATAAAAAGAAGCATTTCTCTATTTGAAGTATGCTTAAAACAGGATGTTTCAATAGCACAAAGGCAAACCTCACCTGAAGGCTAACTTCAAAAGGCACAGAGCCTTCTGTGAGTGCATCAGGCTCAATGGCCATGTGGAGACATTCAGGGGGGTTTGCATTATAAATTTGACAGTTGTTTTACTATAATTCCTTGAAACCACTTTTAATGAAGGTTTTTTGGCAATTCATTAAGTGTTACTGCCACAGAATGATTGCTTGTTATTTGCTGGCTGTAGTAGAAAAGTTTCCTTACCTAAAGGTCAAGGATGGGATCATTGCTGTCCCCTGCATGCTGCTTGAAGGAGGGATTGATTTCAATGGTAAAAAAACAATTGAGGTTGGTGGATCCCATCTCCTTCCCATTTCCTTCAGGAGAGAAACATCCGAAGAAAAAAGTTCCTTTTTGAGGAAGAAAAAATCCCCATCCTGAATTAATCTATTTGATAACACTGTAATTTTAAACAAGGTCAGAAACCTGATAATCTCTGACCTGGGGCTTCTTCCTCTGGCAGTTTCCAATGGTCCATCAGCCACGGGGCAGTGAAATTCATTTCCACAGCCTGGACATGCAAGGCTCATCCCTAACACACGTGCAGAGAGGAAAGCACCCAAGCCAAGATCCTATTCCTCTGTTATGTCACTGAATTTTTTCCTACATCTTCCAGACTTACCTGCTACCCAGAAATTGGGAGGAGCATTTTATACAAGCAGGAGACATCCAACTTTCCTCAAGACTGCAAGCACAGAGGAGTTGAAGCCACATTAGTGAGGATTTAAAGGCAATCTTTTCAGAGATTTACTTAGAGTCCTCAGAGGTTTGTACAGTTTGTACTGAATATTTTTTTTTGGTTGCATTTAAACTGTGACAGCTATGTCAAAGCCAACATGAAGAACTCAGCACAGATGGCCTTCACATCTGTGAGTGGAGTGGAAAAAAATCCACCAAAGGCAGATATTTAATTAGGGCAAATGGTGGGATTATTATTTTGCTGCTCTACAGACCCAGTACAATGACTTTGGCACTGACCGTGATCATTGTGAGAAGAGAGATCTAAAGGAATTTTGAAGAAAGTGTCTGAGCTCAAAATAACCTCAAATTAAAATTAAAGTAGGGAAAAACTGAAAGTCTTCTCTGTGGAGTGTTGTTTTTTTTTTTTTTTTATTATTAATCACAAAATTTTAAAGTTTCAAAGAAATTAGAAAAAAACAGGTGTATAATTTCAAAATGTACTTGACATTGTTCACATCTTGTTCTCCTTTAATGAGATGTGTGCGATATCCAATTCAGGCACAGAGGCAGTCTATCAACATAACAGTAAAAAAAAAATCCCAAACTCTGAGGGAAATATTTTCTAAAAATTATTTAAAATAGACAACTATGCTATAAGTAACTAATTAATATAGACATCACCTGAAAAAATTATTTATTTGCTACTTCTATTGAGTGGACCAAACCCATGTTGCAAATAGAATATTGGTACTAGAATCATGCTGGCAAAGAATGGGCAGGTGTCATATGAAAGTATAAAGGGGCAATTCCCATCTATAGCCTAGATGGAAAAAAAAAAATCAGTGGTAAATCCAAGAGAAGAACTCAAATTTCACAAATGCCAGAGAAGAACTCACATTTCCCAGACACTATAAATCTTTGCTGTGTGTTTACCTTGCTAGAGGTTCTGTTAAAAATTCAGCTCACAGAGACAGCTATTCCCTTCCTTTTAGCTGTGCCTTTATGTTCATCCCTTCATTAAGTGGTCTACACTTAATTCCATTATTTTCTATATTTTCTTACAAAACACTCTGATAATCTTTATACTCATTTAAGCTTTTGTGGGGGAATATAAAGCACTTTGTCAATGCAGCAGCCTCAGGGGCAGCAGCATTTGAAAGGTATTTATTAGCAACCTCTCTCTCTGCCTTCATCCTTCATTTGCTTCTTGCTGCATGAGAAGCTGCATTATATTGAGCACTTCCTCAGTGTAAAGCCTCACATGCCAAGAATGATTATAACACACCCATTAATGCAATCTTTTCCTCAGCATATCTTTTTTTCTTTTCTTCCCTCTTCTCTTTGGTTTTCTCCTTTGCTGCTGTTTGACCTCCCACTAAGGCATCACACCACACCAGCCTAGATGTCAAATGAAAACAATTTAAATACAACAAAATCAAGATCTTGCCTTAAAGAGTTGATGGTGGGGGCAGAAGGAGGGGGAAAGAAACTTTACCTGCTTAAGTTAATTGACTCACAGGGCAAATCAGTGCAGTGGTGGCTGGACAGCAGACAGATAAATAAAACTGCTGCTCAGTCACTCAGAACCTCAGGTTAGGTCTTAAACCAGTTTGGAAACGGAACTTTGGCCACTTTTTACTGAGCTTCCCATGGGCAAAATTTCCTATTAATTCTTTGAAAATAAAATGAGGGGAAGGGAAGGAAGCTGTGTGTGGGGTTTTTGTGTGGGGGCGGTGGATGAGAAAGAGAATGAAGTGGGGGAGAAGAATGTTCTAAACTTGCAGGCAGTTTGGGAACCTCTTCCTTTCTGAGTTCTGGCCTGGTGAAGATTGTTTATATGCAGGCATTCAAACTCCTTCACTTCTGTGTCAGGTAGATCCAGAGCAGACAACTCTTACCCACAGTAATTTGCATCAATTACTTTCTATAGGTCACACATACAGATTTCTTTTTATATTCATACCTCCTGTTTCATTATTTCAAATGAAGGAAAATTCATGTTAAAATGGAAGGGCAAGATTGTCAGAAATTTGAAATTTCTTTAGCAGTTTTAACAGGTTTGATTGATCTAGAGTGATTTACCACTGCCCTAAGTCTACTTCTGTCCTGTATTATAATGTTCTGACAGATGTGCTTAGCAATATATACACCAGAGTTTTAATAAGTGAGCATTGAAGATTTTACTACCAAAAAAAATGAAACCTTGAATTCAGAAGGATGAAAGTGAAAAGTTAGGATGAAATAGAAAAGAGAAAACGAAATATGAGCTTGTCTGCGTGGATTAGTTCCTTAATCTTGCACCATCTGCTTTGTTGGTTTCCTTATGTCTCTGTTAGAGCCTGAAACTTGCAGCATGACAATGGTGGTGGTAAATACCTTTCTAATGTTCAAGTTACAATTTCTATTCAGATGTAAATTAAGCAGCAAAAACTCAGGTCTTTGAGTATCATAAGTTTTAAAAAATATTTTTAAGCAATTAGAAAAGTTGTATTTTTTAGCAGGTCTTTCTGTAGCTGCCCTTTGCTTACACAAATTGTGCTAATTTTTAAATTATTCTAAGTCTCTCCATGCCTGTTTTGCATCAGACTAAAGTAAAGCCTTAACTTTCCTGAAGTGTGGCCTAACACTGAATTAAAAGAGGGTGCAGAGTGGCTAATTCTCTGCAGGAACTATGTTTTTTTGCAAATACCATACCTGCACATGGCACATTGTCTGTACTCAACCAGAAGAGATGGGAAAAAGAATTGCAAAAGCATCAAGAGCTGATATTCAGTGAGAGGTGTGTAGGCAACTCCTTTAACTTTTTTGGTTTCTTTGGTTTAACCCAATTTTATTTCACAATTTGCAACACATAACTGATGTTCCCAGTAAGATTATTCAAGTGTTCTGTAGCTACAGGTACTCAGGGATGCCTTCATGGGGACATACCTGAAAATTGTCCAGGAGCATTCACTTCCTCAAGTCCTAAGAAGTGCTACTCAGGGAAATTTGCTTTCAGTGGTGGAATTGGTGACAGTTGCTTATTCATACAGAAAATCAAGCTGGAAGTTACAGTGCAATTTCAAAGCTCAGCTGTCTCCACATAAAGCAGAAGATCAAAAAACATTGAGGTTGTCATGTGAATTTATCAAGGCTAAAGTAAAGAGAGATTTGTGTTATGTCTTTATAATTCCTCACTTCTCTTCCTCTGAAACTGAAATGAAAGGTGTGTGAAGGAGGAGGGTTCCTCCTGCTGTACTTGCCAGGCTCCCTGTATGAGGCTCCCACTGGAAAGGGTGGGATGTAGGAGTAGGAAGATCTATCAGAGAGGAGTTTCCACAGGAAAGTTCCTGTACTGCTGATCAGGAGCTGCCACACAGATCCTGGCAGAATCCCTCCTGCACTGCAGGAGTGGCCAGGATGGGATACGGTGTTGGGAAGTGCGGGATCATTAGCTGGCCTGAGTGATCCCGAAAATGGTTGGAAAGTCTCTGTTCCCAGCCCGGCGCTTAAAGAAGGACTCAGGGCTCTTCATTTCACGGTCTCAAGGTTGTTTATTGTTTCTTATCTACAAAATTCTTTCTCCTGCCCTGACGAGGTCAGCTTAGCAGGATCGTCTGAGGCATTCTGCCCACCCACGGGGCGGCTGTGTCTTCTTATACCACAAACTACGTATAACATATTTACAATTATCTCCCAATGCCCATCACCTATGTTAGACAGTGAGCTTCTACTCTAAACAAATCCCCAAGTGCCAACATCACACAGAAAATGGATGACAAGAAGAAGGAGAAAGACCACGAGGTCGGGGCCTGAATCCTCCATCTTGTCTCCCAAACCCCCCTGTACCAAAATCCTAAAATCTACATTTTTCACCCTGTGAACAAACCATTCAAACCCAAGTGATTCCCATGTCCCCACAAACAGGTGGCAGATCCCTAAAAGGGTCAAAGTCAAGCCACCAGGTGCGTTTGGCAACATTCCAGGACCTCCGAGCCCCCCACCCAAGGGTTCTCTCGGCAGCTCTGAACATCCCAGAGGGATGTGCTGAATTCCCACAGGGAAGGATGAAAGTTTGACAAGAAAGTCTCACAGATATGTATGCTTAGCAGAAAGATTTCTAGATGTAGAAACTGAAGAAGGAATAGAGATGGAAGCAAGCTCTGATATACGAGAATTGCTGAGCCAGTCTTACTGGATAACCAAGGAGGCAAAGGCTGTGTTAGTTAGAAGGGGTTTTATAGCTTAGAGCAAAGGATAAACCCACCCCAAACAAGATGATGTTTTTACCAAGCACAAAGATAGCACAGGCAAACAAGTCAGCAAATGTTGCAAGTAGAGAAAAGGTCGCAGAATTTTACACTGCAAGAAAACTGAAAAACATCTTCTAGCTTAAACTGTAATGTACGGACTTTTAGTGATTGGAGAACAGTAACATGAATATGGTAATTCTAGTAGTTATGATAGGCTAGAGATAAAAGTTAAGGTATAGATTGGTTCTACTGTATGAAGATGCTCAGCAAAGAAAAGTATAGAATGCATTGTAACCTAAACTCAGGGTCTCCAGGCCTGCCTGCAGGCACAGCCTTTGTCACCCACAACTGCTGTGACATCTTGGATGGAATAAACTGCAATTTGAAAAGCCACCTGGAGTCCCACATCTCTCATTCAAGCTCTTACTCTACAGGAGGAAGAGAGAGGAGCCAGCACGGTGTGGACAGAGCTGTGACAAAGCTGGTGGCTGGTCCTTCACTTCTCAGGGCCAATTAGGGCTGGTGGTGGTGGAGTGAAATCAGGGAATCTTTAACTACACCCCAGACAGGGCTTGGAATGGGATAGAGGATGTACATTTAACCTCACATCCTCTTGATCTCTAGGAAAGAATTTCTATAGCTCATTTTTTATCAATAGAGAACTTTTCCTGTAATTTTTTTCCTCACCCTGTGGCTATGCATAGGAGGAGTCTTGGTGAACATCTCTAAATGCAGCTCCAGAGTGAATCAGAGGTAGGAGCAGGCCAGGCATGCCTCACTTGCACTCAGCAGGTTTTCCTTCATGCAATCTCCAGAGCAACCGCTGCCACAAAATGCTGATAAACCCTTGCATGAACCAGGCTGAAGTCCATTTCTATGGCATTCACATTCTATGAAAAAATTCCTTCACCCAGGGTTTTCTCCTGGGAATCTGAAAAGCCTCAGAGAAAAAGGAAAACAATACTTATCTCATTTGCTTCTCCTGTGTTGTGCTCATGTGGAATGTGCTTGGAGATTGTTCACCCACAGGTGATTGTTCCATTGGATTCTGCTGTGAGTTGTTTTCACTCTTTGGCCAATCAGGGCCAAGCTGTGTCGGGACTCTGGAAAGAGTCAGGAGTTTTCATTATTATCTTTTTAGCTTTCTGTAAGTATCCTTTCTGTATTCTTTAGTATAGTATATTATTCTTTAATATAATATAGTATAATAAAGTAATAAATTAGCCTTCTGAGAACAGGGAGTCAGATTCAGCATTCCTGCCTTTGTTGGGGCACCCCTGCAAATACAATACATTTCATCTGCATGGGTGAGAACCCCGACATCACTGAAAGTAATTCAGTTCTTTTCATTGCAATTCATTGAGTTTTCAGGGGAGGTAGAGACAAAGTTACGTTGTCTTTTCTTAGAGTAACCTGTTTGCTGTAATCAAATGCCTGCTGACAAATGCTGGGTAGCAAAAAAAAAAAAAGGAAAGTAGGTAAGTAGTAATTTTTTTTTTTTGGTGGCTTAAATTCTAATTCTAAAAACACTGATATTTCCAGAGCTACCAGACCAGTGTGATAATGTGAGTGGTATTCTTGGCTCGTTGACAGAGATGTTGTTCCTTTACTAGAAATGTATTTAGGAACGTGAAGATCAGCATCAAAGGGAGAAAAGATGCAGAAAAGGCTTTAAACAACCAAGAGGGCATTGCAGCAATGAATGCTGTCAAATAAGGGACTACTCTTTATTAACCATGGAAAGAGCAGAATCAGTGAGCAATGAACCAAGAAATGAGACAATCTGTGAAAAAAACTGGAGGAAGTATCACAACAAGATGCTGGGCATTTCCATCAGCTCAGGGATAAACAGACTCATCGCCCTTTTGGGAAGAGATTTCTGATTTTTCATACCAACACCCTTCCCAGCATCACAGAGCAGCCCCTGTGGGAAATCAGATTTCAGCCTCCCAGGGCTCTTTGCATGGTATTCAATGGATGTTTAGAAAATTAGGAACAATTAATCTGCTGAGAAAAATTTAAATTCCCTCTCATTCTTGTCCTCATCCTCTCATATCAAAACACATTTTCAAGGTTTGCCAACAAAATCTTAGCACCAGGTTTTATTGTAATGGAACAGTCCTTGAATTTAGATTGCAGGTAGCTGACACAACATACATGCCCAGGAAACCTCTAAAAAGAAAGGAAAAAAGAGATGGAGTTAAAGAAATTAGACCCTGAAGATTTTGTTATAGTGTTCACCACTACAATGTTCTTGGATTTGATGATTACTAACCACAGGAGCTGGCCAGCGAGCCCACTGTATATTCATTTTTGTGAAAGCTCGTAATTGAGAGTTATATCAAAAAGCAAGGCAAGGAATTGCCATGAATTGTGTCTCAGCTGCTATATAAAGTAATGGAACAACAAATGCTTTTGTGAAGTACTGCTTCTGCAGGAGGGATAAAAAAAAACCAAGAAAAAAAGAACCTATTTCAAACTTTGTCCATAGGAATATTTACTCAGAGGGAGAAAGAATTCAATTTTCTTTTGCAAAATTTTTATTACAATCTCCCATGTGCTGTAAATTCCACTGGAAAAAAGAAATTTCACAGACGCATTTGACTCCTCGATATAAATCTTTGGTGTGAGAACTGAGATCATCTGCATATATAGCTACACAGCTTTATTTATATGCCATTTAGTAAAAAGAAAAAAAAGTACTTTGGTTGACTTCTTGAACTAATGTAGTGAATAGCAACTGCAGCAAATAAGGCTGAATTACAACAGTGTGTAAATGAATGAGAGAAGTGGATGAATCCAATCAAAACAGAATGAGGTTAATTCGGATAAATTTGGAGTATTTTGCTTGTGAGAGAAAATTTTTGAGTCATTAAGGAAAAGATTTGCTATAAAATTATAAAGACTCTACAGCATTTTAACTACATTTATAATGAGCAGCCAGGACAGATGACTGAGGCTAGAATAAGAACCAGCTCACTGGAGTCCTTAAATGTCTTCCTGAAAGAATTATTCTATCTGTTTCAAGAAAGGATGAACAAATCTCAGTGCACTGAAAAGGGGCACTGCAAGAGAGGTGGTTCTCATTACTTAATCTGGGAAAAAACTGAGAATTCCTCAATGCTGTGCAACAGAGAGAATTTGTCATTGCTAAGATGCACAAAATGCACAGCAACACGTGCCTCAGAACGAGAGGGAGGGATCTGTGGGTGCACCACAAATGGGTTCTTCTCTGTTCAAATTCACCTGCAACCAATTTTCCTTGCTACTGATGCCTTGTGAAGGCTGACTTAGAACAGAGGCTATGCAGAGTTAGACAATAAAGTAGGGATTTATTAAAAGGCCTCAATGGATCCACCTTGGACAGCACAAGAGCCCAGCCAGAGCTACACACAAGATGAACCAAAATGGTTACAAAAAAATGGACAACTGGTAACAGGGTCTCACACTTTTTATAAATTCTGCTCCATTTGCATTTTGGAGTTAATTTTCCAATTCCAGCTTTAGCCCATGCAGTCCCATCCTTCTTGCTTTTCTCTCCCCATCCCACGGTGTTTGTGCTCTTGGGCCTGAGATTTGGATCATTTGTCCTTGGTCCCCAGCCAGAGAAGGAATTGTTTTGTCTCCCTACTCTGTGAAGAGAGCTCACCATCCCTAATGTGAAGCCCAGACCCACACACTAAAGCAACACAGAATCTGTAAAAATATAAAAACTAAAACCTGAGACATCACTGCAATAAGGTATTGCTGTCCTCTGAGTGGTGGCAATTTCCTGTCTGCCCTCTCAAACCCTCTGAAGAGGTGAGGTGGTATAATTTAGCCAAGAAATGGCTGCAAATTTCATTTATAATGAAAGATGTTTGACTCAATCACGGGACTTTGCCTCGTTTGTCCACATGAAAAGTCCATACACACACCATGGCTCAAATTAGCCAGAATTACAACAGTTTATCTCTGAGTACATGAGAAATGTGTTTCTGATAAGAGCAGCAGCCCATCTGTTCCAGGACTATGCAATATGACAGATTCCTTAAGGTGGTCTGGTCTCTTCTCAAATGTCCTCCTCCAGCTGATTTGTGATGTTAGAAACTACATCCAAGTCCATTTCATTCAGCCTCTGTTGTTCACAAAGCTTTCCTGAACCTAAAAAAGCTGTTTTCACAACTTTCTGTGGCAAAAAAAAATTTAGAAGTTCACTACCTGCTGAGTCAAGAAGTCCTAAAATCGATATCCTACTGATTTTACTGAAAGCCCATTTGTCGTCTTTTCACATTGGCCAGAAACAGGGACTCTTGCTCATACCCAAAATGCCTCTCCTCTTCTGAAGTTACCTTCTTTTCTGATGGACATAGCAGCAGTGGTGGGTTTTATTCTTGGCTCAGAATGATGTTGTTTAGGAAGGTGCCAGTGACAGGTGACAGCCTGTCAGTGTGTCCATTCCTCAGAGGCTGTGGGATGGAACATTTCGCTGGCACAACAGTCGGCCAACATTTTTATCAGAGCCACACATGCATTCACAAAAGCTGGGAACTGAGGTGAGACACCAAGGTGTGTTCCTGCTCTGCCTGTCCTGAGGACTCATCACTTCCCATGAGGAGCAGCAAGAGGAAGTTTGGGCAGGAAGTTTCTTCTGGTGCTGAGCCCTCTCCTGAAATCAACTGTAAAGCTGTCAAAACACTTAAACTAAAATTTCACTGTGCTCTGAGCCTCATTTTCTGGTGTCTGATTGGTAACTATGATTTTCAGAAGAATTGTGCACTCTAAATCATGGTTTGAGTTAAAATAAATGCTATGCTTTCAGTTTCCAAAGTGATAATAATTTCAAAACCGTGTTCCTTAAATTACACTTCCAAATAATCAATTATATTTTAATCTATTAGTAATTTATATTCATGATAGAAAAACAGTCCTTTGCTTATTTCTTGGGGAAGTCAAAAAAGTTTCTTCATGTTTTTCATGAAACACAGATGTAAGATGGCTGAAAAAACATGAAAATTATTAAAATAGTAATTAGTAGTTCTATCTTCAAGGCCAAGCAGGCAGAAAATGCACTTATACAATGAAGGAGAAGGCATCTGAAACAGCCACTTTCCACTTTGCACCTTCAAAGGGAGAGGAATTTTCAAGAAAGAAAACAAATTCAGAAACCCAAACAGAATTAGTGTGTGATCATACTGAAGGCTCCTTCATAATGCAGTTTCTAATTTCAAAAGATTGATTTAGCAATAGATCCGGTGTGAAATTCGTTGACAGAACCATTTTGCTTTTTGAAGCCACAATTCCATCAAAATGGAAATGATTCAAAAATAAAAAGTTGATTTTCCTTTGACTTATTCGAGTAGGAGAAAAGAGAGAAATCTACTTTATCCCATTTTTACTTTTTCAAAGTTGAACTTTTAAATGATATTTTTTCTATCAAGCCTGATAATATACAAGACAGAATACAAGTGACAAAACTGGATGGAACAACAAATGTACTTTCACAACAGAATTTCAAAATTATAGAGCATATCATAATTATATTTTAAAACCTGGTGCAGTTCCAATTTTATATCCTTTACAGGGACTAATTACAAAGCTCAAGATGTTCTTTGTTTTGTTGTTTGTTTTGTTTTTAATTCCATCATGTGGCACCAAAAATGTTAAATTATTTGGAGATGTCACACAGGGCACTCTGTTTCAATTTTTTGGTAAAAATAATAGGTTATAAAATGTTACTTGGGCCATCCTAAGTAAAAGGCCATGGGCATGGACATCTTCCCTTTTCCAGGTTGTTCCAACCCCATCCAACCCAGCCTTGGACCCTTCCAGGGATGGGGCAATCCCTCAATTAACTGCTAGCCCAAAAATTCAACCCTGTTTTCAGTCAGATTATTCTTCCCAGGACTCTTTACATATATTCATTATATAAAGCATATTTTTTGTGTGTTTAAAATGTCAGAATATGGAAAATACACCACCCTTCATACTTTCACTTTATTTGGGTTCACCACTATTCTCACAGCAGCTGCTGCTCTCTGCAGGACATGGAAATTGTCAGGATTGCAATAAAAGCAGCTTCACTGCTGTTAATGCTGTTGTGTTGGGCTGTTCACTGGTGTCAGTGCTAATCTTATTTCACAGAAAATAAACAAAATCTTGTCTAGTGCTAAAGACTCGATCATATTTGTCACCTACAAGACACAGCCCTAACATTTATCCCAAAAATGTGTGAGCACATTGTCACAAAGCTACAGCTACAGGGACAATGCAAGGTTTATCTATATGTGGGAACTTTTTTGCTCCTTCTTTATAGAATGCTCAAAATAACAATAGAAAACAATGACAAATCTCATCTGTATAAATATATTTATACAAGTATGTCTGTCTGTTCATTTTTTCATTGCATCCACCATTATCAAACTTCATCATTTCCTCTGTGTTGTCTGGTAGACCCAAATTAATTTGCAAGAGATTTTGCAAAATAAATATGCAAATATACTTCACCAAAAAGGAAGGCAGCAGCCTTTAACTGCTTGGTTACAGCCTTTGACACTCTTTAGAAATGAATGATACTAACTGCTCTAATATACATAAATGTGTATTTATCTCTTACTTTAATATTCATAATATTTCGTCTCATTCATCTGTCTCATCTCTATTCTGCATAGATCACCCATTTTAATGATAACACACCATGAATCATCCGTGGTGGTCCCCCTTTCTGCTCTCCCCAGGACCCTTCGCTGACCCCATTTCTGCTTCTGAGAAAACTGATTTACAATTGGAGCAACTGCTGACCCCACTGGAGTTCAGGCTTTTAACACAACCCGAGTGCTGGTTTTATCTTTACATCTGGGGCAGGCATTTCGAGCAGTGGCTTCACAAACTGCTGGCTCATCTCTGCAGGGCAGACAGCTGGAAATGGAGAGTATTAGTGCTGAGGGGGAAAGATAAGCTATTCACATGCAGATGGAACCCTCCAATTTCAGCTCCTTGACTGAGACTCTCACCTAGCCTTGACCTTTCCTCCTGGAGGATCAATCCCATTTGGGTAACAAAGGAACCGACAGAAACCCTTAATGCCAAGTTTAACAATTCCGATGTTCTTGATTTATTTAAATTAGTGAACATTTCTTCAAAGACTCTACTTTGCCCTATGAATTTCAGTAAGTTACAGCCAGCAGCCAGAATAGGAACCAAGTCCTTTGATTGGAGGGATATTTTTTTGGCATTAAATCTCAGAGACCAGAAGAATATTTAATGACACTACAGAGGATGTACAGAGTCTAACAGAAGCAAATCAAAGAGTCCAAGGTTTTAATTGCCAAGAATAAACATTTTATAAAAGAAAAAGAAGAAAAATGCATAAAAAGATGAAGGTAGGCAATGGGATTTATATTCACTTTTATCATGGCATAAGTGGTACTTATAATGGCACAAGTGGTAGTGCACTTTTTTAGCTTACCAAGCCCACCTTAGCAGCAGTTTAGGCACCATAACCCATTCTAGGTCTCTTTCCTCAGTGATCAGTCTTTCTGCCTCTCAGACAACACTTCAGGTTCCTGGATGAATCAATTTGCCAGGCTATAAATATGTGAGTGGTCTACTAGGTAGGATGGCTCCCAGCTGAAAACACAAAGCCAAAGGGGTAAAGAGAGAAGGAAATGAGCACAAAAGGGGGACTGAAAAATAAGGTACATTTTAGACTGCTAGGAGTGGAGGAGGATATATTTTTCTTTGTTCATAAATGAAAAGGAAATACGTTTTTTTTTCGCTTTGCAGTGATAGCACAAAAACCACTCTTTTCTAATTTCTCCAGTACCCTCTCCTTCTGCTTTGCTTGCACTTAATTACATTAACATCTACTGAAAGCAGGCTGTCATCCAAAAATTAAAAATGGCTATTGAGTATCTTAATTTGCACTATTTTAAAAAGTGATTCTGTGGAAATAACTCTCTCAGATATGTTTCATGTGAAAGTCTGAATAAAAGGTCCAGAACTGGACGTGTGGATGTGCATGAACATATATATAAACTCACACACTCCAGAATATGTGTACGCATTATCTAATGCCTCTAATATCTTTCTTCAGATGGTTTGCACAAAAGATTCTCAAAGTGGACTTGATGCCTCCAAAGAGTCTTGAATGGCTTCTTATCTTTATAATTTTATTTTATTTCTCTTACTACTGGTAAAGAAATAGTATTGCCTTAAGTGAAATAGTGAGATTGTTACTTTGGGCTCAAAACACATGTAGGTGCTTAGGAGCATGGTTCAGGGGTGGAGCTGGCAGTGCAAGGTAATGCTTGGACTGGATGATCTTAGAGGTTTTTTCCAACCTGAATGATTCTGTGCTTCTCTGGACACAGATTTAAGTATGGATCGTTTTGGAGATAACCATTCCTACAACATCACTCCCAATTATGCTGTGCCCTCTGAAACCACGGCCATTCCTTTGATGTGGCAGTTTCCAACAAACCTGTAAGAGCTGCAGGAAGGACCTCACAAACCAGGGAACCCAGGGGAGCAAAGCAACATTGTAGGGGGATAGAATATAAGTAAATAAAGGTAGTATAGAAAGTAATCTTATCCCCTAAAGAGTTGCAGCTGGGTTAATTATTAAAGATTAGGAGCAAGCCTGATTTTAACAGGCAACACCTTAGCCAATAAAAGCAGTGTTATAAAAGAGTGGATTGGTTGGTTGAGGGGATCTGGAGTCAGTTGGCCACTGTGAGGACAAGGGAGATTTACTGCCTAGAGGAGCTGCCTACAAGAAACATCAATGAAGTATGAAACTCTAGCAATATGGAACCCTTGCAATGTAGTGACAATAGAACTCTTGCACTATGATGACCATGCAACATCACTGCCCCCATCCCACTAGGGAAGAGAGGCATGCAGACAAGGGCTGGAGTAAATGAGAATACAGCCTCCAACAATTCCTTCTTCCCCTTCTTTCCCCCTTAAACTGCAGTGGCTGCAGAGCTGCTTGTTCTCAGGGTTCTCATTTCTCCTCTGCCCCTTAAAGCACAATTCTGGTTAGTATAAAACATCTCAGCACAGTCTCCAAGCCGGTGCTGGCCTTTGTAGCCTATCCGCTGTGGTGCCTTTTTCCCCCTGCTGATATTGGCTGGCCCAACTACCAAGGTCAATGAGCAAATAGAGGAGTTTTCCTTCCCTCAGGCAGGAGAGCTCATGCACTAAAATCCAGAGTTCTGGGGTTCAATGTCTGCTGTCTGGCAGTTCAGCCACAAGCACATCAGAACACCTGAACCACTTCCTCTGCAGAGATGGCTTTAAATAATGATATATTCCTGTCTTGAAAGTCTCAAGGCCAAAGCCTATTTCTCTGAAATTTGGTGTCAAGGATCCTATTGATTTAAAGGGATTGGTTTTCAGCCATCATCTGAAATAGAGGCCTTTACTGACAGGAAGAAATATAGGGTAGGATAGAAACAGGAAAGGGGAAGGATCCATGATTTCAGTCATTCAGTTATCTGTGCCAGATCCACCTTTGTTATTTGAATACCAGAGAAATGTTGTTTGTTCCTTAAAGTGCAAACCCCCTCAAGGTGAAGTCCAAGTATGTTTATAATTGTAATTTCCCTTGACTCTGTAGGAAGCTTCTTCCTATTTCATTTTTTAATAATAAAGGAGTTGATTGTAGTATTAGTCTTACAAGGAACAAATTTGTTGGTTGTGTTCCAAAACCTTCTCTAGGTGTTTTAAACAGAGAGAATAAAACAGAGGTGGAATAAAAAATAAAGTGATACTTTTGAATACGTATACAAAAATTGTGTGTGTGCTTAAACGTATAGAAGAATTTTAACCCTGAGACTGCTTGATTCAATAAATTCATGTGAGAATGATTTTGCAGAATCAGATTCTCAGCCTGAACTTGTCCTCACAATCCTTGTCTGTGTAGAGGCTAACAGTATTTGAGTATTATATAAATAATAATTCACCACAAAGATTAACTGACTTCCATTAAGGGTTCCACTTGCTATTCAACAGACAACTGACATTTAGTTGTGATGAATTTAAAACACTTGAGATCAAATTTTACAAGTCTCCAATTGATTTTAAGTTCTATTGCCCTCAGAAAGGTCCACCAAATTCTTGTCATGTGGTCAACTATGTGGATGAGCTTTGCTCATGGAGGGGATTTCCATAAAGACTGTTTTGGTCAGTAATGTAATTTATAAATTACCTCTGATTTCAGTATATTTTGTTTATGTATATATGCATTGCATATTTAGTAACAATGCTGAGGTGGGGAAGGATGGAAATAGTTAAAATGACGAAGCAGGTTAAAAACTTTCATGCCTAGAAATTAAGGATATAGGAGGACCAATTTCCTAACTGTGCTGAAAAGCTCCTTCCTTTTCCATAATTCTTCTAATTAATACTCCAAGATCGAAGGTCTGAAGGAGTTGATCAGTCTGAGTTCAAAAGCAGTTGGAAAGTTTTGCTTTGTGTTTATCTTAGTCACAAGCCAGTTGATAAATCACAAATTTAGAGACAACCCTACAATCTGACATGGAAGCAGGTATGACAGAAAAAAATGCATTGGGATTCTCTCTCTGGGCATTATTTTTGTCTCTGGGTCAGTTTTAGGCTGCTCTCCAACTTTAGAGTGACAGTTTTGCTTTGTACAGACAAAAGGTTTCTTCATTTAAAGTGTCCTAAATTTAGCCCAAGTTAAGAGTAAATATTGTTGAAACAGGAAAAAAAAAGTGCTGAGTAACACATTGTTAAAATATTGACATAGAGCATAGATAACCTTCTTAAACAGAAAATATCCATAACTTGAGGATTTCACCCTAAGGAGCGTTGGGCTCCAGTCCCACAGGGAGAATTTGATAAAGGAATTTGTCTTTCTCATTGCCAAGGAGCTATCCTAATTAATGAGATTTCTTTTCCTATTACAATTCACGTTATTTGTTCTTAATTCAATTATTTCCTGCAAATATTTATTTCCTGTCCAGCTTGACTGAATGTGGACATCATCCATTCTCTCTGCAGAGATGGCTTTAAATAATGATATATTCCTGTCTTGAAAGTCTCAAGGCCAAAGCCTATTTCTCTGAAATTTGGTGTCAAGGATCCTATTGATTTAAAGGGATTGGTTTTCAGCCATCATCTGAAATAGAGGCCTTTACTGACAGGAAGAAATATAGGGTAGGATAGAAACAGGAAAGGGGAAGGATCCATGATTTCAGTCATTCAGTTATCTGTGCCAGATCCACCTTTGTTATTTGAATACCAGAGAAATGTTGTTTGTTCCTTAAAGTGCAAACCCCCTCAAGGTGAAGTCCAAGTATGTTTATAATTGTAATTTCCCTTGACTCTGTAGGAAGCTTCTTCCTATTTCATTTTTTAATAATAAAGGAGTTGATTGTAGTATTAGTCTTACAAGGAACAAATTTGTTGGTTGTGTTCCAAAACCTTCTCTAGGTGTTTTAAACAGAGAGAATAAAACAGAGGTGGAATAAAAAATAAAGTGATACTTTTGAATACGTATACAAAAATTGTGTGTGTGCTTAAACGTATAGAAGAATTTTAACCCTGAGACTGCTTGATTCAATAAATTCATGTGAGAATGATTTTGCAGAATCAGATTCTCAGCCTGAACTTGTCCTCACAATCCTTGTCTGTGTAGAGGCTAACAGTATTTGAGTATTATATAAATAATAATTCACCACAAAGATTAACTGACTTCCATTAAGGGTTCCACTTGCTATTCAACAGACAACTGACATTTAGTTGTGATGAATTTAAAACACTTGAGATCAAATTTTACAAGTCTCCAATTGATTTTAAGTTCTATTGCCCTCAGAAAGGTCCACCAAATTCTTGTCATGTGGTCAACTATGTGGATGAGCTTTGCTCATGGAGGGGATTTCCATAAAGACTGTTTTGGTCAGTAATGTAATTTATAAATTACCTCTGATTTCAGTATATTTTGTTTATGTATATATGCATTGCATATTTAGTAACAATGCTGAGGTGGGGAAGGATGGAAATAGTTAAAATGACGAAGCAGGTTAAAAAACTTTCATGCCTAGAAATTAAGGATATAGGAGGACCAATTTCCTAACTGTGCTGAAAAGCTCCTTCCTTTTTCCATAATTCTTCTAATTAATACTCCAAGATCGAAGGTCTGAAGGAGTTGATCAGTCTGAGTTCAAAAGCAGTTGGAAAGTTTTGCTTTGTGTTTATCTTAGTCACAAGCCAGTTGATAAATCACAAATTTAGAGACAACCCTACAATCTGACATGGAAGCAGGTATGACAGAAAAAAATGCATTGGGATTCTCTCTCTGGGCATTATTTTGTCTCTGGGTCAGTTTTTAGGCTGCTCTCCAACTTTAGAGTGACAGTTTTGCTTTGTACAGACAAAAAGGTTTCTTCATTTAAAGTGTCCTAAATTTAGCCCAAGTTAAGAGTAAATATTGTTGAAACAGGGAAAAAAAGTGCTGAGTAACACATTGTTAAAATATTTTGGTTGACATAGAGCATAGATAACCTTCTTAAACAGAAAATATCCATAACTTGAGGATTTCACCCTAAGGAGCGTTGGGCTCCAGTCCCACAGGGAGAATTTGATAAAGGAATTTGTCTTTCTCATTGCCAAGGAGCTATCCTAATTAATGAGATTTCTTTTCCTATTACAATTCACGTTATTTGTTCTTAATTCAATTATTTCCTGCAAATATTTATTTCCTGTCCAGCTTGACTGAATGTGGACATCATCCATTCTCTCCCTTGAGTCTTCCAGGTCCAACATGCAGACACCTGAAGAATAAAACATCCCCTCAGATTAACTCAGTAACAAATTACAGGTGCTGAGACCTAAAGATAGCCCCAAACTGATCATGGGTGATTACAGGCAATGCTCTGACACAAACCTTTCAAGTGTTGTACCAAGAAAGACAAGCTGGAAATAGGAGGATAATTAGGCTCTTTCTTTAGCATGAGCACATTTCTGCAGTGCTGGAGTAATTGCAGCCTTGCTGCGATATGCAGAAACTTTCTCGGAAGGCAGAAAAAGGCTTTGGAAATTGTAGCCATTCAAGAGATCACTGGGTCTCTATTTCTGTTGAATTTTTAGGAATATAAGCAAATATAAGTTTTTAGGCAAGCTTGCAAAAATTGATATCATCTCTGAGATTTGCAAATATTGCTCAGACTTAACTTATTTCCTCATCAGGGTTTTTTTACAAGCAGCTGTAGAATGTTAAGACCTCTGGTTTGCACAACAATTATGGAATGCTAGGAACCCCTAGGAGGTTTCTCCCAGAAAGTTGCACAGGTACAAAACCAATCCCAGAGTCTCTGAAACTCATGAGATTCAGCTAGACTGAAGTATTTATACACTTCTGTGGGTTTGGACACTACTGCTTGGCTTCATCTCACACAACCTTAGGGAGCTAAACATTAGAAATAAAAGTTGCTCAATCAGAGTTTGCTCAGATGACAAGGTGAGAATTCCTACAAGAGCAAAAGTCTCTCCCCATTGGTTACTGAGAGATTTAAGAATTCTTTGCCCAGAGAGGTTGTGGGCGCTCCATCCCTGGAAGTGTTCCAGGCCAGGTTGGAAGGGGCTCTGAGCAACCTGGGAGAGGGAAAGATGTCCCTGCCCTGGCGGGGGGTTGGAACCAGATGATCTTTAAATTCCCTTCCAACCCAAACCATTCTAGCACTCTATAATTCCAACTTTTTATTTATAGTTAAAAAATACCTCACAAATAACAGCCCACAGGGCATGTCCTAAAACTCCACTGGTCAATACTGAAGAAAGTGTTTCAGTGTCCTAAATGAAAGAATAAAAGGGGCAAAGTGTAACATGTTTAAACTCTGGTGTTTGCAGATGTCACAGGTAAAACTGAAGAATCCAGTTGTGTCTTAAAATTGCATGTCTAGAGTTAATAACCTGAGTCTGATGCTTAAGATACTTGTTTTGATATAAGGAAAGCAATGGAGTCATAGTGATCTGAATTTTTTCAGATCAAAGTTAAAACTCCATATATTTACTAAATTATTCCAAAATATTCCTTTTGAAAAAATCTAATAGACAATGCAATAGTCTTGAAACAAGGCCCTGAAAAAAAGCAAATGTGGCCTATGTGTACATATTAGTATAATTTTATGCTCCATTTCCAACATGGATATTACAATAATATTTCACACAAATTATAGGTCAATTTTCACAGAGATGCTGCCCTAAAGGTGCATGAAATTGCATTAGGAGGGGGAATTCACATCATACTTGGCAATCACAATTAAACAGAAAAGTAATGTTTTAGTAACCTCACCGCTTTGAAAGTGATGGTGGGTTTCATGATGTAAAACTAATGTTCCACCAGAATGCACCAGCTGTAATTAAAATGGTTTGCATTGTTCCTCACTCTCTGAAACCTTCTATGAATGCTAACACAGGCACCTGCCTTTCCAGGGCTTATGCAGTTTTGCTATATTTTCATTTTCCATGCCAAAACAACTCTTCCTATGCTATTCCCCATGACCTTGTAGTTTTTCTCATCAGTATAAAAACTTGAAGATAATTGCAGTTTGTTCCTTTCTTGAGGTTTGGCTGTTGTAGCTGGGGAAAAAAATATTTAAAAAATAAAGAGAAAACTATGAAGAACTGGTCAGGCCAAATTCCCAGATTGCTGGCTCATGGAATGGGCAATCAGTGCTCCTTCCAATTCCCAAATTCACCTGGCCAGAATCCCTGTGCTCCATACTTCTTATCCTCTGACTCCAGGATTCCAGATGGGCTTAATTAGTGAGAAACATTAGTCCCGATGACTGAGTTAGAATTAAGAGCAGATGACTTCTGGCTCAATTTCTTGGATTTTTTTAACCCAGAATACATATTTCAGGACAGGTGATCTATACTCTATAAACTTTTTATACTCCTTTTGTCAAGAAAAGTTTCCTCCACACTTTGTTTTTTATTGGTAGGTGGCATAAAGATTCTGATTTTTTCCCTGTGGTAGATTTGTCCTTACATTTGTCTGCTTACTATATTCCAACTAATCTCCAAAGGCCTGTTTAATTAATATCTATATAATGAAAAGGGCCAATGAATGAAGAAGGGGAAATTCCTGGGCTTTGTGGCTAAATAGCTGATAGAGATTTTATCACTCACTTTTTTATATGACTCAGTTTATCTAATAAAAGTCTAATATTAAAAAAAAACCTCCTTGCATTCCTCAGAGGGCAATTTGAACATAATTCAGCTGTGGCTATAACAAAAGAGCAATTATACTCACCTACAGGGTCTCAGTGAAATGAGAGGTGTGATTTTGTTCAAAAAGTAATTGCCTGATGAAAATGGACTTCCCAGTGAATGCCACCCACACCCCTAATTCTGTATTTCAGAAAACTACTGCCATGCAAACCACAGGAAGTCTGACTAAGAGATTTAGCGTCCCCAGATAACATCCACATGAACATATTTAATCATTATTTAAATACTCTCAGCCAGAACTTGGATTTTCAGATGGCACCATCCTCCCCTTCTATCCCAGGGGTTCTACCATTACAAATGTAGAGAGCAGATAATTAATGAAATGTTTATATCAGTTTCAAGAGTGGGATTTTTGCTCACCTTTACAGTCTTATCTAGACTGAAATAAATTTTTAATACAGTGTGTAGGCCAGCTCTGAACTGCCATTCCAAGAGTCACTGCTGTGAGATGTGGACAGAAGGGGCTCTCCTTGGAATGTGACAATCTTTCCATTGGTGCTAGGCTGCTGCTTTTGCTTCCTATGAACAAATTAGGTGTAAATATTTTTTTTCAGTTCTCTTTAAGTGACATTAATCTTTTTTCTCCAGACATGGAAGATGATAGCTTTATACTAAATGCTGTGTAGGTGACTGGTAAAAGAACACAAATTAAAGGATTCACGCATAGGTATTTGAAATCTCATTAACATTTTCCCTTCTCCATAAAAGAGGTGCAACAAAATGTGCAACAGTCAGATACAACGCTACAAAAAATAATGTTACGTGCATTTTGTGTCACTGGTTTTGGAGAAATCCTTGGATTACTGAAATAAATGTATTTTTCTTTCTCAGTAATTTTTATCAAAGGACTCCCACTATGTTTCACAATTGTGAAACCTCTGGGTGAAGAACCTTTCCTGATATCTACTTTAAACCTGCCCTGATCCAGTTTCATGCTAGTTAGGGTGTGTGTGTCTCAGCTTGCAATCGCATGCTGAAATGAAACCACAGTCTCACCTGAAGCGCTCTTTGTAGGGTGGCTGAAGGATTTTTACTGGGCAGTGTTCAGCCACAAGCAGTTCTCCTGTAGGCTAATTTCCTGTTCTGCTCCAAACCCGTGGCTCACATTGGCACTGATTTCACAATCTGAACTGCACTGCACCAGGCACTATAGGAACACTGCGCTTGACAAATGATGAACTTGAACTTCACAACAATGCTATTTTGGGCTTGTCCGGAGCAGTAGGTATTGAAAATCTGTCTGCTGTGATTTGTTTCAGGAGATATCCTGCCCTGTATTCCAAAACCTGCACTGTGACTTTTATTGCAGAATTTCTCCAGGCATTTTTATCCCTTCAGACAGGCAGTTTGCTCCTCATGTAATGTAAGGACATTATGTGAATGTAAGGACATTACATGAATGTTCCAGTCTGAACTCACCATGAATATGTGGATGTGCCAGTGCTACCAGCAGGTGTAACCCCCTAACTCACTCTGCAAGGGCTGAGCTTTATTATTCTGCACAATGGATGAAATTATACATTAATTCACTTAGAGGAAAAACCAGATGCTTCATAGACATGACTTCAACTGGGGCAGTTGAGCCCAGGCTCAACTGTGTTATGATGCACCCCAGCTGTATTATGATGCCTGTGGTAAAAGTCCTTTTGCCCATCAGCACAGGGGAAGAAATGCAGTGATCTCTCAGCTTCCAGTCCTTCAGGCATGGATTATTCTGCTTACTGTTCAAGTCTAGACTAACGTGTGAAACAAGTATTCAGTGACTTATGTGCTTTATTTGGGGTATTCCCTTATTCCCTATGTATGAGCAATATCATCTGAAAGTTCTTATGAAGTTAGGAAGTAAATAAAACAGAAGCTAGAAATATTATGACACTACAAAGCAGAATTCCATTGTTATGCTGAACTGAAGGAAAATCTCAACGAGCACTTAACTGTTTGTTAATTAGTGGCTTATTTTGACAGTTATATACCGGTTTTGTGCAGAGAGGTCACTGCCATGGTGATATTTTATGAAAAATCCCTTCGCCAGGATTATTTCTCCTGAGAAGCTGGGAAGCTTCAGCTTCGCCATGTGTTTTGCTACTTCAGAATGTGATTTGGAGAATTTTTTGCCCAGCATGTGAATTGTTTTAATTTAATGTCCAATCACATCCAGCTGTGTCGGATTCTCTGAATCTGTCACGTGTTTTTATTATTCATTCTTTTCCAGCCTTCTGATGTCTCCTTTCTCTTTCTTTAGTGTAGTTTTAGTATATAATTTTCTTTTAATATAATATAATTTCATAAAATAATAAATCAGCCTTCTGAGAATTTGGAGTCAATTCTCATCTCTCACCTCTTCCTGGGGACCCTCAACAACGCCGCAACAATTGGTGACCACAAGTCACTGCATTTTAAATGTTCCATAAAAGTGCTAAAATTCTTGTCTTTATCAAAAGGAAAAAAAAAATCTTAAATTTTGCTCCTTTATTGGAGTTTAGGCAGACCAGATGCACAGCCCTTCCCTCACTTCCCCATGTGAGGCACCCACCCTGTCACAGACCATTAGGGTGGCCAGCAGGACCTGTCCTTCCCAAGCCCATGCTGCAAAAGAGGCTTATCCTGCAAGAAGTGCATGATGGCACTGGAGATGATCCACGGGAAAGCTGCTGCCTACTCCAGAACTACAAAGTTGTCTGTTCTGCCTTCATGCACTGGAAAGAACATCTCGGTGCAGCTCTGCTCCCTGCTGCCTACTCCAGGACTATGAAGTTGCCTGTTCTGCTTTCATGCACTGCGAAGAACATCTCGGTGCAGCTCTGCTCCTTGGAGGGGCTGCTCACCAGGAACTTGCAGGAGCGGGAGCAGGGCAGCAGCGTCAGATGCCGGCGCGGCCACTGAGGCAAACGCAGCCAGGCTGAAGACAACAAGTTTTGTGCCCAGCTGGAGATCTGCTCCACATTTAAGTAGAAGCCTGTGCAGAGGGTTTCTAGGACCAGTGATTTGTGATCCTTCTTGCCCCGGGGATGGACAAAGCACAAGGAATATCCCAACACACGCTCCATGGAGCATGTGCACTCCAGCACCACACGGATGTCAGAGCACCTCTCGGGGTGCTGCCTCACAGTGTCAGGCTCCAGGATGAACGAGTGACCAGGGGGTGGCCTCAGGAACACGAGCAGCTGGTAGAAGATTCTGTGCTCAAAGATACTCCAGGATTCATGGCCACCATCCATTCCTCTGTCTGGGTAAATCTGTGGCATGAAAGTCCTCCTGGAAAACTCTCGGCTGACATACAGGAGGTCACGCACCAGCTGCTTCAGATTCCTGCACGGCTCAGGCAGATCCTGCACTGGTAATGGGGTGGATTGAGCCAAAAGCCTGGCAGCCCTGCATGCTCTGTTGAGGTTCTGTTTCCTCTTGTTATCACCCTTGCTGCTGAAGGCAAGCTTCCTTTGCCAGGCCAGCCAGCAGACCTCCGCCAGCATGGCCGCTGCCGTGGCCCAAAACAACCAGTTCTTAAACACGTAATGGACAAGGGCTCCTTTCAGGGATGTCATCTGCTCAACCTCTTGCCACAGCCGTGTCATCTCCTGGTGAAGGAACTCCTTTCTCTGCTGCATCAGTTGTGCTGTGGCCGCGTCGGCCTGCGGGTCGTGTGTCAGCCTGGGCAGCGCAGCCAGCACGGCCACCAGGAGCCCGATCGCAGCAGCCATGGCCTGTGGCAGGTGGGGGGAAAGGGGGCCAGCGGGGAGAGGGAGCATGAGGCACGAGCTGCCTGGTGTTGGCTCCCACTGTGACCTGTTCTCTGCGATGTCACAGCCACCAGAGCCACATCACGAGGTTGACAAGCCTGAGACTCCATCCCCACTCGGTGGGTTTTGGGCATCACAACACTGAATGCCAACAGACCACAGGAGCTCCCATGGGGTCCCTTGGCAAAGCAGACAAACCCCCAATACCACCACAGAGAGCCCTGAGCCCCTCTGGCCCATCTCCAGTGACAGAGCCCTGCCTGGCCCGGAGGGGATTAGATCTCTTGCTTTGCCCCAGAAACCCCCCCCGGGCATTTGCCCCAGAAACCCCCCTAAGCATTTGCCCCAGAAATTCCTCCAGGCATTTGCCCCAGAAACACCCCTAAGCATTTGCCCCAGAAACCCCCCCCTAAGCATTTTCCCCAGAAACCCCTCCAGGCATTTGCCCCAGAAACCCCCAAATTTGTGGAACAGCCCAAAAACTGAACAGAAAAAAATGAAAAGATGAGAAAAAAGATTTCGCTGACTGATGGAATCAGAAGGGAGCCTTGAGATTGTGCTAAACTTTGATTGAAGTTGAGCCTGGGCTTATGGAGGATAAAATTTAGAGTGTGTTTCTGCAAAATCTAATAAATATCGACAATCAGCAGAGACACTGACTTGCCTGTTTTCTTTATTACTAAGGCCAAGTTTCCTAGAACAAGGAAAGATTTTGTGCATGAGATTAGACAATGTAATATTGTATCACCATATATGAGTGGTGCTGTGGGATGTGGATATGTCCAGACCTGTCTTGAGCTCCAAGACTGGAGTTTTGCTGACACCTGAAGAGGTCAGTGGCAGACCCTGACTGTCCTGAGGGGACACAGCAGGCCCACACAAAGTCTTTGGTGAATCTGAATTGTTCTGGCCAGGTGTACAATAGAGCTTACAGACAAATGTCAGGGGTTTTCTGTGGTCCCACAGAGATGGGATTATTAGAAATGTCTATTTTTGCTGATTGTTTTTAGTCAGAAAGAAGTAGCTCACACAGAGACACATGCAGGTGACTGTGAATGCATCAGCCTGGAGATAAGAGGATTCACAGTATGTGGAGACATCACAGCTCAGGGACAGAGGATGTGACCTGAGTAAAATCAGTCCTGTGATTTACAGCTGAAAGGTGTTCTGCAGATACAAAATCTGGGGGTGGGACCTGGGCTCTGCTCTCTGCAGTCAGGAATAGGATGACAGGACAGAGCCTTAAGCTGCAGCAGGGGAGGTTTAGGATGGACATCAGAAGGAATTTCTTCACATTGGGATGGTTTGTCCAGGGAGGAGCTGGAGTCACCATTTGTGGAGAGGTTTAAGGAAAGACTGGATGTGGCATTCAGCCATGGTGGTGTTGGGTGACCTCAGTGATCTCAGAGGTCTTTTCCACCCTGATTGCTACTGTGATTCTGAGGGGATGTTTGGAGTTACAGCATTTACATTAAGTGGGGGCTTAGGGCCATTCCCTGTCCTGTTTCCCCCCCTGAAGGCTGTCTGAGGGCTGTTTCACTGTTTAGCCCCTTAGTCACTAAAATCCTACTATAATGATGTTTCTAGCAGGTGGCATTATGTGTCCTGTAGCTCTCTCTGCCTTGGCACCATGAAAAATCCCCTCATTTCATTCTTATTTTAATGCTTAATGCAGTTAAGTCTTTTTTCCCCAGTAGACTCAACAAAATGCAAAACTCATTCCCTTTTTTATTACTATTTGGTAGAGATATGTGGATATACAAATATATTGGTATTCGTGAAATTGTATTTTATCTATTCTTACTCCACCCCTCATCTCTCCTCTTTCCTCCCTGTATCCATATTTATTGCATTAACTTTATCAGACAACCTTGAATTTTATTGTGCCACCAAAGGAAGAATCTATTTCATCAGTAGAGGAATGCACCAATCCTACTGAGGGTTTTTTCCCCATTAAAAAAGCATTTTCCTGGTAAATGCTTCCTTTTGGAGTGTTTCCAACAAAGGTGTTTCCAGAGGCCTGATTTTCAGCTGCTGAGCACACAGTGTCAATACCAGTATTGATATTTACCAGGACATTTTATATCTCCTGCAGGAAGGGATTTCTATGTGTCTATTTAAAAATATGTCATTTAACATATTTTTCTAAAATATCTCCATAGAACTGTATTCATCTTTCTAGACTTGATATTAAGGTAACTGGCCAGTGGATCAAGCTCATGAGATAAATTTAAGAAAGATATAAACATGAAGAGCAATTTGGCTGACAGAGAATGTGAGTAAGCAGGTACAAGGGCAGGCAACAGGAAACACTCACTGCTCTGCCTGAAGCCTTCGCTGATTCTGTTGCCATAGTCCTTCTTTCCATTTTAAAGGAACATAAATTCAAATTAGGGATGAAGTAACATCTGATTAGCTGGTATGAAAGTCAGCATTTACCTGACCTTAGAATACAAAATGTGGGAGGCATGTCCCAGAGTTAGGCATCCCAGTGTGGCAATAAATGAAGCTCTCCTGATTTTCATAAATTCCAAATCTAGACCAAAAGTTGTAATTTTTGCGAGTCCTTTTTCCTTTAGCCTTAGCTCACTCATGCTTTATAATTTTGAGACTACCCTGACTATTATGGATTGGAAACATATTTTCTCAAATACACAAGCATTTTTGGTGGAAAATAAAATGTAGGCTCACCCTCATTAAATTCATAAAGAAGAATCAGAAAATATAAAGATACATTGTAAAGCCTGGGGAGGGTATCCTCTAAGAGAGATAAAAAGAGAAATCCCTGAAGGGTTTAAAAGCATGAATAAAATGATAATGTTTCTGTCTCTGCCACAACATGGTATGAAGGATGATTTCTTCAGGCTCTCCTTCCTATCTCATTCAGAACAGGACATCTTGTTTGCTTGCTTCAGTCCTTTTGGGGTAACTCTGTTCTTCTGGTGAGTTTTGCCTTATATACACCTAGTTTTACAAAACCCTGTCAAGACTTCGTCTCATATTCCACTCCCCTCCTTCAGCTTCACATAAGGATCCATCTGTACAATTTCTTCATAAAGGCTTTTATTTAAGGGAACAGCTCCTACACCACTGCACTTTTTTCAAACAGCAGCTGTGCAAGGCTGGCCTCATAATTTTATTTAGTTATCTTTATTTTGATGTGAAACATTAACTTAAATAACTCTGTTGGATTTTCTTTTTGTGCATCCCCAGGCAACTATATGCAAAAAACCCCCAGCATTTAACACTACATCCATTTCTTCCCCTTTCCTGGATTTTAAATCCAGACTTTTCCATTTTAATCTGCCCCAGGATATTTAATTACTGCATTTGCTCATGTCTAGGCCATAACTTTTTCAAAGGTATTTCATCATATATACGTTAATGAAATGTGCCAAACCAATGTTTGTTCTTTGGATGGTGGACGTCTAGGATAGATGAAAAAAATCTTCCTGATGGTGCCAGTACTTGAGGAGTTTCCTTCTCCTTCCTAAGAGATGTTGATTTGGTTTTAAATCTAATATTACATTCATGGCTGGAGTTGAACATAACTTCTAAAGATTGTCTGAGAAATCTGTGTCCAAACAAAATAAAAAATCAGTTTATGTAATTCTGGACAACATATTGTGGACAACGTATTCTGACACAGCTACAGAAAGGAAGGAGGAATTCACTAGTAAATAACATTTTTGCTCAATCTCTTCCTTACGGGTTATGAACAACAGCCCTCTCAGCATTGATCAGTAGACTTTAAATTAATTTTCTTTTAGAGAAGAACTTGTGCTGCGCATGGTCATGAAGGAATGGAAACAAACAGGCCCATTGTGGATGCAGAGGAAAGGGAAACCATCTATTTCCCCTTGGAACTGTACAGAAATTACTTGGAAAAATATTGCATCCTCAAGTTTGGAGGGAACTCTATTCCTATCAGTGATGGATTCTTAAAATGTTTGCATTCTTTCCTGCTCTCTGTTCAAAGACAGAGAGAACAATTACTTTTCTCTTTCTCTGCATGTACAATTGTCTCCAGAACATGTGTCTTTCTACTTTCAGCTTTCCAAAAGAGTTCAATTATGGCTGAAAACTTTTTACACTTGTGCAGTTTGGCTCCCCCAACTCTCTCCAGGCTCTGCTTTCCCCACCACAGACACACAGTAATTGCATAACATCGATGTTATTCTGCTGTTTTTCAATTCTAATTCTGTGCTGCCATACTTCAAAATACCAATTTGTTTCTCAACATCTACAGTGTATACGGAATAAGACTGTACTGTTAGCCAAGCTGTCCAAACTCATTTGCTCCTTTTCAGGCATTTTTGGTGTTTTAATCAGTTTAGTTCCTTACAGTGGATACAAACATTCTCTTTTTTTATTTTTTTTTAATTTACATTCTCCCTATTTACCACATCCCTCTGCTCATTAAATTCTTCCTGGTTTTTATAATTGAATTATTAATAGTATCCCTGTTGGATCATGACAGCTTTCCTTTTTGTAGTTGTCATTTTCAGTGTCTCAGAGCTGACCCAGAGTGTGGCTGACAGTGACCCTGCTCTGAAATAAAAATTAAATGGGGGTGCCAACTCCCATTATAGATAGTTTACTTGAGAATATATATGTTCAAAATAACTACTGCTAAATCATGATGAATGAGAATGGAAAATAGAAAATCTTACAAAAGGAGATGGGTTGTTTTAACAGAGAATAAAGTAAAAAAGCCATCTGGAGATATTGAAATAGAGTGAAATAAATGATATTAGCAATGATGTTATTAATAATTCAAATTGTTAGTCATAAGAACTGGTAATGCAGGATGGCACCATGAAGTACCATGTACAGGGAAATATTGCCCTGAAGAAATTCTAGTCTGGGTTTAATGATAATCTGTTGCTAAAGTTAAGTACAGCAGCACACAAAACAAGGATGTTTTGTGGGAAAAAAAAAAGTCAATGAAGGAGAAAAAGCCTAAGGGAAGATATGGGAGACTGGGGACTGCCTGAGAGGAAGATGGGAGAAGACAGGAATGCCAAATGAAGGGAGTCCCAAGGGCTGGAAAGACAACAGGGACAAAAGTCCTGTTGCCTGATATCCCTCCTAGCACAAGAAAGTGTTTGAGAGGAAAATCTGTCCTTGATTTGAGTTATATTTGAATATATTTGATGGTTAAAGATGTATTTTCCTGCATGCCTGGGCTCTGTTTTCTCTGGGAGGAAGCATCCTCTCTTCAAACAGAGGAAAAAAATACACAGAAGCAAGAGGAAAGCTGCAAAATACCGCAAAGAAAACCACAAGCAACACAGCTCCAAGGAGGATAACTGGTTCATCCAGACCTTTCTAGTGCAGGTTGAGCACGTGGGAAAAATAAACCATCACAGTTAAGTGCTCTGTGGAGGAGAGGAAGAAACCTTTGGCATCTGAATCCCATAAGCTGAAGCCCACACCACAGCCAGCATCAATACTGACCTGGGGAGCTGAAAGGTTCCTTTTTCCTCCCACATTGACCCAGTTAATTCTGTGTTGATTTCAGACTACAAAAGAGTCCTTATTAAGATGAAAATCAAGGTCATGTTAAAAATCAAAAGTTAAAGACCAAGTTATTTTTTCAAATCCTGAAAAATTGAAAGAAATTTCCTTGAGGCAGTAAACAATTAAAAGCACAGCTTCTCCCAGCAAGGAGAACACACCAGCACAGGCACCAGGCTGGACCAAAGACACCTTTCATCCTTCCTGTACCACACTGCTACTAAAAAATCAAAATTAAAGGTGAAAAGATGAAGAGTTTCCAGACAAAACCAGAGTAATTCTGGAAGCTCACAGCTAGTGCTCCCTTTCTGGGGATGGCAGTGTCAAATCTTTTACCAACACTGAATTAAATAGTCTTTGAATAAAACATGTGAACAACATCAGGAACAACAACTGAACCCCATGGGAGTTGCTGCATCACTGGGCTACAAAATCAAGCTGCTTTTCCCTGTATCTCCCACTGCCCTCATGAATGTTGCACCGCTGAGCACAGCACCCAGCTCCTGTGTGTGCCTCCACACCCAGCTGCACTGTCCACAGGCAGGGCTGGGACCGACAGCAGCACTGAAGGAAATATTGATTCCTTCCAGAAGTGCTGCTGATTTTTCTGCTCTGCAATAATCCCTCACACGGGACCCCAACATGTGTCCAGACTTTCCTCTTACATTGATTTATTTTTCACATTTCAGCTATAATAAGGGGAAAGATTTGTGTTTTCCAAGCATTTCCTCCCAAATTCATTAGATTGAATATTTCAATAATTTTTTAATTGGAATTTTCAATTAATCTGTTTCTCAGAAGCATCAGCCCCTCTCTATATGTGGTTTATTTGAGTGCTTCATACTGAGAGAATATGCAGATAACTCATTTAACCTCATGTCAATCTGACAGAAGTAGACTGCGCTCAATAATTTATGTATTTAATAGTTGTTTTTGTTGCCTGCATTTCTTATGGAAAGAGATTACAGGACACTAAATGCTGTGAGTAAATGCTTAAGAGAGTGATATTGTATTTGAAATATTCCATTCCATATTGTATTGGTCTATTGAATATCCAGCCCAGGAAACAAGCCTTGGCTCTATGTTCAGTCTTTGTTTCCATATTGATGGGTTTTTAACTGTTTCATTCCTTTGTAATCTTAGAGCAACCTGCTTATTTATTTATTTAATATTATTTTATATATCAATAATCTTGAGACACCTGATTATTTAATTCTTTTATAATGCCACTCAGAACATTACTCTCTTGTCCTTGACTTCATGGAACTGCAGGGAAATCTCTGGTTCCTAAAACTTAACTCCATTAGTGCTGGTCAAAACTTTCATTCTCCAATCAGTTTTTTTTTTAAACAGGTAAATTATGTAGACATACTAAGACATGCACATAAATATTGCCATTAAAATAATTTTTAAGATGTTTGATGGTCATTGGTTTAGAAACAGTGGATCAAAAATAAAAATAATCTACACAAACACACACATTCCGAAGATGTAAAAATCTAGAAGTAATTTTCCAAAATGAAAACCATTCCCAGCACACATTCTAAATAAATATGCATTACTATTTTCTGAGTAGAGCAGCATAGTTCTCCTATAATACATTTTTTCTATGCTGGCCAATAAGTTTCTGCAAGATGATGTTTTGTAAATAAACTAAAAATTATTTTTGACACAAATGTTTTATTAAACAAAACTCATGTGGTATACAGTGCAGTATTAAAAATATCTTTATGCCCTTAAATACTACAAGCAGTAGCCCATGAGTTAGAATGGAGTTAGAATGTTCATTAAATATTTCTTTTGCTATTGTTTTTTGACCTCCTGTTTTTCCTCCTGTCTTTTTAAAATATTAAATGCTTTTAAAATTTGAACACTGTAGAGGCCCCCAAGCAAAGATAAGGAAAATGAATGTTTATTTGGAAAAAGGTGAATGTCAATATTTATAATAAGGATATTAAAGTACTTTAAAAAGGGAAGTAATCTCTCGCATTCCAGCTCAAAATCAAACTTCTGCATAACAAGTAGGTGTAGGAATGTTTCCCTATGTTCCTTGTCATGGTCATCTTGTTTCCACAGCTTTTGTGTTTTCCTCACAAGCATCTGGGACTGGCATCAAGTAGTGCCAGAGCCATCTACCAAGGCATGTCCTGCAGATCTCATCGTATGAACTGTCACAGCACCTGCAAAGCAGCTCAATTTCTGTGGCATTCACATTCTCTGAAAAAATCCCTTCGCCCAGGATTTTTCTCCTGAGAAGCTGAGAAGCCTCAGAGAAAAGGAAAACAATTCTGATCTCATTTGCTTCTCCTGTGTTGTGCTCGTGTGGAATGTGTTTGGAGATTGTTCACCCACAGGTGATTGTTCCATTGCATTCTGCTGGGAGTTGTTTTCACTCTTTGACCAATCAGGGCCAAGCTGTGTTGGGACTCTGGAAAGAGTCAGGAGTTTTCATTATTATCTTTTTAGCATTCAGTAAGTATCCTTTCTGTACTCTTTAGTATATTATAGTATTCTTTAATATAATATAGTATAATAAAGTAATAAATTAGCCTTCTGTGTCAAAAGCATCATTCTCTCCCCTCATTGGTGGACCTGCATTTACAATAAATTTCCACGTCTTCTTCTTCACATTAATGGCAATAATTTTCAGAGTATGTCCTGTGAACTCTCATATATGTCATAAGACTTACAACAGGCAATTCTGCATTGCAGGACTTGGTTATTCACCAGCAGTTAAGGTGGAAGTGTGACAGAGATGGGTGGACAGGCAGGCACCAAGGAAAACACAGGCAAAAAGCAGAACTCTCCATATTTGCTCTGCCATAAGCTTCAAATGCAGAAGCACCAAGTTCATCTCTGTAAGGATTCCTCAGCCTTTAATCCACATGTTTGGTTTAAATTGGTTTTGTTTTTTTTTTTTGTTTAAACTGATCACAATCACGTGGAAGGAATAGAAGGAATGTATCTGGTTTAACAACTTTGAAGGGTTGTTTTTTTAAATATAGCTCTCATGTTTACATGAACCATCCAAGGATTTGACATTCATTCTTTCAAAAATGTGCTCCAAAGCCTTAATCCTACAAACATGTAAGTCATTTATTTATTCCTGAGGGTACAGTGCACACAGGGATAAACATTCTCTGCATCAGAAAGATACAAAGGGCCACAACCATGCTTTGAATAAATTTTCAATGATTCATTTGTTTAAACAAATAAAAGGAATGTGCTCCCCTGAAAGAATGAGACACATCTATAATCCAGTAGGAGTGGGCAGCCTTGGCTTAGTATGTGATAGGTTCTCATCAGAGGAGCTGCAGTATCTCACCTTTCTGCATTTTTGTTTCTTCCCAAATGCAAAATAAGATACAGAAGCTTAAATCCCTGTCCCTAACCCTTAGGCTAATGCATTTTATTTGTGCAGGCTGTATGCAGGCACTCAATTAGCACAGAACAGCTAATGAGACCCAACTCATTAAGTCAAACTAACTCAATTGTGCCCAAGTTGATGATGACTTGTGAGGTTCACTGGCATTGAATTTCTGCTTCAGACGGAAACTCCTGGATAATAATAAACAGCAGTGAATAAAACGTTCACAGGTACATGGCCTTCTCTGATCTTACCTGTTTCTGACGCTCTGTGGAGTCTCCATCTGAACCAGCCCCCTGAGATGCCCACTGCTATCAGGGAAGGTCCTGTCAGCTGAGTTGAAAGAGCTCAGTGTCTCAGTTCCATTCCCACACACAGGCACCCGCCATGTTTGGTATCTGGATGGCTCCCACATGCCTGTGCTTTCTGTAGCAGCAGTCAAGGGCCAAAACCCCAAAAGTAACTCTGTGTGGGAGCAACTGAATGAAGGTCCTGTGTCGCCAAGTGAAGGGGTCTGCTCCTCCTACACATCCAGTGCTGTCTACTGCCAGAGACACGACAGTGCATTTAGTGGATCTTTGATCTGACTGGATGGAACCCTTTTTCATTTTCCTGTTAAAATAGCAATGGGACTTGTTTTAAGGCTGAGCTGTTACACATCCATAATTTTCTACTAATTAATTCTCTGCTGCAATATGTTTATTGGACAGAGTGTCTCAGGCAAGGATTTACTGTTCAGAAAAAGTTTACAGCAGGAGCACAGACAGCAATGCACTTGACTGACAGGCTTTGGGTTGTGAACCAGCAAACTGAGACCATGGCCTGAACCTCCTCCTGAAACCTTCCTCCAGCCATTCTCCTTCCTGTGGCTTCTGTCCCCTCTTCTGGCACAGCATCCACCATTCTTCATTTGTCTCCAGCAGTCTGCTCCCCAGCCTTGACCACAAAGTCGAAGTCACAAAGTCCCTCTGTGTCCCTGTCCCTGTGTCCCTGTGGCTGTGTCCACTGTTCATCCCAGTCTGGGCCCTTCCTGACAAACTGGGACCTGCTTCGCAGAGCTCCTAACTCAAAAAGGGCTTCACACTGCTGGGTTAGGAAGAATCCTCTTCAGTTCTGCCTGTTATACAAATTACAACATTTTCTGTTCCTCAGGGGTTTTTTGTCCCATCTCCTGGGTGAAACAAGCTCCCTGCACAGTTAATTCATCCTCACTCTTTTCCTATCCTCCAAACACCTTCCATATGCCCCCTCTTATTTTGACCCTGTTCCTCTTTATCACAGGAATGGTTTGGTTTTGGATGTTTTTCCCCCAAATACATGCACTCATATTTTCTCTGCTGATATTTTTTGTTTATAGCTGAAAACTGAAGTCTGAGTGCTGTCTCAAGATTTTTCACCACATTTCTAATTGCTGTTATCTACTTCTCATTTTCATTTTGCTGCTGCTAGAACTGAGGCCACATGCAGAGGGACTTTGTAGGAGAATTCATCTAAGCTTTGTTTTCTTGGATGAGCAATGCTCTTGCTATAAGTGCCTGTCATCACAAGCCTTTAGAAAATATATCATGAAAACAGGGAGTGACTGGGGAAAACTAGAAACAAAATAAAAGAGTACAAGTACATGTGCTTCTAGTTTTAGAATTAGAAATTGAGGAAAAGCCCTTATATAATACATCAAAAGACTTATATAAGTGATTTATTTGGTTTAGTATAAGTGATTTATTTGGTCTATTTTTGTTCTAGGCTTTCAGTGTTATAAATAACAGCAAGATCTCTTTCAAACAGAAATACAACACACACCTTGCTAAGACACAAACTTTCCCAATTCCCATGTAGGAGAGATGAGGTGCTGCTGGATGTAAGTCATAATTCTGGCACTCTGTCAAGTATTTCTCCAAAAATAAGACTTGGAAACATTAATTTACAGCGTTGGAAGTTAAAGGGTAGTTGCAAGTACAGAAAAGAGTTACTTCTCTTCCAAAACTCATCCAAATTCCTGCTGTAGCCCTATCACAAGGCCCACAATTTCAGATTCTCACATAACATGTCCATTATAACCCAAGGTGCCCCTTGCTTCCTCACCCAGGAGTGGGAGCTGTGTTGGATCAGCCACAGCACAGGGACAGTGTGGGAGCACACACAGGAGGAAAAGCAACAACATCTCTGATGGGAGAACAACCCCCTGTGCCAGCTGCTCCCTGATGGAAAATGACATTAATTATGCCCCTGTGGGGTATGCAAGGCTGCTTTTACTTCCCTGTCTCTCACACGTGCCCATAGTGAGAGCTGCTGGCACAGGGTAACCTTGTTCTCTGCAGCCCCTTCTTAGAACTGGTTCCTGAACCAGTTCTTCCATCTATTCAAAACTATTCCTGCCTGGAAATAGGCAGTTTTTCCCCTCTCATCTCAGGGTATTTAACAAAACACTTTAAATCAATACTGCCCTAGAGCTTTTTTTTAATATTTCATTTGAAAATTAAGGAATTAAAAAGATAATTTCAGAAGATGCTTCTGATCCATGCCTGGAAGTGTTCAAGACCAGGTTGGATGGGGTTTGGAGCAACCAGGTCTAGTTCAAGTTGGCCCTGACCATGGGAAGGGTTTGGAACAAGATGATTTTTATGCTCCCTTCCAACCCAAACCAGTCTGTGATTCTGTGAATGTGTTCTCACTCTGAGCAATCCCCAAACACACAAGTATTTAATGTCTTTTCTATGCTTTTACTTAACAGAAGAAGGGTTTTTAGTTGTTCCTAAGAAAACCAAACTTAATTTGCCCTCATGTTTCTGGATTATCTTGACATCACATTAGAGGAAAAACCTGAAGCTCAGCCACATTGCTGGACACAAGAAAATCTGCCAGGTGAGCTTCATAGAAAGGAAGAAAGAATCACAACTTCTCACAAGTCTGGTGGCTATTTTCTGCACTCCAATGAGTTTTTCTGCACTTCAAGCCTGAAATGTGATGGTTGTTCTCTGGAAAAGTTATTTTTTGTAGTTCATTAACAAGGTGAACTGGCTCATGAATACCATAGAGATGCCTTTGTGAAAGAAATAATCTAATGAGGTTGATGTTCTCAAAGATTGTGTTGAGCTAAAGAGGAGCAGCCTGAACGAGTTTCTCATTTTCTCAAGCATATGACAAATATGTGTAGATTTTCCTTTTTTACTAGTTGCCTTGAAAAAATAAACAAAATATGAGTTATGCTGATTTTTTTTCTTTGTTTTCTTAGAAAGTTTAAAGTAAGTTTGAACAATTTTTTTCCCAGACAAAGTTAAATATTTTCTCTTTAGATGTCTTTTAAAAATGAGTGTTGATGTATTTTCAGATAAAACTATTTTTAAATACTAATGGAAACACTTCAGTTAAAAATGTCAAAATGAAGAACATTTATTTTCCATTCTTTCTTCCTATTATGACATTTGAAGACCAAATTAAAATGGGAAATGGACTGTGCTTCCTTAACTTATTTTGTTATTGGCTGACACAAGAGTTTACACCTTTTTTCCACCATTGGAAGGCCTTTGAGGATGGTTTTTCCAAAAAGCAGATTATAGAGGAGAATCCAACCAATGTATCTGAGAAAATATGTTTTAGTGGGAGCAGAATAGAGAAACTCAAAGAGAACAGAGATCTCTGCTATGTAGAATGTTTCTAGATGATCACAAGCAAGTACCATACAAATGCGATTAATTTCTTACAAACTGAGACACTCTGAAAAATTTAACTCAAACTCTACGCAAATGAAATCTCCTTGGCAGCTTTACCTGTTCAGTTTATTTGCTGGTGAGCTAAACTGCAGTTTAGGAACATCAATATGCATTTCCCATGCTCAAAGGCCATGCTGAGGTGAAATAAGTATCTTCATAACCTGATATTTAGATTTGAAGAGAGTGTGACAGGGAGAAAACAGAACCAAAAGCCTCAAAGGAACAATAGAGCTTGTTTCCAAAAATATTGATCGAAGCGTTGCTGTTTGAAGTCAGCTCGGCTCAGGCAGGTGGCTGATGAGCTGAAGGATCGTGCACTGTTTTGACAGGAAGGCAAACATATCAGTTTAAATTTAACAATCCCTCTACTCCAGTTGTCATTTCAAATCTTTCTTATGCCATCGACCTGACATTAGATCAATAAAATTATGACATTTTATGGCACATCAGTGGCATAGCACAATACTGATTGAAAATCCTAGAGGATGGAAAAATACCAGAGAGCATATATTCCATATGTGGGTTTTCTTTGGGTTTTTGGGTCTTTTTCTATAGTGCTGACCTCTTTTACACCAAAGGCATTAACTGGTTTCATCTTTATCATATAACTTTATTTAGTAGTTACTGAGTTTTTTTAGAAGATCATTTCTGACTGAAAAACTTTGACTAGCTCTAAAGGAGGCCAGTTAGCTGAACTCATTACTTTTTGTCTGAATATACACATTGAAAAGTATTTGTTCTCCTTGACTGTTTTACTTCAATCTTATTTTCATCTTTCTATTATTTCGGTATGTGAGAAAGCATTATTACAATTTTTCTTGAAGTGTAGCTTGATACTCACTCTATGCATAAAACTAAATCTTTATGAATGATGCCAGAAGGTATGTTAAAATGTTATATTTTCAACAGTAGTCTCAAAATAAAAGTGGGAAAAAAATAATCTTATTTGAAGACTGACCATAAAACTCCCTCTTCTCAAGACAGCCTAAACTACTGCAAGTTTAGAAAAGTACACTAAAAAAAAAAACCAACTTTGTTAGACAATATCTGGCACAATATAACTAAATGCAGAACAACTTTTTTTTTTGTGAGGTTAAGAAGGTGTAGCAGTAACAGAGGTTGTATTTGGTGGAATCAAAAATTTGATTTCCATTACCCTGGTCTTTTTTGTAATTGGATAGAGTGCAGCAGTGTCCACATTTTGGACATTGGGGGGCTCTGTCCATGGCAGCAGCATTCCTATTATCTGTGTAATTACCTCATAAGTTACTCTCCCAAGAGCTGATGGGGATCGACGGGTGCTTAGTGGTGTGATTTGCATGACCTACTGTGGACATATGCATTAGAAAAAATTAAACACATCTACAGACAGCACTGGCAACTTCGTCCAGCCCCATAATTACTGACCCTGGAGTGTCTAGCACAGCTCTAGCCATCTGGTCCGATGAATCCCTGCTTGGATCATTGTCCAAATAAAGCAATCTTCCACTTCATATTATTTCTAGGAGAGATACCCCCTTAGAGGGCAACATTCCCATCTGCACACTAAGGATCTTCTGAGTGAGGGAACAGTCATTGAAGAATTGATGTGCCAGAGTAGATTGAGACTGAAATTATGGATTTGAAAATTTTCCTGCAGCCATGCAGAGCTTGACTTGAACCACTCAAGGTTAACCATGTATTTCTCCATGGTAACTTTTCTTCTGACCACAACACAGGTCATTTTCAGTATAAAAACATCAACTGTGGCTCCACAAGAGGCTGAAGCCTAAAATGTAGCAGATCAAGAGAGCATGCCAGGGAATACCACCCTTTTCTCATGCCCAAACTCCCAGGGTTTGCTACTGGCTAGTGCCAGAGACAGGAAACATAGTTACTGGATCTCACCAAACACATATATTCTCAAGATGGATTCCTCCAAATGGCTCCATGGAGCTCAAAAAGCAGAGATAGCTGAAACTAAATTGAACTCTTGATTTGAAAAAGTGCAAAGTGTTATTTCAATGTGTTCCTGTGATACATGTGTGCATTATTTGCATCCCTGCATAGATGCATATTTGTATTATTCTTACTGCACTTCAACTGCCCTGTCCATGGTGAAGGACCTTGAACTTGTTGAACCTCACTGGGTTCTTGCAGTTCCTCTTCTCAAGCTCAGCCATGTCCCTCTGCATGGTTGTTTCTTTCACTTGTGTCACCTGTCCAGGCTAAGGAAGAATGGAAAGAATCTCTCAACCAAGAGCAGGCCCAAGGGCAAGGTTACAGTGTGGAAGAACTGTCCCAAAGGGAAGACAAGAAAGACCAAGAGCAGTCCCAGGGGAAAGGGGACAGAGACCAAAGGCTGAGCAGTGCTGCAGGAGAGCAGGCACAGCTCTCACCCAGGCACACACAAGCCCATGGCCTCCACGGGTTGCAGGCTGGGCACCAGCAGCATCCTTCCCACTGTGGATACTGCAGCCTGGTCAGAGAGAGGGAAACAGATAAACTTTCCTAGGAATTGTTCTGGGGAGTTTTGAGAAGGCTGAGAAAAAGAATGAAAACAATCTTGCAGCTGGTGTTTTGAACAGTTGTTTTCTCATAAGGTGTTAACCAAAGGGTGTTTTCTTAATTAGCCAGTGGTGATGGTATGTTGATTGAATGACCAATCAGGTCCACTTGTGTTGGGACAGTGTATAAAAAGGAATGGGTTCCTAATAAAATTATTATTGGCCTCCTTAGGAGATCTGGGTGGCCTCAGCCTGCTCAGCATCCCACAGCAGCAGCACAGGTGGAGATCCCAGGAGACAGGAGGCCAGAGTGTGTCTCAAACAGCCACAGCTGCATGGCCATGGAGTCAGCCTTGGTAATAACACACAAGAGCTGCTGGGAGTAAGCCCAGCACTGCTGGGAACAACATAACAAGAGAAATTGTGACTGGAGAAGGGGTCTGTGCAGAGGGAGAACAGCATATTTTAGGGACAAACATCCTTTCTAGACCTTGGAAAGAAGCACAACACAGGACACCAAAAGGGCAGCAAAGAAGCCAGGAAGGGAGCATGGACTGCAGGGCAGAACCAAGACCACTCAAGAGCCCCAGTGCCTCTGACCCATTTCCAGAAAGGTCTGAAAGAGCAGACTGTGCATGACAGCAAACTTGCATAGAAAGCAAGAAAACCTGTCTCCAGGGCATGGAAAACCCTCTGTGAAAAGGGCCCCCCTCAAGCCAGGGCAGTGCTCCCAGGACCCTGGAAATCCTATCTGGATGAAGGCTTGAACCAGGAATGAGACCAGCATCAGCGGGATTGACACTGGAACCATGACTGCTGACCTCTTGCTCTCTCTTTTTTAGTCTTGCTTTCTCTCTCTCCCTCCCTTTAACTCATCTCTTCTTCTCTCACTTCCCTTTCTCCCAAACCCCCTGACAGGTATAGAAAAACTAGCTTAGGGACTAACATAGCCATAGACATGCCAATTATGTAATTTATTACTAAAACTTGGTGAGTTTTTGCAGATCACACCCTGTGATTTTTGTTGTTCCTTTAGATCATGAGCACTTACAAGTCTTGGGTGCTTCCTTCCCCCTGGGGGTGGATTCACAAGGGGGTGGCTTCACCATGGACACACTAATCAAAGGTCTGTCTCAAGCAGTTTTCCTTGGGGTGTATTTGGGAATCTCCTGGACTAGTTTACCCAGATAGCTGGTAACACCAGTTCACATCCTGCAAGCTGCATTTCCCCCTAAATTCAGGGGCTAACTGGTTCAGGAATGGTTAAGCTCTATTCACATCAATGTTCTTCCTGGATGGATTTTCCATTCCTGTGACAAGCTCTTAATGCAGAAAAATTGCTTTTGTGCTGCTTCTGAGAGTTTATTTTTCTTTCCTAGCTCAGGCTCTATGCTATTGGTTCTTTGTTTTCAATCTGCAGCCTGGCATGGCTAATAATGGCTGAATTGCACATAAGTAAAATCCATGCAAAATGGAATGGGCTGTTGGTTATGGCTGTATGAAACAGAGGTCTGAAAACACCAAGTTAACATGGAAATTCCTCATTGCAGAACTTTCCATATCTTTTGGGGATTTTTTTTCCCTGGGAAGAAATTTGGTTTGACTCCTCTTATGGAAGAAGACATGACCTAACATGGGGGTCAGAAGAAGGGGATGAAAGAACCCAGACCCAGAGAGTGCTAGTGAAAACTTCTTCCATTAAATTATTCCTTATTTGCCTACACAGGAGATGTGAGTTAAGATGTGTAAAACTGTGCTGTCTAGCCATGAGAATTTTAATGTCCCTGCCCAAACAGACAGATTTTTTCTGTAGTGATGCCACCTGCCTACATTTGTCTTTTCACCTTTGATATCTTCTTCCATGTAATGCTTTTCTCCATATTTGGCTGAGTTTCAGTTGCTGTTTCTCCTCTCTGGGAGTTTGATCAGTGACACTGACAAAGAGTGGAGCTCAGCCAGTAAAGAGGCACGTGATTAACAAACCCTGAGAAAGGACATGATGAGCTGTGCCACATCAAGAGTCTGTAATTCCACCCAGGAGATTTGAGAGTAAGAAGAGAAGCTGAGAGTGACCAGAATTAGGATCACCAGGTGTGTTGCCAGTGACCCAAGGGAACACAGAGGATTCTGTACCTTTCACTTGCTAGTTCCTTTTCCTTTGCAAAACCAACAGATTCACCTTTAACTATTGAGCCATAAAGAAAATGTCACTGAAGTGCTACCATGGCTGTGATTTCTGTGTGATTATTTATTTAATGCATGAAAAAGGAAGCTAAGTTTTTAACCTACATTATCCAGTCACTTTTCTAACTCAGGGTACAATTTCATAACACTGTCCTTCTCTCAATTGACTCAATTGTGACAGACTCCTAAGATCCTTCAATAACAAAGCACTTAGTCAAATGGATTTGTGCAATTATACACAGGCAGAAACAGTAGTTGTGTCCAAGGATTCAAAGAACAGCAGCACTGCACTGAGCATGCCAAACCCTGTGATCCCTGTTAGGGAACTCAACACTGTTCATGGGGAGGGAAACAAAGAGATCCTCACTCAATTCCAGGCTTTCCTCAGCCAGACTCAAACTCAGGAGCCAGGCTTTACATTTTCATATAGGCTCAACACAGACACAAGCCCTGTGAAGAAAATAGGGTGAAATTCAGTCACTATCTAAGTTAGTGATGAAACTCCCACTGATCCCTCTAGATCACAATTTCTTCTCTGAACTTTACCGCTTTATCCCAGTGATAGGATTAGAAAAAGGAGAGCAGAATGTCAATGCCTGGTTTTATAACCAGACCAACTTTGGCTGCCATAGCAGCTGCTTTTTACCTGGCCATCAAGCACAGGGCAGATATAGGAGTCAGCAGACTCCGGGAAGTGACCTGTGTCTTATCCTTGTCCCCAAAGGTGAGCAGACTCAGTGACCAGGCATGATTCAGCTCACAACCTTTCTGTCCCTTTCTTTACAGTCTATATTAAACAAAATATGAGCCACACAGTAAAGATGGAGTGGATTTGAAATTGGGCTGTACAAGTTCACCCACCACTTATAAACCATCTGAAAGGGTGCCATTTTTCCTCAACACTTGACTGTACATCTATGCAGAAAATAAATGCACTGACCTCAGGTCAGTTAGAACAAAAATTGCCCTTTTAGAAAGCATATCTCACACTGAACTCTCATTCACAGTTTGTATTTAAAAGCAAGGAATCCTACTTTTATGTGGCTGCCTGGACAAGGGAGTACATTTAAATGGATCATGAGGATATTTTCTCATAAAACATTTGACTGAAATACTAGTGGGGGATTTTAAGGAACTGCATGCTGAAGCTGCTCCTGTGGTCATGCAAGAGAATTCTCTCTGATGTACTGAAACATTTAGCAGTGTGAGGACAACATGACATATTTCCCTGTTATACCATTCCTTTGGCATCTGATTTTGACCACAGAGACACAATATGGATCCAAAGATGAAACTTGTGCCTGACTCATTAGCACAGCCATTTTCATGTTCTGAAAATATATTGTCTCCTGTTTCGTATGGCAGCTGGATGGCTGCCACTGACAAGCAGTTGCTCATGAAAATCATTTCTCCACATGTTCTTAAAATAGAAAAAGCAAAGTATATGCTGGCAGAGTTTTAATTTCAGACATTTAAATCTCAGGGCAATACTGCAGCTTAGTGAACAAGATAAGGCACATGTGTGATATACTATAGCCCACATTCTGTCCCACTGGCAATTCATTTTCTACCATGATGCCTTTTCCATTCCAGTTAGTGGTGTGAACAAATAGGAAAAGGGCATCAAGTTATTTACTGGATGCGACTCAGAAAGCAGAATCAAATTTCACAGCCAAGGAAGGACAAATGGGAAGCTGATAAGGAACAATTTTCTTGGGACTTTGTGCTGAATGATGGTTTCTTCCAGACCTGTCCCTCCTCTGGTCTCACAGATCCATTTATTTCATCTGATTTACCTTACTCTTTTCACTTCTTACCTTGTCTCTTCAATTTGCACTAAATTCAGACCTGTGAGATATATTACAGCAGCTGATACCTTTGTTATTTTTCACCTGAATGGAGAGACAAATGCTGAGCATAGAGGGGGCAAAAGGAGAGAGGTGCTGCTGTGCACACACTATCAGAGCCTGCTACAGCAGAGACAAATCATTTGCCAAGTTAATTAACACCCTTCTTATTCTATCACCACCCAAAAAAGGTAAAATTCAGGAATAATACAGACCATCCATCCAGAATGTTTAAGGATTTCCTGGTCCTCATCCTAGCACAGTCTCAATAATTCAGTTTTTAACTTGTTGGACACCATGAGATTGGTTATTCCTTGGACACAAGAATAATAAGTATTATTAATAATAATTAATTCTTGTAAAGCTTTTTGGGAAAAGATAGTTACTATAGAAACATTAAGCTGTTCATATATATACAATCATCATTGCAACTTATTTAATTTGAAAATAAGGAAGTCCATACATGACAGAGGTTAATTTTATAAGTGTTAGTTGTTTTTTTGGGGTTTTTTCTGTTGTTGTTGTTGTTGGGGTTTTTTTTTGCTGTTGTTGTTTTTTGTTTTTCTTTTAATAAAACAGACACCTGAACATATTTTATTTACTTATTAACTTACAGATAACAGGTTACATTGAGAACTGAATTTTTTCATACAACTATTAAATCAACCTGGGTTTGCAGCAGAATATGGCTAGAGCAGCACAAAGTGAATCATATCCATAATTTGTATGGTTTTTTTAGGGAATCCTTGTTGCATTTCGAGGCCACTGGCAAAGCACTGCTGTAGGGAGTATTAAATGATTTGCTGGTCATTATTTCTATCTATCAGCCTGTTAACAGATAATTTGGTGGGAAAATTTATTCTGGAAAATCCTCAGAAGAGGTTTATGTATTGTTGTCTATGTTCAAGAAATGGGTTTGCACTTTTATATATGGCCACATCTGAAAACAAAAGTGCATATGGATGGGTACTTCATTCCTTCCTCCACCTCCATATTTGAAACAAGAATGACACACCAGCAGAAAATAAATTTTAATTCTCTGGTGGAGAGGGCTGTTGCTTTTGGAGAATGATGAATGTGGTGAGCTGTGACTGAAAATACTACACTGAAAGAATTAAAATGCATCAAAGGTAAGATTTCTTCTATTTCCCCTACCACTATTTCTAGGACAAGAAATTGAATCTTAGTAAAGTTTTTAGGTAACACAAAATTCTAACATTTAGTTTTGTTTTCCCTGTTTTATTTTGGTTTTAATACTAGATTTCAATTCACAAAAAAAAGTTTGAAGCTATCTAAACCCATCTCAAGGTCATCTCTAACACTGCTATCACAATTCACAGAGCCTTTGGAAAGACTTCTTTTTGGGCTGAACAAATCATAATTTGTCATCTCAAGTTTTACAGCCATCTGTTTGAAGAAGCATTAAATCTACACTATTTTTATCCAGCAACTACAGCATCTATTTTTATTTTGTTGTGTTTTACAGGAGCTTTATTGTTAGCTTTTTCAAAGCCTTCTCAAGAGGTTTAAACATCAGATGACTTTCTATTTTTGACTTTCTGAATTGCTACCTGTTCTTAATTTACCTTCATTTCTTTATTATGAGGTAGCTCAATATGTTCAGACTTTCTGGTTTCTTTAAATCTTAGAGATGACCTGTTTCCATTTGATGCATATTTATGACTGTATTTACATCTAATGTTTGAAATGAAAATTTAGAACCCAAAATTACATTTCTCTATCACGTCACAGTGTGCAGCAGATGCAATGATGGATTAGTACATATTCCAGTATATCCCAGTTTGTTTTGTCTCCATGGGTTGGCACTAAGAAACAAGAAATGTACATCAACCTTCCACAAAACAAATCTTTATTTTTCCATGACATAAACATCAGAAGGGACGATTTCTTTTAAAGAAGCAGATGTCTGCACCAAACACAAGAGCTGGTTTGGCTTGTAGGAGAGAAGGAGAATGACTTCTCTTCCCTGAAGAGAAGGAGGAAAAAAAGGAAAATTAATCAAATAAATAAATCCAAAATTAATTTACCAGGTGTTGGAAAGATTATGTCTAAAGTTTATTAAGTTTATCTCTTCCATTTCTATTTTAATTTGACTGGGTAAAAAACTGTCTTAAGACTGATGATAAAATGCACTGGCCCTGAAAAACAAAAAGCAGCTAAAAGTAAAACTCTGGGACCTCTGGTGCATACCAGGTTTTTAAACAAAATCATAAATAAAATATATGGAATAGATCAACCAGTAAATTAGCACAGAGTGGGGCAGCTGGGTGTAGTGAAAACTCCAGTGCCAATAAAGCCAATGACAGTTTTGACATTGATTTCGCAGGGACCAATAATTCACCTTAGAGTACACATATTTCAGACAGTACTTTTTTGAGAAAAAATTGATTAATTTAAATGAAAAATTTCTAGTTTGAATTCCAACTCAGCCAAAACTGAATTATGATTTGATGAAACAATTCAGATTCAAATTCTAACATTTTTCTTTCTGAACACTTACAAATGTACAAAGGGGGATATAAACTGTGCAAAGGTTGCTGGACTGGGCTTTTACTGATTGAATAGTAGATTAAAAATCTTTTAGATCTGCTTCTTTTAGATCCCTCATCTTAGGTCCTGTGCAGAAGTAACAGTTGGACTCAATACTTGTGGGGCGCTTCCAGCTGAGCATATTCTGTAATTCTGTGAGACCATGACTAAAAGAAGCTTTTTATTTAGTACAAACATAAAATTAAGTAGAAAAAGATCCCCAAAAGAGATGAGCTGGGTGGTCATTTTGTTTTGCAGGCCAGTGGCTAAACTCCTGGTAAATAATTCTTCTCAGCAGGACGACATTGAGGCAGTTCAGCCTCAGTTTCTGGAGACCAGCTTGGGCCAGTGTCTACTGAATGTGAAGACCCAGTCACTCTCCTGGCATAGAAAATTCTACTGAGGATGCAAAAAGAGGCAGAAATTTTCTCCTGGTGTGACCCAGTGCTCCACTGGACTCTCTTGACCTGATACCAGCAATAAGGAATAATCTATATGAGATTGGCTGGACCAGGATTAGAGTGTCAGGGTTATTATATTAAGAACTGGTTTACTCATGAAAAATTGATTCTAGTCCTGTTATGTTGTGTTAAGTTCTATATTCAACCAACAGAGGTGTTTTGGATGTAAAATACATATTTATTCCAGTAGTACAAATCTAATAAACACTTCCTTTGCTTCTCATTATTAACCACAACTTTATCACCCTTTTAAATCAAAGTTCTCAGAACATAGAAGGAAAGAGCTCTGTTATATTGTATCCATTTGTTTTTATTTTCCAATGAAGAGTAAATTGCTGTTTTCCTTTTCTTGTTAAAGGTTGACTTTTTTTTGATATTTTTTCTGGATTTAATTTGTCATTGCAGTGCTATCACGTGTTTTACTATTAAAATAAGTAAAAGAGAGAAGAAGACTGATAGATAGAAACATCCTGTGTTGTCTATCTTGATATAATTTTCCATCCACAAGAAATAGAAAATAAGTAAAACCTATAGTTTGTCTGTGAATGAAAAAAAAACTTACACAAAACACTCTAAAGTTCCACCTGAATTATTCTGTTCATAAAAACCCTATTGATAGAAGCTACAACTACTCACAGCAAATGTCCTATCACCATCTCATTTGAAAAGCTGTGCTGGATAATATCTTAGAAAAGAAGAGAAAAGAAATAATGACAACTTTCATTTCAAGAATTAAAAAGAGGTTTGGCGTTTTTTTACTCTTAAGAGTTCAGACTCTCTTCCTCTGCAAAGCAAATAATGCAAAACCTCCAAGAAGCACGAGATTAGATCAGAGCTCCACTCTTCTATATCCTGGATAAACACAAACTAAACTTTACAAGTCTTAACTCGGCACTGCTGAATGGAGGCAAAACCAGAAGGATAGAAATAAGAAAAGATCAGAAAGCAGATCAAGAAGAAAAAGCCCGGGTGCTAAATCCATGTATGGGCTCAGGCACAGCAATGCCAAACCACACATGCTGCTGTGCCAGTACCCAGGACTAGACATAAGGTTTAAACAAGAGGGGGAGATGTTGGAGTCCTGGATGCTGAGAAGTTTAGACTTTCTGCCCTGACAGACTCTGACTCCCAGGAGAGCACTGAATTTGACATGAGGCCGTGGAGATTTCCAAAACTGATTTATAGCACTGGGATTACGGGTGTGTAGTAGTTTGATTAGAAGTGTGTAATGTCACAGGGTGGAAAACTTAAGAGTTTGGGGTTTAAAAATATAGTAATATATATGAAGCAAGATGGAGGTTTTAGGGCAGAGGCTTATCCTTCTTTACCTTCTTCTTCACCTTCTTATTCCTTCTTCTTCACCCTCTTATTCCTTCTTCTTCATGAGTTTGGGTGATGTTTTGTAATTGGACAGAAAAGTCTGCATTGCAAACTCTGAGTGATTGGTTATTGGATTAAAAGTGAAAATAAATTAGGTGTCATTTCTTAATTGGACAGTTTAGCCTTAAAAACCTTGTAACAAGAGATAGTGAGCCATTTTGTACCTTGTTATGAAAGACTGCAGAACTCACCGCCTGTGAGACTGTGACATAGATAAGAAAAAATAAACATCTAAGCCTGAATGCGAACTATCCTCTCAAGTTCCTTCAATCCTGACCTCAACAGAGGCAGAAAAAAGAAGCCAAAACCAGCATTTAAGGAGCTTGAGGAAGGGTTTTGTGACAGCTGAATTGCTCCAAGATATTGTGGAGGGAATGTTAATCTTTAGCCCTGGACTCGAAGGAGGATTGAATCCTTTCCAGTGCTGTTTGCTGAACTTTTGCTTCCACCTGTGATTGTCACACTCTATATTAGAGGGTCTCATGCTAAGGTCTCACTGGAGCTTCCTTTTGGTATTATACTCTGGCAGCATTTTTTTAATTGCAATGTGGGGGGAAAATTCATGTCCCTCTCTTTAAAAGCAAAACTAGCTTTTTCATCACTATGTCCTTCCAGCACTGAAGGTAGTAAGGGGAAAACTTAACTGAAAAAGCCCCTGACTGTCAAATTCTACAAGCAGCTTTGTTCATACAATCCTGTCATCCCGCTAAGCACTTTGCAATCTTTACTTCTTTCTTCTCGCCTTCTGCAGGCCCATATTAAATCCATTCTCTGTCTCATGGACTATTGAAAGCCTCTTGGGACGAATTACAGCATCTCAAAGAGGATGGATGGCAAGTTTTACCTCATGGCTCAGCTCACTCTGAACACAAACATGGACATTGGCAAAGGAGATATCCAGGCTGTGGTAAATAGGTATGATTCGTGCTGATAAAATGGAAACAGTAATTGATACCTACCATTTAATAACATTTAATAATTAATATTTGGGAGAAATAAAAATAGTTAAAAGTTGTAATGCCAAAAGAAAAAGGGAGAGAGGAGGGGCTCCACCCCCCCTTCTGCAGATGTTTACAAGGACAAGATCTACCATATAATAATTGGGAATAATAAAAATAGAATGCCAAAGGAAGAGGGAGAGAGGAGGGGTTCCATCTCTCCCCCCCTCAAGCAGATATTTCCAAGGCCTACAGGAAAGGCCAGGGAAGCAGATGCTAAAAATGAACAAGAACCTGGTTGGCTCCCAGGAAAATGTTAATTATAATGGATTTATTGTTTTTATACATAGATGTAGTGATATGTATTCTTGGCTTATATTATATCGGCTTGGTGCGCATGTGTAACCCAAAGGTGAATCAAAGGACAAAGAGGAAGACTGCAATTCTTCATCAATTAAGACCCCCAAAGACTTGTGCGACCACCGGACTGAGTGGTGGCGCATGAGCAATAAAGGTGTTCATGAGGGCGAGGATAGGTAGATGACGAACCGGAACTGGAGAATATGGCATTAACACATGGTATATAAGGGGGTAATTTTCACTTGGCAACTTTGTACGGAGGGTGGCACGGGTCCAAGAGCCCCGCACTCCGTACCCCGCGGTTATTTTTTGCTTATGCGCTATTATTGGAACCGAATTATCCTTTATTTTAATCGTATATTGTATCCAATTATTGTATCCAATTTTATAATTTTTTTAACCAATTAATTAAAATTGATATTATCTAATTATATTGTTTGGTTCCTTTTGATGGGATAGTTGGGCAAACATAACACAGGCCATGGCTACCTGTGGCTGCCCTTTGTCAGCTCTGTCTCCCAAACACCTGCCACTGTCACTGCCCAAAGCCTGTTGAATGGGAAATTCTAATTTTAACTGCTCAGGAGTAGTTACATGCTGTGCCAGCATTTCTTATTTGTGTAATGCCATCTCCAACTTGGAAAGGAAATATGTGAGGTGTGTCCTGATGTGCCTTATAAGGCCGGCTGTGGTGATAAGATGCAGTGCAGTGGCTTGTGGGATGTTGGTGCCAAAGCCAGATGTTAGGAGTGAACACAAAAGCTACCTTTGAGGCATCAGCCATCCCAAATCAGAGGCTTTGTGAATAAAGGAAAGACTTGAGCACAGCAAACCCACTGCAGAGCAGAGGACATCCTTTTTCCTCACATAAACACTCATTCAGCGCTCTTGCATTCATGCTTCAGTGAGTAGGGACAGAACAAACAGAGGAAGGTAAAGTCTGCAGGCTCAGGGAATAAAGTTCTAAGCTTTGTGTTCTTCTTATTTTCTTACAATTTTCTCTTTCCCTGAGCTGAGACAGAAATCTTTCTTCTCTCCTGGGAGGGGGTGGCCCTGCAAGGGGCAGGACAAGCAGGAGGTGCATTCTGGGGAGAGGTTACAGAATCAGCAGCAATTTCAACAACCTGATACAGACCAAACCTCCCACTGAGCAGCTCCAGCCAGGGAATATAAAGCAGTTTTTGAAGGCAGAGCGAGTGCATGGCTATCAAAGGAGATCATAAAGCCAGTGCAGAGAGCCAATATGAGCCAGGATGCAGGTTCAGAACTGGGTGAGAAACAAAGAAACTTCAGTCAATAAAGCACGAGTGCTGGAGTTGCAGGCACCCTCAGGGTTATATTTTAGGAAAAAGCAATTGCAGAGACTGAAGAGAAAATAAACTCTGATTTCTAAACACTCACAGATAGCTGATGGCTTGGAGTTTTAGCAGTTGCTTCCATTACAGCCATCTCATGCAAATACTGCAGGTGAATCATTATCATAATCGCCCAGTTTGGAATACAATCATCTGTGTGGTGTTCCACGTCAGAAAATATTAATTCTGTTTGCCTGTTTCTGTCAGTGGTGCCAGATGAAAAACTCCACACTATTTTCTTTATGCGTGACAATAAAATCAATTGGATTCCACAATTGTTAAGAAATGAGGAACTTAAATATTTTAAGAGAAGTTGGTCTAAAATAAGGCCAGGAAAACAATTCTCTCCAACTGTAATTTCCTGCCTGACTGCACAATAATTTTCTAGAAACTATCTTCTTCTGTAGATTCAGCTGGAATTCTGGATTCTATTAGAAAAACAATTACATCCATCTTTAAAACACTTGACATCAGCTCTGTTCAAGCAACTCTTGTCAGTTTGGATCAGGCAGGCTGGATGAATTTTAGGGAGCATTTTGTGTTCCCCTAAAGAAGAGGAACATGGAGGAAAAACTGACTGTGGTGGATGTAGAACTGACAAAACAAACAGGGAAAACAAAGCAGCAGAAATAAGTCTCTCCACTCAGATTCTTGCTTCAGCCCACAGGCTGGAATCTTTCACGGAAGTGTTTCTCCATCTTAATTATTTTTCTTGTGATGAATTTCAGGTTTTCACTACTTGTCCAGTCTTCAATCTCTTTTTCTTTTTCTTGGGAAACCTTAAGGGATGAGGCTTTGAGCACTGCAGTCTTCCTCCTAAAAAAATTAAAAAAAAAAAAAGAAGAAAAATATATTGACTTAGTAGCCCTTTTTTCTTTCTTTTCTTTTTCCCACTAGGAATCTTGACAGGACAGATCAATTGAGCCTACTTAAAACCTTTTTAGTTCTAACCATATTATTTTCTGTTCAACTTAGAGACAGGTCTCTGGGCTGCAATCTAAAAACATCAATATGTGTTTCTGACCGACACAGGTGAAAAAAGGACCATTTTTCTTAAATGAGACATATTTTCTCTCACAGTGCCTAAAAAATTGCATAGTTCAAACTGCTTCTTCTAAATTATTGAGTAGACACCGAGCAGTAAAGTTGTACAATGTGGAAGAGTTTTCAGCTGTGTTTGTCAAACAGTTCATTGAATTTTACATAAATGTATCTTCTGCAAAAGAATATTGACAAGAAAATATGAAATAGTTTTGTGTACAAACTTCCTCCATCTGGATGTATTGTGAAGAAACAGAGCTGAAAAACATTGAAGAAAATGTGTTTTCATGTACATTTGGTTAAACTTTAACCAGAACTCTGGTAAAAGTATAGTATATGCTGGATATGTCAAAGGTTAGCACAGTCTTAAGGGAAAGTGTATAAACATACATAAATTTGTCTTATAAAACAAAATTATATGGACAGAAAGCAAATATTTTCATGTATTTATAGGCATATAAAGGAATAAAATATATTTATTTCTTCTTGTGAACATTGGCACAATCTGTCTTTTTTTATTGAACATTTTGTTTGGGTTTTGGGGTTTTTTTGGTTGTTTGGTGTTTTTTTGTTTGGGTTCAATGGTTTTTTTGATTGGTTCATTGGTTTTTTTTTTTTTTTTGTTTGTTTACACTGGAAATAACTTCCCATGTTTTCTAGGTGGAATTATAAAAATTCAATTTCTTCTGCATTGGAATCAAGATGTCCTGGAAGGTGCAAGAAGACACCCTCATATTCAGTTACTGCCAGTCCAGTTCCTTCTTTATGGAAATGTCCACACAAGCACCAAGCACTGAAAACCACAATGGGAAATCAGCAAAAGATTGGAGGGAAAATCAGGAAGGACAAAGCAGAGATGAAAGTCACAAGGAAAAGGCAGAGCTGTGTGTAGAAGTGAAGTGCAGGGAAATGTTGTTGGACAGAACAGCAACAGCAAATGGGAGAGAACAGGTGACACAGAGGGTGAAGCCTCATGTTTCAGTGTCATTATAGGACAGAAGCCACAAAAGCAGCATTTTCTCATTTTTAAAATGCAAAATATTCCAAATATGTGCTATTATCAGAATAGAACACAGGGAAGGAGGCAAAACAAAATAGATGAGATTTGTTTCTAGATATAAGTCAGTGCACTTTTCAAATAATTATAAGACAATATACTTTTGAATAAGCATAAGTCAAATTTTTTCATAGCTATTTTAAAGGGTTATGCCTGTATCTTCATTGTAAAATATAAAATAAACCTTTTTTTCCTAACTCCTGTTACAATGTTTGGGTATACAATTTCAAGTGCTTCCACATCCAAAAAGCAGGGGCTTATTCTCTGGGTTTCAAAAACATATTTAATGATTCACAGGGCAGTCTCCAGTTGGAATATGTTTCTTACACATCAAGTTTTTAAAAACCAAAAAAGGATCATTGAATGTATTTGTGAAAAAGAGTGACCATTTCAGGCAAACATTTTCCATACACATGCAGGACTTCAATAATTTAAATTAAGTGTACAGTTTTTTGATTAGGGAAACAATTTTTTTTCTTCTTGGTGATAACAAGATTATCAAGTTAATAATTACTAGATCTACAATACAATCTTTAATTAATACTAGTCCAATGATTCTTTGAAAAGTGTTCCATGATGAGAATTTCCATAGGAAACTCAAATATATCCTGCAGCATTTCCTACCTGCAGCAGTTATACCACTTCTGGAAATAAAATTTTCTAGTCCAGTTTGGGGGGCAATGAAGCTAGAAGATGGAAGTTTAAAATTCTGTTTAGATAAAGAGAGAACCAAAAAAAAAAACCAGGAAATAATAGTGGTGATGGCAATTCCTGAAAAGCCTCAATTAAAAGTGTTTCAATCAGTTCTTCTTTTAAATTGCAATTGCTCTAATGTGTTTTTGTGTTGTTTTCAAGATGCTGTTTGCTCAAGGTAATTGGGAGGCTCCACAAAAGGGGAAATATTTGGAAGGATACTCTTGAAAAGAGGCCACTCAAATGAAGAGAAAATAAATCCTTTCAAAATCAATCTGGTATATGAAACACCAGACAAATGGATATTGCTTCATGCTTTTCCCACCTGCTGGGTGTCTGTCAGCAACCTTCAATGGATATGATTTCCAGGAAAAAAAGCTGATAATGTTATGAAAATAGGGGATCTTTCATGTGCCTTAATGCTGACAGTCAAGATCAACAATGCTGAAAACCGTAAAAAAGAAAGGAGAGCTTGGATTTCTTTATCTAAAGGAAAGTTTAAGGACTCACATCTCTTTGAGACTCTTTCTCACCTTTAGGTCCCAAAGACCTCCCATATAATGGGGAAAATGACACACAACTTATAGCAAAACCGATTTCTGAGGATAATCCTATTGGAACAGGAGAGTTGCTTGAAAACCGTGGTGATGGTTCACAGGCTAGTGAGGGGGGTGGGAGCTGGACTCCTCCTCAGCTGAACTGCTCCTCACCTGCCTGGCTGGGAGGATTTGAGGTCCTCAGAAGGCATTTGCTTGCCATGAGCAATCTCCATGTGAAACATGAGCTTTGGGCTTCTTGCTTTCACTTCCTGAGACCTCTTCTCTGTTCTCCCAGCCTGAAGATCCATCTCTCCCTCCTCTCTGTGGCTGGGAGATGGTGATGAAGAGGGAAGGCTGATGTGGGAAACTTCATAGTCCCTGACTTTGCAGAACATGATGTTTGTTTATTGCCATGTGACATTCTGCTGATGCCATTCTATTCACATCATTCCAAAAGTCAAAATTCTTCAAAAGTCAATAGCTACATGCTTTGGACTTCTTTTTACTTCTATTTTATCTTATTTTATTTATTCAGGGATTGTTTCTCATCGCTATTGGAACCAGCAGCAGATTGACAGAATGAAGCCTGGGGCTCCTAAAACACAAAGCTACAAAAGGCACAGAGCATCTGCTTGAGTCAAAACCTGAAGCTGTGTAATTTTTCTCACAAGGCAGTAAGATGCCAAACCACTCATATCAAAGCTATATTTTGGTCAAACAGAACAAGCATTCACCATTTATCAGGAGTTGAGACTAGTAAATTATTTGTCACTCTCTCCAGTGCTCCCTAAGCATGTCAACTTTGCTGTAAAACCTTTCCTTTCTTAAATGATGTTTGAAAGGGCAGTAAAGGTAGATTTTTCATTTTGGTATATAATTGCATATGATTAATATATTGTGCATCGTCCCAAGCAGTTGAAAAAGTACAAAATCCCACTGCTTGCAGGGTCAGTAAGGGGGAAAAAAGAGGGGGAAAAAAAAAGAAAATTGTTAACTGCTGTTCTGAACAGGTAATTTATGAAGAAGTCAAGAATGTGATAGCTGTATGCAGCAGACACACACCTAAGCTGTACAGCGTGTAAAAGCTTACATACCTATTCAGTCTCACCATGGGAATTGAAGTTACATCACCCACATTCCAGAAAAGTATTTGGATTCTTGAGTTATTTTTACATCGCTGTCATTTGATCTCATCCCAGCTTATGCTAAGAGCCCAGTTTTGGTGAAATCAGTACACTCAAAAACATTTTGGCTTTTGTGACTGACATTTTCAGAGAAGAAAAAGTCCTTTCATCAAAAACCTCCTCAGCTGGAGAACAAGAGCAAGAAGAGTTGTTTCTTTCAAGGCTCCAGACTACATGATATTGAAAATCTCCTGCTTGAATCCAGTAAAACCTGTACCAGCTCCAGCTGCAACAGCTGCTGTTAAAAGACAACCTCACTGAGGATGGAAAGTCCATTTCTGGGGAGAGTACACAAAATAAAGGGTTCTCTGAGGTCATCAAGGATTTTTCTCTGACGACTGTTGCTTCCAAGAGTTACAACTTCTTCAAACCATTGCTGGAATAGAGTTCACAGTGAATTTGGGGGAAATCCTCCCCCAAAGCTATACAGCAATAAAGCATGCATTTAAAAACTAGGAGTGAATGTTGTCCCCTGTGATGACGCTGAAGGATCATTTTTATTGGAAATCACAGCATCAATTTAAAATTGATTACTTTTTTTGTTTGTTTGAGAAGGGTGAATCATAGCCAATTTCACTGCTCCATCTACAACTCCTTGTGATTCATCCTGCCCAAATTTCAAAAGCACTATATGTCTGGTTTTGGAGCAGTCAGTCAGCCTTCCTTTGTGATCAAAAGAGAAATATACATGCTTTCAGAGCAGTTTATCTGACCTATTTTAGATGTTCACTTCTGATTGAGATGAATCAAACCCCAGTTTCCATTAACCACCCTGACTGTCAGAGTTCTCTTGCCTGTAACAGGAGCACGAGTGAATTGCTCTGATGTTGCTACTCACCAACAAGATGAAGCTAAATATATACCCAGAGTTTGGAGAAGAATCTCTGTGAACCCCAAGTGATCTGCAGAGCAGGTCCTAAAGAATGGAAGTCCAAAATGAGGCATCAATCTCTCCAAGGATTTTAGGTTCTTGTGCACTGAACTGTAAAGAATTACTTGTAAAACCATAACACTCAGATGGAATCAGAAAGAAAATAAGGATATTTTTTACTCCCCTCAGTCTTCTTCATCTAACATCATGAAGATCAGGGGACTTGACAAAACTTTTTGCTTTTCCTTTACTCCTTCTCCCTGTGTCACAATTTGCAGAGGAAGGAAATGCCCTAAAGGGAGATGTGCTGTGCTTTGATTAAGTTCAGTAAAATAATTGATTAAGTTGACCATGCAAACAATTGAGGAGTTACATCTTTGTTTTGTCACTAAGTCATCTAATGATCTCTTGCAGGGGCAAGTGCTAACCAACCTCAGTTTGGTGACATCAGGACAGTGAGCAGAGAACCTGCCATTTGAAGTTCTGTAAAGAATTTTGCTGAGTTTTAATCAGATATAACATAAGTTTCAACCACGATATGTTTTTGTTGAATTTATACTGAATGAAAAATTAGTGCAAAAGCATGGTTTCTCAACACAAATATAAACTAAAATGTATGTGGGTGAGTGAGAATTTAATCATGTCTAAGGGTTAGGTCAATATTATTGAGAAAGTAAAAGATATTTTATTGTCCAGATTTAAAAGACTTCCTGGTTGCACGGTGTATATACACAGCTTAAAGGTGACAGGAATATTGTCCTAAGAAATAATTAGAGCAAAAAAACAAGCAATCTCTAAGGGCCTAGCAATTAACTAGGTGATCATATCACAGTGGCAACACACCACTAATTTGGACTACTTCCATCCTAATAGGGCAACCAAGGGATTTAAGTGCCAGATAAAAAAAACTAACCAGGGAGTATGATCAAGAAGGTTGTTAGGTGTATTTTTTTTCCAAGACACATAGCACAATTAACAGTGCTAAAACCATTAGTTCTGCACAGGACCTGCATCTTCAAAAGAAAATTAGAGGAGAGTTAAAATGAACTTCCAATGAGGACAGCTTCAGATATCAGAGCCCATAAGGGTGAGAAATAATGAGATGTTTGCGAGGAGGAGAAAAGTAATAAAAACACTTGTAGGCTTATGGGTAATCTAAAGAATGCAAAGTGTGATGCTGCACGAAGTGGCTGAGCCAGAGGCATGACTGTGACTGCAGCAAGCGCAAAAATGGACTGAATCAGACTGTAAACATTCTCAGAGCAAAAGAAAATCTCTTACTGAGGGAATAAAATGGATTATTAACTTAAATACTGAAGTCCCTCATGCAGTGATGCTGTCCAATTTAAACCCATAATAGTCAAGAAATCAGAAAATTGTGGTAAATAAACAGAAGAGCTGATCTGACTGGAGTGGAGGAGTTGTTTTGACAGCAGTTGGAGCAGTGACTGAGGTTAGTGCTCACAATGGAGGAGTTGCTCCTCAGCTATGAATTTCTCCCCCAAAACAAGTAACGGGCTCAAAGGCATAAACAAATTTCATGCAGAAGAACAGTGCTCCCTCTTTGAGTAGTAAAAAGCTCTTGTTCAGCCAACATAAATGTTTTCAACACCTAAACATAACCTGCTCAGACTTGAGGGTTTGAACCCACAGGAGGTGGACATTGAGGCTTGATTTGTTTGTCATTGGCAGTTCTCCTTTCCATGAAAAGTCATAGGCTGCATCTGCAGACACCAACCTGGTATTGCTGAAGGGAACATAAGGAATTTGATGATTACCCCTGAAATCCCATCTCTACCTTGTAGGTATTCTTCTTGCTCATTACCAGGCTTCTCTGTGTGGAGTGGTCGCCTGATATTCCCTTTGCAATCAAGAGACAAAAGTACACAAAAAATCCATGTCTCCAGGAGCTGCTTCTCAGCTATGAATTTCTCCCCCAAAACAAGTAGCTGGCTCATAGACATAAACAAATTTCATGCAGAGGAACAGTGCTCCCTCTTTGAGAAGTAAAAATCTCCTGTTCAGCCAACATAAATGTTTTCAACAAATAAACATAACCTACACAGACTTGAGAGTTTGAACCCACAGGAGGTGGACATTGAGGCTTGATTTGTTTGTCATTGGCAGTTCTTTCCATGGAAAGTCACAGGCTGCATCTGCAGACACCAACCTGCTGCTGCTGGAGGAACATAAGGACATTGGTGATTACTCCATCTCTACCTTGTAGGTATTCTTGCTCATCAACAGGCTTCTCTGTGTGGAGTCATCACCTGATTTCCCCTTTGCAATCAGGAGACAAAAATACACATAAAATACACATCTCCAGGGTGCATTTCACCTGAGAAAATCCCCATGTCTGGTACTAGCAAGGTCTGTTTCCTTCTGCTGCAAAACTGTGTTGACTTGACCACAAGGAGCCTTCCTGTTGTGTAGAAACTGACTTTTGTTGTGGGAGTGGCCACAGAAGGGGCAGAACAGTCCATGGGGCTCCCTGGAGTATTCCCAGTTACAGGGACAGGGGGACTTACAGGCAGCCCAACCTCAGGGTGGAGTTACATTGCTCACAAATATGTCAGGGATACAAGTTCATCATAGGATGTTTTATCAGCCCTGGGAACAGAGGAAGAAAAGTGGTTGGTCTTTGATAATTTCCATTAAATTTGCATTTCTTTGCAATGCTAAGGAATTGAGCAGCCATTCTGAGATGTGTCTGATAAAGCCACTATATGACGTTCATTAACAAAATTGACTTCAAGATTGATTTTTTTATACCACTTTTCTTCTAGAACTGGGATCTGTTGGTAATTTACCTCCTTGATCTTTTGTGTGCTAGTGGCTAGGGGTAAAAAAAAAAGAGCATATTTCTATTTATCTGATCATTTTAGTTCAGTCCAGCAAAGCTTTCAGCTTCATGAGATAATTTCCACATGCTCTCTTCATTATGCTTCCTTTATTTACCTGAGGTCCAAATTTTCTCTTGCAGTCAATCTTGCTTTTTCTTCCACCCATAGGATTCATTTTTCTTCTAATAAAAATAACTGTGGCTTTTTTTTTCTCCTGCAGTAAAAATAACTAACTAAATAAAATTAAGAGAAGAAACAGTAGAAGCCAAATGATCACAAAAGCCAAGTGTCTCCTGTCTTGCTGAAAGGAAGGGAGGAAGATTGTTCTTTAATCCAAACTTCATGACACTCTGTTAACATTCAAGCTGTGAGGCAAATGTTCCCTGATGAGCAATTAGCAAAAAATCTGAGACTTGAAACCTGAAATCATACTTGTCTCTGATCTCCAGGGTTGAGAAGTGTGTCAGGGCATCAGAAGCTGCAGACATCACCTTAATGAGATCTCCTGGTTAACTGTGAAACTTCTTTGAAGAGAGAGAGTTTGATCCCAGGGTGTGCTGGGAGCCTCCTGAACAAGCTTCATTCCCATCAAGCCAGCACTCCTCAAGGATCTGCAGCCCTCTTCACACACAGAAAAGTGGCTGATGGAAGGGTCCTTCCTTTACCCCTGACAGGAGAGAATGCAATGACGACATTTTGGTCGGATTTCTGTCTACTCTGTTCTCGTGAAAGGAGTCTCTTGCTCATTCTGAGCCATCCACACTGGTCACCAACTGAATATGTCATCAGCAAAAAATTTCCTATTATCTTCAGCTTTCCTTTGAGAAAGGAACCTAAGCTGATTGTTTTTCATCCAAGGGGCTTCCTGTCCTCTTTACAATGATTTTTGTTATGTGTAGATTGCACAACAAATAGTACAAACACTCCTGGGGTTATACATGTTGAGAGCCTAATGAATGGAAAGAAGAGATTGAAGAATACAACTGCAGCATCCAAAAAACTAGTACAGAACTTTGTTTTTAAAAAAAAATAATGAAAATAAAAATTTAGTTGATTGGATCACTGCAGAGATGCCATGAAGACATTAACCCAAGCAAGTGATGACTTAATTGATTGAAATTAATGGACTAGTTTCTATCTAAGCATGCCTTTCTGTAAAAAAAAAAAAAATAACCAGGCAATAAGAAGAAAAGACCCAAATGAAATCATCAAGCTAGATATAAACCAGGAAAATTCAAATTAGAATTAGATATTTAGGGAAAATTAAAGGATAATTCAAAGCTGACCTAGGTGTATGCACTCTCTTTATGCCAACACTAGAGTGGTTTCAAACAGCTGTAAACTCAATCATGTATTTTGAAAACAGAGCTGCTTGTGCAACAGCTGCCTTCCAAAAATGTGTTCCAAGGGCTTACAGAGCTAGAGCTAAATGAATTCACAGGCTGCATGAATGGATTGAATTTTGAACTCTAATTGATGTCTCATGTCTCATTTGGATCTCTCAGAGATAGAAAAAACCCCAATATATATAGACCAAGGTGCCACAGCAGTGTTTCTACAAACTACTGTTTAGGATGGCATCTCAAAACAGCTCAGCCATTAGACAGCAACTAGAAATTAGGCACAGAAGAAGTCAAATTATTCAGCTTCTCTTTTCTGTAAACCTCACACCTGTTTTCTTTTCTAGGAAAAAGAAACAATCCACAAATTAATGTTACCCTGATTTAAAAGTACAACTTCCATTGATTGCAGAATACAAATATCTGTATCGATTATTCTACCTCCCAATCCTCCTTGCATTTCAAATCTTTTCTGGCTCTGTGTACCTTTCAAACCTGAATACATGTTGCGTAATTAGTTGGTCAGAGAAGTAAGTTGCATCTGATGAAAATTTTGTCCTTCTATTTCTGTGCCATTTACCTTTGACCTGACACCTGAATTCTGTCCCACTTTGATGGAGGGAACAGGTTGGGGACCAGAAGAAATTTGATATTTCAAATCATCTTCAAGAAACAGCAATGTAGGCATAAATTGGATGTGTTTCTTTCCTTCAAATAAAGTGGAAACCAGGGTGAAAAAGTTACTGTCAATTTAAAACATAACCCTGAGTTACTATGAAGTGGAATGTAATATCTCCAAATACCAGAAATGTGGTAGATTGACATAGTGGTAGACTGGGCAAAAGTCATAGAATCATAGAATGATTTCAATTGGAAGAGATCTTAAAGGTCATCTAGTTCCAACTAGATGATGAGAGTGAGAAGGTACCTTTAAAATTTTGAACATTAAACAGTTTAAAGCCATTATTGCTTGAACTGCCCTTCTGTGCCCTTTTCCAAAGTCCATCTCCAGCCTCTTGGAGCACCTTTTAGGCACTGGAAGGTGTCAGAATGTCCCTTTGGAGCCTTCTCCAGGTGAACACCCACAGCTCTCCCAGCCTGTCTCCATAGCAGAGGGGCTCCAGCCCTCTGAGCATCTTTGTGTTGTCCTCTGGACTTGTTCCAACAACTCCATGTCCTCCTTGTCCTCCAGATCCGGGCCCAGCTCTGCATGTGGGGTCTCACCTGAGCAGAGCAGAGAGGCAGAATCCCCTTCCTTGACCTGCCCACCCTTCCTTGGCTGCAGCCCAGGGCATGGTTGGTTCCTGGGCTGCCTCTGCATTTTCCTGGGTCATGTTGAGCTTCTTGTCAACCACTTTCCATCAAATGTCAATCGTTCTGATTTAAGTGATACCTTGCAAGTTATTCATTATATTGTTATGATTACACTCAATCAATAGCAGCTAATTAAGTCATCAATTCCACATTGCTACCTGTCCCTTGTTGCCCTCAGGGTCCTGGCAGGGAAATGTTCTGTATTTGGGGGAAGTGGAGAGTGCAGGGGGGAAGATGTAGAGAAACAGTACATCCAGGTTTTTGTTCAGCAGCAGTTTATGGATACTGTAAAAGAAAACAATCTCAATCTCTCCTCTATCTTTTCTCTTTAGCAGTTAGTCTCTTCTTTCATTATTTAGACTTAGAGCATTCTGAAAATCACTAGAAATGGAAAATGTGCATAAAACTCTTTCTAGAATTCTTTCATGAGAGAAAAATGCCATTCTGTTGTACAGAGTTTTCATGGGCTAACCATTCTTGCAGGAAGCAAATAGGATTTTTCAGTTTAAAAAGACCCAGGTGAAGTGATGCCATCTGCATCAGCTCCACTCAGGATGTGAGATCAGAGTTAACGTCTACCTTAGGTAAAAAAGGGGTTGAATCCAGGCACAAATATTGGGGGATTCCATGTCCAAAATAGGGACTTTCCTGTGGCATTCACATTCTCTGGAAAAATCCCTTTGCCCAGGATTGTTCTCCTGGGAAGCTGAGAAGCCTCAGAGAAAAGGGAAACAATTCTGATCTCATTTGCTTCTCCTGTGTTGTGCTCATGTGGAATGTGTTTGGAGATTGTTCACCCACAGGTGATTGTTCCATTGGATTCTGCTGTGAGTTGTTTTCACTCTTTGGCCAAGAGTGAAAACAGGGCCAAGCTGTGTTGGGACTCTGGAGAGAATCATAAGTTTTCATTATTATCTTTTTAGCATTTTAATAAATATATTTTCTGTATTCTTTAGTATAGTTTAGTATAGTATTCTTTAATACAATATAGTATAATAAAGTAATAAATTAGCCTTCTGAGAACATGGGGTCAGATGCATCATTCCTCCCTGCCACGGGGGTTGCCTGCAAATACAATACTTTCACACAAGTGCCAGCCTGAGGGAAGGTGGCCAACTCCTTTAAAACCAGTCACACAGGGAGCTAAATACTGACACCACCATCTTCAATATATCCCCTTCCAGTGCTCCAACCAGCCAAACACTAAATGGTGAAGGAGGGAAGGAGGCCCAGCCTCTGCCTGGCTGGAATGTGGCTTAGAGGGCCAAGCACAGCCCAAGAACACCCAGCAGCTTCAAAGGCCACCAGCTCAGTGTCAGAAAGCCCAGAGACCTCTCATCAGTGCAGAATAATTTGTAATAATTCTCCAGAATGGTTGGAAGGAAACAACCATGGGGGCTTGTGGGGCTTTTGTCTGGCTGCTCCTGATTCATACAAAGTCAGCTGCCGAGTTTTGGGAAAAAGAACAAAATATATACATAGAGTTTAGGCCACATTATTCAGCCAAGCAGATAAGTACAGGTTTATGCTTCAGTAGAAATAATTCTATTTGCTGGACTTGGAGGCAAAGGAAGGCTTTTTATTAGAAAATTATATTGTCTGTAATCCAGCATTCTTGTATTGAGAGAAGACAACATGTCATAAATCTAAATATATGTGTTTAAGTGCTTTAAAGTTGCAAAAAATTGTATGCATTTTTCTATTTATCACAGCCACAAAAATACATCAGCCACTTGACTCCCACCAAACAAGAATGAAATAGCTTTTCCATTTTTTTTGCATTAGAGCTCTGTACATCCCTTCATTCCACACCTACATGATTATCTGTTGCTTTTTTATTCCTTTATTAATTTCTTTTTTCTCTCCACATAGGCAGATACTCCTCACTTTGAAACATGTGTTTCTTCTACTACTACTGGGCATATAGACCATTACTTAAATTTTATCTTGATGCTGGTTTTTTTCCAAACTATTGGGCATCTCTCCATACTCAATATGCAACTCCTTTTTCCTCAGGAGAATATGCATCTTATTTGCAATGCAGGAAAAGAATACAGTACATTCCATTCTTCTCACAGCTCTTCTAAAAGTACAAAGCCATCTTCCAATTATTTTCCTGGGCTGAACTCGGTTTTATTTAATCTCCTCCTCTCCCAAGAGAGCTGCAACCACACTTTTGTACTATTTCTTTTATTTTTTGCCTACCCTGCTGTAAAGATGATTGTTTTGTGAGGCACAATGAAAAAAAGGAGACAATTCAAATTGAGATAGCCCTGAAAGCTTTATTTGTCTGAAGGGACTTGGGTTTGACTTCTTTTCTTCAGTGACCAACACTCCTCACTCTAACTCAGATCTACTGTTCCCTAATTTCCTCTGCTGTCCTAAGAAACAGAGAACTGCAAAGCAAGACTTTGCCCATCTAAAGAAATATTTGTCTTTGTAGGTCCCTTGGTCAGTTGTTGCTCAGGGTCAGTGGGGTTTTGAGGTGAAGAGAGAGACGAGAAGGTTGACTCCAAGATCAGAAGGCTTGATTTATTATATTATATATATTTTACATTATGACTGTACTAAAAGAGATAGAAGGAAGAAGTTCTCTCAGAAGGCTGGCTAAGAATAGAAAAAAAGAATGAAAACAAAGCAGCTACCCCAGACTCTCTCCGGGACAGCTCAGACCTTGATTGGCCATTAATTATAAACATCCAACATGGGCCAATCCCAGATGCACCTGTTGCATTCCACAGCAGCAGATAACCATTGTTTACATTTTGTCTCTGAGGCCTCTCGGCTTCTCAGAAGGAAAAAATCCTAAAGGAAAGGATTTTTCACAAAAGATGTCTGTGACAGTCAGTTGTGCAGGAAAAGGAAAAAAGAAAGAAATTTCCTGAACAGAGAGTCTGCATGAGGGGTTTAATACAGGATGGAGACAGCCCTGTGTCCCAGTCCAGCCAAGAACTGGGAAGCATGGAAGTGATGTCAGATAACTCAACAACACCAATGAGAAAGGCAGAGGAAGCTGTTGGAATGGGCTTATTTTGAGTATTCTGGGCATTTGGGACAACCAGGATGTTTTATCCCTATTTCTTGAACCTAAACTCTTGTGGAGAATATCTGTGCTCATGCTGTTGTGCTTAAAAAAAATATCTGAGATGGTTCAATGCCATACACTGAGCAAATATTTTTCATAATTAAAGGTCTGACAAAAGTGGCCACAATTCTACTGGAAAGAAAGTTCAGTTTTAAAAAATATTTGCACTAAAAAGTCAGTAAAACATTTTATGATTCTTTTACAGAAATGTGACTCTTTACTTTAGAAAGTACTTTCATTCCTTTGCTTTGAAATATCTTCATTTTTTTGCTGCTGAAGGTAGGATCAAAAGTTTTCAGCCTCGTACAGACACAAAAAAGAGGATATGAGCTCTGTGAAGATTTCAGATTTCTGCATCCAAATTTGAAATGATTGAGGGTTATCCTTTGGTCACGAGAAATAAGCAGTGCATTAGTCAGCTCAGTGGAGGACTTGACTGCCTTTATAACCCCCATTTCCTTTCTGCCGTCCCAGAAAAGGTTACTTGTGCAGCCCCCACGGTAATGGCCCTGCCTGGCATTTCGAGGCACATCTAACAAACACCAGCACAGAGACACAACCCTCTCAGCACAGTTTCAGGCCATTGATTTGTCTCCATCCACAGTAACTAACTTCAATGTCTTGAGGATTAATTAATCAATGTTGGTAAACTGGTTGTAGGGTGAAATTCCGTTGAGAATGTTTTAGTCAATTTGGTTTGTTTCTTTGCCTGGTTTCTTAATTTGTTTGTTTGATTGGCTTTTGGTTTTGTTGGGTTTTTTTGGTTTTTTGTTTGTTTGTTGGGGTTTTTTTTCTTAAAAGTGTGATAGTTTTTGTGCTGTACTTGAAAAGAAAAAAAAAATAAAATAGGGTCTTAACGTTGTTCTAGCACTACAAAATCAGTGAAACATTTGTCTCACCCAAGGAGAAAGTCCTTTAGGAAGTCATACAGAAGTTGAAATGTCCAGATCATTTTGGGATGAAAAATATGTGGGTGAAAGAGACTGTGAGGTATTGTGACACGAAATAGAACTATCCAGGCATTGGGCTCTGAAACACTGCTTCTCATAATTGAACAGGGGAAAAAAAAAAACAAACCAGCTTAAATTAGTAAATTATTCTTTCCATTGTGTATATATTATAACTGACAAAATTCTCACTGTGATTTTTGATGATCCATTTAAGAAATGTTTAGTGTGCCAAATTTACAGTGTACCATCAGATTAATTTCTTTTTAGTTAGTTTGTCTCAACAGAAGCAGAACACTGGATCACAGTAAGATTTTAGTTTCTCCTTTCAGACAAAAGTGTAGAGTTTTTTTCCCTCTTGTGCCTCTGCAATGTAGCATATATCTGAAAAAGGTATAAACTGCTATTGGGGGAGACCAGAATTTTCCACCTATTTTGTTGTAGGTTGTAAGGAGTCCACCAAGGCCAGGATAATCAACTTTGAGTGCAGTAGTAAAGAGAAAGGGAGAGAAATCAATGTTTTCAGGCCTTATTGTGAAAAAATTGGAAAAATATAAACACAGGAGGTGATAAGCCCAGGCTGGATGAGTCTCTGAACAACCTGGTCTAGTGGAAGATGCCCCTGCCTTAAGGTCTTTTCAGACCCAAACCATTATGTCGTTCTGTGATAAAATTCCAGGCCAGAGAAGACCAGGGAGAGTTTTACCATCCACTTCAATGAGGTCAAGCACAAACCCAGTGCCCTCTAAAATCTGATGCTGAGACTCTTACAAGACAAGTTTGTGTAGGGGCCATCACAGAAAATGACCTTTGCAACAGAGAAAGCATCATGATCAAAAGGGCAAAGATATTGTGCATTCCTGGAGAGCTCTCCCGTGCTGCCTTCTTTGTGCCAAAGCCAACAAATAAAATCTTGTGAGAAAATACAAAAATAAAACCCAAAACTACAGCAACAAAACACTCTTGAAGGGAAGGAAGCTGCATCACTTTTAGACCAAAAACCCCAGCAAACCTGCATTCCAAAGTGAATGACTAAGGGATTCAGCCATTTCATAATTTCAGATGGATTCTTGTCCCACCTACCCCATAATCCTCAATTCCCTTCAGAATTTGTTTCAAAAGCCCAGTGTGTAGCTCAAAACAAGAAACCACTGCAAATTTTCTGCAAATGGATGTCTTAAAGAGTTTGCTACAGACAGTGTGTTGGGAGGAGGGTGACACCATTCCCAATGAATTTAACTGTATTTAATTGGGAATCAAGTTCAGTGGGGTACCATGAGGCAGCTCTTGGACAGCCACTGGCTCTGGGGCAGCCAAACTCTGGGCTCAATGAAACAATGCCAATCAATCAATTAAGAAGTTTTATTTATGGCAGCAATGGTTTAAACCTTGTGAAAAGCTGAACAGCAGAAAGGCTTTAAACATTTCTGAATAACCCATGGATTAAACTCTGAACAGCCCACAGCAGCAGGGGATTCAGCTTCTAACCTCATGGCAGACAGGCTGAAATATGATTTAAACTTCTAGAAAGAGGGAGAAAGGAAGAAAAGAAGATAAGGAAAATAGAAATAAAAAGAACAGATCTGGGTCAGCACCCTGGGGCCCAACACCATCCCAGATCTGGTTCCTGTGATGACAGGAGCACTCCTATCCCCTCAGTTGTGCCATTTTTCTTCACACAAGCACATTTAGATATTCTCAAACTTCTCCGAAGGGGCTGGGGGGTCTGTCTCCAACTTGTTTTTAGAGAAAGTTACCTGAGATAAGGAATTGGTCTCAGAAAATCACTGTCCTGCCTCCACAAGACCCTCTTTTCAAACCACACCTTGTCTGGTTGGCATGACAACATTCCTGTTCTCTTCTGAGGAGTGTTTGAGGCATTGGCTCTTTCAGGTTTACATCAACTCTCTCAGCTTTTTGCTCCCCCACAGCCATCACTCTTATTTCTTTTCATTAAGGATAGTAGAAACACTCCATCTGAATTCTGTTCTCCTAATGCTATTGGATCTTCCCATTAGACTTACACTGTAAGAAGGATTTTTCTTCTTGAAGGAACATATAGATAATAATAATAATCATAGCTTGCTTCTTCAGTTCTGACTTATGTTTTTGGCTGTTTAGACAAGAAAACAGCAGAAATATCCTCATAAAACTTTAGCCATACAGTTTTGCTCCTATGTCAAATTTATATGAAGATTTTACTGTCTATTTTCTGTCTTCTTGCTTTCTTTCCTCTGGGGAATGTAATCAATATGAATCAATATAATCTCAGAAAGATTAGTTTAACTGTCTTGTTATTCTCAGTAGCAAAGGTTGGTACAAATTATTTATTTGTCTGTGACAGCATTTTTGGAGTAAAGAGCAAGCAAAACACAAAACTATTCAAACAGTGAAATGCTCATCACCACCTTCTAAGCTGATTGTATGCCAACCTGAAATAAGAACTCCCCCAAAAAAAGCTTTTCAGGCAGAAGAATCAGGGCTTGAAAAACTGCTGGAAAGGACCAAGTCAACATCTTTATAAACTTCAACAACTCCATAGTACAGAGAAAGAAATGCCGGCAGGACTGAGTCATGGCACTGTGTTCTTTGGCTCCAAAGGGGAAAAGTGCTGTGCAATCTATTCATGTAGTGTGCAGGTAGGGGAAAAAGTGTCAAGTGTGATTGTTTGCAATACTAATATGACAAATTAGGTCATTTCCAGCATTTTGGCAGAATTCTCAGGCTCAGCAGAGGGCCTGAGTGTGCACCCACCTTAGGTAAATTTACTGTCATGCAGCTCAAGAGTTAAGCCCATGCTTGAGACTTGGGATAATCAGAGTTACAGAATCAGCACATGAGTCCCCACTGAACTCCCAGCACTGCTGAGCCAGGAGGGATCTCAGGTTGTTTGGCTGCTGCCATTTTCTGCTTGCAGAGTTCACAGCACAGCACTCACTCCACAGCACGTGTGGTCACAATTTTTGTCTAGTTGTGAATTTCCATTCAACTCGTCTTCCTTTCAAGTTTTGGGGACTTTTTCTAACATTCTTAGTACTGTCAAAATCTCAGCTTGCCCCACTAACATTAATTCAAGGCTTCATAAATTTATTAAAGGGATTTTATGATGATCTGGTACTTACAGAACTTTGAATTGGATGTGCCTTTCATACCCTTTTATTTTCATATCATTTTTTTCCAGTGAGCTGTGGCTTCCATTAGTGCCTAACCTTCATCTAAAAAATGTAGTCCCTGGATCAAGTATTCAGTCTCAGCAGGAGGCACTTCATTAAACTGATTGGTTCTCTTCCCCTTCATCAAACCATGATTGATCCCACTGTAGACCTGGCTTTATGTGCCCAAGAATGGAAAAAAATTACATATTTTGTGGGGACTGGTGTGATTCAGATGCTCAGAAAGGAAATTCTGATTGAAATCCACACTGTCAGAATTTCTGTCTAATGTTTGTTCAGACCAGTGGCTTTCTACTACATGATTTGATGACAACACAAATCCAAAGGATGAGACCCAGCACCCTGAGTACTCCATTAAAGGGCCAAAGTCACAGATTTTTCTGCTCACTTAACTCTGATGCTAGAACCTGAATTCTTTTGTGGCTCTTTTTCAGGAACAATGGTGAGTGTTCCACCATAAAATCAGGTAATCTGGTGGGCAGGGCAGAACAGCTTGAATCTATTCACACTAATCTAGAAATCAATCCCAGGCCTTGTAATGAAGAATTGTGCAAACCTTGGGTGAAAGTCCTGCCTTCATTTTAATAACTGTGAGTCCTCATTAGCTCAGTCCTCTGCTCCATCTGATCCTAGGCAGGAACTGCAGAGCTGGTCACAGAATCTAAGCTTGAGAGCAAATTAAGTGAACAGAGGTGACAGAGTCTGAGTGCCTGATACGGACTGACATGGAGTTTGCCCATAAAATTAAACCCTGATTGAAAATTTTATTTTTTAATACATTTTTACTGCTATTATTCTTTTTTCAGTGCCTGTGATCACAGTGGCTGGTTTCAGCTCAATTTTCAGTAACAGTGAGTGTCTCAGAAGTCACCAAAACCAAAGAAACCCAGTAAAGGGAAGGCTTAAGATCAAACTGGTAAATTTACACCCTAAGATAATTTGGTGAACTAGTGAATCAAGGAAAAGGCAGAGATCCACATAAAGCAGGTTACATTAGTTCTGAGGCTCACAGGACTACTGAGTTATTGTGATGCCTCAGTTAGAGGTCTCTAATCAGCTTCCTCTCTAATTGGATTGCTCACAGCACAACTAATTAAGGAAGGGCAGGAGCTGAAGCCCAAATCACACTTTGGGCACAGGGATCTCCTCCCTGTACATTAAGGTCTCAACTTCTGTCCCTTTTCTAATGACATCAGCCAGTGCTGCTGTTAATGCACAGAGGAAAATTAATGAGCAGCATCCCAGTACTGATGCTCTTTTACTGAAGACATTATGTGTATTAAGATCATTTAAAGTCTTTAGTCTCCTTTAGTTTTCAATCTGAAGTCTACAGGAGCCAATGGAAAATAAAGATAGAAAAAAATTTAAATTTTTCTCTCTGAAATACCTTCTACTTTCAATTATTTTTTTATTTCAAACTGTGACTGAAAAAATTCTTTCCCCTTAAAACAATTTTTTTTAAATCCATTTCAGGATTTTTATTTTCATTTCAAGTAAAAATTTTTCTTCCCAGATGCTTGTTTTGAAGAATACTGTTGGAGATTTTGGGGTTTTTATTTGTTTTGTTTTGGGGTTTGTTTTTTGGTTGGGTTGGTTTCTTGGGGTTTTTTGGTGGGTTTAGGTTTTTTGTGTGATTTTAATTTTTTGTAGTTTGTTTATTTGAGTTTTTTTGGTCAACAAAGTTAAGGTAGGATATCTTTTGGGACTGCTATATATTTTGCTAGCAGTGTATTTTCCATCAGAAACCAAATCCCATGCCAAGTTCCCAGCTGGATCTCAGAGAATTCTTTCTGTGGGAGTTGGAGCCATGCTAGCAATGTACAAAAGGAGGCAGTGATGTTGCACAGTTGGGCAAAGCTTTATCACAAGGAAAATGAGGCTGTAGGACGTGGTTTTCTGTCTGTGCGATGTCTGGAGTGTGTCTCTGACTGGAATGAGCACTCAGAGTAGAGAAGGTCTCACACAGTTTGTCCCCATGGCTGTGTCCTGCAAAGCCCTATCACATTTATTCTGCGCCACTTCCTCCCACCAAAGACATTAAATAATTCCTCTTTTTAGTGAAAATACTAATAACTGTTTCAGCATGGGCATGTTTGAATGGAGTTGGCAAAGAATGTCACCAAAATGTGAGTCCTTTCCAAATTCCCATTTCAGAAGTCTAATATGCTATGGATAATGAAAGCTCTTGGACAATATAAATGACTTCATACTGTTAATTGAAAAATGGTTTTCATAGTGACATGCAGATGAAGGCATGGGTAAAAGGCTGCTGAAAATAATATAACTGTAAGGGGACAAAATTAAAAGGGTTTTTCCTTGAAATTTAGTCTCTTGTTTGATTTCTTTTGTTCAGTGATACAAATATCAGCAGGAGAGCATTCAACACTAGGATGAATGGGCAATTCAGAATCACAATAATATACTCACTCTTGTAAAGTTTCAGGAGAGCATTCAACACTTTAGAAGTAGAAGCTTTCACAGTTTTCTTCTGAAAACTCTGCAATTTGGTTCAAAACACATAGTATATTTAAAACCTCAAGCTAGCCAAAGTATACAACATGCACTCTGAATTTCAATCTGATCACTGTTCTATGAGACATATCCCTTTTTAGAAAAATTTCCAGTGTTGGTTTAAAAATATAATAGCAGGACCAGGAAAATTGCTTTGGCCACTGTGATTTCCACTACACCAAAACTCTGCACACCCTGACCAGTATGGGGGATTTACCCAGTATGGTGTGTGTGTTTTCAGCAATGGGAGAATAAATATTTAATATCAGGCAATTATCAAAACAGAAATTCTTAATTTTGCTACATGGAAGAAGAATATTGCTATAGGTGCATTTAAAAGATATTTTGAAGCACCTGGAAAGAGTTAAAAAATCAAGGTCCCAGTTTTCCTTTTTTCAGGCACTTCCTTACAGGATATTCAGCAATATACAGATCCCAGCACTCTCCTGGAACCTCAGGCTGCTAAAGCTGGATGGTCTTGGATTTTTCCCAGTTTGCACCTAAACCACTGAGAAATTCTTAAACCATTCAGAAATTTCATCTGTATGAAATGAATATTGTACAGAAAGAGGGGGGGAAAACACTCTGGCTGCTGTAACAAGCATTTAGAATGCCTATAAAAACCTTTCACAAACTGTGCTGCTGCTTTTTCCTAAGGGATGCTGCACCAGATTCAGTTATCCCTGTGCTCCTCTGGAGCACTTTGGGATCTGTGTGGTTTTGTGGGACCTGCTGTGTGTCTGCAGGAAGGCATCACCTTTCAGGCCATGACACCTCGTGTGCTCAGGGCCTGGTGGGAGCAGCACCTGCAGATTTCCCTTGCAGACTCCTCACCCTGCAAAGCCAGCAGGAAAGCTGGCAGCTCCTGCAGTCCTGAAATCTGCCCATCCCTTCCCAGCTTCCAGGGGTGAACATGCCTGTGGGAACTCAGCACATCCCTTTGGATGTCCAGAGTTGCTGAGAACCCCGTCGGGGGGCTCGGAGGCACTGGCATGCCAGGAACACCTGGTGGCTTGATTTCGACCCTTGCAGTGAGTTGCCAGCTTTGTATGAGGACAGGAAAGTCACACAGGTTTGAATGGTGTAATAATAAAGTATTCACAGGGTGAAAATATAGATTTTAGGATTTTTTTGGTATAGGGGTTATGGGGACAAGATGGAGGAATCAGGGTGTGTCTAGTCCTTCTTTCTTCTTCTTGTTCTCCATTTTCTGCAGTGATGTTGGCACTTTGGGATTGGTTTAGACTAGAGGTGCACTGTCTAACATAGGTGATAGGTATTGAGAATTAAAAGTAAATATGTTATATGTAGTTTGTAGTATAAAAAGATGATACCACCTCGGGGGCAGTCAGAGCGCCTGTGGCTGCCCTGCTGAGCAGATCTCAGCTGGGCAGAAAGAAAATTTTATAGATAATAATTAATAAACAACCTCAAGACTGAAAAACGAAGAGTCCAGACTCGTTCTTCAGGTGCATGGGCTGAAGTGGAGACATCCTACACGTTCTCGGGGCAGAGACCATCGACAGCCGACCCGAGACATGCCCAGTCTCCACAACCTCTGGGTGCTCCAGCCAGGAGCACAGGGCTGTAAGAAGCTGCCTGACCTCCTTAACCCATCCCTTGGTGCAAAAAACTTCATCAAGTACAGCACATTCCATGAGTAGGGTGAGCGCTTCCTTAAAATCAAGCTGATTCTCATTCTGATTATTTCCTTTTTTAAAACCATTCTCAGAACTTCCTTCCTCCATCTGTTGAAAACCCCTTCCTACAGACCAGATTGTGTCAGTGGACAGTCCTACCAGGGTGTGTGAACACTCACCTTCACTTTTAGCCCTCACCTTCTCCTCTTGGAGGAAAAAAGGACAATGCTGTTGGCATTCACAGCAAACAGTTCTAGGACACTGCTTTAAAGGACAGTTTGAGTAAAGTTGTTTGGTCATAAAACCACATGATTTGGCTGAATTTATTCCTAATGGGTAAACATGTAAGTGAGAAAAATCACTGACTCAAAAATCAGTGAGCTCAGACTGATAAAATGTCAGAAATTCCATTGTATAGGGACACACAAGAGAGGAAAGGCCACATACATAAATACAAGACTAAAATGACATACAAAAATCAACCCCAAAACTCCATGTATATGTGATTCTGTGCAATTAGTGGCAAAAGAGTGGGAGAACAGAATGTCTGATTTTTAACTGCAGGTTGAATGAACCTGCAAGGCACCCCAGGGATTTAATAGCAGTGTGTGATCAGCAAAACACTGAAATATTGGTACAAATCAGTGTCAACAGCGTGGTTAGTGCAGAGGGAGGACACATTACAAAGACATCAGGTGAATAAGGTACCTGTGCTGCAAGCACACTCTTCTGGGACTGGTATCCCCTGGCTAAACATGCACAGGATCATTTTTAGGGCCCTATCAGCAGCAGGATTATGGCAGCGACTGTGACAGGCTTAGGGAGATCAGAAAGATAGAGCAGACAGAAAACTAGGTGCCTTGCTGACCCCTTCAGGTAACAGGTTGAAACCTTGAAATGAAATTTAGCTAAAACTGTTCTGTTAATGCTGTTGTAGGAGCCATAAATATGCTGAAAGCAATTCACAGTTTCCTATTTCCAAGCTCAGAACAGAATGCTGTGCTAAATAAACCCAGATCCTTCTCTCCCTAAAAGCCAGAATGTCTTACAAAACCAAGCCAAAAGCACATATTTGACAATATAATTTCATGGGATCCCAGCAATTCTGAGTCTAGAATCTCAGTGAGCTTTTCTAGAGTCTATTTTTTCATCCTCGATGGAGAAAAATGTCTCATTTATATCCCAAACTGCTGTTTTATTATTATTTAAACTGCAAATCTGAAAAATTAAATCTGCCCATATAAAATCTGTTCCCATCCTTACTCATCAGCAGACCCACTTTCCACAAACACAAGCCAGCCTTCAATAGTAATTTCTCAAGATAAATTTTCAGAGAGGTGATCTTTGGATCTCTGATTAAAAGCTCCACTGACACACTCCTCCAGCATTTATGGAGCATCTCGAGTGCACACTCAGGCCTTTAGGCAGCATTGCTTCCTGTAGTGGCAGACCTGAAGGAAAGATTTTTATGCATCTAAGGACTAGCTTAGCATTTCAGCTGTAATTTTTTAAAAAATAGTTTCAGTTCATACAGAGAGATTTTTCCACCACAATCCACAGGTCTGTCTCCAAATTAACATTTTTCATGCGGTTAATGGTAGTTGGTGCATAGTTGTTGTTATGGGGATCGTGTGTGTGGTTGTGATCAGGGCAGAACAATCAATGATTTCTTTTTCTACACCTGTTCCAGGATCACTGGTTCTGTCAGAGCAGAAGAAAGGTCTGTGTCTTTGTGGGGTTTATTTAAGTTGTATTTTTCCTTGCATGGATTTTTTTTTTTCTCCAATGGCAAAGGGACAATGCTTAGACTTTCTTCTATTATAGCTTGTAAATATCAAAATAAATAAATCATAGGCTTCTTTCATCTTTAATTTCTGTTCTTTGCCCATTTACAGTTCTTGGTGACATGATGGATGCTATCACTGTTGGAAAATGGCAAGGAAAACTTATGCTTCTGTTTAGCTGCTTGGATATCTCATTAAACTCAAGAGAATTGTGACAAAACAATGATTTCTTGACAAGGAAACTTTTTTTTATGTGCTAGTCTTGTTGAAACTCCATTTATAAAATATCCATAAATCTGAGTAAAGCCAGGAGGAGTTTCTCCTGAGATGTCTCTGAATGAAAACTGCACTGTCAGGACACCAGATTTGCACTTCTCACATCTCTGATCTCTCATTTGTGCCCTGATCATGGCATAGAAGAGTCTTTTGTTGGAACCCTGGAACCTTTGATTTGAACCTTGGATGGGGATAGATAGGGAATCATTCATAAATGTCACATATCAAGAAGTTCTTTTCTCATTTCTATGCAAAGTGAAGTTTAAACTTCCTTATTGTGTTGGAAAACTATTGTGAGTGACCTTGACCTTGGCTCAAGAAGCAGGGAGCCCTCAGAGACAATCTCTTAATTTCTTCAGCCAGTCCTCCCCACATATTGACAGGGCTGCAAAAACTTTATTTAAGTTTGTCTTGTGAATTCAGAGCTACTCAAGTTAATACATTTTATTCTAGCAAGATATGCTTTGCCTGTAGATGATTCTGGATGTATAAGTATATGAAGAAAAAAAAAAAGTAATCATTGTTCCCCCCACCCCCAACTTTGTAAACACTGGAGTTTATCAGAAAGAAAAAAAAAAAGAAAATATTTTACCAGTAAGAATAAATATCCATGTGGCAATTTGCAGTCAATGCCTAATGCTCAAAAACCAGCAAAGGAAAGATTGTTTGAGAAAAGTAATTTTCCAAGTTCACCAATGTGAATAAGCAAGTTACTACTGCTTTCAATCGAGGCGAATATGAACCTGTCAAAATAACAAAGCCTTTCAGCACTGGCAAATAAGGAAGGCAAAACAATAAAATGGCTAAAGCTTGATAGCCTTCACCTGCTTTTTTTCCCTGAGAAAGTTTAAGGAATGGAAAAAATGCAAATAAAATGCAGTTCTGCTGTGGGCTAGGAGTGATGGAGGCATTGAAATAAGACCTTTCTTAGCAGTCTGGCTGCACCAGAACTTGTGCCTTGATGTCTGTGACACCTCCTGGTCCAATTTCTGTCACAGAGGCTACAGGCAAACTGGATATGACACAGCAGATTTGGAATGTGAGACATTCACTTTACAGCAGAAAAAATGAAGATGGAAATGCCATGGATTGTATTTGTGGGGAAATGCCCTAACGAAGGCAGGAATGATGAATCTGACTCCATGTTCTCAGAAGGCTAATTTATTACTTTATTATACTATATTATATTATATTAAAGAATGTTATACTGTACTAAAGAATACATAAAGGATACTTACTGAATGCTAAAAAGATAATAATGAAAACTCCTGACTCTCTCCAGAGTCCCAACTCAGCTTGGCCCTGATTGGCCAAAGAGTGAAAACAACTCACAGCAGAATCCAATGGAACAATCACCTGTGGGTGAACAATCTCCAAACACATTCCACATGAGCACAACACAGGAGAAGCAAATGAGATAAGAATTGTTTTCCCTTTTCTCTGAGACTTCTCAGCTTCCTCAGGAGAAAAATCCTGGGCAAAGGGATTTTATCAGAGAATGTTAATGCTACAGCCATGGTGGTGCTTTAATGCAGTTTAAACCAGCCCTGTAAAAATGCACTGGTTAACAATGAACCTCATTATTCATCATTCTGTGCAACACAAGGAGCTGCTGCTCAGCCTAGAAACCTGCTAGGAGCACACAGATCTGCCTGTGCTCCTTCATGGCTTGAGTTTGCATGTTGTGTATTTCCTTGGCCTTGGAAGCAAACTGTGACAGACATAAATCTCACCATGAAAATGAAAAAAAAAAGCAGCTATTTCAAACACGCATCAGCTATCTCAGCAGCTTGTAAAAGAGATCAGACATGCAGCTTGCTGATGGTGCTGCATTCTGATGGCGCAGAGCTGGCAGGGTCAGTCCTGCTTTCTGCAACCTGAACATTTGAATCTGCATTTTCTCCCCCCATTTTTGTCAGAGCACTGTTCCACACAATCCAGGATTTTCAGTATGAACAGACATGTGCATGCAGGTGTTTGTGTTCATGCAGTTCTGTGTGTTTGCATCTGTTGCATCAAGGTTTTTTGAGGTTTTTTTTTTTTTTCCTATAGAAACAGAAATCCCTACTTATTTGGGACAATAAAGAAGCCAAGGTGCAAAGTCCTGCCCTCTGGTTTGATTACATGCTGCATAAAGTGGGAAGAATATTATTAAATAAGAAATAAGAATTTTATTTATATTAAATAAGAAAACAACATCTCTGTTCTGGTTGTCTGATCCTCTGAGGGCTTTGTTTCACCTCCTTCAGCCTCATCAGCAGTGACCACTCTGCTCCAGATTTCAGCTCCACACAGAGCTGACTCCTCTGCAGCCCTGCTCCCCCCTCAATCGATTTGGTGGCCTCATGATAAACAATATTCAAAAAATGGACAATGAAAGTTTGTATCTCCTCAAGGCAAGAGGAAAATTAAATAATGATGCAAAATAAAAGATTGATTAAATTATCCTGAATTTTTCAAGGCACCAGACCATGGTTTTCATCATTAAAAGGTTGTATAGACCTTGAGACCAGGTGGGGTGTCCTAAAGCATCTCAGAAGTACTAGAAACTGCATTTACATGCAATTCTCAGAATTTTCTGTTTGTACCATACCAAAGCATTTAGAATTAAGGTAAAAATATGTACACAGTTTAATAAATTTACATCAGTAGAAGTTGTCTCAACAAGGAAAAAACTTCTTTCCTTTTTGACACTGGCATTTGAAAGCTGATATTTTGACATTGCCACCAACTCCAGCAACATTTCAACTTAAATTGGCAAATTAATACAAAGTTGAAGGGATTAAAAATGAAACACTTGATGTAACATAGATGATTTTGGTGACTGCAAATATTCCCAGTAAGTTGTTGATATTTTCACTTATGGCAGTACTCATTTCCTCCTTCCTACTCCCAGCATTTATTCCAGTTATAGCCAGATCTTGTCCACATCTCTTCTTACTGATGCTCATTTTTCAGCATCTTCAGTGAGAAGAAGCTTTTTCACCCAGGTCTAGAATGAATTATGACCATTTTTACACCTGAAAATTAGGGAGCTTCCTCTGACTTCAGGTTTCAGAGACTGCCTGTAAGAAAATCTATGAGAAACAAAAACATATAAATTAAAAGTTTTCAGGCAAATTAATTAGCATGGTTCCATAAATTATACTAATGTTTGGGCTTTAGCTTTTTAAAGCTATTGTCTTTTATTGCTTTTTTAGATAAATGGTCAGTAGATAATTATCTCTATTTGTTAAAAATAGCTCTTTTGTGCTCCAGAAATTGTTCTGCCCTGGGATGAATGGGCAATTCAGAATCACATTAATATTCTCCCTCTTGTAAAGTTTCAGACTGGGTTAAGGAGGGTATCAGGGGGGAGAGTCAGAAGTTTTTTGAGCAAGAGAAACTCGATAAAATTTCAGCCTACAGAAGTATGCCACAAAAATATGACTGATTTGCAATCTGATCCCAGAGCAAAGCACATAACTGCAGTTCCCTGAATTGAAAATACAAGCTGCTTCTATTTTACTGGGCATTTATGAGGTAGAAAGAACTATCAAGGATGCTACAAAATAGAGTCTGGAACATTTAAGTCATATAAGCCACAGACAGAACTGCAAGGAGGTGACTTCTATGGTGTTTTGGAAGACTTATTTTGTCTTTTTCATAACATACTGAAATTATAGTTTGTCCCTTCCCTGCATCTATGGATAGGATGCTACTATTTTATATTTCCATGACTGGGACTTAAAAAAAAAAGCAAACAAATATCTTAAGAAAATAAGATCATGTCATTACTGTTAAATACCTTTCAGGATTTCTATGTACTTTATTAAAAAGAAACTTGTGCAAAATTATTACAGAACCCTAGTTCTTACTGGTACAGTGCCTTTGTGCAAATTTCATGCAAACTTCTACTAAAAAACTTAATTCTCATATTTCCTGATACCAGCTCACCTCTTTCAGTAAAAAAAAAAAAAAAAAGGAAGTGAGATTAACATTTTTATCTTTGATTACTATCACTAGCAAATAATAGACCCAGTTCAGGCACATAGTTAACGGCAAATTTTGCCCTAGAGAATTTGCCATCTGTTCAGGCAAGTCTGACAAAGCATAGGAGGAACATGGTAGAAAAAACATAAAAGGGTAAAAGATGCTCCCAAATGAAATGAAGGGCAAAGAAAGAAATGTATTTCCTAAACTGTCTTCCAGATCCAAAATACAAAATATTCTCTCTCCCTGTCTTGATATATGGGATGATGGTACAGGGAATATTTATGTTGATGATGATGATGGTAATGGTGATGATAACACTTAGATTTAAAAATACAATCACAAATTTTGAACTCTGGAGTTAAAGGTAGAATGGATGAAAGAGTGATGACACTTTGGAACAGATTTTATCTAAAGATATAAATCAATCTCAGCTAGGGGGGCTGAGCTGACTAAATTTCAAAATGTGACAGAATTACCAGCAATGACCATCAGATTTTCAAAAATCTGGGACACTGGCTATTGATCAGCAGGCACATACTGCTCCTTACAAAATGGAAGAAAAAGGAATTCACCAAGTATAGACCAATTAAGCTGACCTCAATTATATGTTAGACATATAGAACACATTTTCAAGTGAAAAATTAGTGAAAGACATGAAGCTAAAAGGATTATGGGATAAAATGAAACTTGAATTCACCAAGTTTAGACCAAGCCAAACTAACTCAGTCTGAATTTATTCCTGTAACAGAAAGTATATTCTGCAGGCAGGCAGTGCTCTGGCTCTCATCTCTTTGGACTTAAGGAAAGTATTACACATAATGAGCCACATGGAGAATTTTCACCAAAACAGAGATGGAATTGCTAAAAAGCTGCCAGGTCCAAAAGATCCCCTTAAAAGGCATATGGGAATGGATTGCATGATAGGAAAACCTTCCTGCCTGGAAGCACACTTCAGATGGACTTTTTGAGGATCAGCGCTGGGACCAATTTTACTTGGTATTTTCATCAGTGACCCTGACACAAAAATAAAGTAGGAAATTGATCACTTGGTTTGGCAGCAAGTAAGGATGTGCTGTCAATAAACTGAGGGAAAAATGTCAGACAGGAGGAAACAGACCTGCTCAACTACTGGGATAATAGACATGAAGAAAGTGTAGTCAGGAACGTGCCAAGAAATGTACATCTCCTGAGAAAAATTATTGTTAGATCCTGAGAGGTTATTAATGGGACATGATAGAAGATGGGGAGAACAGGAAGCTATAAAAACATTGATATAATCCTACTTTTTTTTTTTTTTTTTTTTTTTGCTGAGATAAGGAATTATTCATTCTGTTGTATGTGACTGTGGTGGAGCACCAATAGGCACACAACACACAGTTCTGGTCAGGTTATTTGTGAAAAAAGAGGCAGCATAACTGCAACAGAAGCAAGAAGAGGATAATTGGGAAGAAAAGATTTACTGTACCACAGGGATTTGGAGAAATATTTGCTACACCACTGTTTTACCAAAATGAAGATAGAGAGAAGACAGGATTGCCCTTTGTGATCTTTCCTTAGGGGAGGACAGATAGGAGGTGACACATGAGAAAAAGCTGAAGTAAACCAGAGAATCATAGAATGTTAAGGGCTTGGAATGGACCTTTAGGATCATCTGGTTCCCTCCCATGGGAAGGGACACTTTCCACTCAAGCAGGTTGCTCAAGGCTGTATCCACCCTTGCTTTGACTGGGGCATCCACAACCTCCCTGGACAACCTGTTCCAGTGTGTCACAACCCTCTGAGAAAAAATTTTCTTCCTAATATCTAACGTAAATTCTCCCTCTTCCAATTTGTACCTATTACTCTTTGTTTTATGACCTAAATGACCCTAAGAAATCGAGGCTGGAGATTAGGAGAACACTTCCAAGGATGTGAAGTGAGATAATGAGGTGGTTTCTCAGAAGCAGTGGAAAGGTTTTCACTGTGTGAAGGAAGGAGAGGGAACCTCTCTCCCTTTGGAAGACAACAGGATAAGGCATGCACCTACCCTGTGCCTGGGATAGGACACCTGGCACACCAGCAGGACTGGCCCAGGTATGGGCAGGGAAATGGACAGGGAAAGAAGGGAGCTGCTGTCAGTGCAGGACAAGATCCCCACCCAGGGGAGATGTCAACCTCTGCTCATGTGGTACAAAAAGGGACTGGGAGAGAAAGTTGAAAAATTCAAATACAGCCTTGAAAATCCTGAGCCATCTCTGCTGGCATTCAACAGAGGGAATGCTCTAAGCTCCTGCCCTGTCCTCTGATTGTGATTCCAACATCCCTGCAGGAGGGACCACTCAGAGTCCTGCTCATCCAGCCTGGACTTCCCAAAGCTTACAGATACCTAAACCATGACTTTTTGCACTAAATTCTTGCTCATTTGGCTGGATTGGGCACATTTCACTCCAAGGGGGATCCAGCGAAGAACAGGCCAGGATTAAACCTTTGGTGATTGCTCCTGAAAACACAGGCACTGATTTCCTGAATGAGACCTTAAATGGGAAACAGGCTGTTTAAGTTGAATCCTCTCATAGGAAATCAGCTTATTACTATCAAGAAATTTTTTTTCTCAGCACTATTTTATTGGATTTTTAAAAACCAATCACAAGAAAACAGCAATGCCCCAAAATAAAGAGCTCTGCGAAAATGGCTGTGCCAAATGCTTCTCTGACACATTTAACACCTCTCTAATAATGTTTTTTATAATTGTTTCAGAATGAAAATGTACACCATAACAACCTGAAAATGGCTCATGCATATTCATACGTTCCATGTGTTAACTGCTGGGGAATGTTCTCAGATTGCTTCACTTTATAAATTGTTACTTATTTACCACGCCAGTTGGCGACTCTGGGGTGGCATATGTGAAACGAATTTGCAGTTTCTATTACAGCAAGTCGCAATTTTCCAATGCAACACTTTTTAAACGAAGAGGAAAAACAACAAAAAGAATCACCCTGACCCATTAATCTGGCAGGCAATGCTTTGTAGAACAGTATTTTTTTAGATGATCTGACAAAACATGGACAGGGTTTTATGAGGAGCATTTTCCAAATATGCAGGAAGATCACATGGGTGGTTTTTGGGTTGTCCAGAACAGCTCCCCCATGGGAGTAGATCCCACATGGCTCTAATCTGGCAAAATCCCTAAAACTGGGTTTGGGAATTCCACATTTTGTCAAAGATCACCTCCTAGCTCCATAGCAGTAACCTCCTGGAGATTGCCTCTTGCTTTACTCTCAAACCTCCCAAAATCTGAGCTACTGGGTCAGCAACCAAGACCTTGCAGCTCTGCCTGCCAAGACAATATGCAAAACTGATAATGATATATACATATCATTAGAGAAAATAAAGTCTTTCAGGAAAGCCCACAGTAATTTCCTTTTTCTAAAAGCAGATCTGGTTGAGAAAACCTTTCTTCTTTTTCATCCATGAATAAAAATGTTTCCCCTCAGCTTTACCATATTTATTTTGTTCTGAAATAATTAAAAATCATTAAAGTTTCCCCAAAGTGGACTCTGAATTTGAAACACAATCATAAAACAAGCTGCTGCAATTTTTTTTTAAGAGCTTGAAAATCTGAAATATAAAAGAAGCAGATTCCTTGGCTCCCTCTTTGGCCAGGTGGTATAGAATTGATTTCATAGCAGGAAAGACAAATTTTTTGAGGATCCAAACCCCTTTGAAAACAGTGGAAAAACTACCACATTTCAAACATGGCCCTCTATTAGCAGAGCTGGTTTTATATATATGTGTACACAGACACAGATCAAGAGAAAAACTGTGCACAGAATTTAATGGGATGGACTATGGAGTAGGTGGTATTTAAAGTGTCTCCTGTGCAGTCTCTAAATGTGCTGTGTCTCTCGCTGTGCAGAATATTCAGCACATAAAAATAAACTTTCTTCCCTTTTTTGTTCAGATGTTTGCAGGTCACCTTTCCACTCATTGGGAGAACTGAAACTTTCTTTTTTTCTCCAGTCATGTTCCATCTATCACACTGTACATCGAGAGAGGCGGGAGCAGATGTGTCAGACACAGAAAATGAGAAACAGAACAAAGAGAAATAGGCCCCTGAAGGAAAGAAAGAGAGAGGCTCCAAAAGCAGAAACAATAAGAGAGAGATAAGGGACCCTAAAATAGACATAAATCAACAGAAAATCAAGCCATTTGAAACAGAAGATAAAAAATCCCCCTAAAGAGAGAAAGGCAGCAAGGGACATCTGTCCATCAGAAGGACTTTCATATCTCCAAGAATTTTAATATCATTCCAGCCACAAGATGAAAATTCGTCTGCATCATTAATGAACATCTCACTAATCAGCCATTTCAAGTGCAATGTTTAACACAGGTTACAGGGTGAACAGTCTCTCCTCCAGCTCGTCAGCCCTATGGTTCTACACTCACCTGGGAAAAGAGAAAAAAATAATCAATATGAGGTGCATAAAGACCAAGTAAAGAGTTGATTGGAAGAACAGGTTTTGGTTGCTAGATAGTATTTGATTTACTGTCTAATAAGCATTTTAGCACAGCCTTTGAGATGCTCTGCAGTCCTCAAGTATCAAACTTGATATTCTGCTGTAATTTCATCTATGATAGATTGCAAGGCTTGCCATAAAGTGACAAGGAGCAATTGAATGAATCCAAACTCAGCTGAATGGGTCATCTAAGGCTGCTGGAAGTGAAAAGAGCAAAGGGATGATGATAATGCCTTAAAACAGATGCCTTTTTTATTCAGCCAGATATCCAAGATCATCTGTTGTTTAACCACCTGCAGAGCTGAAGCTGAAAGTGCAGAAAGCTTTGGGAGACTGTTGTTCCTTTTTTCAGAACCCATTCCAGCTGAAGACTGTCACAAAAGTTTGAGATAGATAAACATGCTCCTTCCTCTCCTTTTACCTTGTGTTTTCATCCAGGCTTAACTTTCTCATGGTTATCTTGGGGTTGATTTTTTTGCACTCACACCATTTGCTTAGATAGCTGTTCCCAAAAGAGAAGTGGAGGATGGCAAAGGGAAATTACCTGGATATCCTTAATTTTAAGTAATATCTAGAGTCAACTTGTTAAATGGCAGATGGCAGAACACACCTGAAGGATGAAGATGTGTCATTAAGCAGTGCTGAGGAACAGCTGAGAGTAAAAAAAGCCAACAGGTATTTAAAAAACAGAATTAGAACTGGACCTTCATCTTTTCATGTGTTTGGTTTCTTTAACTCAAGCTTCCTTCTTTGGAATGTATCTTCTTGTTGTGAATGTTATATTACAAAATATATTCTTGACAGAGGCTGGGACTTGGACACAGACGCTAGAGAGTTGTTGAAATGATTGAAAGAATGGCTCAAGCAATGGTTGGCAGCATTGACAGGCAGCTCTAAGCAAGTCTGTATTTACTAAATGTCAGTTATAAGCACACTATAAGCCATGGAAATGATGAAAGAATTAATAATGAAATTGAAGCCATTTATTTATTTATTTATCAGTACTGGAAAAATTCCTGAATGTCCTTGAAACAAATAGAAACTTGGACTTTAGATTCTCTCAGATGTTACATGCCAGGCTTTGGTAGAGGGAAGGAGGAGGGAGAATAAAGGTCACTTTCAATCTGCTTCTTATTCGTAACATTCAGCTTGAAGACCTGGCCAACCTGGCTAAGATGGGTTCTTAAATGGATTGGCCTAGGGCAAGAAAATGAAAGTAAGTGTGCTCTAAAAGTTTTGGGAACTTGGATCAGGGATTATTCCATCTATTTAACGGCAGGACAGACACAATGTGGTTGATGAATGATGGAAGTGCTTTTTATCACTGTGGTGTTAATGACATAATGAAGGTCTTTAAAGAGTACAAATGTGGTATTCTATAAATCTGCTCCTATACATTTTCCTTCATTTATCAATTATTAAGGGGATTTTCACCTCCTGTTCTAGAAATTGCTGCAGAGTTACTGCATTGATTTAGGATGGCTTTTAGCTGCTTTGATGTCTATTATATTTTACCATATTGGTGAGCAGGGTTTATTTCATCACATATTCTTTTTAAAAGGTTTCAATATTGATAAAATCTGGGCAGATAGGTATGTTATAAATTTTTTTATTTTAATAGGATTATTTCAGAGAACAAAGTGTGAGAAAAAGACTTGTACTAGACTTATACTTGATAGTCAGTTTAACCCTTTTGGGGATATAACTCCTTGCAATCTGTTTAGCAGACAAGGGTGAGAGAAGACCCTTACCCCCACACCCTTCAAAAAAGATTTCTGCTTGTTCCATCTTTAGGCTGTTAAAAGCAATTTGTTGAGAATTTTAGCAATCTGGAGAATCTTAATCCTTTGCAATTACTCCTTCCTAAAATAAAAATAAAGTAACAGAGATGGGTCATTTCCTAACCACTAAAGATTATTTTTCTTTTCTCTTGATCTTGCCTTTTAATTCCCACTTTCATTTATTTAATCTTTCATTTTTCTTTCTTATTTCAGCATTTCCTAGGCAATAATTAATAACAGATGATACACCAGTCTGAAATGTGCTACAAAGGACAGAATATATTTGGCGGTTAAAAGAAGATATGAAAAAATGGTTGTACTACTTTTTATAGCCAGATGAAAAGAATATGATGCAGTTGCTGACACAGTTGCCTGGTGCTATTAGGGAGACTCTTGAGTGCCTTTCAGGAGACACCTGCTCTCCAGCTGTGAAAGGGCTCAGGGGCCTTTTGGGTCCTGTTTTAGCCCTGAAAGCCCAGTCCTGGTGTTTTGGATAATTTAGGACATTTCAAATGGCACTGGGAAGAAGAGAACTCAGCCCAAAGGTGGGATCTTATTCTGAGTTAGAAGCAAAACATAAATACTTACAAACTGGGCTTCGTGTCCTTTCTCTCATCAGTAAGTAGAGAACTGGTAAGATTCAGGAAATCTGGATTCCAAGGAGGTGCTCAAGTGATGAAATGTGCATTTCCACTCAGGGTAAGAGAAACCTCTAAAACTTCATTAATGCTATTCTGTGAATCTCACTGGCAATAAAAGGAGCTTAGACACCCACCTTGTGATGCAGGCACTGACATTTCAGTGACTACAATCTCAAGCCCAGTACCAGTCACAATTTCCCACAGATTATAGCAAGGTATGAACTATTTAAGCACCAGTGTAGATAACAAATTTAAGTTCTTATTTCTATAGAATTTGGACCAAGATAATTCCAGTGGCTTTCCTGTCTCATCTGTGCTGTCCTCTCCACAAGCACAGGGATAAGAAGGCACCCAGATAACCGTGGACTAACTCTGAGAGTGTCACTTTCTTGTCAATGTCACATTTTGCACCATTGATTGAATTATGTCATGTCCTACTTGGAGACCAAAGTGCATCAACTGGTTAATCTCAGGAAGTCAGCTCTTCTGTCCTTCAGGTATCACAATGAATGGTCTTGCCTTACCTACCACCCAAACAGAATATTTTGTCTTGTAGTATATAATAAAGTGAATATTGTTCCTTGTTTCCTTCCTCTTTTTAACATTAAAATGAATAGATGGATGCAAGCCTTCCTTAGTAACCAGCACACATTGACATTTTGAGCAACCCATTTTTAGAATTAAGATACAAATCTAACTGGGCATAAAGAAATATTTCAAGCTGCAAAACTTATTTTGTGTTATTTTCTCACAAAATGTTAAGGAACAAGAAAAGAAATCTAGAATATAAATGTACAGTTTTCTCCTTCTCTCTTATGCTCATGACATCCTTCTTTCTTCAGACTATTTCAAGTCTCCTCATAAAATGAAAAATGAATCTTCACTTTATGACTCTCAAACTTGATATGATCAAAACTACAGCTTTTCTCATCCTAGAGGAATCTCACTGAACATAACAGAAATCATGTCAAGTTACACTAGGAAAAGCAAGCAAACATACAAACACTTCCTTAGGCCACTTTCTATCACTTTACAGAACAAAAAATTAATTATTTTTAAAAACTCAAAAACATGCATCATGAACTTAAATGGATGCAAGTAGCTGAAAAGAAAAATTGATTAAAAATATATTTCAGATCATATGGAAGCAGGATGCAAGTGGTAATATAGTCCAACATATCATGGAAAGAGCAAAGAGGAGAAAATTGGAAATCAAGAAAAGCCAGAAAAGAATCTAGAAAAAGAAAGGGAAAGGGCAGGAAAGGGATCTTAATCACAACTTAGGCTCTTAATCTTAAGAACATCATTCTAGAGCCTGACATTCTTCAGGCACATTAACCACTTGCATCTCTTTTCATTAGAGCCACCTGCATCTCCTTCCAGAGTTGAGTCAATCCAAATCAGACTTCTGTATGCACCCAAATGAATTTACAGAGTCCCTTGAAATAACTGGCCCAACCACTGTAAAGGTCAAAATTTTAAAGATATGGTCAGAGAGAGAGAGAGAGAGCTTTATTTTACAGGTGATGTTCCTTTAGGTAGGACAACCATGACTTCAAAGGCCACAGCTCTGTCCATTCATTTGGGATCATGGAGTGTGTGTGTTTCCCTGGTGTCCAGCGTCAGTCAGTCCATCCCAGCGTCAGTCAGTCCATCCCAGGGTCTGTCAGTCCATCCCAGGGTCCATCTGTCACTGCCAGGAGCAGTCCCACTGCCCTTTGTGGAGCTGTTCCCTGAAAGGCTGGGGTGTCACCAGGGCCCATCAGCTCCTTCCCCACCCTCTCCTCCCCAATGTCACCCTCTAGGACACAGTGACATTCCTTTGGGAGAGCCTGGCCTGTCCTCCCCCTCCTAATGACCTGCTCTGCCAGGGGGTCCCCCATGGCTGTGTGCTTCCCCTGGGATGGGAGCAGGGCCGGGCCTAGGCCGGACAGAACTTCCGCCATGTTGGGGTCAAGGCCCATCCATGTCACCCCTGGGATCCGCCAGTGTCACCTCCTGGGGATCATCCCATGTCATCCCTGGGCTCCAGCTGAGCAGGACAATGGGGCTGAAGGGACTGGGGAGCTGCTGAAGGGCTGGGGAGGCTGAGAGGACTGGGGGGACTGAGGGGCAAGAAGGAGATGGAGGGGTTGGAGCATGTCCAGAGAAGGGAACAGAGCTGAGGAAGGGTCTGGAGCACCAGGAGTAGCTGAGGGAGCTGGGGGGATGTCGGAACTCAGGAGTGCCCGGGAGGACTTGAGACCCTGGCAGGGGGCTCAGAGACCTTGGCACAGAGTCAAAAAACACTTGTGACTGATTTTAGCCCATGGAAACAAATACAAACTTTGTGTAAAGAGTTACAAGCCACAAGGGTTTGAATAGAATGATAGTTAATTTATCACAGGGTGAAAAATTTGAATTTTGGGGTTTTTAGAATGGGGGTTCAAGAGGCAAGATGGAGGAATCTGGGTGTGTCCTTTCTCCTTCTTCTTGTCCTCTATCTTCTGCTGTGATGGTGGCACTTCTGGATTGGTTTAGAGACAGACTGTCTAACATAGGTGATAGGTATTGGAAAATTATTGTAAATAAAGTACACGTTGTTTTTAGTCTAAAAAGATAACACCACCCTGAGGGCAGTCAGTGTGCCACAACTCGACCTGCTGGACAGATCTCAGCAGGTCAGAGAAAGAATGTATTAGATAATAGAAAATAAACAACCTTGAGAACCAGAGCCGAGGAATCTCGACTTCTTCTTTGGGCACAGGGCTGGAAAAAAAGATTTTTTAATACCTCAGGAACCATTTCAGCAACAACAAACCTGAGATGGGGACTGAGAGAAAATGAAGTTCAGGGAGAACCTTGTGGCTCTGCACAACTCCCTGACCGCAGGGGACAGCCAGGGGGGTTTGGGCTCTGCTCCCAGAGAATGACGGACTGGACAAGAGGAAATGGTCTCAAGTGGTGCCAGGGAGGTTTAGATTGGATATTAGGGAAAATTTCTTCACTGAAAAGGTGGCCAAGCATTGTAACAGGCTGCCTGGGGAAGTAGTAGAGCCACCATCCCTGTAAGTGTTCACAAACCATTTGGATGTGACATCTGGGGACATGGTTTAGTGGTCAACATGGCTTTTAGCAGTGCTGGGTTAGTGGTTAGAGTTGATGGTCTTAGACATCTTTTCCAACAGCATAAATTCCATGATCCTACAGGATATTCCTGTGAGAGATGGGAGAGGAAGCTCAGTAGCTTTCTCAGCCTCAGGGACACTCAACAAAAACTATTCCCAGGAAGATCTTAATCAAAGAGGATCTCTGCTGTTTAAAATGTGACTCTGTGTTGAAAAATTTCTAATTTTGTCTGTTCAGATGAGAATCCCAAGATGCACAATTCTGCACAGAGCACAGCAAGCAAAAATCCAAGCTTATGTACAGAAAGCACATTTAGATGAAAAACTGCTGAACAAAAGTCTGCTCCAACTTAATAATGCACAATCATTGCTTTAAAACAATTTTCAAGTCATACCTTTTACAGTCTTTCAGAAGTAGTTATTGCTGTGTACATGCAAAACAAATAGAGCAGAAAAAATATGGAAGAAAGTAATCCTTACAAAAACCATTCTGTTTTAGTCTAGTTTTCTAACAACTACTTAGTGGAGCAAAGGCTGAGTTCAGTTCCCAGTTCTGACATTTTCTACAATGCCACTTTTTAATCCAAAATTCAGCAGCTGTATTTATGATTGAAAAATCCGAGTGTGGGTCAGGCACTGTAATCACACAGCTGAGCTAATGGTTTTGCTGCATAAAAAGGGTTGTAGGTAATGTATTAGAGAGTCACTATGGGTTTGGGATAAGAAGTCAGATGAGATCATTCAAATCAAATCACGGCAAAAAATCCCTTATCAACTAATTCAGAACTTTCCAGACTTCAAATATTTTCCTGTAATTCATTTCTTTATTGAGCTCTTGAAGCTTTTACATCTCAATCTCTCCTGCAAATAGAAGCCATCTGGTTTTCTCATTTCAGTATCTTTGAGACCACTGTCAGGCAGTCCTATGGCACACAGGATTCAGGGCACAAAATGGACATACCACCATGATGGAAAAATTATTTTCATAATATTGCCCACAGGCTGGAAGGGAGGCAAGCTGCAGTACAGAGAAGTTCCAATGGGATTTTTGGTTGACATTTGCAATTGAGTTCTTATGCTTTGAGTGAGCCTGATACAAACAATTCAATTTTTAAAAGATTATCTGAAATGAGCCTGGAAATCTCTTGTTCCCTGTTTCTAATTGAGATGGAACAAGACCAGTCATTCAGTTCTTGTTTCTAGACCAGGGCCACAGCAGTGTGAGTTTCCATTAAATGTATCCTGATGTGCTAATTTACCTCACTGAGTTTGGAAACCCAAAAATGGCACCACTGAGACCTACAGCCTTCAAAGGGCTTAAGTGAACCAGCAAATCTTTTGCCCAGAGACATCTCATTCTTGCCCTGTTTATCACAGGTAAACACATCCTGCAGCACAAGTAAGTGGAGGAAGACTGAAGTCAGTAAATCACTTGGAAAATCTCTGAGTGGGGTGTGTAACACAGCTCCTCTTTAGTAAATGCCAACGGATCTAACATTCATTTTGTCCAATCCCCTGATTTATTAATTGCCCTCTTAGTGAAGACACTGTTGGCAATCCCAGTACAAATGCTGAAGGGAGAAAAAAAGGTGGCACATGAGAAGTGCCTGAGTAATCACTTTGCACAGTGAATGGTTTAGGGAAGGAGTGTCCTCATGATTCTCAGGTGGGGTGAGAATCCTGGATTACAGTTTCGGTGCTCCAACCCAGATAAATAGGATACCTCAGGAAGAGGTATCTTCCATCTACAGAAGAATAAGATTTACTGGTCTGGGACAAGCAATGGGACTTCATTTTCTTGCAAGGTTTTCCTGATAAACATTCAGCCTTTCATTATAAAGCCAAAATTTTCCTGCAAATCCTTTTTCTATACTTTCTGGACTGAAAAACCCAAAAATTACTGGATGATTGGGCACCTTAGAATATGGATTGTTATTATAAAAGACTGAGGTAAAGGGAGTGAATATGGAAATTTTGACTCACATTACCAATAAGATACTATGGGTAGGACAGAACATAAAGAGGGGACTGAGATAACCAAATGTCTGTATAGAGAAAAGTTTTTAAGAAACCTCCTGTAGTTACTATATGGCATAAGGTGATTGTGCAGCAAACATTAACAAAAAAAATACTCCAGGCTAATAAAAATAAACAAAAAATAAGAACATGTGGTATCTTCTCAGTGAACCCAGATACCTACTGGGAGAAAGCAAGTGGAGTAATTAGAATTATTTGCTCATCATTATTACTTATAAGGAGGTTCATCAATGTATGTCTATATATTTAGGCCCTGTGGTTTTAGTGCTTGAAAACAGCTGCAAAATTCAGCTGAGTTTTGCAACAGACCCTGGAAAAAATCAGCCCCTGGCAGTTAGAACTAGCTGTTTCTAAGAGAAGTTCAAAGAAGCAGTCATTAAGGAAAATGTCAGTTCTAAATTTATTTTCCCTGTTTCTTTCCTCTTTGTCATCTGCTATGAATTGGTCCCCAATGGCTTTGCCATTTTAATTTCATCTGGACACAGATGTGATCATCTGTGAACAAGTCTTTCAGAGGCTGCCTTGAAAAGAACTTCCCATTCAGGACTAGGAAAGAAAAACTGTAATTCCAGGATTTATGTGGTTTTTCTATCAGGATGAGTATTTTCTTTTTATAAAGATTTGCAGCACATTCAGTCAAATATGATGACTTATAAGCCTCTGAGGAGGTTGCTGGTGTGGGAGAAACACTGGAATCTACAAATATCAGAAGGAGGAAGTCAACCACCTGGGTTTAGATTGGCCTCAGTTCATGCTGTTTAGTTGCATGGACTTTTATGTAATGATACCCAAACTTAGCTGGCTAATTCCTCCCATTCTGTACAACCTAAAGTCCTCCTTTAATTATTAAACACCCTCAGAAATGCAGTTCTTAGTCTCTCTTTGTCCCTTATGAGGCCAATATGTCACTTTTCTGTCTGAAAGATTTTTTGCACACCTGCAGGATGATATAAATTTCTAAATCTTGCTTCATTCAGCATGATTTCCTCAGATTTGGTCTGTTTTCTAGGGACTTTATGTAGCTCAGGGCACCGGGAGAGACAGAGAATGGCTGTCAGTGCAATGGCAGCAGTCAAACACTTTCTGCTCTTCCTGCAGAGATCACACTGCCTAATTAAATGTATTCCTCTATTTATTCAGGTCTCTGAACAAATACAGACATATATTTACATGTCTCTATATTAATATGTATTGATAAACACACTTGACTGTAGTATGGCATCTAAATTTGTGTTTATCCAAGCACTGCAGAAAATTAGCTCATCAGGGCTCATCTGTCCTGTACACAGAAATATTTTTACAATTCCCAAGGAGCCTTGAACAATAACCCAGATCAGCAAAGCCACAAAGCTCAAGAGCCCCTTTGTTTTGGGATGTTCCCACCTGAAAGTTCATACAAATGTTCTCAGTGCTTAAAATTTGCCACATTCAAACTGCAGATTAGATCCAAGCATGCCTAAATTTAGATGTCTTCCATTCCTGTTTATAATTTGCATTTTAGAAAAAAAAATCAACAAAATAAGACATAGTGCAATCATGACAAATAACTACATGTCTAATTATAGGTGACATTAATCTCAATTTAGTATACCTTCTGATTTTGCTGTGATTTACATTGTGTCAATCATCAAGCTGGCTATCGATCCATCACATCAATACAGCAGATGCTGCAGACTCATTTATTACTCACAGGATGAAGTTCTTGAGGGACTCACATCACATGTGTTTTACCAAGTGAACAGACAAAATAAGTCACTGAATAGAGGAGGACTGAGTTAAAATCCAGAAGTTTCAGTTATTTGTTTCGGGATACTCAAAAGATTGATGCTACCCACTAAGCGGAGCTTCCTCCCACAACTAAAAGAGTTTAATACAGGGTTTAGAGCTTGTATCTAAATATTTTGCAGTCCTCCTAGTTAGGCCAAATATTGAAGTTACTGTTAAAGATCAGTAGCAGTTTTATGGGAACAGTCTGTTAAGATGCAAAAATGATTTGCAAATGTTGTCCTCAGCTCCTCATGCATTTCTAAAGCAACAAGCTGAAAAAGGCTGATAATCATGAAACTGCATTAAATGTTCTATGAGATAAGTCAAATACCTTTCAGAAATTCTAATAAATTCTTTTCATAATTTATTAGCATATTCTACCCTGTGGATCTCATTTTTATCTATTAGAGAACTTGTCTAATATCAGACAAAAGAACTTTTCTGTTATACTGACATGCTGAGTTGAATTCATTATTAAACACTGTGCTAGGTTAATCTGATTCAGGAAAAAAAAAAAAAGATGCAAGAGATGCTTTTTTAAAGATAACTGAAATTAGATAACAGGAAGAAAAAGCCTACCAGATGAAAACAGAATCTTGTGATTTTTTTTTTTTTTTCCCCAAAACTTTTCCTTTGAGGGCAGTGCAGAATTAGTTAATTGAACTGTCCAGTTGTCAGACTTGAACTGTGTAGCATGCAATGCCAAATACATTTCTTCATTTTCCTTAAGAAAATCAAAAAGCCAAATGGAGTTAATTTCAGAAAACACCTTTGTAGTGCAACTCTAGCATTTAATCATTCTAGATCCTGGTATTCTTCAGGTACACAATAACATCCCTAGAAATCCTCCCTAGAACCACCTGCAACTCTTCCCAGAGTCGAGTAAATCCAAGTCAGACTTCTGTGAGAACCCAACTGGATTTATAGAATCCATTGAAATAACTGACCCAGCCACTGCAAAAGTCAAAATTTAAGACATGTGGTCAGAGAGAGATTATATGTGATGCTTCTTTAGGTGGGGCAGCCATCAGTTCAAAGGCCACAGCTCTGTCCATTGGGTTGGGATCATGGACTGAGTCTACCCCTGGTGCCCAGGGTCAGTCAATGCATCCCAGGAGTCAGTCAGTCCATCCTAGCATGAGTCAGTCCATCCCAGAGTCTGCCAATGCATCCCAGAGTCTGTCAGTGCATCCCAGGGTCAGTCAGTCCATCCCAGGTTCTGTCAGTCCATCCCAGGGTCAGTCAGTCCATCCCAGAGTCTGCCAATGCATCCCAGAGTCTGTCAGTGCATCCCAAGGTCAGTCAGTGCATCCCAGGGTCTGTCAGTCCATCCCAGGGTCAGTCAGTCCATCCCAGGGTCAGTCAATGCATCCCAGGGTCAGTCAGTCCATCCCAGGGTCTGTCAGTCCATCCCAGGGTCTGTCAGTCCATCCCAGGGTCTGCCAATCCATCCCAGGGTCTGCCAATCCATCCCAGGGTTAGTCAATGCATCCCAAGGTCAGTCAGTCCATCCCAGGGTCTGTCAGTCCATCCCAGGGTCTGTCAGTCCATCCCAGGGTCTGCCAATCCATCCCAGGGTTAGTCAATGCATCCCAGGGTCAGTCAGTCTATCCCAGGGTCTGTCAGTCAGTGCCAGGACCACCCTTGGGGCTGGGGACAGAGGGATTCAGGGCTCCTGGGGGGTGCCAAGAGAGGCTTTGGGGATGTGCTGGATGCCCAGGGTTTTAGGGCACACTTGCAGGGATGGGGCCTCGGGAGACTCTTGGCATCTCTCGGTGTCTCTTGGTGTCTTGGGTGTCTCTTGTCCTTCCATGGAGCACAGCCCAGCCAGGGAATGACCATCAGGGAGGCTTGGGCTGCCCACTTCGTCAGGAGAGCCCCAGGAGCTCCTGCCCAGTGGTTTTGTACTTGGGGTGATGATGTCCAGAGCTCGCTGAGAGGGGTGGGGGTGGGCTCGGGGACTTGTCAGCTGGGTGATGAGGCTCTGGTGGCTGTGACATCACAGAGGGTGGGTCACAGTGGGATCTGTCCCTAAGGACAGCACCAGGCAGCCCCACTGCAGCTGGACTGGGGGCATTCGTGTGTGCCCGTGCACGGGGAAGGCTGGGGTGGATGGGGCACTGGACAGATGCCCAGGGGGGTTCCTAACCCTGAGTGAGGGCTGAGCCCTTCAGAGCAGGGCAAGGCTCTGCCCCTGGGGCTGGGGACAGCGGGAGTTGGGGCTCCCTGTGCTGGCTTTGGTCTGTCCCTGCTTTGCCAAGAGACCCCCTGGGACCTCCTGCAGTGGGTTTGGACTTGGTGCAGACGCCCAGAACCCAGTGAGCAGGGGGCAGGGTTGAAGTCTGGGATTTGTCAGCTCTGGTGGCTGTGACATTACAAGGAACAGGTGACAGTGGGAGCCATCCCCAGGGACAACACCAGGCAATCTCCCTGCAGCTGGACTTGGGCAATTGGTGAGTGCACGTGCACAGGGAAGGCTGCAATGGATGGGGAATGGGACAGATGCCTGGGGGGTGTCTCTAACTCAGAGTGAGGCCTGGGCCCCTCAGGGTGCCACTCTCTGGGCTGGGGGCAGCAGGGCTCAGGGTTCCCAGTGGTGCCAGAGAGGCTTTGGGGATGTGCCAGATGCCCCTGGCTCCATGGAACGCTCCAGCATGGCAGGGATGGGGCCTCAGGACACTGCTCAGGTGTGTCTTGCCCTTTCATGGGGCACAGTCCAACCAGGGATGACCATCAGGGTGGCCTGGGCAGGATGGGGCTGTCTCCAGCCAGGGTCTGTGGTCCTTTCAAGCCTGATTACCCAGACCTGCTGGATAAACCTTTCTCCAACCTCCTCCAGGCCATGGCTGCAGCAACCACATTCTTTGTGGTTCTGCTGACCATCCTGCTCAAGCAGACACGAGACCTACGGATCGATGCAGCCAAAGTCCAGCAGATGCAGCAGCGTAAGAAGTTTCTGCACCTGGACGTGAGGCAGCTGCTGCAAGAGATTGGATGGACCAGGTCACCACAAGAAGGTCCACTCCTCTCCGGGTTGCAGCTCTGCTTCTTCTGGGCTGCTGCAGTAGCCCTGCTCGTGGAGGTCTGCTGGCTGGCCTGGCAAATTAAGTTTACAACCTGCACCTGCTATGAGCAGAACAGCTGCAGCAGCAAGGAGGAAGATGATGATGATGATGATGATGATGAAGAGGAGGAAACCCTCAAGGGACAGCGCCACAGAGTGAGGCTGTTTTCTGTGCCCCATGTATTGTCAATGCAGGGACTTACTGACATGTGCAGGGATGTGAAGAAGATGATGCATGACGTCCTCCGTGTCTGCCAAGTGCTTTCCAAGGACACTTTCATGCCGGAGATGCACTGGGCCACCGGGAAGAACTGCATCCATGAATCCTGGAGCATCTTTGAGGACCGAGTCTTGTACCAGCTGCTCGTGTACCTGCAGCCACCCCCCAGGCACTCTTTCAGGCTGGAGCTGTATGGTGGGACACATCAGCCGGAGAGGTGCTCCAACATCCGTGTGGTGCTGGAGTGCACCTGCTCGAGGAAAACAGAGAATAGTCCGTGTTTTGCCCACCCCTCCAAGAGCAATGAGACCCACCACTCACCCCTGCTGCAGAACCTCTGCACAGGCTCCTACTTAGACGTGGAGGAAATCGCCTGCTGGGTGCAGAACCTGGTGCAGACAGCCTGGGAGCACCTGGCCCAGTGGCAGGACTGGGAGCTGACGGTGCTGCCCAGCTCCCACTCCTGCCGGCTGCTGCTCAGCGGCCCCTTCGACATGCAGCTCTGTGCTGTGCTGGTGTTTGCCGTGGAGCAGGGCAGCCCAGGCACCTTCCTCGTCCTTCAGTAGGGGTGGCCAGCGTCCCCAGGGGCTGCTTTGGGCTGGGGCTGGGTGGGAATAGGGAGTAGACACAGACAGACAGACAGACAGACAGACAGACAGCTGAGTTCAGCTGCCCAAAGGGATCTGCTGGACTACAGAACATGAGATATTGAGAGGAGAGGAGAAGGAAGAGGAATTGGACATGTTTGGAGTTAAGGCATTTATCTTCCCATGACGGAGCCCATCTTTCCTGGAGATGGGTGAACACCTGCCAGCCCATGGGAAGACAAATGCCATAACTCCAAGCATTCCCTCAGAATCACAAAGTCACTCAAGTTGGAAAAGACCTCTGAGGTCCTTGAGTCCATCCTATGACCCAACACCACCATGGCACTGTCATGTCCAGTCTTTCCTTAACACCTGCAGGGAGAGTGTTAAATACCTCAGCCTTCTCCTTACTTTTGGTGACTGTATTCCTTCCTGGGTCCAGTAAGGAATGGAGGTTTTCCTTGGCCCTCCTATTGCCATTCATGAAACAACTTTGCATTATCCTTGACAAAAGTGACCAAATAAGTTCTGAGCTTTTGCCTCTCGAGTTTTCTTCCTATATGACCTAAAGACATCCATAAACACTTCCTGAGCTGCTGCCCCTTTTCCAGAGGTGGTTCCCCTGGTGGGCTCACCAGCTGTGCCAGGAAGTGAAGTTCTCATTCCCACACTCCAGGGCCCTCCCAGGCTGTCCCTGCTGGGTTGAGTTTCCTGCAGGCATGCAGCAGTTTCCTCCTCCTTCCTTCTTTCTCCCCCTTTATGAACAGATTCTGATGGCATATGGTACAGAACATCCCTTTGGGGTGCCCTAACCCTAACCTTGGGCTCAGCTGTGCTGTGTCTACTCCCAACTACCCAAGAACCCTCGTGTGGTTCCAGCCCCAGCCAGAAATTAACACCACACAGCCCTTGCTCAAAACCCTTCTCTTCCCCCCCATCCTGGTGGAGTGGGGAGGAGAATCTAAAGTAAAACTTGTAGGTTTAGAGAAGTTTAAAAATTAACCATTTAGAGAAGCTTAGTAACTGAAAACAAAGTAAAATACTGTAATAGTGGTTAATCATAATAATAATAATAATAATAATAATAATAATAATAATAATAATAATAATAATAATAATAATAGTAATATTGATAATACAACCGAAAAGTAAAAACTTCCCCACATGTGATGCACCGTACTAGTGCTCACTATCTACTGACCAGCAATGCCAGAGCTGCCTTTCCAAACCAGATCAGGCCCTTTTCCAGATAACTCCCCCAGTTTATGTACTGGGCATGCCATTGTCTGGTGTGGAATGTTCCTTTGGCCAGTTCAGGTCGTCTGTCCTGGCTGTGCTTCCCTGTCATTTTGTTTATCATTAGTAGAGAATAAGACCAAAGAAAACCCCCAAAAAACCCAATCCCCCCAACACGCACAAAAAAAACCCCCAAAAAAAAAAAAAAAAAAAAAAGAAAAAAAAAGAAAACAAAAAACAAACAAACAAAAAAAAAAGAAAAAAACCAAAAATAGATCCTAAAAAAAGGTGCCCAACTTACTGAGGAAAAATTAACTCCACCTGAGCCAAAACCAGTGCACTGAGCAACAGGTTTTGAATTATTTTCTATGATACAAAGGAAACAAAATTCAGATGCCAAAGTCTGCTAGCTAGTTCCAATAATAGTATAAAAGGTCGTTTTTCCAAATGGAAAATGGGTATAAACCCAGGCTTTCAGGATTATGTGCTGTGTCATTATTAAGAAAAATCTCATTGCATTAAGAAGCAGCCATTGCTTTTAAAAAGACAGAGACATTGTTTTGTTAGAACAAAACAAACCCTTATGACAAAGCAGCATGAATTACATGTGAAAATAAAGTTTGCAGTTCAAACTGAGATTTCTCTGGCTCCTGTTTCCACCAGCAGCCATCTCACTGAGGTCTGACAGGTGTTTGCATGGTTGCCAAGCCCCTGGGTTAATTCAGTGCTTGAGGAACAGTGAGATTAAATTCTTTCTGTAAGTGAAATTCTGAAAAGTTAATTGGAAAGGTAAATTAAAGAATTTTTAAGGAACCTTCCCTGTCAGACCATCCAGGAGCCACCCTGGCAGTTTCATCCACACCCCCTACACCAGCAGCAGGCAGCTCCAGTGCCTGGCTTTGGTCCCTGCACACACCCCACACTCACGTGGTCAAATCAGGTTTCCTTATCAGCTCAGCCCCAGGTTTCCCAACCAGAGTCACAGAAGTGCCAATCCTACAAATTTACTCTTGGTGCAATAACAAAACAGCAGCTTGAGCTGGGTGCCTCCAGAGAGTGAACCAAGGAAGCCCTGGGCTTTTATACCCTCACAGGCTTGGTATGGGGAAAGTCTGGAGCCTTTGAGTCACTTTTCTGGGGCACATTAATGTATGCCAAGGGCCAGCAGTTCATGAGCTCTTGCCTGGGTCTCCTGCCACCCAGAGCTCAACCTGCAGCTGGAACTGCAGCTGCGCCCTGAGCTGCCTGCACTGAATGTGCTCTGCTGCAGAATCACAGACTGGTTTGGGTTGGAAGGACCTCTAAAGGTTGTCTTGTTCCAAATTTCCTGCCATGGGCATGGACACCTTCTACTACACCAGGCTGGTCAGACTCCCTTCCAGTCTGGCCTTGAGCACTTTCACACAGGAAGCATCCACAGCTGTGCCAGGGCCTCACCACCCTCTCAGCAAATTTTTTCCTAATATCCAATCTAAACCTACTCTCAATTTGAAACCATTCTCCTTTCTCCTGTCACTACAGGCTCTAGCAAATATTCTTTCCCCATCTTTCCTGTAAGTGCCCACACTCCTGGACCAACCAGACACCTTCTACATGTTGTGACTCCCTAACTAACCTCAGCCCCCCACCCCCCCATTTCTAGCCACATAATTTTATCTTTGAACCATTTGTTCTGCCTCTAGCACCTGTCAGACCTTTTACTGAATTAATGTAACTCACTGAAAAGGCAGAAAAATAGCCAGTATATCACTGAGCTTGTATTCCTCCCTTCCACTGAGGTATATTACCTCAGAAAAGTCTCTTCAGAACATCCAGGGTGAGCAGTGGGAAAGCAGATGAGGGGGGACAGCAAAGATGAGAGTGTGCAGGAAGATATTGCCTTCTGCAAAAGAAAGGACAGCTTATTAATTTGTCTCACCATGTCTTGGGAAGCCATGTCCTTAGACTCAATTTGTTCTTGACAGTACAAGGAAAGCAGCAGAAGTGCAGAGCTAGGAACAGCAGAGGGGACAACAGACTCACTCTTCATGCTGGCCTATGTTTTGCAAAACACCACTCTCAGAGGCAGAAAAATGGATGCCAGAGTGAAACATCTCTCATTTGTCATATCAAAGTTTGCTGTACAGTCTTTCTTGTTGCCCGAATTTCACAAGTCTCTGAACATGCTGACACACTTTTTTTGGTTGGCTTCTTGAACTTCTTTTTCCAGGAACTTTTGCTTATAGCCAAGAAAGACTAATGACAACATTTTCCTGCCTCATGCCACCTACAGATGTAAGCTTCAGTCTATATATTTGATTTTAGCCCCGTCCTAGACAGTGAGCACATTTACACCCCCCAACCCTAAGTGTCCCCAGCAATCAGATGTTCAGCAACTCTGTGTGGGTCCCCAATGGATTTTAAGGTGGCATCTTGGCAGTTGGCATATTGCCTCAATCCAGACACCCCAGCTGTATATTAGACCCAAATTTCTCTGGGATCCAACCTCCAGAGGAACAGGGACCCACAATTAGTGAGCAGAGTTAATCTTTCTGTAACCTATGTGTAAGTTAGAAGCTGTGTCCTAGAATCACAGAATCCTGGGGACATCAAACCTCCCCTAACAATGTAAGGGAAGAATCACAGAATCAGAAAATCTTAGAATCATAAAATATTTTGGGCTGAAAGGGACCTCAAAGATAATCTAGTTCCAGCCCCTCTCCCATGGGTGAAAACTCCTTCCCCTAGACCAGGTGGCTCATATTTCTTGTATTTTTTTCCTTCTACAGAAAATATTTTCTACCTTTTCCTGCTCAGTTTTCCTGGCACCCTTTTTTTTTTTTTTTTTAATGGCACTTTACTATTACTCTGTTCCCTCCTGAAGTGCTTCACAATAGGTTCTTAGAGCTCTTCACGGGAAGAGATATCAGACTGCAGCTTTTTATTCTTTAAAACTGACTAAAAACCTGCAGCTCTGTCCAAGGCAGGCAAATATTCTACAGGAGAGTAAGTTTCCCAGTATTTTGACTCACACAGAGATGATATGACATGCTGTATTTTGAAGCAAGCCTTTTTTCCCCTCCTGCTGTGATATAAGAAGCTGTTTTGTGAATCTCATTGCTTACACTGGAAAGATCAGGGCAGAGACAAAAGTGAAGCAGCAAGTTCCCTGGCTGCAGCATCAGTCCTCTGGTAAAGTGAGTTTTCAACTAAAAATACCTGTGGTATTTTAAACTAGAAGGATTCTCTGTGAAGAGAGCTTGAAATTATTATTCTCACCTCTTCTGCTAGGTGTTTACTGCTCAGGAGAGAGTTTCTCATATGAGATCATCACCATGGTAGTTATAACAACCTGGTCAGCAGAAACTGGGAGGTTAATACTTCCAAAGAGCCCATTCTTTTTCTGTAGTATCTGCTGTGTAACTGTTTTTAAGTTTGTTCCTCAAAGAATGTGCACTGGCAGCCCAGAAAGCCAAATGTGTCTTGGTTTGCATCCACAACAGCGTGGGCAGGTGGAGGGAGGGGATTCTGCCTCTCTGCTCTGCTCAGGTGAGACCCCACCTGCAGAGCTGGCTCCACATCTGCGCCTCCGGTATAAGAAAAGTGTGGAGCTGTTGGAGCAAGTCCAGAGGAGGCCACAGAGGTGCTGAGATGCTCTGGAGTCAGGCTGAGAGAGCTGGGGATGTTCAGCCTGCAGAGGAGAAGGCTCCAGGAGAACTTCCAGCACTTTCCAGTGCCTAAAGGTGCTACAAGAGAGCTGGAGAGGGACTTTGGGCAAGGACATGGAGTGACATGTAGAGAGCTTTGTAGACATTTGGCTAGCTGAGAGAGGGCACGTAGACACAGTACCATTAACAAACTGAGAAGGACACAGGCCTAAGAGTCAGCAGTCAGTGTCCAATGACAAAACTAGGCCATAATAACCTTGCTGCAACATGGGGATGTGGGAGACTAGGGCCCTGCCAGAATAGGAAGAATAGTTTCAATAGTTGCAATGAAAAACCTAAAAGAATGTAGAAGTAGGTGTAACTGGATGAAAGGTAAACCAACCAATCCTGAGCTCAGCTTTGCAATATGTATGAACTTCGTTAAATCTAATATAAATGTATGTGACTACCAATCAATAAATGAGATCTGCTGATCACCCATATTGGCGAGCCGCTTTTCTCCCGCCGATCCTACAAATGGTGACCCCGATGTGATCTATTATTGTCTATCCAAGGATATTGAGGTATCCTTGGATTATTTTCTATTTGCTCCTGGATTATTTCTGCTTTGTTCCTGGACTACCTTTTTGGATTACTCCTGGGCTATTTCTGGATTTATTCTTGGATTATTTCTGCTTTGTTCCTGGACTACCTTTTGGGATTACTCCTGGGCTATTCTTGGAATTATTTTTGGATTACCTCTACTCGGGACTGGGAAACCACGGTGGATTGGTGTTCCGATCCAGGAACAGGACAAGAGGGAATGGCTTTACACTGACAGAGGGCAGGGTTAGGTTGGAGATTAAAAATAAATTCTTCACTGTGAGGGTGGTGAGACAGTGGGACAAGTTGTCCAAAGAAGCCTGTGGCTGCCCCATTCCTGGCAGTGTCCAAGGCCAGGTTGGATGGGGCTCTGAGCAGCCTGGGATGGTGAAAGGTGTCCCTGCCCATGGCAGGAGGTCGGAACAAGATGAGCCTCAAAGTCCCTTCAACACAAACCAGTCTGTGATTTGTGAGGTTCTAATTCTATGTGTTTATGATTCTGTGTGTTTAGGATTCCATTCTTTTATGATTGCATGTTTCTCTGATATAGTTGCCCATTTTGTTTAGGGAAGTTTGATCCTTCCAGGAATCCCTTCCAGATCTGCAAATCTCTTGTGCCAGTAAAAAAAATTGCTTATAATGTGTTTTTTGTAAAAATGAAGCTGTGAGAAAGCTGTGCACTTCTGCCTTCATACAACAAGGAAAAACAAGGGGCCTGGTATTTTCTGTCTCACTTTGCACCAAGTTTCTTTAAGTGTTCTCTTGAAGTTTGATCTTGGCTTAGTCAGCTGTAGGCCCACAAAAAAAAAAAAAACACCAAAAAAAAAGGGAGCAGAAGGGGTGAAGGAAAGCAAATCCTTATGCCAAACTAGTCCTCTCAAAATTTGCACAAGCATTAATCAGCACATTGCTGCAAAACAGAACAAATAAGAGCATCATGTTCTTTTGAAAGACCAGTTTAAAGGGTTTTGAACTGACTCAGACAAACACATCCCTCAGGGACATCTTTGATTTCCACATTGTTCTCCTGATCACTCAGTGTGTTCCCAGAATGAGAACTTTCACTGTTTGTCTTCTTTTTCTTACTGGGCACGGTACTTAGGCAGAAAATCTGTCAGAAAGGAATAGCTGCATATAAATGTTATTCTAAGTATGGTTTCTGATACTATAGCTCAGCATGTTTGGAATATTGATCACAGCACTTAAATTTGCAATTGAAATGATAATTTCTTTTTTCCACTGATTCTTTGACTAATGTTATGCAAAATACAGCCTAGGATTGACATAAGGGCAATAAAAACTGCACAGAAAAATCTGTACCGAGCTAATTGTTAAACATATGGTCACATGCCATGGAAGGGGGCAGGCAATATGAACAGGGAGTGAACAGGGACACTGAGCATCTTCATAAAGATGGAGCTTTCATCACTGCTGCCACTTGCATTTTCATTCTTTTCTTCTCTCCTTAATTTCCCCTGAAACTTTCCTTTCTTTTCCCAAGTTAGAGAGGCATTTACATTCTCTCACAGTGGTGCAGGGAACTGCTGACTCCAACACAGAGAATACTGGGGTAAAAGGAGTTAGAAATGTTAGAAATGACCCTTGAGATTTGGGAATATAATTTTTATGGTACACCAACAAAAATACAGATGTTAAATTCAAGGAGATCACATGCAATAACAGGGGGTTCAGTGGTGTGATATCATCATGAATTGTTTGCCCTTAGAGCTGGTTAAAAGTTGGATTTATCCATGGTTTCTTCAGTCTAGGAAGTTTCACTGGAAGGTTTTCTTAGTTTCTTCTTTCTTTATTTTCTTTCTCTACAAATTTAGTCATTTTAGTCTCTTGCCAAGAGAAGTTGTGGTTGCCCCTGGATCCCTGGACGTGTTCCTGGCCAGGTTGCATGGGGAAACCTGGTCTAGTGAAGGGTGTCCCTTGCCAGGGGGGTGGAACAAGATCATCTCTCAGGCCCCTTCTAACCCCAGCTGTTCCATGATTTCCATGATTCTGTGATCTTGGGTGCACATCAAAACCTCACCTATCTCTATTTAGCATGAATCAAGCTCACAGTCAGTGCAGCTTATTTTTTACTTCTGCATTTCCCAGCATGTTCTCAGTCCTTGTTTGCCCTAATGTAAAAAAGCCTCACTTTCTGATCCGAGTGCTTATTCAGAGATGAAATGTATTGGTGATCAATGTGCTCCAGCCTTCTCCAGTCAATACCTGAGCCGTGGGTCACTCTGTCAGAACCTTTCCAACATTCTTCATGGAATGAATTTTTCTCAGATTGCTTTTCCCATCCTACTCCTCAGTTTCTTTATTGCATCATTAACCAAATTTTATTCATTTAATGCACTGATTCCCCACACCAGTGTTTTTTAGTTCCCTTCACAACTGCTTATCTTTGTCCCATCATTTTGTCTCTTTAATAAATTATTTCAGGGCATAACATTAATTGTTTCTTTCCATAGCATGTATAAAAGGATATTTTAAATACTCTTCACTGAATAGACAGGATTTATTATTCTTTGTTTTCCTCCATTTTCTTAAAAAAAAGAAAACAAACCTTTACAATTGATCAAATATATACAATAATTTTTTATATAACAGAAAAAAAAAAAAATACTTCAAAATCACTTTTGAAAGCCTGTCATGTTCTGCTAGTGATTAATATAGTGCTATAAATACCTGAAAATTAATTCATATTGCTAATTTTTAAGACAGTAAGGTATCTGTAATATTTTCCAATATTTTTTAGTAACAGGAGGCCTCATTATATTATTTAGGTTATTACAGCAAACACTGCAAGCACATTTAGTCATTATTGATGTTCCACTCATACCTGTCAAAGGACTAGAATTTCATTACTCCCCTCATTTTTCCTAACAACCTTAATCTTTTCTTCAGCTCCATTATTTCCCCAGGTGACCTCACTCTGGGAAACATCAAGGAACACGAGAGCAATAGAGAATTAATCACCTACAATTTCTTGTTGATCCTCTGTTTTGTCAACAGCATCTCTTCCCACTGAGGGAAATAATCATCAGCCTGGTGTAGTAGGAGGCCTGGATGAATCTGGAAATATGAGTGGTAGAAGGAAGCCCCAATAAAGTAAATAACTGGCTAAACTTGAATCTTTTCCTGTTAACTAAGTTTTTATCTTGGATAAAAATCTACTGATGGAAACCAACTCCTAGCTGCCAGGTCTGTCAGGATGATAACGTGGGATACAGTGCAATAATTTAATGATTTAAATTTAGCTTGCTGAAGCCAAAACCATCTGGTACAAAGGACACTTTGGCAGATTGAGTACAGTGAGAATACTGTTCTTCTTGCTGTTATGGTCTGATAACAAAGGAAAAATACACAACCAAAGCCATTAAAAAATCATTTGCAGTCAATCTCCCAACCAAGTTTGAATAATAAGAGGCAGAGCACTAATTATAATTGTATGGAGTTTCCCAGCAGAGACATTGCAAACCAATTGCCACTTGTCTGCTCTCAAGTATTTTCTGTAAATGCATTCATTTGTGGCATCTTTTCATTTATGTGACAATATTATTACATTTTGTTTTCCCTGGCAATTGTTTTATAGCCATCTGGGAGGCATTAGTGAAACACTTTAGAGAAAGTGAGGACATCTCTGAATATGGCCCTGATTTTAGGTCTGGGTTGAAATGGACTCTTAATAAAATAAAATTGTGCATTTTGGGAAGATAGACAATCTTAAGATGCTCGTTTCATAGGTAGGACTGGAACAGAAAATGAGACAAGACTGCACACATAATACAAAGGTATTAAAACTGGGAGCAATATTACATTTTCATCCTCAACAGGGATATTTTAAAAGGTAAATTTGTTTATTTTAGAATTATCTCTTTATAGAACTGAGGATTTTTCATGGTTGTTTTTCTGGACAGCTGGGGCAGGGCTGCTTGACCAGATCCACTCCAAAACCACTTTTCAGTCCATCTGATTTCCCAAAAAATGGTCCCTGACATGAGCAGAATGCTTTTCATTCCTTCTTCTGCAAGATGTGGCTTGCACTGATATTAAAACTAATTTTCTTTGAACGGGTACCTCTTATGAAGTGACTGCAGGCTATGTCACTTTGTCATCCACAAAATTCATATTTATTATCAAATCACTGATGAAAAAGCTTGAACTCTGTCAGACTAATAACCATTCTTCATAAAAATACCAGATGAACACTCCAAAAATGCCATTTCTTATTTAGCTAATCAGTTGGCAAACATGAGCTCCATCAAGATTTTCAAATGCTGAGAAGGACATGGGAGCACAGAGTCAGAATCACAGAATTGTTATGGTTGGGAAAGACCTCTAAGGTCACCAGGGTGACCCCTAAACCCAGCACCTCTGTGTTCCATGTCCCCAAGGGCCACATCCACATGTTGTTTGAACACTCTCAGGGATGGTGACTCCACCACTTCCCTGAGTAGGCTCTTCCCAATCTTGGCAACACTTTCAGTGACGAACTTTTCCTAATACCCAATCTAATCCCTCTCTGGTGTAAATTGAGGCCATTTTCTCAAATACTTGTTCTGATGCCTTCAGACTCTGCCGAGGCTCAGCTCTTCACTTTGTTTGTTGCATTGTTGTTTGTTGCATTCTTTCTCAATATCACTTTAGAGATGTGATGAGTCTGGAAGGCGGAAAGCTGCTACCACCCAACAACCCCAGAGATAACACAGATGTGAGCAGCAGAGAATATGAACAGAATGAGATAGGAAAAGGAAAAAGGAGTAGGATATGGTTAAAGGGAGAAACAATGGGTTAAAAAAAAAAAACAAAAACAACAAAAACAAATAGGAATAGAAAAATTTGTCATGATCAGACCTGGCATTAGGCATGGCAGTCCTTGTTCTTCATCTTGCTCTAAGTGTCTCTCATCCCCTGGCCCTCCAGGAAAGAGATGGCGCAGGAATGTTGGGATAATCAGCTGGGGGTTCAGAGTTCATTGATCTGTTGCCTCCTGCAGCCCAGGTGTCCCTCTCACCAGCCTGCAGGTATGTCCTGCACCCTGAGAGCTCTGGTTCCTGCCAGTCACCCAGCTGAGATCATTAACCCCACTGAAAGCAACCCAGAAGCCTCAAGTTATTTGTTCACACCATGTTTTGCAGATTGGGCTTTGAAGCATGGAGGATGGATCTGATGAACAAACCCCCTGTCAGCTCCCTAACTTGCCCTTTCAAATATTTTACTGTTTCCACAGGAGATTTTAAATCAAAATAATGGACATAAGAATGGAAAACAAGAAAAAACAGTAAGCCAAATCCCTCCTGCTGCAAACTCTTCTACATTAACAATTTAATCTTAGTTTTGCAATATATCTCAAGAAAGAATGAAAGAATACAGCCTCAAGGAAACGTCAGCCTGGTTAGAATAATGAAAATAATAGCAGCATAAATGAAGTTATATAAACTGTACAATAATGAAGCTGAAAGGGCATCCATACTACATATCCCACAGAACTTGGTGCATCCCACTAGCAGCCAGCACTGCTAAATAGCTGCGTGTGGATGGGTGAGAGATGAAAGCAAAAACAAAATGTTACACTCCTCTGCCATTTTTTTAGAAAAATAGTTGACTTGAATATTGTCAGAAAAAAATAACAAGCTGCATAAGGGCATCACAGAGAGCATATGGTTTGCAGATAAGATTTTCTTTTAGAATTACAATCAAGCATGTGTTAGTTTATGGCACAGTTATAGAGGGAAATAAATGAATGTATGTTCTGCATTTCTGTACAGATTTCTACAATAAGAATTAACTTTGCTGCAGTCTTTACCTTTTTCGAAAAAAAGAAATTACTCAATTTCCAGGCATGAATAAACAAACAACTTTTATATATTTGGAGGTAGTTAAAGAAAGGATAAATTAGGCCCTCCAATTATAGTGGTGCAAACATTTTCTTCATTTGATGAATTTACAAGGGTACAAAATACCTGTGTGAACAAATAAACATTGCCTGTATTCAATTAAACCATTGCTTCCTTCATGCTTTAATTACATAATTAATGTGATAAATTAAACTGTTTCTCAGTGAACCATCCAGTCTAAGCTTAGAATTTATATTAGTGTACTTTGCTATATGTGCACAAAAAGTAATTTGGTTCATGAAATTATCTCTGAATTACTTCCCTGCTTTCATTTCAACTTTAAATGGAAAAAAAAAATATAATAGACACTAAAACCTAAGTTTCACATTGCTGTACTTTGCAGCAGTGGAACACGCAGAAGAGTAGAGATGTTTTTATCATACATGACCAATATATTTGTTCCATAAATCTTGGGCTAATGCTCAAAGGAGATCAGAATAAGATGTCCTAACAGTGCTGAATCCTATCTTTTTCCTAAAATGGCTCCATTTAGCAAAACTCAATGAAGTGTCCTTCAACAAGGGCACCAGAATGGTTTGCCTGCAGGATTCTTCCCTGTGTACATCAGCACACAATGTGCTCTGGGATTATTTTTTTATGCTTATTTCCATGTCATTCACTTAAATTGCTCAACTCCCTCCTTCAGGAGGCTGTGGAGAACCTAATTAAGAGAGTCAGACAGATTCATGCAAGAAAGCTTCATTAAGAGCCAAGCTGGAGATCGCTGGAAGCTGGGAGGGTGCACAAAGGAAATGCTGTTGTGTGCCCCCTTTTCCCCTGTAATCTGCCCCGGATTTCTGTGTCTAAGGCTGTCAGAGAGGAGAGGTCGCTGCTCCCAGCTGGGAGATGGCTACAACACTCTCAGCTCCAGCAGAGAGAGAATTACAGCCTGTCTCACAGGGCAGATACATTATTTAACACAACAAGAACAGGCTTTGGGCAACAAAAATCAATCACAGGCATCTGAAGGATTATCCTACTTGATTGAAAGTCTCCTCAGACAGAGAGCTGGTCTCTCCTTGGGCTTCAGGACTTCAGCAAATGTAAAGCTGCTACTTTATTTACAGACTTTATTGCTGGTACAAACAGAGGCTGTTAGACATCCTTCTGGAAACTCGCTCTCTGTAATTTTCCACTTCCCTGCTCAGCAATAAGATGCTATTTGTAGTCTCTGCTAAATGCAGAGAATCACAAAATCATTTGAGTTGGAAGAGACCTTTAAGATCTTTGGCCAAAAGCTGAGACCATCCAACCATTCAAAAGAACTTGGGGTAAGAAGGGACTGTGGAGAAGCTCACAGGGCTCCAGGCACAAATCAACACCTCTGTTGATATCTTTGGTTCTACAGGATCTCATAACCTCACACATCAGGTGGATTTGCCCAACTACAGAGGAGGTAACTAAGACTAAACATAAAGGTCCATACACATCCATACTCTCCTTCTCAGAAATTGGGGATTAGTGAGAAACGCTTGAAATAAAATGCTGCTGAAAACACCACTAAGATGAAGGATGTGCTCTCCTTGTCACAATTATGCATCGCACTTGTCCATCCCACATTTCCTGACATTTAACAGCACAGAGGAAAATCCTGTTGAGGAGAAGGTAGAGCTGGGTAGGGTTGACAGGTTTGACAGCTGGATGCTGACAGAACAGGTACAGCAGCAAAAAAGGGACAGGGAGTGAATAAAGCTGTACATGAGAAGGCTACAGGATCATTCACACTCCTGGAGCACCATCTGTTGATCCTACCCACCCAATTAAATAGCCACCTTATGCCTTGTCTCTCAGGGATTAGATAAAAGAAGTCACCATTGGAATCTCAGAAGGAAACACCATCCCAGATGTTCATTAAAACTAACCAAATTATCAGGTTTTTTTTAAATTACATTTGAAAATGGAGTAATTCATTAAAAGGTTGAACATTGCACGTAGTAATTGCAGGAGGGGTCTTTCTCCTCACCTCATCCCAGGAAGAGGGGACAATACAAGTGGTTTTTTCTGTAAATAAAACTGATCCCATGTGAAATCTGGAATGAGAAACATGTGGTGAGGCTTTACAAGCTTTTACTGGCTCTTTGGTACATTTGATGAAATCAATGCAATCTGAACTAAAACCAAGAACTTTTTGCCACACAGAACCAACTAAAACATCAGAGACAACCTTTAAACAATTTGAAATTAATTCTTGCCTTTCTACACCAAAACATGGAAAAGAAATAAAGGAAAGAGAGAATCGAACAACCTTGACCAAAACCAAAGCTGCAGAATCTCTCAAGACATTGAAGACTCAGTTCCTCTGAAGCTGAGTGCACTCTCAGGACAGTTGGTGGATTACACACTGAACATTTGTAGTTAGGATAACTTCTCAGGAGAAAAATTTCCATTGGGAAGGAGAGTTAAGAGGTGGGTGACAGCCTGTCCCTGTTTTCAGGAAATTTAGAAGCTAAAGGGCAGATTACAAACAGCCTCTAGAGAAGTAGCTTCCAGAAGTAGCTTATATAATCTTGGATGCTTTAGGAGCAGAAGTGCTATTTCAGAGACTGTGTTTGGCAAACCAAACTAAAAGCCTTTAATCAAAAAGCCTCTGTCACACTGAAAGTTTTATGGGAATATCACAGGTCTTCTGAAAGAAAGAAAATAGACAGAATACACATTCTCTGTGGTTAAAAACACATTTGAACAAAATAACACTGCAAGAATGCAAGAAAATCTTTGCTCTGTCTTCAAACTTCAACTCTTACAAAAAATTTAAAACAATCTGACACTGTATTTTGCCTCACTTCTCAAAACTATCTTGGCATTTATCTTCTGGGTACCAAATAGTTTCTTTCCTCATAATGCACTGATGCGATCAAATTCCAGAGAACCCTATGAGCAGCACACCCTGCTCTCCCCTGATGCCTCAGGTGCCACCAAAGCCTTGTCTAAACACCCCCAAGTTAGAAGTTAGAGTAACACCATGTTTAGAACTTTGCAGCAGCTGAAAAATATGAAAATATTTAAATAGTTACTTCAGGATTATCGAGCCTAGATGAAATACCTGATTTGGTCCAGTTTAATCTGACCCATCCTTAGGTTGCTGCAGTACCTTTGGTGGCAGCTGAGCAGGTATGGGGTGGCCATGCTGCTTCCAGCTTCTAATCTTGATGCCTGAGTTGGATCCTGAATGTTTCACTCAATATATCCACATCTCCTAACTCTGGCCAAGGTCATTGGTACCTTGAGGCAGTGAAGGCAAACCCCCCTTTGTTCCCCAGAGAGCCTCAGCTGCTCTCAAGTCAAGCCCACCTTACACATATAAGGGTATGTGGGATAAGGGGTTTCTTTCTCTGTGTGTGGTTTTCATCCTGCAGTCAAGAGAATTTCTTTCATTTCCTCTCTATTCAGCTGTTACCAGGCAAGAAGAAATACTTGACACAGACTGAAAGCTTTTTATTTGAATTCTTGTGTAACCTTCTCTTTTATCAATTTGTCATTTTGCTGATAAGCCTCTCATGCACCAAGGCATTTATTAGAATCATTATCATAGAGCTCTCAGATTACTTTGTTGTCATGACAAACTGAGTTGTGCTGTGCCCAGCTTGATGGATGGGCTGGATATTTTTATGCTCTTCTGGAAGACAGAGCTCAGTGGTTTTGACACTCACAGTCCATCCTTGATATGTAAAAGGAAGGCCAAGCATGAGAGCATTGTAGGAAACAGTAACTTCATTGGCATCAAAGAAAAGCACCCAGAACTGAAGTGGGAGCTCCTGAACACAGATCTAAACCTGAGGGGTTTTAAACATCTCATCAATTTGTGGCAGGATAAATTGCCTCTAAATTTACCTGCCTTGACATGCGGTCCCTGCACAGCAAGATACATCTCAGCATATGCCTAAGACTATAGGGAGAACCCAAATGGCAACTTAAACTTCATACCAAGGCTTAGCTTTGTCCTGATACAGGTAAGATCAACACCTGAGCAAGTCCCCTAAACTGCCTTTAGGCTCCATGAGGATTTTATTAACACACCCTACAGAACTGAGCAAGAAAACCACATCATCCTCAATCACAAACCTGCCTTTATTCCTGCAGATGAATCTCACCCAAACTCCACATTGGTGGTTCAGCTGTGTTGAGTCTGGTATGGGGTGATGGAAGAGCAAGGGCCTGTGAGAGCCAAGGATTTGTTCCTTCTTTCCTTCATTCTCCTGCCTGTGCCATCAAGGAAGAGCCCTGAGCAGCCAGCTCAGCCTCCTGCTCTGCAGACAGCAGTCCATGAAAAGTGAGAAGTTCTCTTTGTTCCTCCAGTTTTCAAGGGAGCATAAAACTATCTTTTATACACAGAGGGAAACTTTTAATTCCCCTTATTGTCAATTAATTATTTCTTAGCTCAAAGGAAAAATTCTCTGTGGGCTCCTGGTTTTTCTTATCTTTGTGAGACTCTGCTAGGAGTATCTGGGCACGACCAGTGGCTCTGTGTTTTTCACATTATCTTAGTCTTCCTGAGGCTCTTTTTATACCTCTGTAAAGCTGTGAACCAGTGGGTATGCACTGGATTTATGTCTTTGCCAACATTTCTTTGGTTTAGGAGCTATTCTGCTCATAAGTCCATGCATTTAAATGACAAAACGTTTGGGCCAAATTCTATAAAAGACAGGTGATAAAATAAATTTTGTGCTTCAGGGGCATTATTGCTGTCTGTAAAGTTACAGCCAGCATTGGACAGACAGCAGTGTCTACTTTCAATTTGCACCCAAGGCCCTCTATAGCTGCTGTGCAGATGCTGTGGAAGCAGTCAGTGATCACAAGCTAACTAGCAGCTGTCACTGCACCATTTCCCTTTTCCAGACATGATTTTGTCATGCTGGACTGAAAAATCACCTTCTGATATACCCAGGAGTTCATCAGTATTTGTTTTTTGCTGGATCCAAATGCAGATTGAGAGTCTGGAAAAGCCAAGAAAGGAATTGTGGGGAAGAATGATAGAAGCAGAAACCTGCCCTAAAGAGTTTGTGTCTGCCAGCTATAGAGTATGAGCTGGCACAAAGAAGAAATAACCCTAAAAGTCATCATACCTTACTTGTTCCTACAAACCCTCCCCATTTTCCACACACCCCTCCCTATTTTAAGAGCAGGGTTTCATAGGACCTTTTTCCAAGCTAAAGTAATGTTTAATTACAAATAAAATATTCAGATGCTGCCATCAAAAATTGGCAAGCCTGTGCTCATGCTTATGCCAAAATATTGTTATAATAAATGTAGAGTATCTCATCTCCCTTTCCCTTCCTTGTTTCTTCTCTTTAGCTCCCCTGTGCTTTGGGACAAGGTTTTGATATTTAACATGTTCATGTGTGTGATACAGAGCAAATAAACCTAATGAGCACATAATATATTGAATAGCTGTCATTCAATGACTGCATCTGTTATATTATTTGATATAAGTACAGACACTTTCCCTGGTGCACTGAGAATTATACAACTTTCATCTCTTCTGTGTATTTTTGTACAGTAAGTTTTGTGGTTATTTTTTTTCTATGTCATATGCACACTCTAGATTTAAACCTGAAAGTTGCTGTGCTTCTAAAATATAATTTCAAGTAAATAAATGTGGCCTTCACTGGTTTTTTGTTGTTGTTGTTGTTGTTGTTGTTTTGGTTTTTTCAGAGTCATGAATATCTGCAACCATAAAAATGATATTACAAATGATCATTGAAGAATGCAGCATGGTTAATTAATTAAACATAAACATAGTTTATAATTTTGGGGACAGTATACTAAAGAAAATAATCCCCCTGGTAGATAACTCCAGGCAATTCAGTTCTCCTTTAAATTGTGGCAAACTAAACTACAGGGGTTTTTACAGATATTATTGAGTGCAAGCAATTTGAATAGCACAATGTTTGATAAGCATCAGCCCATTGATTTATTCTTACAGATAACCTTCAGTGCAGCTAATGGATTAGACATTCCTGAAATATGGAGGAACTCAGCATTTACTGATGAGCCGAGTCCATTAATCCTAAATAAATTACAGTGTATCAAATGCCTAGAGATAATTAATCACGGTATATTTATAGTGTATAAAAAGCTCATGGTGACACTCCGTGGTGACTATTCATAAATACATTTTTAATTTAAGTTAGAGAAGTTATGGGGGCGAAGTCACTATAAAGAAATTACTGCAAACTTTTTTATTATCCATAATTACCAGATAATATTATTTACAATTTGAGCAGCAAGGGACTCTGACATGATTCACAGTGGTGGGTCAGAGATGAATATGTAAAATGCAGTCTCAGTCCTAAAGAGTTTACCAGTGAATAAGGTAAAACATTAAAACATTTATTTTCAGTCCTCAATAGATACAGGAAATCAGATTAACGTGTAACAGATGCTTCAATTAATCTAAATTAAAGCCCATTTTCAGGGAGAAAAAGTATTATTCATCACTAGAGTTGTTTCTATTGTCAATAATGATAATACATGGCAGTTCTGAGCCTCTTAATGTTTTGCCAACATTAGGCAATAAACCTGCTATCATCACAAAATCACTTTCAGGCAGGTGAATACTCTTTTTACTCATTACTTAAGGAAATAAAAAAAAATTATGAGTTTGTTAGAGGAGGAAATCATTAGAAGAAACCACAATAAAAAATTAACCCTACACTAACTATCATGTCATGCCTGACAACATCAGGACACAAATCTAATTTAGTGACATTTAAATATGCAGCCCAGCAACTATCCTTTAATATCAGATTTATGAGAAAGTGTCAGAAGACTCTTTTGGTTTAGTTTGGTCATGCTTCTGGGTTTTTTCTGCCATGTGACTTGATCTAACAAGCTATAGTATCTCTCCTTGCAAAATTAATGTAATTTATTCAATGGCTCCTTCCAGCCCTTTACAAGAGAGTTTGGTCTTAGCTTGCCCCACTTAGAGAGGTCCCTCATTAGAAAAATAAAATAGCAATATGTGCAGAGTGAGGTAAGGGACTAAAACTGGGAGCAGAATAGAAAACATTCCATTAATTCTTTTTTTTCCCAGCATATGGGAAAAAAAAAACCAAACAATAATAATTAAAAGACAAAGTAAATATCAAAGAATCAAATGCCCAGATCAATTTTCTACAGATTCCAAGCTGTATGATTCAGAGATTCAGAGAAATATCAGCCATTTTTGCTCTTCCTTTTGGAATGATCCTCTCTGCACTCTTGGCATGCCCTGACATCACCTCACAAAGCTTCTGTTCTTCTACAGTTTCCAAAATTATGTATCCATATTTGAAGTTTGGTATTCTGCAATAAAGATCAGGTTTGCCAAGCAGGTTTCTAAAAATCATTATACTTATCCAAGATTTCAGTTGCCTTGGACTGGGCCAGTTCCATTGGTTTAAGTCACATTTCAGTGTGAGCTCCATCTCATAGGTTAATACTTCATTAATACAGGCAGAATTTTCTTAAGCTTTTTATGATGAAATTATTGAAATTCATATGAATGAAACTCAGCTGGCCAAGGCCTTGATGAGGATTTGTTTCCACTTTTTTTTTCAAGTCATTCAATGTTTACCCATCTATAAATCTAATAAACACCTCCCATAAAACTGTGATCTGTTTGTTCAGATTAAAAGGCTTTGAGGACACCCAGCTTGAAGACCAAATTCATCCTCTGCCTCTTATTTCAAGCCCAAGGGCTTTCCTTGGCTCCGTGCAGTGGAACAAATTCAAGACATTCCTTTCTCTCTGACTGCAGGAAATGCTTCTTCTGTGAATATGGACAAGTTTAATTTTAAAATATCACCAGAGATCACTTCCCTCTTCTCATCACTGTATCTGTTCCTGGAACTGAACTAAAACTCAGAAACATTTGAAGATTTTTTCAGGTTATGAACCAAGTATTTGGCTGAGCCAACAAGTGAAAATATTTATATTTCTTAAATTTCTACATTCAAAAACACCTACAGTTTTTTTGTTGGGTTTTTTTCCCTCTTTCCTCCTTATTCCATAAACAAGAAGCAAAAAGGTCATTTTGTTTCAGCTATGAACCTTCTTCTTAATGCCTGTTTTTGGGAAATATTATCAGGCCTCACAGTTCTGGAAAAATCTCCAAATACTCTGTTTTTCATAGTGCTTCAGAGTTAGCAAGGTATGATCCTATTTAAAGAAATACTGTATTTTCTCAGTGTGATATTATGAAAATTAATCTCTCTACTTCAAGAATTTGCAAATGAGAAATGTTAAGTTTTAGTTAGATTTATGAAAATATTGAAATCATTTGAAAATGCAAAGTCTGTTGTTTGAGACATCAATAGGCTACATTGTGTTGGCTAATTTAAAATTTCCAAATAGTTAAAAATTCCTATAAAAATTCCTATGAAGGTAAATAAGTTCTTTCAAGACATTTATTTCCCTGAGGATTTTTGTTTGCTTTTTTATTTTTTTTTAAGGGCCTAGAAAAATCTAATAGAGTAAATATAGAAAAGCAATTTACGTTTCATTTGGCACATAAAAAATTAAATTGCTTTGGGTTCTTGAGTCCTTAACTTTCATTTATTCAAACTGTCTGCCACTGAGGAATGGTTTTGAAAGACCACATTGATCACCTTGAGTTTGGCCAGGGATTTGTTTGTGAGAAAGCATGAGAAAGCAAGTAGTCAGCAGAAGCAAATTTTTTATTTTTCTGAGGCTCTATATTTCATGAGGAAAAGGCTTTGAGGGCTTTGACATCCTCACTTTCACTGCACCTGGACAGAAAACAAGGGCAGGAAACCTCTTGAGTGCTCAAAACGGATGGTAAATCTAAAGGAAAAAAAATATTCCCCTTGCGGTGGGGTGGTACGAGAGAGAGGGCAGGGCTGCAAAGATGTGCAGGTTTAACACCAATTTTCCTGTATTACAATGACACCAGCACATGGCTCTCGCTGGGTTAATTGGGAAAGTTCAGCACATCCATTCTGCTGGGGAATTCTGCTGCTGACCCGGCAAGCCAACCCTGATTGTGCAGGGTCAGCACAGATTAACCCATAGATGTCTGGGTCTAGCAGAAACATTGAGGATTTACATTTTAAAAGGGAATTAAAGTGCTCATTGCTCTTAACTGCTAAGGCTGCCAGGTTGCCATATGCTCCCCATAAGGAGCTGAATATTCTCATGGACAGCAATGGACAAACCACCACATCACTCCCTGGAAAGCCTCACACCACAGTGCTACTTGTTCTGGTGCTGGATTTATTTCAATAAATAAATCCCTTCATCTGCTTCTCAATTGAGGTACCTTTAACTGGCAGGTCTTGCTGCAACCTGGGAATTTTGGATACATTTTGTGTATCTAGTGATTTCAGGCTTCACCAGCAAATTGCAAGGAAGGAGGCAGAAGCAGTAATTCAGAAAGCATAGCTGAGATGATGCATTTTCTTCTGAGAAAAGAAAAATCACTTTAAAAAATTCAGTCTTATAAACAACAAAATTACTCATGAACGTGTATTGGATCTGGTAAATTGATTTTACTGGGAAAAAAAAGTGTGAAAGCATTGAGTTTTTGAAAGTGGCAGTTAACTTTTTCTGAAATAAAACTCTCAGTTTTAGAGATGCTGAAATAAAACCTTTCACATCAGAAATGTTGAAATGTTTTGCATTGACATTTCCAGAACAAGCCCCCTGAGTTCCCAGTTTGCTGTGGAATATTTTCATTAAAAATTAATGCCTAATTTTATTTACTTATGTTAAGTTATAGGAATTCAAGAAAGAGGTTAAAGAAGGATAAATCACAAAAATATATAGATCATTTCAGGCTGAACAGCTTAGATAAGAAATGCATTACTTGTTTAATGCAGTCACAGGGCTGCTTTACAGCATCAGACTCGTAAAACAAGCTCTGCATCCTGTGTGGGATAATAAAACAACCTTATCTGAGGTTTTTTTCCTGAAAAAAATAAAGGTTTCCAGGTTCATTGCATCCTGGAATTTTCAAACATTGACCAGAAGAATGGAAATGTCAGAGACACAGATAATTTATGTCTCCTCATGTACTCCACTGGTATGAAAGGATAAGCTTTTTTTTTTTATTATTTTTCTGAGAGCAAAATGCTTCTGAGCCTTTTATTTTCATCAGAAGTTCACCTGTTGAGCAGGAGGGCAGAAAGGGAGACTGCTCAAAGCAAATGAGCCAGCACAACTTTCTTCTGGGGCACTCTGGGCTGCTGAGCCCAAGAGCAGCCTCTGTGCGCTCTCAGAGGAGGGTAAGGGCAGCATGAAAAAACACTGAAAAATGTTTAATAATGTTTGAAAATGCTTGGTCATGTGGAATTATCTGTCCCAAGCAAGGTGTAAGAGCTTCTGGAGGGGTATCAGCAGTACTAGTTTGAATACCAATAGTCAGACTGGTCCAGCATTACATCTACTATCAGGGAATGGTTTGGTTGGATATTTGAGGTTGTTACAAATGAGAGGAAGAAGTGAGGACTGTGCAAAAGATGTTCCAGAAGGGAGGCAAACATCTTGATTTTCAAACGTTATTTAATAGATAAACTCACTGTCTTTATTTAGGGTGTACAATATGTTCAGGGCTCTCTCAGAAATCTCATAGTCCAGCTGTCAGGAGCATGAAAAAAAATATTGTGGAAAAGGAGAAGGAACATTATCTTCTCCAAAAGTATATCTGAAATTCTGGAGACTGAGGTGAAAAGGGATCTGAGAATGCTTAAGAATGCTCTCACACACCAGAGAAGAGCCCCACATGCTCCTGCCAGTCAGTACACTGAGGATGACAGCAGAAAATGCTTAAATAGTTACCCAGTAAAGCTCATGCTTGGTGAGTCAGATGCTGTTGGAGGATTTGGTTATCCACATGTCGCTACTGCTCCTGGCACAGACCATAAAATTAAGCATAAATTGCTACAATTCATTCTTTAACTGTCACACTGTGGTGGTACCAGTTGTGGGTTTCTCTGGTCTGGATTGAAGGCACTTGAGATGGTAGCTCATGTTCAGACTCAAGTGTTTATTATTTCTTATCAGTAAAACAGTCTCACTACTGTGAGTTCAGCAGCTTTTTTCATTAGAAGACACAAAATGGCCAACAATCTCTTGGTGCAAGGGCTTTTAAAACTAAACTATCCAGTTAAGAACTGACACCTGGATTATTTTCCCTTTTAACCCAATAACTGATCCCACAGAGCCCAAAATGCAGACTTTTCTGCCCAATTACAAAATGCCACCCAAACCCATGGAGAAGATGGAAGAAGAAGCATGAAGAAGAAACCCAGGACGACACCCTGTGCCCTCCATCTTGCTTCCACAACATACTAAAAATCCCAAAACATCAATTTCTCACCAAGTGACACACCTACACTACTCCCTATAATCTATTTCACACTTTTGTGGGTTCCAGTCTGTCTTGAGGTCTGGGAAACTTTCTCCATGAATGAGGGTCAGAGTCAGTGCTGCCCTGGGGGTCAGGGCACCCAGAGCAGACAGAGAAATATTCCCGGTGCCCTGGGTTTCCACATCACACTAACCATATCTCCTATCACTTGATTTGAAGGTGTTGGCTGGCAGGGGTGCTGTTGTAGGAACCATTATCTTTCCTTAGCACCTCCAAAAGTTTCCCTTGATCATCTCTCAGTGCCTTTCCTGGCCCTCGCTTGCTGCCACTGAGGTGACAAAGGCACCTCAGAGCTGTCCCCATGCCCTGTGAAGTGTCAGATCCCTCCACACAGAGCTCACAGCTCCTTTCATGACAAAAGGCTTAGGGCAAGGTAGCCATGGACAAAAGCAAGGTTTGTTCAACTCCTAAAACTAATTGCCTGCATTTTGTATTTCAGCTTTTTCCACAGTACAGTCAGCAGTCTGCCATAATGGGATGGGATTAATTGCTGCCCTCATACAATTTCCTCACTGCCTGCCTTTTGCTTTGAGCACAAGAAGATCCTCTCTTCTTTGTTAATTGTTTTCTAACCTGAATTTTGTATAACAAGTAAATCCTATTAGAATATCTCCTTATTCTCCCCACAATGCAGAATACAGCTATTCAAGTCTGTTCCAATACCATTGTAATCATTGATCCAACAAGTTCAAAGTCTGACTTTCCTTTTTTCTTGAGCAGATATGTTCAATGTAATGAAATATCTTGTTCTGTAATAACCAGCTGTTATCTTAGTCTTCCTCCCAGTAGAGCTTGTTTCTAATACCAACAAGGGATTTTCCACTAGCTTAATAATTTGATCTCATGATTCTGAAACTGTTTGGGGAAAAAAACAGAGGCTAAAGTAAGCTGGGTGTGTTTATTTTAATGGAAGAAGGAATGTTTTGGAAAACTAAGCACTGGTGATTTTCTAATTCATTTAATTTTCTGGATGATAGGGTCTCCTTAATTTGACCATCTGTTTATTAGTGTTTGAATATGGATGAAGATGGGAAGGATATGCCTTTTCACACAAGGAAGTGGAAGTGTGCAGAACCTCTGATGGAAACTTAAGTCACATTCTGAAAAACGAAAACCAAAATAAAAACAAAAGCAAAAAACCCCATGACACACTTAACTTTGTTTATATTCTTTTCTGCAAGCTCTAGACTTTATTCAATCACGCATTTTTTTAATGTCCAGCCCCACAAAAACCCTCAGATTCTCTCTGGGGTGAAAAAATGTGATTTCCTGCTTGAAGTCTTTTGTTGTAGACAGCTGAGTGTCAGTGTTTGCCCCCAGACCCCTGAGTTTTGCAGCCCTGATTCAGCACAGAGGCTGCAGAACCCCCAGCTCAGGTAAATCTGGAGAGGGTGAGCTCTGCTTGAGTTTCCTCCTGTGGGCCAAGATTAACTTCTCACTCAGGAAGGAGAATGTGTCCCTTCTCTTGAAGTCTATAGTTTTGGATCAAATTAGTTATCAGCAAGTGCCCATATCAATCTGAAAATAGGATAAAAGAGAGCAGACAGATTTCTATCTACACTTGGTACATGACCCTTAAGTGCTTCCTTTCTCCATTGATTACAGATGGGGCTTAGAAAACCTTCTTACAACAAATATCTCGTTCAAATCTTGGCTAGATTTAGGAGGAAAACTCAAACACATCTAACATACATCACATCAGTTGTACTGAAACCAAAGATAAATCTGCTTTAGATGTAATAATTATAGCTTATCCTTTTTTTTTTCTTTCTATAATTTCATGTGATATCTCATCAACCAAACAGCCAATGTGAGTCTGTGAAGCCTCAAGGAAATCAGTCAAATCCTGCCAGTTCATTTGAAATAAATGTCAGACCCTGTGTTTTGAATCAAAGCACCATCAAATTTGAAGTATTTTTTTAGGTAAGAAAAATAGAAAAGGGCCTCAGTGCCTCCTGTCTCAGTGCCTCCCTCTTTTTTCCAGTTCAATCAAGAAGGAAAAGCATAATTAAACACATAATTAGTGATGAATATTCCAGTTCTTCAACAGGAGCCATGAGCAAAAGTTGTGTTTTAGAATGCAGTAATAAAGACTTGCTGGAGACCATCCAAGACTATTTTAGCCACACATTTTTATAATTACTTTAAAACAATCAAGGATTCAAGATTTCCAAGACATCACAAGAAATTTCCAAGCTTTCATTTTTTTCATTAGGTTTTTCTATAGGGAACTGGAAGGCCTTTGTATAAAAATGAGTTCCCAAGACAAAATAACTGAGTTATTCCTCCCTCTATGCCTTCTGCCTTTTGTGCTTGCATTGTTTATCTACATTGCTTCTCAAACAGCATTTGCTCACCAATTGAAAATTTTCTGAGATCAATTTTGAAGGCAATAAATCTTTCCCACCATGAAAACAGGTTTTCCAGTGTTAGCCACCTGCTCCACATAAAAGAAAACCTGTTGCTGCAAGGCAGCAGGATGAGTTTAAATTCAGTGAAAACAGAACCATTTGATTTTCTGGTAAGAATACAAACAAGAATGTAATTCTCCTGGGTTGTACAGGTTGTACCTACACAGTTATTTGGTATCCAGCTGCAGCACGTGGAGGATCAACCTGTCACAAAGCTTTACTTAATACCAGAGATGTGGGTTTGTCTTCACTGAGCATCCCCCTGCAGAGACATCACCAAAATATGCAGCAATGGAGTGAGCCAAACAACACAGAAAATGTCCCAACAAAAAGCAAAATAGCACAATATCCAAACTCCAAATTCCACCATATCCAAGTCTTGTTTGCAAAGGAAGCACCTGCTCAAAGTGCAGCTCATCTGCTGAGCATCTGGTTTCATGCTCAGCTCATGGAAGTTGATAAACTTTTGAGCTCAAAGATGCATCAAACTCCCCAAAATGTGCCCTCGAAACACTTTTGCGTTAAACTGGTTTTCTGATGAGTGAGAGACAAGATAATATCATAATGCTTTTAGATAAATCTCCATCTCTAAGTAGCTATGGGCAAAGGTTGCAAAATTAGCTGGATAATTAAATTGCAGAAATAGGCAGTCATATTTTTCTCATTTTAATGAAAATAAAATGGATGACAGGAACTATTCTTTGAAAAGTTAAATAAAACAAATGTTAACCTAATACATAGACAAAACAGATATATTAGATTATTAGTTTAGTCATTTTAATGAATTTAGAAATGGTAATTACATAAGAAATTCTTGAAGTTGGAGAAAAAGGTTGAATAGGTAAAACAATTTTATTTCCACATTTTGTTTCATTTTTTTACTTATAATTATGTTTCATTTTTTTTACTAATGTTTATTAATTTAAAACTTGAAATAAAACAGTTTTTTTAAAACAGTTTTAGACAAAACAGATAAAATTAAGTTTACATTTTTAATATTAAAACATGGATTTAATAAAAGAAGATAAAAAGTTTTTGATTTTTTTCATAATAAAACTCAACATTATGATTACATGGATCCCCCATAAAAAGGAAAAAAGTGCTGAGTTCTAATCTCACAGATATTGAACTGCTCACAGTTTACTCAAATCTTAATGATTTAAGAGCAAACCTTGTTTGTATTTTCTTAGATCCATCTAGTCTTAGAAGCTTAAATAAAAATGACAGAGAGAGAGAGAGAAAAAAATAAAAGCGGGGGGAGGACTTAAAAGCTTTATTTAGAGCTAATTTAACACTGAAAATTCAGAATATGAAGCATAGAACCAGCTGCAGTCATTTATTATATTTCCAGCCTTTTACTTTTCCAGGAGCTCTTCATTTCCTACCTTTCTGGAAATTTTGGCAACCCTAAAGAGAATTTTAAATTCCACGTTGTATATTTGTAACATCTAATTTTCTTTTCAGAACCTGTGAAAAGATGGTGATTCCTGCATGTCAGCTATGAAGAGAAACTGTCACCAAATAGATATTTTCAGTGGTAAGGTCCAGCATAGTTTAATAAAATGGAAAGCAGTCAGCAGATAATTCCTCCCATGTCTGGATTCCTTCCTGAAATCAGAGAGGTGGACACTGTCCCAGGACAGCACACCAATGTTCATGTCCATAAGAAACAATTTTCATGGGTAAAAACCAGAGCATGATAAAAGCTAATATGAAGTAAATGAACTTTTACCAGTCAAAACCAGTACAGTTACATAAAGGGAATTTGGAATGGCAATGGAAAATGTTATAATGAGAAAATGTTCAGTATCTGTGGTTTTTTGGGGGCTTTTTTTGGTGGGATTTTTGTTTGTTTGTTTGTTTTTTTGCTTTTTTTCTGTTTGTTTGGGAGGTGGTTTGTTTTGGTTTTGGGTTTTTTTTTGTTGTTTTTGGGGGGATTTTGGTGGGGTTCTCATTTTGGTTTTTTTTTTGAACATTCCAACTATGATACCCTTATTCTGTCACTTGCAGGCTCTGAACAAGCCTCTCTCTAATGGCAGCTCTAGATCTGCTCCCAGGAATCCTGTGTGAATGTGTTCAGTAAGTAGGCACCAGCTTTCCTTATGTTTTCAATGTGCTTATATTTGGATTTGCTTTTTTAAAAAAAATTGAATGAGCATTGAGAGGATGCGGGATCATTAGTTTGTCTGAGTGATCCCGAAAATGGTTGGAAAGTCTCTGTTCCCAGCCCAGTGCTTAAAGAAGGAGTCTGAGCTCTTCATTTCGCGGTCTCAAGGTCGTTTATTATTTCTTATCTACAAAATTCTTTCTCCTGCCCTGACGAGGTCAGCTTAGCAGGATCGTCTGAGGCATTCTGCCTGCCCACGGGGCAGCCGTGCCTTCTTATACCACAAACTACATATATCATATTTACAATTATCTCCCAATGCCCATCACCTATGTTAGACAGTGATCTTCTACTCTAAACCAATCCCCAAGTGCCAACATCACACAGAAAATGGATGACAAGAAGAAGGAGAAAAGACCACGAGGTCGGGGCCTGAATCCTCCATCTTGTCTCCCAAACCCCCCTGTACCAAAATCCTAAAATCTACATTTTTTACCCTGTGAATGAACCATTCAAACCCAAGTGATTCCCATGTCCCCACAAACAGGTGGCAGATCCCTAAAAGGGTCAAAGTCAAGCCACCAGGTGCTTTTGGCAACATCCCAGAGGGATGTGCTGAATTCCCACAAGAGGAGGAAAAGGAGGCAGGGCTGACATTACTGGCTACATGGAAGAAAAACATCCCCGTTCTCTGCTGCCCAGTTTCTGGTTTGTACCCTGAAACTGAAGTTATTCAGATGTTCTCCCTTTCAATTATATTAATGAATGCAAAGGATAAAGTACTACACAAAATTATCTATCCTGCTATTAAGGTTATGATTTTGGAGTGTCTATTCCACAGGAGACAGTGCTGCCTAGAGGATGGAGCACTCTCCAGGCTTGGGTTTAAATTCCAATTTTTCCTCTGGGTCACCTTAGATAAGAAGGTTGCATCTTTCATTTTAGCAACAATTTTATGGTAAATGAGATACCAACATTTTTCCTACTTCATGGATTTGGACAAGTGCAAAAATTCCTGAATAAATTCTATTTCCTGATCGCTGAGGACTCCCCAGTTCTGTCGGACATTATCCTGGGAAAGGCCATTGCCACCTGTACTCAGGTGTATTTATAGCCACGTTGGCCATCAGAGGGATGAGCTTGCAGGAGCACATGAAGGTATGAGAGCTTTCCTTCTTTCACTCAAACACTGGGTGATTCATTCTGCTATGCAAATCAGCCATTGTGGGGATTCTTTAATCTTGAGCACTTGCCCTAGATTCTCATTTCTAAAACCAGCTCTGACACTGACATGAAGAGACTCTTTCATCCAAATTCCTCTTCTGTGGGCAAAGTTTGTGTGCCCAATGTGCAGCAGAAGTAGGGCAGTCTGAAATAGCTTCTTTCTCCCAGTAAATCAGTATTTTTAGTAAACCAATATTTTTTTAGCACAGCACCATGAGGACAGACATTGATCCTTTTATGTCTTAAATCACCGTCCCCCACCCTCTCCCTTCTTCCTGGGCTCAGCTTCACTCCTGGTTTCTCTCCCTCCTCCCCTCCAGCAGCGCAGGGAGGACAGGAATGGGGGCTGTGGTCAGTCCATCACTCCTTGGCTTTGCTGCTGCTCCTTCCTCCTCAGGGGAGGATTCCTCCCACTCTTCCTCTGCTCCACCATGGGGTTCATCCCACAGGATGCAGCCCTCGTGCTCTGAAGGCAGGTGAATCATGCAGCTTTCAGCCTCAACTCCCATTTTTCTTCCTTTCCTCTCCTGATAACATGTGGGAAACCCAGAACATCCCTCTGGCAGTGCAGGATCCCTGCCAGGGGGCTCAGAGCCCAAAACACCTGTGGGTTTGATTATGACCCATGGAGCAAATTACCAACCTTATATGAAGATCAGCAAGCCACAACAGTTTAGGTAGAATAATAGTGAAGTTATCATGGGGTGCAAAAGCAGATTTTGGGGTTTTTGGTATGGGGGTTCAGGAGGCAAGATGGAGGAATCTGGGCATGTCCAGCCTTTCTCCTTCTTCTTCTTGGCCTCCATCTTCTGCTGTGATGTTGGCACTTTTAGATTGGTTTAGAGTAGAAGCTCACTGTCTAACATAGGTGATAGGTATTGGAAAGTAATTGTAAACATTGTACATGTAGTTTTTAATATAAAGACACAACACTGCCCCAGGGGCAGGCAAAGTGCCAGGAACTGTCTTCCTGAATGGACCTCATCACAGCAGGAGAAAATTTTTCATAGATAAGACACAATAAACAACCTTGAGACCAAGAAATGAAGTTGACTCATTCTTCAAGTGCTCAGGCTGGGAAAAGAGACTTTTAACATTCTCGGGGTTGCAGCGACCCGAAAGACCCCGAGAATAACACACCTTTCCTTCCTTACCTTTTAATCTTGATTTTTGGTATTATATTCTCCATTATTTCTCTCTGGGGTAGGGTTTTTGACACTTCACTAGGAAAATGTACTCTGTTAAATAAGAGAATGGAACTAGGTTTTTGCTCTCTGAATGACCATGGAGCTTTCACCATGTAGCTGACAAGTGAAATGTGACAGCAGATAGATACCATGACCCAATAACACATAATCATTTAGAAAATTTAAATGGATATAAAATTACTCTCCATAGAAGTAACCCCCAATTAGTAATTACAGCAAGTGTCATTTTCTTAAGAAAAATACACACTTCATTTGCAGAGAGTGGCAACAGCTCTTGGGAATGTGGATTATGCATATATATCCTTAGTTTAATCTCTTGGGCATTTCCAATTTGTTTTATTATTATTACAACTATTACTACTGCTACTATTTATTTGGATGCAAATTTTAATGATGTCTTATTTCATATTTTTATTTTTTATATCTATATCATGCTTAATTTAGACTCCAGATTGTCTGTACTGGCATGAGTAAACAATCTATTTCCCTTCCTTTGCTTAGTATCCAGTATCCTTGCCAGGTGTGTTGACTGCAACTGCAAATTCCTGATGCCTCTCCTAAGTCCTTGTTAATATTTCAAATATGATCCAACTTCCATAGAAAGTTTTAAATTAGGCTTTAAAAGCTGGACCTAAAAAAATTTCAAACCAGTGGAAAATGTATTTTGATTTACAATAACCATCCTGCATTTTGGCAATATGCACTTTCCTTTTCTGACTTTTATAACCACTTCATGACATAGGATTCTCATGGACCAAAAAATCTTAATGCTTACATTTATCAATAAAAATATTCATATCCCATATTGACTTGCATGTTCTCTGTCAAATGTTATATAAGTCCGTGAGGTATATTTTCCACTTCCGTGACTGATCTGGTAACAAATCTCCTGCTGCTTTTATGACCTTATTGTGTTGTGGTTTCTCCACAACTGATTTTGAGGTCTTACATAGAAATATAACACCCAAATATATTAACCAAACATATAACCCTCTGCAAGAACAAGGCACTGGGCAAAATGAGATTTCTTCTTGATCCACACCTGGCGAAGTCTGACTTCGCAAGGGGTTCTGCTGGAGCCTGGAGACCATCCCCTGGCTCTTCTGTCACTGTTTTCCAGGAATACAGAAAAGCTGAACTGAGCAGATCTAAGGGAGAACACGCTGATTATGGAACCACTTTTGGTCTTTTGGGAGAAGTCCTTGCAGTCTAAATTCAAATTACACTAAATTACATTCAAATTACACAAAAAACTTCCATGTCTGATGAAATATGTCATCATTAATTCTAAGGATCTTCATCGTGTTATCCATGACCTGGGCTACTTCTAGGGAGATTAAACAACTTCCTGATACTTCAAGGATACTTCAAGTAAGTGAATGTTACCCATAGACAGATCAGCAAATTTTGGGGTTAACTGAAACAAACATTTACATGATAAAGTCTAAAAGAAAAACTTTTCTCCCCTTACATTCATGAAAACAACGGATAAGAAGAAAAATGGATGGTTGTGACATAATTTTCCATAGAATTAATACTTCTCATTTTAATTTGCAGTGAAATAAAACAACATCAGAATTATTAGAGCATTAATTCAGTGATGCAAGCTCAGGATTGAAATGTTATTTTAGATACCAGACATCCTGTCCAGGCTGCAGTTGCCTCTCCAGAGAAGCTCCTCTCATTGCTTTGTCTTAATACAAATATGTCCAACATCCCAGGGCTTCTGAAATGGCATAAAACACCTCTATTGAGACAAACTATTTGTTTGATATATAACTAGGAACTTTGTTAAAATTATTTCCATTACCACACGTTCTTGTCTAGGGCAGGGTGTGCTCCCAACTCTCACTTCAACACCTTGGTGACACCCAGCATCCTGTCCATCTCCTCGGGGAAATTCCGGCTCTTCTCATCCTGAAAGCTTCTCACTTGTGCTGCTAATAAGCCTTAGCTATTTCTTTGGAAAGGTTTACTGACAATTCCTGTCATTGTCACTGTTTTTACTGAAGGGATGGGGCCACAGTCGGGCTCAGAACGATTTATTGCTCAGATAAACATCAGTCCCAGGGGCTGTGAGATTTTAGAGAGGAGCAAGCAGTCGGCCATAGCTCAGGGTAGCCACAAGTTCTTTGTTACAAGGCAATACAGAACTTTCTAACCCAATGAATAGATGCCGCAAGGTTGATTTTGCTTTTCTGACCGATCACCTTTACTTAATTTTGCTGCACTGTGGATACTTTTATCCAATGGCTTCTGTCTCACTTGCACACTCATGCTTCTGTTATAACTTCAAAAACTCTTAGCTTATTCTACACAACCACACCCCTACATTATAAACCCTTCACCATCTTATCAATACAGTTTCTCATTTACTTAAGGCATACATTCTTACTTACAACTATAGAAACAAGTTTATGACTTTTCTCCTTAATGCCTGTGTATTTTATTTTACATCAATCCAAGCCTCTCCAAAGGCTGCAGATCAAACTCTTCTGTGTCTGTGGAAGTTACTGTTTTTCTGATTCCCACAAATTCCCAAAAGGAATTCAGGAGATATTTTGAACTAATCCCAGAGTGCCTTGTGTTTATACTGCTCACAGTCTGGAGATGAGATCTCTGTGTAAGAAAAGCACAAAGCACCCGTGTCTCTCCTCTAATCTCATATTGGATTTCCTACAAACTCTGGGTGGTGGATTTATATTTTGCCTACTGTTTTCATCTTTCCCACAGTGATCTAATATCATTCTTATTAACACTGTATTCACTGAAATCACCAAAGGTAAGCTGATTTATGTCATCTGAGGATTTAGCCCATCAGTTCTCCTAAACCATATTTCCAACATACTTTGAAATCTTTAATCCTGCTAATCTGCTGAAAGGGGACAAAAAAAGCTTTCAATTTAAAAAAAAAAAAGTTCTTATTAATTCCTCAGTGAGGTTAAGTGATTTCTGGATTATAGCAACACCAATGAGAGGAGTATCTATAAATACTCCTTCAATCAAAAATAATTATCACTGCAATTCTAAGACCACATTGCATAGTTTCTGTGTTCTTGATTTGTTTTTTCTCCTAAGAAGGAGAAAATTCAATACATACCTGTGGCACTCACATTCTCTGAAAAAATTCCTTCACCCAGGATTTTTCTCCTGGGAAGCTGAGAAGCCTCAGAGAAAAATGAAAACAATTCTTATCTCATTTGCTTCTCCTGTGTTGTGCTCATGTGGAATGTGTTTGGAGATTGTTTACCCACAGGTGATTGTTTGTCATTGGATTCTGCTGTGAGTTGTTTTCACTCTTTGGCCAATCAGGGCCAAGCTGTGTCAGGACTCTGGCAAAGAGTCAGGAGTTTTCCTTATTATCTTTATAGCATTCAGTAAGTATCCTTTCTGTATTCTTTAGTATAGTTTAGTATTCTTTAATATAATATAGTATTATAAAGTAATAAATTAACCTTCTGAGAACATGGAGTCAGATTCATCATTCTCTTCCCTCGCTGGGGTTGCCTGAATTTACAATACATACCCTAAAGTAATGATTTCTGAAAACTTTAATATTGTGAGGCCCTGTATGCTGAACTGGACCAAAAGTTCTAATAGGAAATCTGTGTCCCCCCAGACTCCATCCCCATCTGGTCACATTAAGGCTGTGTTTGCCTTTTCATTCCACTGTCCATTTTTTGGCTGACTTTGACCCAGACAGATTTTTTTACCAGGCTCTTCACAGCTGTGTCTGAGCCCTGTCCAGTGCTGCATCAGGCAGCAAGGTTGAGATCCATCAGGTTGGTTCTCTCATCCTCTCCCCAGGGCAAAAACTGTTCAGCAATTAAGAATTTCAGATGGGAATATATATAGATATAATTAGACTTGCACTTATCGCTTGCAGCACAAAGCAGGGAGGAATGCATTGGTCTGTGATTTCTCCAATAATTTATTTTTTATTCCATGTTCCTGTTGACTGCTGCCTAGTGAGCCATTGAAGACAATGGTCCACGATGAAAGGAATGAACAGATACCTCCCCAGGCAGCCTCAACCTTCATAAAAGAGCTTTCAATGCATCTGTTGCCACCTGAAAACCTTAAGGGTCTCGTTGTAAAGCACAGACTGACCACACACAGCCTCTCATGTGTCAGGGAGCAGAGTCAGGCTCAAAACAAGACATTTTCATCACCTTGCAGTGGCACAGAGCCCAAGGTGTGCTGGGGTTTCTCACACCAGGGCTGTCCACAGGCATTTGTATTTCAGTCCAGATGAGCCCTTCAAATACAGCCAGTCTGGAAAGTGGCATCAGATTTGAATTTTAATCCCTTTATTTTCACACTTAATTATATATATTTTTCACAAACCATGGTTGCAAATGTATCAAATTCATTTGAAGAAACAGGTCTTTTTTTTTTTCCTTCTTTGTTTTGCCCTCACTCAGAAAATTCAGTTGCAAGAGTCTGATTTCATGAACTCATTTTTCAGCTTTGTCATACAATTTCAAAAAACAATTTGGAAAATCAAGGTGTAAAATTACTATGAAAAGCTCAAACTAAGGACAAGCAGCCATATCTTCATGGAAAAGAAAATAAAAGTAAATTAGCATCTTACAAATGCCTTAAAAAAAAAAAAGAAGAAGAAAAGCAGTCAGGAAGTCATTTAGAAATATATTTTTGCTGTTTTGTTTTGTCAGTAAAATAACAAGTTTTCCCTTCACATTCCCTGCAGTCTCTGCCAGTTCCACATCCTTGTATTTCACTCACAGCCAGTGATTATGTTTACATGGTCTTAAAATGTCGTGACTGAAGTCAGAGCCAGTCATGCAGTTAATTTAAAAACTGACAGATTGTATAAACTTTATTAAACAAAAATAAGGTTTGCAACAGCAATGCAGAAGACTTTGTTGCTGTGAGCAAGTGGTGCTGAAATACATGGGAATTTTATGTTCCATCAATTCAGTGTTTATTGCTTCAGAATTTTCTTCCTTTCCTGCCTTGCTTTTTTTCTCATAAATGATTAACACTAAAACCAAACCAAAAAAAAAAAAAGAGTAATAGTTATAAAGCAAGAACAAAGAAGCCTGGTTCAATCAAGTTTTACTGCAAAACTTCTTTTCCTCCAAATGTTTTTGCACTTGATATGCAAAATTATTGGTTTAACAAACAAGATTTCAGAATTTGAAGCAGAATTTGGCACTCAGGACTGTTTAACTTCTCTTGCTGATTCTCAGTTCCAAGACAGAGGCTTGGAGGTTTTGGAAACCTGGGTTCTAGTAATCGCCCAGCCAGTAAATTTTGCATCAGTTTGGGCAGATCACTTATTTAAGGCTGATTTTCCCTTCTCTTTCTTCATCTGTCTTGTGCAGTCCATTTGAGCTATTTTTCTATTCAGCAGTGGCTGCTGTAGAGTCCAGGAGTGAACACACACACCTGTGCACTCCATGCCCTCTCACACGGAGACTCTCCCAAACCTTGCCCTCAATCTTTTGAGGGCACTTTCGCTGTGCCAGTCCTCATCCTGCCCTCCAGGCACATGGAACTGAATGCACCAGTCCCAACACAGCCTTTTCTTTATGCACATAAACATTTGGGTACTTTCAGATACATAAATAAACCCACACCTATACAAACCAGCATATTAAACAGCATTTAGTATTTTTCTCACCTTGCCCAATATGAATATTCAAAATTAATAATGAGGTTTAACATAAAAGCATATTAAATGTTAATAATAATCCCTCTCCAACAGGGAGTGTAATGAAAATCAAGTGTAATGATATCCTGGTAGTACTCTACAATATTTGGAGTTCTGCTAGAGGAATGTCACCAGAATTCTTTCATTATGAGCTAAGTTCAATTTCATTAAGGGCTGAGGCAAAACATCTTGTTCAGGCTGAGAGTGGAGAGCATACAAATGGACACTGACCATGCAGAAGCAATTAGGGTTATTATTAAATGACAAAGAATTACCCCAAATAGAACAGGGGTGTGTTTTTTATGAAATAGGCATTATCTGTATCCAGCTATACAGAGAGATGGATTCTATGTTCCAATTTGAAAAAACACATTATAAGGAGAAAACAGAAGAAATTATATGGAAGAAGCAGTTAACAGCAAAATGAACACAAAATTGTTTGGACACACATTAAAATGTGGGTGCAAGCTTCTCTGAGCAAACCACAACCTTCCCAAAGTGCTGCTGCAAACACAATCCCCTTCTTATTGTTGCATGTTTTCCAAGCAATATACCACCATAATGCTCAGCATCATAAACATTTTTATTGCTCCAAGTCCTGGTGAAATCTATGGCACCACAGCCCTGTTTATTGCACTTGGACCCTGTGCATTATGGAATTGCTGCCTCTATTGGTCATAAAACAGCGTTCTGGTCACAGAATATATCCCAGCAGCCATCTGAGCCTTAGCCTGCTGCACCTCCTTAGGCAGCATTACCACAATTTATCCTTACTCTGCAGAATTCTATTAAAATCAATAATGCAAGCTCCTCACTCACCAAGCAGAGTGTGCCTTGTAAAGATTGCCTGAAAAAGCCTTCCATATATTACTCAGTAAGTTGCCTTTATGAAATATACATGTGACCAAATTGCAGACTTAATGTTTTATGTCTCTTTTATCTTCTTTCTGTAAAAACAGAGAGAACTGAGGCGTACAAGCAGGCTCCCTGTTTACCTATCAAAAGCTGGAAATGCCGAGTATTTATAGGGCTTAAAAGTAAAATGGTAAATAGAAGTAAAAACTGATAAATCAGGTAAAAAGCCTATATGGGTAGGTCCAGTCTTTGCACTGCATGCTATTATCAAAAAAGCTATTTGCAGAACTATGAAAAACAGCCAATGGAATCTACCTTTGGTGAGCAAACCAGAATTTAGGATGGAAGAGATTTTGAGAACTCATCCAGCTCACCTGCACACACATTCACACATTCTTTAGAACAGAATATACTTTATTTCTGCTAAAATTGATGCTTTTCCCCCAGCCTTTGCTTAAAAATCACTGTTGATAGGGATATTCCCTCAGAAATCTGGTCCAGTGCTTCACTACCCTTAAAGTTACAAAGGCTTTTCTTAATGTTCAGACTAAATATCCCCTGCTTTAATTTCAGCCTCTTAAAATTTGCAATGTGTGGAGCAGACATGGAGAATTTATGGCCTCCTGCTTCTCAGCAACCTCTGATGTGCTGGAAGAGAATTATCACGCCTCCCTTTGGACTTCTGCACCTTAGACTAAGAGAATCCAAACCTTTCAGGCAGGCAATGAGGCAATTAAGAATTCCTGCAGCCCAGGGAGCTCTTGGCAGAGGTGCCTGAAGATTTGGTTATGCTAATTTTCAGAAAGGAGAATTTCTTTGGAAAAAAATGAGGTGTGAACATCATTCCTAGACAATGATCACTGGTACCAGGGCTTTGAAGGAGCTGGGTGAAGTGTGGACACCAGAGCCTAAAAGGATTGTTCCTGCTGTCATCCTGCAAATAACAGGAATTTTTAGGGTAAACCAGCCCTCAAGAAGGAGGGGAAAAAATGGAAAACTGTGGCCTTTGCATGAGGTTTGCCCTTCTCCTTAAGCTTTTCACCACATTGAGATTTTTCTCTCCAGAGCAGTGCTGTGATTTCTCCTGGCAATATGAGCTCACAAGGACACTTTGCCCAACTCCCCATCCCTCAAATATTTTAAATTTTTCAGATGGGCAAGAAGCCAAAAACTGGGAGACTTACCTGCTGAGTATAGACACACATACAAAAACTGACATTTGCAGTGCTTAACCACACATTTTCTTCCTCCCTAAACCCCCAGAATTTGGCTTCACAACCTTGAGCACCATCTGCTGGCTTCCCTTCTGCTGACTCCGTGCATCTGAACCACCAGGCATTGTGCTTGTTCCACCAGCACATTGCAGGAGCTCGGGGTGGAGAATAAAAGACAGCTTGAGACCAGCCCTTAAGTTGGACTCTGTTTCTATAAAATGTTTGTCAAACAATTTCGAGTAATTAACAATTTCATAATAATCAAAGTCTGTGTCTGGACAATTTTCAAAGAGATAATAAGGCTTAACTGAGCCAGTAAATGATTTTTCTCTGCACAGTTCAACCAGCTGTACGCTGTGCATTGCAGATTCCATCCTTTCTGTTTCCTCAACTCTAGCAACAGTTCTTATGGTAAAATGATGAAATAAAGCCTACATCCCTAAAAATAATAATTAAGCACTAGGGAGCAGTAAACAAGCATAAAAAAGTTAATAGTAAACTGTTCGTTTCTAGAGCTCTAAGTAAAGGGTGTAGCTCAATTTTCAAGTCTTTTTCAAAACTTGCTTTCATTGGAGGGTTTCCAGAATCTCTGTGTTTTTCTTCCAGAAAATCACTGACAAGCTGGAGATCTTGTCTTATTTTACTCATCCTGTTGCACAGAATCCACAAGTAAAGCATTCTACAGGAATTCCATGGATGAAGACCCACAACAGAAACACACAGAGTGAAATAATTCAAGGTGTTCTGAGAGTTTTACCCCAGAATCTCTCTTCTCATTTTGCCACAGTCACACAGGTTTTTCCATATATCTGCTCTTTCATTTCCTTTTGTGACCCTATAGAGTTCAGAATGGAACCCACTGCAGCAACAGAGCAAGATTTCCAAATGAGATGGAAATGCAGGGCAGAAATAGAATCTGAATTTTGTCTGTAGTGACACTTCCATGTTCTTACTCTACAGCCTAGATTCAGATGTAAATTGTGCATTTTCTGTGCTGCAAAGCACTTTGAGTTATTCTTCAGCCCTCACTAATTTCTAGAGCTTAAATTCTCTTCCAAATCAAAGATGTGAGGAAGGAAAAATTACCACAAAACACTCATCTGCTGGCTTCCTTCTGCTGACTCGTGCATCTGAACCACCAGGCATTGTGCTTGTTCCACCAGCACATTGCAGGAGCGCGGGGTGGAGAATAAAAGACAGCTTGAGACCAGCCCTTAAGTTGGACTCTGTTTCTATAAAATGTTTGTCAAACAATTTCGAGTAATTAACAATTTCATAATAATCAAAGTCTGTGTCTGGACAATTTTCAAAGAGATAATAAGGCTTAACTGAGCCAGTAAATGATTTTCTCTGCACAGTTCAACCAGCTGTACGCTGTGCATTGCAGATTCCATCCTTTCTGTTTCCTCAACTCTAGCGACAGTTCTTATGGTAAAATGATGAAATAAAGCCTACATCCCTAAAAATAATAATTAAGCACTAGGGAGCAGTAAACAAGCATAAAAAAGTTAATAGTAAACTGTTCGTTTCTAGAGCTCTAAGTAAAGGGTGTAGCTCAATTTTCAAGTCTTTTTCAAAACTTGCTTTCATTGGAGGGTTTCCAGAATCTCTGTGTTTTTCTTCCAGAAAATCACTGACAAGCTGGAGATCATTTCTTATTTTACTCATCCTGTTGCACACAATCCACAAGTAAAGCATTCTACAGGAATTCCATGGATGAAGACCCACAACAGAAACACACAGAGTGAAATAATTCAAGGTGTTCTGAGAGTTTTACCCCAGAATCTCTCTTCTCATTTTGCCACAGTCACACAGGTTTTTCCATATATCTGCTCTTTCATTTCCTTTTGTGACCCTATAGAGTTCAGAATGGAACCCACTGCAGCAACAGAGCAAGATTTCCAAATGAGATGGAAATGCAGGGCAGAAATAGAATCTGAATTTTGTCTGTAGTGACACTTCCATGTTCTTACTCTACAGCCTAAATTCAGATGTAAATTGTGCATTTTCTGTGCTGCAAAGCACTTTGAGTTATTCTTCAGCCCTCACTAATTTCTAGAGCTTAAATTCTCTTCCAAATCAAAGATGTGAGGAAGGAAAAATTACCACAAAACACTCATATCTGTCATTTTTATACCTTAGGAAAGGGAAATTACCATAAGATGTATGAATAAAGTTAAGCAATCTATCCATTTCAAAAACATGGCTTGGCAGCTTGACTCATGAAACTTGCACAAAACTGATTATTTTTATTTTTACACAGCCCTGTTCAGGCAGACGCTTTGTCAAGCTACGTGCACAATGTAGAGAAACACTGAATTAATTTTTCTGGGATAAAATTATCTATATATATACAGCCATAATGGAAAGTTTGTGGGTTTAATGTTTGTCAGAGCTCGAGTCTTGGACTGTTCCACATGGAATTAATTAGAATTGAGATATGTATAGATTTATAGATATATAGATATTTATAGATATATAGATAGTCAAAGCTCAAGGTTTCATCACACTTGAAGTGAATAAAAATGAGTAGAGGGAATCAGACTATCCATAAAGAATCATATAGAATGGAAAAGACCACCAAGATCATCGAGTCCAACCTTCTGGGACACCACATATTTTCTGCATCGGAATCTTGACAAGAGGTTTCTAAACAGTAAATAAATTCCTTTCTGCCCCTGAAGGGCCTTAGGCCTTGCAAGAGATGATGAATTTAATGTTTCTTTAGCATGGTCTCATTGGTGCCTCACACACCTGGCAGTGGGGCACCAGGAGAAGCTGAGCTGCCCCTCCTGTGTCTGAGACTCCCCAGTGACAGAAACCTTCAGCTGATGGGGGATGATGGAAGTGTCCCCACATTTCACTCCTCCTTCAACTTCATAAGCCTGAAAATTCAATTAGAACTGGCACTCCTGGTACATGGCTCTTACTGTCACAGGCAGGACCTGTGTGAGGGTTTTTAATTAAGCAGCAAATGAAGCCTGACATCACCCCTGACTCAAGAGAGCAGAATGCAGAGAGGGGTCTGGGGTTTTGATGTCCCCCCACTGTCCCTGGTGCCAGCTCAGCCCCTCCACGTGGCTCAGGGGTAGAAATGAGCAGGGGGAGCAGGAGTGAGAGCAGTGATTTGCTCCCAGAGGATTCAGCAGGGGATTCTGCCACAGAGCCTTTCCTGCACCAAGGCAGCAGCTTTCGAAGCTGGTTAAGTGTCTCCAGCTGTGAGCTGACTCCCACGAAGAGAAGAACCAAAAAGCCTTATCTAGGGCAGCCGAGTGTAAGGAAGTCACGCAGCCTGAAAGCTTTCCCATCATTTCACTTCACCAGCAGTCATGACTGCTCCTTTTCAGACAGCTCAGTCTGCTTTGCTTTGCTCACCAGCTGAAGCTGGAGTACACAGATCTGCGAGCTCAAACCCAGCAGGACTCGCTGTGAGCTCAGTTCTGTTGAAGGGAGAATGTTGTGACTATATCAGGTGAGTTGTTTTTAAAGGGCAGGGAAAAATTTGCAGAGATCAGAGTTAGATACTCTTCCTCTCTCCTAAGCCAAAGGAGAACTAGATTTGCACTTGCCATCAAAAACATGAGCTGCAGAAATAAAGGTAAAATTGCTTTGCACCAGTTACTTTTCCTAGCACCAACTACCACTGGATGAGACTTGAATTCTCCCCAGCCCAAAAACTCACTATGCAGTAAGAAATGCAGTTAAAACCACTAAAAGCTAGAAGTGCTTTTGTGTTTGATCCTTTTCTTCTCAGAGGTATGCTCATGCAAATCAAACAACACCTGAAGCAGAAGGCTGGGGTGCAAACACTGCTCTTTCCAGAAAGATTCTGTCATGTTTTCCCAATGCATCAGGAAAAATTTCCCAAACCATCACATAACATTTTTAGGCTGGTATTTCCCATTGCAGCAATGTTTTCTCTCTCTCTACCTGTGGTTTAGTGAGGTAATCCTTACTAAATACTCAACAATCCCTGCTGAATCTTGTATCTCCCATAAGTAAGAATGAGCATAAATTTATCTTAGTGCTTGAGTCACTCAGAAGAGTACTTAAAAATGCATACTCTGAGCTAAAAAGAAGCTTGGAGCTTTTTTTTGCTTTCCAACTTCTCTAAAATTATTTTGGAAAAAAACTAAGACAATGCTTTAAAACAAATCAGCTCAGAACTGGTGCAGGAAATGAACTGTTTATGTGGCTCTATTTATAGTAAGCCTCTAAAAATAATGATGCTTTCTTCCACATTTAGGAATAGGAGAATAGGACAGTATTAGTCCTTCAAACGAATGATGGAGTGAAAAACCAACCCCAAAATTCCTTTACTGAAATAAAGGGCATCATAAATAGCATGCTAGGAGGGAGGAGTCCAACAAGAGGAAAGGGAATGAAAAATTTTTGCTGTCTCACTGAAAACATGTATGATTCATATCCCAATCTTCCTTTTTTTCCTGAGTGCCTCACTTCAGTTGGATGAACCCCCGATAAAAAACATAGAACAGAAACACAGAAGTCATGGCAAATATCCATAAAGGATCTGCTCTCTGAGCCAGAGAGGAGGGAGACCTGACTGTAGAGCAGGTGCTGGCATCCTTGTCTGTGTTTAGAGCCAGGATACCTGTTTTAGAGGATTCACACATCTATGAAGAGATGAATCACCCCTGTGTGTCTCTCCACCAGTATTGAGAGTTTAAGATTATTAACTTTGTGGTATTTGCTGGGTCCCCAGGACAAAGGAGGAATTGATGGATCTGACTCCATGTTCTTTGAAGGCTCATTTATTATTTTACATACTTATATTACATTAAAGAATACTATACCAAACTATACTAAAGAGTAGAGAAAAGATACTTACAGAAAGCTTAACAAGATACTAATGCAAAACTCGTGACTGACTCCTTAGAGTCTGACTCCTTAGAGTCTGACTCAGCTGTGATTGGTCATTAAGTTAAAGCAATTCACATGAAACCAATAAAACAACCACGTCTTAGATAAACAATCTCCAACCACATTCCAAAGCAGCAAAACACAGGAGAAGCACATAAGGATAATATTATTTTCATTTTTCTCTGAGGCTTCTCAGCTTCCCAGGAGAAGAAATCCTGGCAAAGGGATTTTTCAGAAAATATGACAGTGACTTAGCTCAGTTCTGGATAAATATGGCCAGACCAATTCTACACAAGGGTGTTAGCATATCTATGAACAAGCCAAAATAAACCCCAACAAAATCACAGCATGTGCAGGTGAATTAATCCTTGGAGTATGATCTGGTCTCCTGCTCACAGACTACTGTGGGGATACCAGTTGTTGGTTTCTCTGGATCTGGATTGAAGGCACTTGAGATGGTGTTTCATGTTTGGACTCAGTGTTTATTATTTCTTATCAGTAAAACAGTCTCATTTCTGTGAGTTCTGCAGCTTTTCATTAGAATGCACAAAATGGCCAACAATCTCTTGGTACAAGGGCTTTTAAGACTAAACTATCCAATTAAGAGCTGACACCTGGATTATTTTCCCTTTTAACCCAATAACTGATCCCACAGAGCCCACAATGCAGACTTTTCTGCCCAATTACAAAATGCCACCCAAACCCATGGAGAAGAAGGAAGAAGAAGCATGAAGAAGCAAACCCAGGATGACACCCTGTGCCCTCCATCTTGCTGCCATCCACAACACACTAAAAACCCAAACCCCTCAGTTTCTCACCAAGTGATACACCTCAACTACTCTCTGTAATCTATTTCACACTTTTGTGGATTCTAGTGGATCTTGAAGTCTGGGAAACTTTCTCCATGAATGAGAGTCGGAGTCAGTGCTCCACTGGGGGTCAGGGCACCCAGAGCAGACAGAGAAATATTCCCAGTGCCCTGGGTTTCCACACACTACCACACTGTATTTCACTACTCTGCCCTTAGAATTCAATGTTCTTCTGTGTAACACCTCAAGGGTTTTCTCTCTCTAACCAACAACATTCACATCCTGCTGGGGAGACTTTGGAGAGTTTTGCCTCTCAAATCAGGTTCTCTTTTGGTATAGAAAGTGTTGGGTTTTTTAAAGATTTTTTTTTTCTGTATTGAACACTGAGAAGGAGTAAAAAGTCACTGTGAAATCCACCGGTTTGTTTTCAGGGCCAGGAAGAAACTGGGCAAGGGCAGGGAGGAACCATCAATTTAACACCTCTTCAGTATCTGCCTGTAATAGCCCACCTACAGAAAAATGTTAACAACATTTCCAGAAAGTTCAGGGAAAGGTAAAAAAACAAAATAGTGAGGGTTGGGAGATGAATGAAAAATGTTTTCCTTACAAGAGATACCTATAAGGTGTTCTCATCCTGTATAGCGCTTTTTTTTTTCCTTCTCCACAAACACCTCGACAAGAAGAACAAGCTTTGTAACAATAAAACCTATCCTCCCAAAGGGGAAAAAATCCCTAACAACAAAACAAATTGATACTCTGGAGAAAGATGTCAAAATCCACAGCACAGCTTTAAATACAAATCTGAAGGCGCATCCCTTTGTGATCAGGAGTGTATTACTCCTTTGTACTGCATTTTTTAATCTCCAGAATGGCAGGAAAATAAAGCTAAGCAGAGAAATAGGGCCAAGCTCTGCCATTAGGTGCACTTGCCAGAGGTCCCAAGCAAGAGGGTTCCTTAAAATTTTTAAATTAAAATTTAAAATTTGAATTTTCTGAGACAGAGTAACGGTAGCACTCAATAGTAACACCAAAAATACTCAGTGGTATTGTGATATCATTTAAAAAAAATATTTTTTACTGAAATTCCAGGGAAATAGAAATTAAACCAGGAAACAGACACATTCTTCTCAGTCTTGGGTGAACAAAAATTCTAGAGTGGAACATCTTTCACTGCTACTTTTCATACAAAATGATTTGACCAGATGCTGTTCCCCATGATGTCTGACAAACTCTCTTTCATGGCTTAGTTATTTCTGCACCTTGTAGGATCCTCTGGACGTGAACATCATCTAGTGAGAAAATACCTGAAATGTAGGATGGAAAACAAAATCTGGCTTGTCACCAGGAATCAGCAAGCAGACAATGCTCCATTGTGGGTTCATTATGAATTTAGTGTGAAGTCAATAAAAAGCTTTTAAGCACTTCTGAATGATAACTAATTAATTCAAATTTATGATTTTTTAAAATATATATTTTAACTTTTTAAAAAATTCAGAATGATATGATATGATATGATATGATATAATATAATATGATATGATATGATATGATATAATATAATATAATATAATATAATATAATATAATATGATATGATATGATATGATATGATATGATATGATATAATATAATATGATATGATATGATATGATATAATATAATATAATATAATATAATATAATATAATATGATATGATATGATATGATATGATATGATATGATATGATATAATATGATATGATATGATATGATATGATATAATATAATATAATATAATATAATATAATATATAATATAATATAATATAATATAATATAATATAATATAATATAATATAATATAATATAATATAATATAATATAATATAATATAATATAATATAATATAATATAATATAATATAATATAATATAATATAATATAATATAATATAATATAATATAATATAATATAATATAATATAATATAATATAATATAATATAATATAATCTTACAAGAAACATGAGCACTTTGCACTGAGTGTAGGGAACAGGCATTTTGAAAAATAGGCCCAAATTGACATTAAGTTGGTTGAACTAGGTGTACAAAAGTAAGGTTAGATGAAAGAGTTCTTTTACAGAAAAAAACACGTAACTAGATGGACTGAGAATCTTTTTTGTCTTGGTCTTAGGCTTGATATATGATTTACTCCCAGCCTGCTTCCTTTTTTACGTTCATTAATGACACATAGCTTTGCACAGGGAATCTGGCACCAGTGAAGGTCGTTATGTGTCCACAATAAGCGCGGCAGGATTTAGATTTGCTCATTATGGACTACCAGAGATACGTGTTCGCAATAATAAAATGGCATCCAACTAAAAGCAGAAAAAATCTGCCAGGCTTTTTACAAAGTGATTATATCTTTGAATTTCTCAGCCATTAACACATTCTGCTTTCTTTCCACCTAGAGAAAGTCATATGGCAGGAAGGAAAATCACCTGTGGGAGGAGAACACACCCTGTGTTTGGGTTAGCTGATGTCTATCAATTTATGGCTTAATTTGGGCATGCATATAGTCTAAATTTGGCTGGAGAACTCCTTGCCATATCTATTTAAAATAGAGTTCCAGGTAAAAAAATTCCATCAAAATTTATTTCTTGCTTCATGAGAACAAGAAAAAGTGCTTAGATCCTAACTGGGTGTTTCAGTTCTTCTGCAAACACAAAAGCAATGGTCTTCAGTTAATAGAAAGGATTCAAAAAGGAAGGCTTAAAAGTCAATTATATTAATAAAAAAATATTTTTGTTACTGATTTTCTTTTCATTTTCAATGAACAGTGGTATCAGTCACTTTATTTGCCCCAATTTGTAGAAGAGAGCAGCTCCTGTATCCTCCCCTTCCTTCCCTTTCACATTAAAATAATCCTTACTTGTGTCCCAGTTTGCAAATGCTTTCACACATCTTCAGCTCCACATGGGTGAGAGACCCTTTTTGCCCTCATATGACCCTTTTTACCCTCAAAAACAGGAGTTACACCCAGGCATCAAGGTTCACAGGACAGGGACTCCTCAGGGGAGCTTTTGCCTCTCCAGCACTGCTTTCCAAGAAAAGCTTTCTGAAATAACTTCCATCCAGGAAAACTTAAGCTGTTGAAACACAATTTTGCTTTTCTTTTGTCCCTCCTTTCAGTTCCTGTATTTAATGGTTGGATTTGGTGTTTTTTAAGCTAACTTGTAGAAATAGGGAGTTTATATTCTCCAAGCACAGCAATTAGCAAATGTTCTGTAAATACAAGCCACGGAGTTGTTCCAAGAAGTGGAATTAAAGCCTGTCTTTTGAAAAGATATTTAATCTTGTGCTGAAAAGTACACACACAACACTTGAGGACCTCCTTGCCTCCCGAGGGAAGTTGTTTCCATGTTTAATTTCCCTCAGCTCTAGGAAACCAAATTTTATTTCTGGCTGAACTCACTCCATCTGCCTCTGCACATCCACATTTCATCTTTTGCAAGAGCAAGAAGCCTTCCACTGTCAGATTTCTTTACTCTCTGTTAGCACCTCAGCCATAACCTTGGCTTTTCCACTAGGAAAGCAATTTGGAACAGAATCTGTATTCCTAAACCCCCTGATTTACCATCCTGTGCTTAATAAGGGTCGTGAGCAGGATCTGGATGTTTACATTTCCCCATGTTTGAAATATGATCAGCCTGATGGGGAGCTCATATTGACGCCACGTGAATTCTGTATTCCTTACACTTGCAAAATCAAAGATATTTGAGGTCAAGACAGTTTTCTGATGAGGAAAAATTTTATCTTTAAATTTTATCTTTAGCTTTATCCACATTCAGGTACTAATTTTCAAAGAAGGTCTGAGGGGCTCTGAGAGTAGGTAGGGCTGCAGGAATGAAGCTGTAGGGACAGAAAACACCTTCATTAAGGAATTATACCTCATTGTCTTGTTACCAATACAAAACATCCTAATGTGTAACAGAGACTAAGAAAAAAAATGTAAATATCTAAAAATATCTAAACAAAATTTATATATGTAATATCCTGTAAATATCTAAACATATTTTATAGCCTATTTGTGCACCATGAGTGTATAAACATATATATATATATATATACACACACACATGTATTGTGTTCAAGCCTGATTTTTGACTTCCACTCATGAAAAGATAAGGATTTTTTTTTTTCGCTTCTGATTCTTTCTCACTGGCATCTATTTGCTCCTCTAACACTGTTTTTTTTTCACACAATGTAACACCTTAGGATTAGATGACAGATTTGTACTCCAGCTTTGGAGCTTGTAGTCATCACTTCCTGGAGAATCTCTGTATTGGCCTTTACATTTCTAGGCCAGGTATACAAAAGAGTCATTAACTGATGTAGGTTCAATGGAAAATAAGTGAATTTCAGTGATTTCTCTGTGAGCAAAGGGGCCCAGCTCTGTCAATCAGCAGCTCCTTGCTATCACAACTTACTGTTAACACCACACATCAAACAAGAGCAAATAGACTTGTGTGGCTGGAGCAGCACTAAGGCTGTGTCTGCTTGGCTGCTTTAAGGACAGAAACACACCCAGAGTCTTTCTGTGCATTCAAATTGATCATAACTTGCATTGGTTTGTTTTCATTCTCAGAGGTAGTGCTCAAGTCAGCCAGTGCATTTTTGCCAAAGGCATCCCATTTGTCAGGCCTTCAGTGACCTTTATGTTTTCAAATTAAGTCCCCTTGTAGCTCTTTTCAAGTTTACAATGGCATTCAGCTTAAATAAAGCAAAACAGTTTGCAAAATATCAGTTTCCATCTCACAAGGCCCTGTGCCCTCCATCCTGACAAGTCAATTGATCTGGCAGCTCCAGTTCTCATAAACGTGGAAATTTCTGTGGGTGGTCAGGGGTACTTATGGTCTTTAGGTTACTAATGGCCAATGGAAAGAGACTTTTTCTTCAAATGTAACAAAATGCATGTTTGGTTTTTGGTCCAGAGGTAATGAAAATAACAAGTTATTTCATTTCTAAAGGCTACAGGAAGTAAGTCTGTTAGTAAGGACAGATTTGAAGCCTTCGTGATTATCTCTATCACTCTATCACAAGGTATAAAAGCATCAGATGTGACATGGAATTTGGTTTTTTTCACTCACTGGCTGCAGTTTCTTAACATGTGTAGTTGTTATTATGAAAACATTAAAGATACATGGAGTAAAGTGGGTTTTTTTCCCTCCTCTTTTTGTGAGAATTCATCAAACCAAATTTGGGAGATATCCCACAATAACACACTCTTGTTAAGACCCAATGGCAAAGGAAAATGGCTTGAATTTCTTCTTACAATTCTCTTAATGCATTTTATGCACAGAGAGGATGTCTTTCAGAAGAGAAAGAGGTATGAGCTTAATTTATTAATTAGTTTGGGTTTGTGCTCCAAGTGTGGACTAAAGGTTTCTTTTGCTGAAGTGTCAGACGAGAAGAGCATCTCTGCTGTCAGGGTGAGACTCAGATCAGATCCTGCTTGGTTCATCTCCCTAAATACACAAAATTCCCTGACTGGGTGTCAGAGAAATGGGTACCAAGATGAAATTCTCAATTATGGGATATTGCCACATTTCCTCCCTTTGGCAAGGACACTTTTCCAGGGATCAGGATGGACTGACAGGCAGAAAGGAGGAGCAAGAACTGAGAGCCAGATTGTTCCTTATTTCCCAATTTCTGCATCTCTACATGAGTCTGAAAGTTTGATTTTCTGTGCAGTGAGGGGAAGTCTCTGCTGTGGATTCCACAGCAGAACAAGGCAGCTTTATGTGAGCTCTGGGCTTCTGTCCTTAGACTGCTTCTCCATACCTGGAACAGCTCATTGAAAACAGCAGCTATTTCTTCATTATATACAAACTCACCCTAAAGATTTGTGGTTTTATATCCTTGTATCAGAGTGTTAAACTATTATAGGATGGGTATTGTCATGAACATATTTTATGAAAAATCCTTTTGATAGGATTTTTTCTCCCGAGAAGCTGAGAAGCCTCAGGAACAAAATGTAAACAATGGTTATCTGCTGCTGTGGAATGCAACAGGTGCATCTGGGATTGGTCTCATGTGGTTGTTTCTAATTAATGGCCAATCACAGTCAGCTGTGTTATGAACAAAAAAACCTGATAATTTTTTGTGTGAGGAAACAAGTTACAAATAGCTAATTTAACCACTTTTGCTACTAAAGTGTTATCTGTGTTATGTAAATTACCAGTCGTTCTCGCTAATGATTCCTTTTGTAGTAGTGGCCGAGGCCGAGTTGAAAGGCCTTTTGTATTAACACTAAAGGTGTGAGAGAACTGCCGGGGCAGAGACAGTAAGGGAGAGACGAAACTTGAGGCGTGGGACATGCAAATTAAACTGTAAAGGACCATAGTGCTTTGAGAAGCGGAGACCTCAGACGTGCAGAAAAGAACCCCAAAACAACGAGCCAAAATGAAATTGAGAAATTAGAGTGATGTCCACGTGTGAGAAACAAGCTACTGAACCTGCAGAGACGCTGAAAACCCTTGGAGCCCCTCGCCCTGAGTGCAAGAGTCATCCAAAGCCGGGGCCCCGATCCCCGGAGAGCAGCCAGGCAAGATCGGGCACGCCCACAGCTCCTACGAGGACGGGACTTGCAACTGTGCCCCCAGGGGACAAAGCTGTGACTCATCCTTGTCCTGCGAGTTACCTGGGAGAGTCGACGGAAGCTGCAGATCTGTCGAACCACCCCTATCCTGAGCTGATCATTTTCAATAAAGGCATTAAAAGGAGAAAAAGTCTCCTTGCCCTGTTTATTTCAAGCTGGCTCAGACTCTCTGGTCAGTCACAAGATTTTATTATTATTCCATTCCTTTCTATTCCTTGCAAGCCTTCTGATGAAATCCTTTCTTCTGTTCTTTTAGTATAGTTTTAATGTATCATTTTCTTTTAATAATATATATATCATAAAATAATAAATTACCCTTCTGAAACATGGAGTCAAGATTCTCGTCTCTTCCCTCATCCTGGGACCCCTGTAAACACTGTCACAGGGCATAATTTGCTATATTTGTTTATAATCTGATCAGTCCTTGAAAATCAGCCTAACTCCAAACACCCAGATTCAGCTCTCCCTGAGAACCAAGAGCAAGAACCTCAAGGCTTTTGCTGTAAAACCCAGGATTCAATCCCCCCTGGCAGGACCATGCTCAGCCTCACCCAAAAGCTGTCAGAAGAAGGAGGAGAAGCACAGAAGGCCATGATGGTGCTGCTGTGGCTGTCTGCAGCCATTCAACTTCTCCACTCATGCTTCACACCTCTCTTTTAGGACACGAACCATAAATACAAATTAAATGACACTACACTCTTCAGTCATACATGGGTGGATGCCCTTCCCCTCAGGTAACATATAAATTGCCTGCTCTGAAGAGAGGTGTTTAAGGTGAACTGGTTTTATTGCTCCTAACCACCTGCCATTATTACCCACCTCTTTCCATTTGAAAGCTGTAAAAACATCCCGTTTTTCATGCATTCCAGACAAAACCCCTGGCTGGCCGAGCTGGGTGAAAGGAGCCATCTTTCAGTGTGACAGTGTAATAGTGTCTTTTCATCTCAAACAAACAGCTTCTGCCACAGAACTGGGGTGAATTCATAATAACTTCTCTGTGCAGGACTAGAGTCCTTTCAATTCTGCACATCACTGTGGCTTGAACAGTGGATTCTTCAATGTCAGCATTCACAAAGTAGCTCATAGATACAGTTGTCTAATAGATATGGTGCATTCATTCCTCCTGTACATTATTCCCCCGAGATTTGAACAATAATTTATCATTGTTTTAGAGCAGGCTGGCTGGCTAAGTTGGCAGAAACACACGTATCAATTTTTATATTTGTTCACAAATAAGCCCTGTCAGATATGGAGATTTCTGATTGTAAATGTGCATGTTGGTGACAACGCACACGATGTCAAATGTCTGGTATAGCAAAATAGCGCTTGAAAAAACACTCTCCTCTAAAATTAATTTACAAATCCAGTGCCTATCAAACAGAGTGAGTCCATTTCTTTTGATTCCAGAAGATGGTTTCTTTTAAAACACGAATTAGGAGATCATACCCCTGTCAGCACTTGCAGAAACAACAGAGATATTAAAGATCTGTCAGTCTTTAAGAATGTAAAATATACTTTAAGTGTGGTTTATTACACTTCTAATATAGAAGAGATGGTTTCATAATGGTTAATGCAGACCTGGAAATGGAAATTTAAGGAAATCCCTAAGACATCACCTAGCAAATTTTGTCTGAGGCCGAGATTTTGTGTTTGTTAAATTGGTGAGAATGTACATTATAATATATTCACCTGCTTTTATTCTCATTACAAATCACAGAAATTGCAGAATGATTGATGTTGGCAGGAACCTCTGGAGGTCATCTGGTTCAATTCCCTGCTCAAGACTGTGTCCAAACAGCTTCTGAGTATTTCCAGGGATGGAGACTCCACAGTCTCCTTTAAGGTATAAAAACTTAGTTTTGCCTGATGTCCAAGATCTTTCACCAGCCAAAAATTCTGAACACATTGTTTTAAAGACTGCCATCTCCTGTCTGCAGGGGCACAAAGAGGGTCTCTAGGCAGCTGAGAAAGGAAAGTTTCTGAGTTTTCTAATGGCATGCAACACTCTCCTCTGACTCTACTAAGCCTTAATCCAAAGGGATATTTTTTCTGCAGGAATAATGTAGAGGATTCTAATTTCTTCATATTTTATTGTCCTCATTCTGTTGATTCTGTGCAATTAAATATTGATTGGGTAGAATTTAGGGATAATTCTTTTATTTTGTGAAGCCTATAGTTCCTTCCTAATGTTCAGATCTTTAGTCATTTCAGTGAATCAATAAATTTCTAATTATTTTCTTCCATCTTTTGGGTCAGCAAACTTAAAATCCAAACATGGATGTGAAGTATTTATTTTGGGTTGGGTTAGAATGGGTTTCTGCTATAAAGAAAGAGTCTCAAACTCTTATTTTGCCTGGAGCATTGATCTTTGTTTAACTATGCTGTTCAGCTTGGCAAGATATTACTGCTAAAGAGGAGGTGGAGAAGATTCAGAAATAATAAAAAATTGCAAGAATTTTTAGTATCCTTTAATTTAAAAGAAAATTATAAGGGTGACATACTTAAAACAACTGAAAAACTGATTTCCCTAAGAGGTTGATACAACCTAAGCATGATTTCCCTTCACTTGCTGCTCTGAACTCTCCCCTACAACACACATCCCAAAGTCCAGCTCATTCCTCTATGCTCTGCTCCACTGACTCCATTTCCTTGTTCCCATGATGGGATGTGCTTTAAAAATAGCTCTGTTTAGCCTTTAGCTAAGACAGCTCCAGATCACCACAACAGATGCTTTCCTGAGCCAATGGGGAGAATTCCCATCCCATTTTTCAGCTGATGGCATTGTATTTCAGCTTCATTAAATGAAGTTTAAGCAGCGCGAGAAAAGCCATTCCTGGGCTATTTCATGCTCCATAGAATCTTCAGTGGGCTGTTTTTCACCAGCATTGAGGGAGAAAGTGAGGGAGAAAGGAGGATTCTGTCACCACAGGTAGCAGGGAATGGGAGTGCAATCTACCAAAATTACATGGAGTCGTGCTAATGTGCCTGCAGGAAAAGGCAAGGAAAGCCAAGCCCAAATAAATGAATGAATCATGTGGAAGAGAGGCTTAAAACAGCAAAAGTGACTCTGTGTGGCACAGAGGTTGTGGTGCGGTTAACACCATATTAATTTAAATTTAAACAGGCACAAAAAATGCAAAAAATATTTAGAGAAAAAGAGGATTTGTGACGGAGTGCTTAGAAAGAAAGAAAAGAGAAGCTGCAAGAGCCCCTCTAGCTCTGCTGCTGCTGCTGCTGCTTTAATTGTCCTTCTGCTGCATGGGAGGTTGAACTTCCCCCATGTTCCAGGCAATTTTAATGCCAGCTTACTCTGAGACAAAACTACAGGCCAGACACACAGTAACAGGTGTGAAACAAAGCTTTTCCAGAACAGAATATCACCAAAGGGCAGATAAAAGTGAACAGAACACCCCTGCTCCCCTCTGGGAGCTCTGGTTCCTTCAGGATTCCAACTGGAGCCTCCCTGGGCTGAAGGCGTTTGGCAGCATCCAGGAGCTGCCCAGTGTTACATCTTGTGCTTGCTTGGACACCAATCTCTTCTCAAAAACTTCCATTATTTTACCTAAAATCTGCCTAGCACAGAGCAGCTCCCACCATATGGAGTGCCAAGAGCACTAAAACTGAGTGAAAAAAAAAAAAAAAAAAAAATCAAGATTTTTACTCTCCATAGCACGCTCTCATTTTGAGATCACAGTTAAATATCTAATGCTTAATTTTTTTTCTATCATCATAATAGAAATAAGAGAATTCTCTAGTGTTGATGCAATAAATAATTTTCTGTGGCTCTTTAGCCTGATGTTACCAACAGAGGAGAAAGATTCTCCCAGTCTATGCCAAAATTTTGATTTATCACCAAAAAAGTCTTCCAATCTTCACTTCTTGACTTATCAGCTGATGAGTTTAGTTAAACCTGACATTTGGGAATAACTCAACTTGATTAAATTCAAATTTTTTGCTTTGTAAATCACAGGCACTACAACCTTCAAATTAGACACTTTTCTCTTTTGTTTTTTATTCCTTTTTTAACCAATTGGCTTCTATGTAAGACATGCCACAGCCCTGATTAAAAAAGAAAAAGAAAAAAAAAGGAAATAAAAAAGTGCAAAAGAACAACTTACAATGATCCCAGCTGTGTAAAGCCAGACACTGGATATGAGATCTTTTTCCATTGTCAAATCCCTGGGGTGGGATTTGGTCTCATTGGCCTGGTGTGCAGCTCCACAGCCTGCCATCACACACAGGGCTGAAGCAGAGCATTAATGGCCTCTCTCTGCCCAAACTCTGTTAGTCTGGTGGCACACACAGCAAACTCCCAGGTGGAGCCTGCCAAGGGGGACTCACTGCTCAGGGAGTCACATCCCAGGGATATTATCCTCTCAGGATTAAAAACAGAAACTCCTGGAAGTCAGGTGGATGAACACAAACCTGTCACTCTAGGAGAAAGCAATCAGAGAATCACAGAATGGTTTGGGTTGGAAGGGACCTTAAAGATCACCTAGTCCCAAACCCCTTGTCACAGACAGTACCAGTTTTACATAAATATGGTGACTTTCTATCCCTTTTATATTCAGTGAAATTGTCAGTGATGTTTCAGGGTTGTTGGGAGCCTCAAATAGGTTGATCACTGCTCAGCACATCTTCTATTCATTATTAGTGCTGTGTTAATTTATTTTCTCACTCAAAACTTCTTTCACACTTCCCTCTCTTTTTCTGCTTACTTTCTTTGCCTGAATCCAGCAAGAAGTCACTTCCCACCCAGCCTCAAAAAACCACTTGAGTTGAACCACAGCAAGATTTTTCCACCCCAGATTTTCAGTACTGACAGTGATCTGAATAATTGGTAATTATTACACCTCTAATTAAGATATCCTTGTGCCTGCTGCTGCACAGACCCATCAACCCAGCAATGAAGAGAAAAACAAAGTAAAGAGAAAAAGAGCCCATTGGGTGGGTGGGATGAGGAAGGAAGCCTTGATCAGAGCCTGCTCAATACATTTTAAGTCTAAATGTTTTAATTCAGAATGAGTTTGCATGCATTAAAATGTGAGTTGAATGACTATTCAACCCCCAAACCCAAGATGATTCCCTTATTTAAGGGCAGGAGGCCTGTTCAGCCCAGCCAGATGCATTTCATAGCCATTTCCAGCATCGTGTGTGCAGGGGGGAGGGAGAGCCATTAAAAAATAAAAGTGCCAGTGTTCCAAATGCCAGCCCTGTGCCCACCTGTTCCTCTTTGAGCCCAAACGTGGCCACCTCTGACCCTGCTGTGGCTCTGAGGCACTGGGGAGGCTGCACCTCCCACCCCCAGCGCCCCATTCCCCACGGCAGCTGTGTAAACCTCAAGGGCAACAGCTGGGCACAAGAGATGATGCCTGCAGCTCCTGGGTGGAGGGACAGCAAAGGGCATCTGCAAGGGCTCCAAATCACTGACCTGGCCTGGCAGTGGGGACTCAATGTATTTAGGTCACACAGACTTTGGCACTGCCCTCATTTGAACCCCCCCTGTCCATAAATCCTGCTCAATTAGCGCACAAGGGTTCTCACTGAAAGGTGTTAATTGGGTAATTGCCTGCTCTGGGGGACTGCAGGATGGGATTTTGGGTTCAGGGTCTGCTCAGCTCTGCTGTGACCCCAAGGGCATCCTGAGGAACTCCTGCTTTTTTGTAGCTGCCAGGGTGGGGAGGGAAGAGAGGAAAATGGTGAAGAAACTCTTCTCGTCAGTGCTGGATGAAGCCTTGAAGTTACCTGGAAACTGCAGGAAGGATTTTTTCCATCCTCTGCCAGCCAGGGACAATAAGTTTCACATCCTGACTTCAGAAAGATCAAATCTGCACTCACTGGGTGATGCATCCAGTGTGTGGATATCTGCAGGCTGTTTTCCAAAAGCCTGACATGGAATTGGACCTTGAGGAGATCTTCCTTAAGCTGCTTAATTGTGAAAACACCATTGGGATGAGGTTGAAACTCTACCCTAAGGAATCCCTTTTTTTTTTTTTTTAATCCTGTCTAAATACATGTCAGAACTCACCAATCCTTCTTCAGGATATTTTCTTCTGCCTTGAAGGCAGATGGAACTGTCAAAGGATCATAGAATGGTTATGCTGGAAGTGACCTTAAAGTTCATCTGCTTCCAATCCCCCTGCCATGGAAAGACATCCCTTTTCAGGGGAGAAGGCAGGAATTCTGTTCCTATTCTAACACTAATAAATTAGGATGGGGTAAGGAAATTCACTTCTTACCTATCAGTATGGTAACAGCAGGAGTAATGTGAGATCAGTGACATGCTGGACCCTCTGACCATGAATGTGCAAAGGTAATAAATAAATAAATTCAATATATAAATAAACAAATTCAATATATAAATAAACTCAACAATGACCATTTCAGAGAATGCAAAGTTTCAGGTGACATTTTTACAACATTTGTTGAATATTGGGTGCAAACCAGGCTAATTCTCACTCTTTTTCTTGAGATGGTTGTGTCCAACCACCTTTGCTGTCCCCCAGCTATGGCTGGAATGAAACTCCAAGGGATTGGATTGATGGTACCTGTTGGCTTTCTCTGTATCAGCCCAAGGCTGAAGAGATTGACAACCTGACCTTCCCATCACCTAACCCAGAAAATACACCCAAAATCCAGCACAGACTTCCAGACTGGGTGTCTCCCAAGGAGCAGCAATGAATTTCTACTTCCAGGACATAAATATTCCAGGCTCAAACAACCTTCTCTTTCCAGAGTTGGCACCAACTTTCCACCTCCTTCCCCATCACCAGCTCTGCCAGGCCATGAGCAGGCACCAAAACCCCCTCCCAGCCCCATCCAAAGCCCCTGCAGCTCAATCAGCTGTCACAGGCCCCACATTCCTGCAGGACTCCCAGAATTGGCAGCTCTGGACATCTGCTCTTTTCCACCCCCACAAATATGCAAGCAGGTGTGAGGCACCACCACTTGCCTTGTTCCTGGCCACTTTTACCCAGGCACTGGGAATGAAGGCACAGCCAGAGGGGCAGAGGATCTGTTCCCCTCCATCCTCTTCGTGTCCCTTTGGGGAATGTATAGAAATAAAAAACAATCTTCTTACTTGAATTGAATAATCTGGAAAAGATGAAATTTAAGTGTCTGAATATAATTCCTCTCTGCCTCACTCTAACAGGGACTTTATACCAATGGTGACAAAACCCAACTCATTTCACCCCTGCCATGGGCAGGGACAAATTCTACTATCCCAGGCTGCTCCAAGCCCCATCCAGCCTGGCCTTGGACAATTCCAGGGATCCAGGGGCAGCCACAGCTTCTCTGGACAATGAAATACCCGGAGAATATAGAAATAAAGACAGTACAGAAATTCCTTCCTATAGTGAATTTATAGTTATCCAGCATATCCATGATTTTATGGATGACAATCAGCATGGAGCTCTGTACAAGGTTGGGTTTATCTACATCCCAATGAAATTGAAAGTAAGAAATAAAAATAAACTAAAAATGAAGCAAATGTAGGTTGTGTAGTTTATGCAGTTTATGCCCTACAGGTTATTAACTGAGATTAAAAGAAAATCTTAATTCAGCACATTCAACTTTTTTGTTGTTGCTATTTTTCAGGCAAGCAGAATTTTAAATAAAATTAAATAAATAAGATAAAATAAAATAAAATAAATAAAATAAGATGAAATTAAAAAATTAAAAATAAAATGAAGTAAAAAATAAAATTAAATAAGATGAAACAAAAAATTTAAAAATAACATGAAGTAAAAAATAAAATAAAATAAAATAAAATAAAATAAAATAAAATAAAATAAAATAAAATAAAATAAAATAAAATAAAATAAAATAAAATAAAATAAAATACAGGACTATCCATTCTCTATTGAAATTTTCAGCTCACAAATGTGTTCCACAGGCCAAGGTTGTGTTTTTGAGGCACAACCTCCTTTCTTTCCTTAAGGAATAGGGCAATACCTTATAGGAAATACAGAGTTCATCTCATGACTGCATGGGATCATGTGAGGTCCCTGAGCCAAACGCTGCTCTCAATGTCCTTACAAGGTGTACCAGTGGCTCCAAATAGAAAAGGTCCATTTTTTACAGCTTCCACATGCCCAGTTTGTTCCCAGCTGCCATCCCCACATCCCTGTGAAACCTGGCACTGCCTGCAAGCACCAGCACATTCCAGTGACACCAAACCCCTCTGTCAGCCTCAGTTTGCCTGGGACACTTCCAGGGATGGAGCAGCCTCAGCCTCTCTGGGAAACCTGTGCCAGGACCTCACCAGCCTCACAGCCCAGAATTAATGGGATATCTGAGTACCCCAGAGGGTCTCTTAGGTCTTCATACCACCCTGGGAGAGGGCAACTCTCCTCTCTCAAAATGTTGTTTATGGTTGGGAAACTGAGGCATGGAATGATGTGCCCAAGTTCTTGGAAGAAGTTTATGGCATAGCAAGCTTGGTTTTTTTTTTTTTTTTTTTTTTTGAATCACACTTTCCCCTGCATCTGAATTAGTAAATTGAGTATGACTGGCACAGCTGGCCATGAAGCCAGATGGCCCACACTGGTATTATTGAAGCCTTTCACCCTCCAAAACAGGATTGCTGCATGCAGCTGCCTGTTGGGATGAGTCTTATCCTATGCAAACTCCTGAACTGTGTTTAGAAAAGGATGGGAGAGAGAAATCATCTCAGCCAAAACCATGCTGAGGGTGTTCCTACAGTGAGGATGGTGGAGTTCCTGCACCCAGCAGCATTGCCTGGCCCTGTTTCATTTACTTGTGGTCATTGCTGTCTCAAATGATCCCATTACAGCCCAACTTTCACCACAGATCCTGCTTCCTGCCTTTTGTCCCCATCCTAATAATTCTTTTTAGGTGAGCATTCAAACCTCTGGAAGTGATTGCAGTGTTGTATGGTCACTCTGATTTTAACACAAAAATATTTCCCTTTTAAAAAGATGCTGAGAATGTTTCAAAAGTATTTCTGCCCTTTGAAGCAAGATTACACTCAGCATTGAGATTTTGACAGAAGATGGAGGGGAAATGGTGGATAATTTGAGGGGGCATTTTGGTTCATGTGTCATAGGAGACTGGTAAGGAGCAGAATGACAGGTTTGCTTGCAATTTGCTTCTTTAATTCTGAGAAAGCTGAAGATGTTTTCAGATTTCAACATAAGGAGGAGAAAAGGGCAGGTGTTCAAGGCCAGGTTGGATGGGTTTGGATTAACCTGATCTAGTGGAAGGTGGGTGGAACAAGATGATCTTTAAGGTCCATTTCAACCCAAACTATTCTAGAACTCCATGATTCTGTGATTAATATTATTTGCCAGCCAAAAATTCTCTTCAAACTTTTACCCACACCAATGGATTCATTTCCAGTCTCTCAGGGGACACTATTTTTAAAAAATATCTGATGGAGAAGAGGTGAAAAGGCACACTTTTAACAACACCAGGGTTGGGAGAATCCTGGCTGGACTGGTTGTGCCTCATGGAACTGGTGTGGCTCAGCCCCTGCTGTGTGACCCCAGCACTCACCAAAGCCCAGCTCCTCTGACCACTTCTAAGCAAAGAACCCACCAGGATTTTGGACCAGCTCCAAACCCAGCTCCCTCCTTCTCCTCTGGCCATTAAGAGATAAAACCGCTTGTGGAAAATGCCAATCACTTGTTTTTAGAATTTTAAAAGTTTAATAATAATAAAATAGTTATTAAAATAGTAATATGAGTAATGAAAATCTGGACAATCAGGACTTAGGACAATACGAGACAATAAAAACAAAGAGTTACAGACAGTCCAGGTACCTTTTTCTGGGCAAAATAAGCCTGAAAAAGGACACATGTTAACAGAGGATTAACCCTTAAAAACAACAGCCTGTTGCATATTCATACACCTCATACATGATGCATAAATTCCATTCAAACACAGGATTCTGTCTGGGCAGTGTCAGCTTCTTCCTCTGAATCGTGACAGCTCTGGGGCAGGAAGAAGTTCATTTCTTCTGATAAAGGAGCAATAAATTCTTTTTCTCTGAAAGATTCAGGTGTCTTGTGACTACTATTTGGTGTGAGTACCTCATTCCTCTCTTTAAAAAAAGCATTTTACATAGCATAGTTTCTATTTTAACATTCTGTTATAACCTAAAACTATAACACACTACTTAAGAAAATTAATACATCATAACTTTCTAACATAGCACATATAATATTCATTTTCATATTTGCGAAAAGCCAATCATAAAATACGCATTTTTTACACAGGCTAAGGTGAGGTTTTGGTTCTGGCCTAGAACTTGAGTTTGGGAAGTCCACGTGCCATTCTTTGCATTGTAACTTTCAATCACACTCAATAAACCCCTCAGGATTTCTATTTTGGGAGGATTCTCATGTGCTTTTTAATACATACAAGGGTTTCTGTACTCAGAGGGTTACACACCATATTGTGGTATCACTGTAAGATGTGGAATAAAATGCTGGGTTTATTTTGTAGCCAAACCACAAACATTTCTTTGTGGCAAAGAATGTGTATGGGTTCTCCAGAAGATACAAAAGAGAGAACATTTTATTATTTATGTTTTATTTTTGTTATTTACTTTACTTTATGCCTCATGAAGTGACTTACCCAAAGTCACATAAAAGGTTTGCAGTGGCTCAGCCCTCCTATTCCCATTGTAGTTATGATCCAGGGGGTTCTCTGTCCCTGTGTTTATCTGTGTAGTGTGCCTTTCAGCCCTAATCTACAAGGACCTATTGTATTATATTGCATCACAGAGCATAACTACTGTGAGCAACAAACAATTTTCAGTAACACCATCTTGTTAGTCATTTTTAATCTCCTTAGGCACACATGGGTTTGAGCCTTCTGTTGAATGGCCTGATTTGCTTGTATGCATCAAAAGTAAAAAGATTTTTAAGAAGTCTTATGTAAAGTTCAGGAGCAGAACTGGAACCAGCCTGTTAAAATGAATGACTTGTGATAAACAGAAGAATGGGACAAATGAACCATTTTATCAGCTCCCAGTGTAGTCAAGTCTACTCCAATCTTCAAAGGCATTCAGCATAATTGCTCACTGTTGTGTGAAATCTCTGCAGTGAAACAACTTCAGTCTTGTCTGCCCTCTATTACTGACACAGGGTGTTATCCCACAGACCGGACACCAGAGTGTGTGAATCCTGGAAATGAGCAAGAAGAGATCCCTGTGGGCTCCTGAGTCAAAGGAGAGTTTCCCTTGATCTCTGTGGAGCAGAAGAGCAGACAAAACCAGACTCAGGTTCCCCGTGGCTTTGTGAGCAGAAGCAAAAGGTGGTGATGCAGATGTCCAGCATTTCATTAATGGCTTTCTCCATCAGTCTAATGACTGCTCTGAAATAAAGATCTTCTCAAAGATTGCAAATCCAATGTGGCAATTAATACCTTGCACTGAACAGTCTGGAGTTTGAGTCCTTCTGAATCCTTTCTGTCTGGACCTGTAGCAACATTTGAACTTTGGGAATACAAAGTGAATTGTGTGTCTGCTGAAGAGAATGGCAGCAACACCACTGACCTCAGCCAGGAAATAAATACACAGAGTAGTTCTGATTTCCCTGTTTGGCTGATGCACAGTCCAAGTTCCAGGAAAATACCAAGCAATGGGAATGAAGGCACAACAGCAGACAATTGTAACACAATTGTAAATGCAAACAGGCTTATGAAATCCATAAACCTGTTTGCATTTATAACCTCGTGAATGTTGCTGTTATGTCCTTGTGTTGGGTCTGGCTGGAACAGATTTAATCCTGTTCCTAACAGCCCACATGGTGCTGTGCTTTGGATTTGTGGCTAAAACAGTGCTGGTATCACATCCGTGGTTCAGCGATTGCCAAACAGCGCTCACACAGCTCCCAGATCTTCTCTGTTTGTCAGTCTGTCCCCTCAGCAGGTGGGCCGGGGTGGGCAGGAGGCTGGGAGGGGACACAGAGGAGGCAGCTGACCCACACTGGTCAAGAGATGCTCCATAAAACATCATGCTCAGCAACAGCACTGGGGAAAGCTTTTCAAAAGAGCCACTGTTCAGATTCCTGCTGAGAAGTGATGACTGACTGTCTTTGCATCACCTCTTCTTTTTGACTCTATTTCAACCCCCAAGTTGTTTTGGTTTGGTTGGTAGTTGTTTTTTCTATTCTGATTCTCTCCCCGCCTGCTGCAAAGGGCAATGAGCAAGGAGCTGGTGGGTGCTTAGTTGTGAGACAGAACCCACCACAGCTCTGTAATCCCCTGTAGCCCCAAACTCAGCTCCTTTAATAATATTTCAAGAATAATAAAAAGAAAAAAATCCATCCCAGGCAATTCTACACCAAACTGGACACGGAGAAAAGCGAGCAACAAAGCTTTGAGTGATTACAGAAAGCACATTTTGGGCAGAGCTGGAGCTCTGTAAGATCAGTGACCCAGCCTTCAACACTGCATCTCAGTAAGTGCTGATAACAGGATGGGAAAAATCCATACATGGGTGGGAGAGTCCCCAAAATATCCTCTCTTTAAAATGTTTCAGCACAAAAACAGAAAGTCAATACAGGGAACAATGCAGTTTTTTCCCTTCCTGGCAGAAGCTAAGCACAATCTTCAAAGTACAGAAGTGCCAACATAATCTTTATGCTTGTACACAATTATTTTGGAGAGTGATTTTTAGAAGGATGTAGTGGATGTAGGTGTGCAGCTCCTGACAGATTTTTGCCCCTTAATGCTCCAAATTGCAGCACTCAGGAGATGCACTCAATAAACATCACAAAATACCTGTTTCTGTGCTTTATGGATGTGTGCTCTCCCCTGACCTGGCTGTTCATTGTGGCAGCTGGATGAGACAGAGGGGAAATAATTTCATATTTCAAAGCTTTTCTTGCTTCATGTCAGAAACACACACACAGAAAAATATCTGGCTACTACTGAAGCTAAGCAGAACCAGGAAGCTGGGAATACAGCAGTCAGTTCTCTTCCCTGGGCCAGAGGATGAGATTCCAAGCACTGCTGTGCCCCAGACACCACAGGATTGTATTTGCTGGGACCCCCGTGGCAGGGAGGAATGATGAATCTGACTCCATGTTCTCAGAAGGCTGAATTATTATTTTATGATGCTATATTATATTAAAGAATACTACACTAAAATGTGGTCACCAATTGTTGTGGTGTTGAGAGAGTCCCCAGGATGAGGTGAGAGATGAGAATCTGACTCCAAGTTCTCAGAAGGCTGATTTATTATATTATGCTATTATATTATATTAAAATAAATTATATACTAAAACTATACTAAAGAAAGAGAAAGGAGGCATCAGAAGGCTAAACAAGAATGAATAATAAAATCTCAAGACAGACTCAGTTAATCCGACACAGCTGGCTGTGATTGGACATTAATTAAAAACAATTCACATGCTGGGTAAACAATTCTCCAAATCTCATGCCAGAGCAGCAAAACATGGAGAAGCTGAGGCTTCTCATCTTCGCAGGAGAAGAAATCCTGACAAAGGGATTTTTCATAAAATATGACACTAAATTATACTAAAGAATAGAAAGGATACTTACAGAAGGCTAAAAAGATAATAATGAAAACTCATGGCTCTTTCCAGAGTCCTGACACAGCTTGGCCCCCTGATTGGCCAGAGAGTCAAAAAACTCACACCAGAGTGCAATGAAACAATCACCTGTGGGTAAACAATCTCCAAACACATTCCACATGAGCACAACACAGGAGAAGCAAATGAGATAAGAATTGTTTTCCTTTTCTCTGAGGCTTTTCAGCTTCTCAGGAGAAAAATCCTGGGCAAAGGGATTTTTCGGAGAACGTGAATGTGACACCTCAGCACTCTTGGCTGGGGCTCTCTGTGAGCAGCATCTCCTCCCCTGGGCTGTTCTGGAGAGCCCAGCTCAGTACCCAGCCCTGGAGACCTCACTGCTGCCACAGCATCACCAGCAGCTCCTCAGCAGGGCTCTGCTGACAGCCAGGCCTGGGTTTTGCCTCTCACTGACCAACAGCAGCTTTTAAAGGACTTTTAAAAAGGTCCTTTTTAAAGGTCACATCCTGGGCTCATTCAGGGTCACTGTGATGCCCCTGGCACCAAAGCCACTCCTGGCACAGGCGCCTGTCCTGCCACCGACGGGCTCTGCACACCAAAGTGATGCCAAAGATCATTCTGGTCTCCATAATATAAATATCAGGCAGCTGGAAAGCCAAGAGGAAAATGTGATTGCTTTTGGTTAATAGTACTATAAAAAACGCCAATCACTTGTTTTAAAAAAAATTTAAAAGTTTAATAGTAATAAAATGGTTATAAAAATAGTAATGTGATTAGAGCAATAAAAATTTGGACAATTAGGATTTAGGACAATACGAGACAATAAGAACAAAGGGTTACAGATGGTCCGGGTACCTCTTTCTGGGCAAAATAAACCCAAAAAAGGACACATGTTAACAGAGGATTAACCCTTAAAAGCAACAGCCTGTTGCATATTCATACACCTCATACATGATGCATAAATTCCGTTCAAACAAAAGATTCTGTCTGATCAGTGTCAACTTTTTCCTCTTAATCCTAATGGTATCTTCAGGGCTGAGCAAGACAGGAAGAACTCTATAAGGGAGCAATAAATTCTTTTTCTCTGAAAGATTTAGGTGTCCTGTGGCTGCTATTTTGGTGCGAGTCCTCTCTTAAAAACAGAATCTTACATAGCATAGTTTCTATTTTAACATTATGTTATAACCTAAAACTATATTTAACACACTACTTAAGAAAATTAATACAGCATAACTGTCTAACATAACACATATAATATTCACTTTAATATTTGTGAAAAGCCAATCAAAAATACGCATTTTTCACAGTACAAACCTGAGAGGCCATAAATCTGAGGTGGCTAAGCTGGTACCATACAGTTTTCATCATAATCACAAAAACAATTTCTTTTTAAAATTTCTTTACATTTCAGCAGCAAATACTGAGTCCCTGAGAGTTGGTTCTGCAACTCTCTTCTCCATCTCTCATCCTGAGCTCCTGCCTAGCAACTTTCTTGGCATTTAGCTACACAGCAAAATCAGATGCCATATGAAAAAATACTTCATTTTGCCAGTTTTGAACATGTTATTTTTCAGTTTCATTCAATATCATCTCTTCCATGTTGTGAATCACAGAGGACCTAAATTCCAAATTTCTTTCCTGGATTATTCATTATTTTATATCCTGTTATCTGGGCCTTTCTTATTCAATCTTAAGAACAAACAAATCCCATCTGTTCTGTTTCACATTCATCATTTCAGAGTTTTCTATGTTAAACTTTATTTAAAAGTCTTTTTTTCTACCTCCTGTCTGGAGGAGTGGGAAGCACCACACACTCAGGATGTTCAGCTTTGGAGAATGATCCAAAAAATATTTTTTTGGGGATTATCTTTACCTGTTGAAAGGATGCCATTAACCCCTTGTGATATGGCGGACTAAGAAATGCACACTGCATCTTCCAGAATCCTGACAGATTTTTTTAGAAAGGAAAGAAAGGGGTCTTTCCTTTCTAAAAACCACATCTTCTGGGTGGGGGTGGTATTTTTGCTTATAGTGGATTTGGGGTGTTTTTTGTTGTGGATTTTTGTGGTTTTTTTACTCTTTCTCAACTCTCCCAAACTCTCTTCCTTGAGTGTTTTATTTACCTTCTATAAAAATGAATCAGCTGATGAGCACAAGGCAATGTAAATATCTCATTTTGCATCATCTGCGGATTGTGTCATTCCCTGAGCCCAAATTCAGAATCATATTTAGAAGACAGTGGCTCTCAAATCCAGATCAGACCAAATTTTGGTGGCCCTGCTGAATTTCTGGGATAAAAATTATTCAAATAAAGGTTTTGAAGGACTTTTTCACTATCCAACCAAGATTTTTAATTCATTTTTAAGTCAAAACAGACAAAAAGCACCTTCTGCAAGGCAATGCATGTTTCTTCTTTCATATCCTGATCCTGGCAAGATAAGGAACACATCTACTGGACTTTGGAAATTGGCATCTACACAAAAATTCAAGTACCCTGTCCTGCTGTTGATCCATGAATATCACAGGTTTGGGAATTCTGAAGCAGGACTCTGCCTCTGGATGCCTAAACCCACTTAAACAAGAACATTAAACCTCAGTATCTTTTCATCCCTTATATCTGACACAGTTTGGGATTGGAATTTCATTCTTCCATCACCTCCCCAAAGGCCTCATCTGAAGAGCTGTGGGACAATTGCAGCAGCACTGAGAGCAGAGGGATGAGACAACAGTCCCTGGGAGCTGCTCCAGTTTGGGGATGGCTGTGGCTTCCCCAAAGCCCCCCAGCAGCCCCTTGGAGGGGGGATAGGGCCAGGTGTGGGATGAGATTCCTCAGGTATTTCAGTCACAGGGCTGACATGATCAGCTCTGATGGTTTACCTGCTTTGGAATCCTGCACTGGGCTTAAATACTGGCTCAGCTCCCACAGGCTGGCTGCTCCATTCTGCAAGAGTGAAGGAGCAATTCCACTGATATCTGGAAATTTAAGGGTAATTCAGAGTGAAGAACAGTAGAGGAGGTGATACAAAGTCTGTGTGAATTGAAACCTGGACATTTACACAACAAATTCTCTGAGCAGAGCTGGAATATCCTGTACAACAGCTGTAAAGATAAAACCTTCTTCTTCCTAAGTGTGTGAGCTTGTTCCCCACTGGAGTGACATGCCCTGTATGAATTATTCCAGCTGAAAGCCTGAAACACAACTTTCATTTTTACAGAGATGCTTTTGTAAACTCTGTTCAGATCAAAGAAGGTTTTCATGCTGGGTTTTTCCTTTAATTGAGCAGACAAAGCATATACTAATTAGCTGATCTAACATAATAAAAATGATCCTAATCTTCTGATATTTTCCACACCTAAATGTCTTTGAGCAAACCCAACAAGGAAGTAGAGAAGAATGGTATAGAGGAGGCTAGAATGGGATAAGTCCTTGGTACATACAAATATATGAGACAAAATAAAACTTCCTGTACCTGTGCCTTTAAAGCTTCAAATGCATAAATATATGGGGAGAGAATATGACTTTCCCTAAACAATACAAGTGAAGAAAAAATTGTGCTATTCCTGTGGAATCTTTATCCCCTATTCAGAAGATTTCTCCACTCCAAGAAGCAGTGTAAAAATAGCATTTACTATTTAATGTGTCTATTTATTTGCTATGTTTGTACATACAGAATTTTAGCTAATAAATTTGATATATCTCTGAGTGTAAAGTGCAACCACTTCAAATTAGTTTGATCAAAGATCAGACATTAGGCTGATAAAAATCCTACAGCTTCTGGAAGAGGCTGGGGAAGCAAAGTTAATCATGTCCTCGGAGACCAGCACCTTCCAGCCTTTTTTAGGCCCATTTACATGTAAATAAGGTATTTATAAGCTCACATAGACATTAGCAGAATCTGAATTTGGAATATTGTTCTCAAAAAATAGTAGGACTCGTGTTTCTGCCTCAGCTTTTTCAAACTGTTTATTTAATATTGTTTGCATTGCACCTCCTGCTGAGATCAATATCTTCTTGTGCTTAGACCCTGTACCACTGCTCAGACCAAGGAGGCTGATTACACAGAGTCTATAATCTAAATTGCAAACTTCCACACCATTATTGGGTAGTGTGGAAAAGGCAAAAACCATTTTTGCTCCCTGGTGAAACACTGCAGGAATCAGATTTATCCCTTGTCCAGGATTTAAAAGGAAAGGGATGCTAAAGGATACTTTGCATTCCTGGATTGGTTCTGCTCAAAACTTGCTAGCACAGGTAAGTCTGCTTAACTATGAATGTTTTACTTCATAAAAATATCAAATATAGAAAAGGAAACAGAGGAAAGAGCGTGGTTTAAATGGATTCAGCACACAAGTGGTGGAGTCAGTCAGTCTCTGCCCACGTTTGTCCTGCCAGAATTCTTTTCTTCCCAGCTCCCTCCAGAAGTGTCCTCGATCTGACAGACACCCCCTCCCCACCCCAGCATCTCTCACCTGTGCTGGGATAATTTTCTGGTCTAAAACACCCTTGGGAGTGGAACCTTCACTCCCAGGGGGAAGAGTGAGAGCCACAATTGCAATGATCCACTTGGCTTTCACTCTGCATTTAATGTAATTTTTCTTTCTGAACAATGACTTCATGAAGATTTCAATTGCATCAAGCTCCAAAAAGCTGAGTTGGATTCTCTGATCCACCTTTGGCTAAATTAGTGGAGCAAAGGTTTCTAAAGCTATTTGAAAGACATTTAATTTTCTAAATCCAGTTGGAGTGAGAAGAAATAAGGACATAAATATGTCTTAAGGTTCTACGTCTCCAAACAACACACACAATGCAGGAACTCTTTAAGTTTCCTCCCAAATAAGTAGTTATTGGTGTTTCTTACTTACATAAGAATCTTTGTCAGGATATTCAGAATGAAATAAAACCTTATGAAACTTCAGTCCTGAATTAATTCTAGCACAAATAACTTTTTCAGTTCAGAAATCAAATTTGTCAGTATCAATGATGACCACACTCTTCAAAAATTTGGGAGGCACTGCTTTTTTTGGGAATGAAGCTAAGACTAATTTTTTTTTTTTACAGGAGAATCAAGAGGAGGAAGAGGGAGAAAGGGAGGCTTTTCTCAACTCAGTGTTTCTGCCAGGTAAGGTCACCTAGAGTGAAAAACTGTTCTCAGCACATTAATGGTACCCGAGGAGCAGCACCAAACTTTTATGGTGTTCCTTCTCTTCTTAATCCTGCTTATTTTTGTCTACAACAGGGATATCTTTGAGGGAAGTTGGAGCTTTTGGAAGGCAGAGAGGGAAAGGTAGAATGTTTTGGGTTGGGTTTTTTGGGGGTAGGGTTTGCTTTGGGGTTTTGTGGTATTTGTTTTGGGGTTTTTTTGGTTTTGTTTTGTTTTTTCAGAGGCTCAAGCTGGAACATGGTTGAGCAGTGTATCAAATTGCAAATGGGACGTGGGAGTTGGCTGCAAAGCTTGGTGCTTGCCAGTGGAAAGGAATATAAATGGGCACAGGGAATTTATCAATTTATCAACACTCCAGCCCTGTGCCCCCACAAACTGGCACCACAGCTCCATCTAGAAAGGACCAAGTTCCCAATTCTTTCCTCTTGTGAGGAAAATTAATCCACAAACACCAGGGGTTTATGTCCAGAAGGAGACAGAGGAGTCCTGTAACTTTATTGGAATAAAGAAGAGACCATGGGGCATTGCCCTGGGGTCTCTCAATTTTTTGGAGGATGCAGCCTCCCTTTTTATCCCAATTTCCTGGCTGCATTTCCCTTCTCTCTTTCCCCATTGGCTGAGGTATTTGAGAGGTACAGACTTCCCAAAACACCTGATACCTAAGATTCTTCTCTGTTGTACAACCTTCCTTTTTAATTTTAATTCTTATGGAATTTAGGGTTTCCCCCCATTGTTTCTTTCATCTTTCAATATCCAAATTCATTTATCAGCAAACCTAAAGTTTGTAAAGCAAATATCTTTTTCCATTCATCAATCAGTGGAATCCTTCCCGTTGTTTCTTTTATCTCTCAGTACTGGTTTTATCTACCAGCAGACCCACAGCTTGCTTGTAAAGACAAATCTGCCATTCCTCTCATGCTCCATCGTTTTCAAAAGCTAAACTCATAGTGTTTAAATAACGACGAGTGAGGAAACTTTCAGTCGAGCAAATAATTTGAGCCACTGACTTTCAGTTGGCGTTTCAGCTGAGTTTTGGCAACTTATCCTTTGGCAGAGCTTGCAAATTCAGCACACAGCCAGGCACAGGCACCCCTGGGACTCACTCTAAGCACCAGTTTAGCATTGTTTTGTTGTTGTTCAAGCTATTTTCCTGCTTTACACTTTGCCTTTAACCTGTTTATTTCCCAAGCCGGGTTTGGAAGTAAATTAGCACGATATAAATCCCCTCCCACAAGCACAAAGGAATACCCAGACAGAAGCACCCAGGAAAGTGCTTCAAACGATGCAGCAGCAGTGAAACACTTCATCATTTCAGCTGCATTGTTCTTTTCCAAACAGCATCTGCACACATCCTTTTTATCACACATTTATCAAGCGCTGAGGATAAAATGATCAGAACATTTCCACAGGTGAGGTAAGGTGAGGCAGCCAGACTGAAATCCCAGAAGGGCACATTTCACTCAGTTCACTCAGCACCAGCAACATTTCTGACAGGAAAGTGTTCCCAGCCCCTTCACACCCTCCTTTTAGAGCTGTCAATATTCCCATTTGCACCTTTCCAAAGGGAAATGTTGTACAGCCAATCTGATGCACAAGCCTGCTAAAGTGTGTGATGAAAATACTTAGCCCTCACTCTAAAGCAATCTTCAATTACAGTTCTGAAAAATTAATTAATTGACCCCCAATTACATATCAAGGTGGCTTAAGTTAGCTATATAATTTAAGTAATTAATGTGTGAGAAATCCAACGAGTGAATAACTTTTAATAATACTTTTACATGCTCTCTGATTAAATTTTTTTCTGTAGTATTCCCCCACTATATGACAGTGACTGCTTCATGGAAAGGCCCATCTATGCCAGAAAATTGTCTCTAATAGTTTTTTACTATTGGTCACTGGGAAAAAAGAAAATATATATATATATTTGCCAAGTAGATATTATATTTTCCCCATCACTATTACTCTCAGCCCACAAATATTTGTAGCTCAGAGCCAGGGTTGTATTTCATATACATAATAGCTCTCAATGTTTTTCCTTTAACTAGTTTGTCTACTTTCTGTTTGAACATTTCACTTTCTAAACCTGATTATCCACATTTTCTTATAATGATGTCTCCAGTTTATCTTCACAATATACCATAATAATTTCCTCCTTACCTAAATCTCATTTCTAGATAGGTTTCCATCAGCTTCAGCCCCCCCAGATTAAGTTGGAAGTGGGTGCCACATTCTCCAGTTGAACATAAACCATTTCCTACTTACAAAGGAGAAGGATATTCTTTCTACATGAAAGGTTTTGATTTGTGGGAATGAATAGCTGCTTCACAAGAGAGAAATAGCTGATTTTCAGAAATGACCCGAGCCTGTGGAGATCCAATAGTGCAGGGATTTAACTTCAACCTGCCTTCCTGTCTCACAGGAGGACTAACCACTGCCAGGAGATTCTCTTCATCCTCCCCAATTTCCACTGGAGAGGTCCCACCCCTTCCTCAGTGTATCCCAGGGCTTCTCCCTCCTCACAGCCACAAAAGTTCCCCAAACTTTTGCTGCTCTTGGAATCCAACAATGGGTGAGAGAAAGTCAGTGGGTTAAAGCTTTTGAGCTTGAGGGCAGCAACAAAGTTAGGAGCTTGGATAAATTAATAAGATGCAGTGGCCACTATGGGCTGCACCCATCCGCTCCTCCAAATAAAGAAATGAAGGTGGGAGTGGAGCTGTAAGAGGGGGGTTGCACATTTTCCACATGGAACGGGCACAGTGTGAATGAGCTCTATAAAATATAAAAGTAGTAAAAGAAGCATTTGCAAGCTCAGAGTGCAACCTGCTGGTGATTCCCACTCGTGTCCAGAGTGGCTGAACTGGGTGGGAGCAGGGGGACTTTGGGGTACAGGAGCAACCAGCTGAGGGACCCCACTGGGTGGTTTTGCCTCCAAGAAAATCAGATCTGTTGTAGTTGAGACAGTCACAATACGAAGCAACACTCCATTTTCAGAAGGCTTCAAAACCTTTTTATTCTATCATGCATGCTTTTCATACATTCTTACAAAACTCCCAAGTTTACTCATTGGTCACTAAAGAGAAACAAAGTGCTCATTGGAATAGGCAGGTGTAGGTTTCTCTTATTTATCCTTCTTTCTTTCTTGGTTTCTATGTTAAAGTCCTTGGTAGAAAATTCTTTCAGGGGTAAACAGGGACCCCCTTGTCCAACTTCTCTCTGGCTCACAGAAGTCTCTGTAAAACCTCTCCCACAAGATCCACCCAATGGAATATGAGTGGAATGCAAATTCAGAATTATGTCAGGATGATCATACCGCAGAAGCAAGTCTGAAAGACCAATAAAGAAAGGATTTTTTTCACTGGAGATCCATCCCTGTGGAAACAGACACATTTTCTCTTAGCTCTGGAATATCCTTCTGAAAATGTGTGTGCTCTGAGTCCCACTCAGAAGGATGATGTTGGTCACTGCCACTGCAAAAATCTCCCATTAGCCCTGTGAACACCTGCTGGTTTGATTTTGGGATGGATCACACGGTTTTGGAATTGAGTGTACATCCTCTGGAATAAGGAGAGCCTCAAGAAGAGCGACAGACTGTACCAGAAGCAGGAAAACAATTCCTGGCACTTGAGGAGGTCTGCTGGGCCTGTCAGAGGGAACTGGGGGGGAAGTAAATAAAGAGAACACAGTGATGACAACGCAGCAGTGGGTGAAAATACAGAAATTTGCTGTTTTCAAATAAAGGGTAAGTCACAGAACAGGTAGAGTCACACAGGGAAAACAAAGACTGATATCTTACTCAGGTGGCAGGAAGGGAATCAAGTCCACAAGGTAAATATTGCAATAGGAAAACTGGAGGGCTAAGAAATAGAAGAGAGCTGCTGAGGAGCCTCATTTTCTTTCATTTAATTTTTCCCCTTAAATAATTTAAATATCCTAGGCCTGATGGAAATTTGGGAGTAGAAAGGCATTCCAATGCCAGGCTAACAAGTTCAGAAAGGAGCAAACAGACTTTGCCAGGGTTGGGGTGAGGGGATAAAATAATAAAGAAACTAAAGAAACCTTGGATCTAAACCAACACTACCTGCACAAGAAGCATCCAGCCAGGATGATAATAAAATGTGAGAAATCACACAGAAAATGACAGCTGGAGCTTTAATAACCCATCCTCAGGTGAGGAGAGAAAGCGTCAGGACATAACCCAAGCAATCCCCGATTAACAGAAAGGGAACCAAAAGAGAAGATATAACCCTTTAAAGGGTTTTAAAGTTTTACAGTTTTACAGGATTTAGCCCAAGGGTATTCAGCTGAAGGAGCTGTACCAGAGTTTGGTCTCAGTAAAGTCTTGTGTTACAGCAACACTCTCCCAGGGGAGTACACAAAGCACAGCAAATCCACAGGACTTACATTCATCTTCAAACCAGGAGCTGCAGAAAGAAACAGAAAGCCCTTAAAAAGCAGTTCAGGCTATATAAGAGAATAAAAACCTTAGAGGTGACACTCAACAGAGCTGGCACACGAGTCTGAACACAAGGTCCGGCCTACAAAGAAAGAATAAAATATTATTGTACATGAGAGATTATCTGTAAAAAGCAAAAGTATCCAAAGAAGAAACAAACAGCAGTCAAATTCTGGCAGATCAAATGGGAAAATACAAAAGTGGAGGGTCCCCAGAAGGAGCTGGAGTAACAAATGAAAGCAGTATTAAAAAAATAATAATAAAGATCATATTTCCTCAAATACGTCAGAAAGAACAATACTGCCACAAAGTCCACAGCATCAAATGATGAGAGGACTTTTTATGGTTTAACCCCAGCTGGCAACTGAGAACCACAGAGCTGCTCATTCACCCTCCATCCCAGCAGGATGGGGGAAAGGAACAATGAGAAAACACTGAGGTAACAAGAGTTTAATAAAATCAAATAAAATCAAATAAAATATAAAATAATAAAATAAAATGCATGGCAGTTAACAGGAAAATAACAGAGAGAGAAAAATAAATGAAAAAACAAAAACATCTCAGTGTAACCAACAGTGTTTTCAGCACAAATTAAAAACATGGCCCCTGTGATAAAGAAAATGAATTCTATCCAGCCATAACCAGCACAGGACCAAATATATAAAATTCAGGAAAGGACATGAAAATAAAGTAAATATTTTTATTAGTATTTACTGCAGGACAAGGTGCAAAGATTTCAGTGTTGTCGCTCTTACCTTTGTGAAACTTTTGAAGTGCCTTCAAAAGACATAATGAACAGATTGGCAACGTGAATGGTAGCAAATCTCTAGAATTGTTAGAGGTAACCATCATTAAATGCACAAAAATTACAGTTTTTCACCAAGAAATCCTCAAAACCCTCAAGGATAAACAAGCTGTTTTGCTGCAATTACCAGAGTATAGTTTCTTTCTGTTTACTAGAGGACTAAAAAAAAAGAAAAAGCAACACCAAAGGAAAACAAATCTGAAAAAGTTTTGAAGTGACACTTAAGGAATAAGCAAAATTACTGGAAACTGTAGGAAGGAATAGGTCAAGTGGACCTTTGTTTAAATTATACACTTTGAAACAGTCACTGTGGCATTTGCAAATTGAAGTTCTGCCCTACAAACCTTTTGGAGTTTCTTAAATGGGATCAACAAATCTGCAGAAAACAAAAGGCCTTTTTGGATTTGAAAAAGCCTCTTGAGAAAGTCACTCATCAAATGCCTCTAATGAAACAGGAACCAGAACTGAGAGAAAAGGCTGAAGTAGGGTTAAATAAAAGAATAAAAGACAAAGTAGGGTTAAATAAAAGAATAAAAGACAAACTCAGTAGGAAGGTGGATGTGGTGGTCTCCAGTGGAGTTCTGCAAGAACATGTTTAAACTTCTGCTATTTAAACTTCTGCTATTTAAACTTCTACTTTTTTCATAAAGAACAGAAGAGGAGAAAGTAGTGACATGATGAAATTTCCAATCAGAGTCATTTAAAATAACAAGGATTCAGTGACAGAATTCCAGAACTTTGTAAGACAAAGAACTCAATAATAGAATGGCAGGTGAACCCCAATTCAGATAAAATCAAAGTGATGCTCATGGAGGAAAAGCAGACTTGGCTTTACAAAAATAACCAGATTTCCTTGCAAGCATCAGCTGAGTGCTTAGCAGGATTTAAGAAATGGAGTTTAATGAAGGAGTGGGACTTGAGAGGAAAGAGAGAGTCTGTTTCATGGACAGCCTGGAAACTTTACACTGCTCCAGTTCTCTCAGCTTGGGAAGGATACAACAGAACTGTACATGGCTCAAAATGAAGTATGATCATAGGTGTGGTTTTCTTCCAAGGAATTAACATTTGTAAAGGATAAGCCAGGACCCCTCAGTGACACAAAAATGAAGTGAAAAATAAAAAAATATTCAAGTTTGGCAGAATCATCTGACTTCTCATCTTGTTTTCTGTACCAATCCCCCAAGGACCACTGCCACGGTTGCTGGGGTAGATGAGCCTTCTCTCTGACCTCTACAGTTCTTCTTGTATAATCCACAAACTCCCAAATTAAACCCATTACTTCACATGGTCACCACTCACTGACACCAGCAGATCACCAGCAGCTCATGGTTTGATATTTGCTGCTAAAACAAGAAAAAAATTAAGATCAGATTGTTGAAAAGGACATTGCAAGTTAAAAAGAAGCAGCAACCCATCCAATATTGCTCCTGTTCTGGGCACAGAGTTAGCAGGAGCAGCATTTGCAGGCTCAGCTGCAAGCAGGGCATTGTCAAAGCAGTGCTGCCTGGTGTAGTGACAAGTTCTGTATGTGCTAGCCCTCAGCCAGCCTTTACAACTGCCTTGTAAGGCCTGCCCAAGGTGTTGGAACACACTGCCAAAATAAAAAATGGATGAAGAAAAAAAAGTTCTTTCTACAAGAGCAGCAGCTTGCAGCAATAACTCTGGTGTTTAAATTGCACTCAGAGCTGTATTACAGCTCACCTTACTAACTCCACACTGAGACTGCGGCCCTTTGCTTTAAACAGCAGAAATGGCTTTGGTTGCCATTAACAGAAATGTACAAGTCAGGCTTTCCACTTTCCCAGATGCCTTTTCATTGATGAATGGAAGGGGAACAAGAAACATCATGTGACTTTAACAATTAATCCTTTAAAAAGCCAGGTTGTGTGTTGCACCTGCACAGCAATGCTCCTCCCACCCTGAGCACTCTGAAAATCACTTTCAAGGATGGCAGGCACTGGCATTTCCTCCTCATGGTGGAAATATTGGGGTCTAGGATAAAGCAGGGACTAATAACAATAATAGTAGTAGTAAATAATAATAATAATAATAATAATAATAATAATAATAATAATCCTTATATGCCTTTGTGAACTTTTACAGAAAGTTCAACCATAATTTAGTTCCCTATCAAGGATCAGTTCAGCCCCTGTGACATCATGGTAAGAACACATGACAGAAAACATGGGGTCCATACCTGTTTGCAATTTCCTCCCTGCTATCCACCTCCATAGTCTGTGGGTTTTCATGTGATTTTAAGCTACCTCAGGTTTGCTCCAGGCTTTGCAGATCTCACACACAGGCAGAGCTCCTCCTCCAGGGCACTGCTGCAGTTCTGCACTGCTGGGACAGCATGAGAGCAACAAAAACTATTTCCATTTCAATTAAAGTGCTGTGAAACTTCTCCTTCCTTTCAAAACACTTCTCTCTTCCTCTTTTAAAGCCCTCCAGTGTATGTCAGCAAAGCAAAGCAGTACAGGGAGCCTTTGCACAAGTTAAAAACCTATTTACCCTTAAAACCTTCTTTGCTGATGACACTGCTGTTTTTATTAATACATCAGAGTGCTGGCTGTCCTGAGGTTCCATTAATGACTAGTCATAAAAGTACTGTCCAGTGACTGGAAAGAACATAGCTAGAGGAAGCTGCAGTCAAACCAACAAAGTCAGCCTGACCTGTTACCAAAAGGAGACTCTTTCACACAACAAACACCAGGCATGCAGAACGCGTTGTTCTTCAAGGTGAACATCACAAACAGTGGCAAATGCAGATCTTCAAAACGCTTTCAGAAGTCCTTCAGTGCCTAAGAGAAAACAAGCTACCCCAACTAGACTGTCACCTGAGCAAGCTGTGCACACTGGTGAAGGAAGGAAGGAAAATTTGGAGTTCCTTCCTTAACCAGGTGTGTGTCTGCAAGAACAAGGCAGAGCCCTCTGTGTGATCCAGGCTCAGCTCAAGAGAGCTCGAGAGATCCTGGGGGAAAAAATGTGCAGACAGATCAGATAATTAATACCTGTTCCCTGGCAGCAGACAGGTCACAAGGAATTAATTTCAATTCTATCCCTTCCGTGACCAGGCACTAATAGCCTGTCTCACACACTCCTTGGCAGCATTTATTTAGTGGTGCCTCGGATAAGTAAGCCTCCATCTCCTCACCTTTAGCCGGGCTGAGTAGAATCCAACTCTGTAAATCATCTTGTGAACAACTCATGGAATAAAGAGGTCACAAATCATTCTGCTGAGGTTCTTTTGTGAGCATCTCTGTGTCTTTGTCTGTGAATAATGAGGAACAGCAGAGCCACAGGTGGGATTGTTGGATGAAAATGCTTTAAATGAGGAGAGGTCACCGTGTCTAAATCCTCCCAGTGCTGCTGCCCAGACACTGGATTGAGCAGGGAAGAAGACAGGCTTTAATGTTCGTGATAGATGAGTAATGTGATGATTGACTCCCACAATTAATAGACAAATATCATGTATACAGGTTAAGAAAAGTTTTATTGATTTATAGTTATGATCTACCCCCTTGCATGGTTATCAAGGGACATCTTGGAGGGCCAACTTGTCACTATGGTGACATCTGACCTCCAGTCAGGATTTGAGGAAGAGATCTCCACCCCGGACAGCAAATAAGGGGTTGATGGACAGAACTTTGGGAGGAGTTAAAGGGTTAAAAAGGGAAAACCTTCATTGTGAGGGGGCTGAGCACACGGTGGGGAAAATCTTTTGCTCCTGGTGATGTAACCTTTTTTGTTTATTCAGTCTTCTATTGTATTTTTGATAAGGTTTAATAAACCTTCCTAAACGATGAAAAGTGAGTAGCTATTTCTCACAATATTTGTGAAAGAAACCAGAATCATGGAATGATTTGTGTTGGAAGGGGCTTCAGTGATCATCTCATTCCACCCCCTGCCATGGGCAGGGACATTTTCCACCACACCAGGTTGTCCAGCCTGGCCTTGGACACCTCAAGGGATGGGGCAGCCTCAGCTTCTCCTCCAGTGCCCCATTCTCCACAAAAAAAGTGGTGATAACAGCTTCTTTAGTGCCTTGGGAGAGAAACATAAAATTCATGGAGTATGGATTTCCCAGGACATGAGCCTTCTAAGGAAGCTCACAGGACCTCAGTGTAATACTCTCAGAAACCACAAAGGCTTCCTGTGATTTAAAGATTGGACCTTTACCCAAACCTCAATGAAAAGTTAATAACAAGAAATAAAACAAAAATTACTGATAATCCTGTTACAAAAGCTGTGTCCAGGACTGGGGCTGGTGAAAGGTCTGCTGGAAATCCTGGTCCTCCTAAAGGCTTCATTCATGATACCACTGTAATGGACTTACATAAACACTGTCTTAAAAGAGTTTCAGGTGTTTATTAACAGCATTTATTTTGTGTTTGCATAAACAAAACACTATTTCCACTTTCTGATAAAAAGAAGGAAATGCTAAAAGTAAAAATTCCTCTAAGTAATGCATTATGTTTGGCTCAGGATCAGAGCTGTCTTCAAATAACCAAGACATGAAGCCATTGCTTCAACATGGAAGTTACATAATGAATGAGGTTGAAAAGAGTTTTAGAGAAAGAAAAAATGGGAAAAAAGTTAATCAAGAAATTCTAAATTTGTCCATGACATTCTTCAGCTACAACTGTATATAATATACACCTGGAGTGAGAAGTTTAAAATTTTTTACAAATAGTTTAACATGCCTGTCATTGAAGTAATTTAAATCAGTAAGGAAAATAGATTAAATTTTATTCTTAGTTAATCTCAAATAGAGGATTTATCCTTCAGTTTCTTCCTGTCAAAAATAGGAATTATTATTGGTATGGCTAATGCTTTGCCCTTCTGCTTTTAAGGCTCATTTAATGGCTTAGGAGTAGTAAAAATACTAAAATTAGCATTTTACATCTGGTTGATATTCATTGCTGTAGTAATGCTATAGCTCAGATCTGTTCTGTGGTTAGAATGCAAATAGTAAGGAGCTCTGACCAGGGACATTATCCTTCAGCATTTATGTTTGTATTTATTGATGTACACAAAGCCATCAGGTGTTCCACTCAAATATGCTATTTCAACATTTTTAACTTAACAGCTGCTTCTATAGTCCTCATCTGCTTGGGTTGAGTTCCAGATATTTAGTGTCATTTTCCTTTTGAGATAGAAAAATTGTGCTTATATTTCAAGCTAATAAATAGCAATTTACATTAGTTGTTTGTGAGACACTGAAGAGCCCAACTGGTTGGGTTTATTTTGCCTCAATCTTTTAATTTGTTTTTTGTTTATTTTTAGGAATCAGCTATATTCAGTCACATCAGGCAGTCCCAGACGCTTCTAGGGTAAGGTTAAGGAGTAGCATAGATCCCAATCTTTTATTACTTCCTTATATTAACTTTATAGCCCATATTTGCATCAGACTTGAGTCACTGGACTAAATTAGGTGAGGAACTAACCTTTGAAAAATTACCACCCCAAAGCATCATACAAAATCAGGAAGTAATGACATGGAAATAGACTTTGTTTTTGGAGAAATAAATGTGACAAAAAACCCTTCATTCTATATGACCTAGAGGAGAAATTCAGACTGGCAAAATTGCTTGTAGTTCCTTGTTTCCTAAACACAGCATTTTTTCAAAAATAAATAATAAGATTTATATTTTTTCTTCCTTAATAATTTAAATGATGGCTTTCTCCCCAGAAGCTTCATCACTGAAATGGGAAAGAATAAGAGAAAAATCAAATGCAATGGGTCATCTTGGAGGTTATCATCAATAATTCATTAGGCTCTGTGGTGGTATTCTGGCCTCTTATGAATACCATTTATTTCATTTTGTAATTATATTAAACCTAGCTGGGAAGTTCTCAGTGTACCTCAGGACCTTCATCTTTGGTGAATATTAGTATTACATGTATAATGTATATTATTTGCAGTATAATTATGAAGGAGAACCATTAACAGCCAGTGTGCGGTATGTTGGAATTTTATTATCCATTTCCCTTTTTGCCTATTTTATTTTTACATTCCAAATGATACAAGAAGGAATTTGTTGTAGCAGCATCCACACTGCTGGCAGTCATGGCTGGGTCCTAGAAACATGGATTTGGCCAAGCTGGAAGAGCAGGGCCCTTATGTGCCTGATTGTGCTTAAAATATGGTCACCTATGCTTTTGTAATTGATTTTTTTAAAATAATTTAAATTTGGCTGTAATCCCCCAAAACAGATTGAGAACACTGAAGACCTTTGTGCAAGAAGAAATGCCACTGATATTACTGTAACTGGCTGTAAAAAAGAAACTTTCAGATTCTTAGTTTGAAGGCATAGAAACCTCCCCACAATTGTGAGAGTCTGTCTGAATTTTCCCTCATCTGCCTCACGATTGTCATTGGGGGACCACTGAAGAAAAAGACCCCCCATGTCTAAAATCTCTGGCTCTGAAGGAGAAAGTCACACACCAAAGGCCCTGAGACCTGAAAGCACAGTGTTATTGTTTTCACAGGCGTGTTTGCTGTATGCTACACTGAGAAGAAGAAGAGGCACCGTGCTCTTTTTGTGCAACAACAGCTTTGGGAGCTGTCCCACCTCTCGGCCTGGCTGGACTTCTCCTGACTTTCAGGTGGCCCCCCCAGAAGCCCCTCACCTGTTTTACAGCCACCGTGACAGACAGACTGAGATGGAAGGAGCCTCTCCATCAAGGACTGAGACATGGAACCCCCATGTGAAAAGGCCCCTCTGCTCCTTCCAAGGACTGGCACTGAAACCCCCAGCCCAGGGCAGGTGTGTGGGGGAGGCAAGCTGACCAAAGCGAGATGTTTGCCTGCAGGATGTGACCAGTGGACCAAGAAAACAACGGCTCTTGTTTACTGCTGAGAGCATGGACTACCTGTTACATCTATTCCTTATTGTATCTGTTTCCTCCCCCCCTCACAATTTTCTATAATAAAAACCTCTGAGTTAGTTAGAGATTTTGAGATCTCCCCAACGTAACAGGCGAATCCTCGACTGGACTGGACCAAAGGACTTTGTCTCTACGTTGGTAGCTATATCCCTCTCTCTCTTTTCTCTCTTTCTCTATCTTTTTCTCTCCCTTAATCCCTCTATCACATTTTTGCTGTGGTTATTTCAATAAAACTGCATTTGTTTTAATTATTACTGCAAACCCCCTTGTACCATGTCGGTTTTTTGCACCCTGAGATCACTCCTACGAACCACCACGAAACCCGTTCATAAGGACGGATCGTGACACAAATAATCACTCAAACTTGCTGCAACAATGAGTGAAGAGCATCAACACACCAGTGCTGCAACACTGGAAATGTACAAAAACAAATAATGGCCAATTTCAATCATTCCAGCTACAGCTGATGCTCTATAACATTAACAGCATGGTATAAGAGAGTGTACAGAGGTTCACAGGCTTCAAACTTCAGACAAACACAAAATAATACATCTCTGCTTGCACAGCTTACCCTGAAACTGAACCCTGACTTGATTCCCAGTTTAAAACAAACAAACAAGCAAGCAAAAAAAGGAAATGAAACAAAACACACTCAAAAAACCAACAACAAAAACCCCAACCAAAACAAAAGCAACAAACAAGCAAAGGAGGAAAACCCTAAAAACATAAACCCAGATTATGGCAAATTTGCTTCTAATGATCACTTTTCATGACATGATAACTCACATGTCACAGGTGCCCCACTGTGTAAATTAGGGTAACAGTTGTATTTTGGAAACACAATCAAAGCATCCTTAGAAGTGGTTTCTCCTCTAATAAAAGTTTTTTATTTCTATAATAGTTTCAATTTCTACTACTACAAAAAGCTGTCAGTAAGGCCACTCTCTATTAAGGTCTAAATTAATCACGAGATCTACACAAGATGTCTAGAAGAACTGTCTTCCTTTGACCTGCTACTTTCTTTGAGGTTTAGTGTCAGATATTGACAACCAAGAATTTTTTGTTGCAAGGTGTTTGCTCAGTGAAAATTTCAGATTAGCCAAACCTATTTCATTGAAACCAGCCCCAAGGATTTCCCTTTGCAGTCAGAGCTAATCAGGGGAAAAAAAAATATTTGGGCTCAAAGAGAGCACAATTAACAAAACAATGCAGGCAGTTTTAATGAAAGTCTAAGGGTCACTAATGAGGCACCAATCATACCAAGAAACAATGAGCAAAGCCATCTGCCTTAGGTCAGCACAGTCTTCCCCAAATGAAAGATTTCTTTGCACTTTTCAAAGTGTATCAAAGAAATACAAATGTCAAAATCCATGGCAGAGAAGTGTTATAAAACATTTCTATGTGCAAAACACCAATATACCTCAATAGGTTTATGAATAAAGTCTTGTAATCAGAATTGAAGGCAAACCCCAAAATCAGTGATTTTTAATTCCTCTACATTGTTTTCTCTATTAATGGGACTATGATTTAAAATTATTTCATTGCCTTGATTTCCATAGGAGGGAAATGCATGGTGTGTCAGATTTTCAGGACATGAAAATCATAACTTTTATTCCTTTTTTGATTACTGTCTGTAGGATAAAACTTATTTGGTGAAATGCACTTCAGAAAACCTGCTTGCATACACAATATCATATATAAAATATGACACATAAGCACAACATCATTACAACCAAATCCTTTTATTTTACCTTTATTTATTCATTTTCCTATAGATTTCTTTTGTGCTTGTTAAGTACCTGACTGTCTTTGAGAGTTTACCCTGCACTAGGAGCAGTCATTCCCAGTTGCACAGACTGAACACTCTCCTCCAATGCCAGTATTTCTGTATCATTTTAGAACCTAATTAAAAAGTGTTTCTGACACAAAATTCCCAGGTCAGCAAGAGTAGATCAGAGAAAAACTCTCTTGACCAGCCTCTGAAAAATGAAAACAATTGATCTGATTCACTTACTTCAAATACCATTTTCCTTATGTCTTTTCTTCCTCCAGCATCACAAGTGAAATCAATACTGCTCCAGGTTTCCTGATTATTTCACGGAGATAAAAAGTTCCCTGGTTTTGTTAGAAAAGTTTTATTTTGCAAACAACCATTCTTTACAGAATGTTCTTTTAAAAGAACAAGGAGGCAGCTACAGAAATTAAGCTCTTATCTCTATCAGATTAATTGCAAGCTGATTATCTATTTTCTTCAGTTTTTAAAACAAATAATTCAACAAATAAAAAATATAAAAAATCACAAAACAATCAACAAAAGAAACCCAGAACCCAAACAAAACAAAAAATATGTAGATGATAGTTCTACTACTTAAGCACAAGATAAATTTCTTTCCAATTTTGGGCCACTCAGGAAAAATTAGGAATCAGAAAAAATTCCCAGTGATCTGGAAGGTACTAAAATTTCACCACAGCAGAAAACAAACTCTGACTCAACAGCCTGGAGTGAAGTTTCTGCTCTCCAAAACTCAAGTGAGAACTCTGATTCCTGCCTGTCACTCTCCAGGCAGCCATAAATCTCAACATGAGAGACATTCAGGGAAAGAGGGATGAGGATCTTAAGAGGGGATTGGAATGACCAGTGGAAGGACAATGAAGAACTCAGAAAACCTAAAAAGAATTAATGGGCATCCAGCCACTGGGTAGGTTGGGGATGCAGAAAGAGTTGGGAGGGGACACAGGGGGGACAGCTCATCCCAGCTGGACAATGGGATATCCCAAATGTGGCATCCTAAGCCCATAAACAAGGGGAGAGGCTTCTGGGAGTGGGTGCTGACCAAGGACTTGCTGATCATCATCAGTTGGTGGTGAAAATTTGGTTTTATTTGCTGCACTTTCTTGGGTTTTATGTCTCAGTAATTTTTTTTCTTTTATTATTGTTAAATTATTTTTATCTCAACTCTGAGGTTTTTCTCACTTTTACCCTTCCAATTCCCACCCTTGTAGTGTTTGTGAGGGTCCCCAGGACAAGGTGACAGATGAAAATTTGACTCCATGTTCTCAGAAGGCATATTATATTATATTATATTATATTATATTATATTATATTATATTATATTATATTATATTATATTATATTATATTATATTATATTATATTATATTATATTATATTATATTATATTATATTATATTATATTATATTATATTATATTATATTAATTATCATATAATATCATATTACTACTAAAACTGTACTAAAGAAAGAGAAAGGATGCATCAGAAGGCATAACAAGTATGAATAATGAAAACTCGTGACTGACTCAGAGAGTCTGACACAGCTGGCTGTGATTGGCCATTAAGAAAAAAAAATCACATGGAACCAATCAAACATTCCCCTGTTGGTAAACAATGTCCAAGCCACATTCCAAAGCAACAAACACGGGAGAAGGAATCAGATAATTGTTGTTTTCATTCCTCTCTGGGGCTTCTCAGCTTCCCAGGAGAAAATCCTGGGCAAAGAGGATTTTTCAGAAAATGTCATGGTGACACACCCTCACCCCACTGGTGGGGAGCGAATGAGCAGCTGTGTGGGGTTTCTGGGTGAGATTGAACCACAACTCAGAGCCATGCTGGAAAACAATGCAATATAACTAACTGTGAAATGTTGGGTTCCCTTTTCCTGGGGCTAATCCTATTCAAAACCTTGATGCATTTTGTGTTAATTTCCAGCTTGGTTAATTACAAATCCCAACCAGGAATATTCCACTCAAACATGTGTAGATACAAATAAATATTTGGGCACCTTCTCCTATTTTCAAGAGTTACAGAATTAAATCTACAGAAGAGATATTCTTGGGGCAGTTATTGGTAAACAAGCATCTAACTGTGTCTGTTAATTGTATAAATTTTTTCTAAATTTCTGAGATGGAGAGAAAAAGTGACTGCTACTGAATCTGTACCCTAAATTCCTTGCATGGAAGTATTCAAATGGTGTGTGAATGTGTTGCTTGGGGATGAGCTTTAGCGATGAAAATGGAGTTGTTGGATTAATGTTTGAGGTCAATGATCTTGGAGGTCTTGTCTGACTCTAGTGATGCCATAATTCTATGAGGTCTAAACCAGGATACTGGAGCAGGAACAGCCTGAGGAGAAAAATTAGGCTCACGTGAATATTTGAGGCATCTTCTCATTATTACCTTTTATTAAGGCCTTGAATGAAACTCAGAAATAAAGGATTTCATAGACCTTCAGTCTCTGGCCTTTGCAGAGTGACTGGCAGTAA